>CM046878.1:309281191-310481191 GCA_025667525.1 Glebionis coronaria
AACTTTGAATTTTTATGAATAAAATAATATTAAAATATTTCAAAAAATAAAAAGTTCCTAAATAAATTCTAAAAAATTCTCAAAAATCCTAAATATTCTAACTAAGAAGAAAATGCAAATTAAAGTTCCTAAAACCTCTTAATTAATTTTATATTAATTTTTAAAGTTTAATAAAAAACCTAAAATCAAATAAAATTAAAAATTAAAGTTTTTGAAAACTTTATGATATGTAAACCTCAAATATACAAATTAAAACTTAAAAACTATTTTTTTGGATTTTTTAATTACTGTTTACTATTTTTAAATTACTTTCTAAAAATAAACCTAGAAATAATCCTAATAAATAATTTAATAAAGGGAAAAATAAATTTCAAAAACAGAAAAGTCCTAAACCTTAATTAAACCCTAGGAAAAATACTAGCTACCAAAAAGCTGAACAAATAAGCTTAAATAAGCTAAAATGGTCACGGCTTTTAATATAAGCTCACAATCAAAAAGTGTTTAAGTAAGATTTGAAATGAAGAGTAAACATAAAAAGCTATATAGATCACTGGTAAACACGCACACTCCCCCAACGAGGGGTCCCGTGTTCGAGTCCAGGCGGGGTATGCTTTTTGATTTTTTTTTCTTTTTTTTTTCTTTTTTAACACTTGATCAGTAACCTTTTAATGAACACAAAAACACCAACACAATCTAATTTAAACAAGGATTGAATCAAATGGGAAGCAAAACATGACCAGTTCTCTTGTTCTTTCTGATGAACAAGTGAAGTTTACACTTTTGCAATTTGGAGCCAAGAGGGGGCTTGGCTTGCTTGTTTTGTGGTGAATTTTGTGGAACAAAGGCACCCCTATACTCTTTGGAGTATAGGGAGTCACAAATAAGCAGCAAACAAGCAAAATCAACACTCCAAGTAACACAAATCAAGCAAGAAAAACCAAATAAAGATGCTGATATACTCCCTATGGAACTGGTGGATATTTCTGATGCAAAATGCACTCAAGTGATTTTCAATGCCTACAAATTTGCACACAAGTTCACCAAACAGCTTAAATTCAATCAATAATCCCTAAACACCCTAGGTTCTAACAGATTACAAGATTCAAGCATCAAAATCTCACAAGATGAACGGTAAAATGACTTTACTGATTTTTGCTAGTTTTACCAAGTTTTAGAGCATGCAATTGTTTTACAAGCCTATCAAACTAGAAAATAACTAACAACCACTACTGATAATCACATATAGGGCATGTTTAAACAGGTTTTAACCATCAATTTGTCACCAATCTCAGATTATACCCTAGTCCCAAACACCCCTTTATATCTTGAATCCAACTTTTTTCAAATCAATTCTATGCTACACCTATCCAAACTGATTCAGCAAGCATCTAACATGCATATAACACATAATTAAGCAATTTCAAACATCTAAACAAACACATAACAGATTTTTCAAGCAAAATCAAACAAGCACCAATCTTTCTGAAAATTTCAAAAAGGAAAAAGATTTTTTACCTTAGAGCCCTACATCCAGGGCTCTTTGTGACAGCTTTGTCACCTCCTTATAGGCCCGGGCCTATGCAGAACTTAATCAACACAATCAACCAATCAAACCTGCAAATCAAAGCAAGAGCAAACACAAGAATAATACACTTTTCTGATTTTTCAAAACTTACAAACCTTGGAACCACTTGACTTAACACGTTTTAAAAACACTTATAAATCACAAATCAAGGACTGTTAATCCACTTTCACTTCTTAACACCCTATGATTTCTGAATTTTATAAATTATTTTCAAAACCTTTTATAAACTTTTTGAAAATCAAACACACTCTTTTTAAATTGGAACTCAGTATTAGCAATCCAAACACACAACTTTTTATAATTGATAAAAGGAATTACAATTTATATCAAAAAAAAACAAAACTTTATAAATATATAAAAAAGGAATTACAATGTGATTGCTAAAAAACTAGAACAAGCTAAACTATAGCCTAAGTTGCCCTTATATAATGGGTCACAGAAGGTTCTAGGTACTGAATAAAAAATTGAACAGCTAAAACCCTAATGTATGGAAAATCCGATTTTGCCCTTGAAGTCTTTGTCTTCATTCTTGGTCAAAAGTGATGCATGTGATATGCCAGCTAGAAAACTTGTTTGTGGACGTTGGATTGGACTTGGGGACCAAGGGAATTCATCTAATCGTTAAATTGGTCGGGACATAGGGTTTGGGGGAAAATGACTTGAGCAGGGGAGGTCTGGGGTGGGGTCCACAGGCCATGTGGTGATTTTGGTTGAGTGGGAAATGGTGAGGTGGAGGGTAATTTAGGATCTGGATGATTTGAGGGAATAACCCTTTGTTTTAATGATGATTAAGGCTGGGGAAATTTTAGGGTTTATAGGTGATTAGGAAAAGTTTAATCTGTTTTGGGAAAACACTTTTTTAAAATTAGTGTTATGGTGGGAAAGTTGGGTTAAGTGGGTTTGACTGTTGACCACTTTTTAAATTAAAAACGGTTTGGGCTTGTGGACGGGTTTGGGTAGGATATGGGTAGGGTTAATGGGTTGGTGGGTGGGTACTGATGAGGTGGCAGGTTTTGGTTGGGTGGGATAGTTTGGTTAATTGGCAGAAACAGTCCCCAAGTATTCACTTTCTTTGCACTTTGTTTTTAATCCTTATCAACGCCTTCTTTCCCTTTGTCAACTTTGCACAAGTTGACATTTTTGGCACTAAAACTTTTAAAAACTTTTCCAAGGGTTTTAAATGTAATTCTTGATTCTCCAAGGACTGGTCTTGTACAATCTTCAAACAATAAGGATCATTCTTGTACATATGACATTTGGAGGGTCAAATGTGACAAGTTCTTCAAAGATGAGGGACTAAACTTGACAATCTTCAATTCTTCAAGGGTCATTTTGCAAAATCCAAACTTTGGCCCGGTTCATTGTGCGACTTTGTTTCCCGTGTTCGTTTTTGATTGATTCTTGTGATCTTTTGCCAATTCCTCAATATCCGTACCTAAAAATACACAAGTAACAAACACGAGCATATATTTGGCATATTTTATGATATTTTATGCATTTTAAGCCCGTTTTGGACGATGAGACCATGTATAAAAGCAGTCTCATCACTCCCCCATACTAAACAATTGCCGTGCCCTCACGCAATGCTAGAATAAAGTATCAAAGCATCTCCAAAATTCATTTTATTCACTTTATTGAAAGGATAAACTAGCTACACTACTACTATTACTACTACTTGTGTTATAGACATAATGTATGATTTTCATCGCAAAATGGGACGTTTAGGTTCATAGAACAAGAACACGTGAATGCTTCGTTAGAAATAATTTCGTCGTCCTTGATTTTCACCCTAATTCCATGCCAAGCGTGCAACGAGATCATTGTCATTATAAGTTAGTAATGCTAACACTACTCATATGCCCTAATCACGTACTTATTCTCCCCTTATTCCTAAGTTGTATCTCTTATATTTTATTATGTCTTAATGATCACGAGGATACATCATTGACTTATGCGATAATAGAGATTTAGGTCTAAAAATAGAGTCTTAACGGTGTAACTAAGACCATCAAATCAATAACCCCTCCTAATAGACAACGATGTTAAAAAATTAAGTCGACAAGAAGAATCGATAAACACGGTTTTATAACGGTTTTGAACATGAGACTTATTACCAAGACTTTTATACGCCCCCTAACGGAAGGGCCTTATTATCTTTGGTTTACCTCCATCTTTTATTCAACTTCGCCATGAAGCTTTTATTATGACTTCGGTCTTGCCTTGCCTTTTATTATCCGCCTCATCGGTGGTTTTATTAGCCAAAGACGTATATCCTCACGCTAAAGCGAATTTTGGATCTTTAAAGCTTCGAAGATTAAGGCTTGATTCACTTTCAATTTTGCATAGATTTTAGGCCTTGTGGGGCTTCAAATTGTTTGCTAGATTTAGGTGAGCACTTGAAATCTTATTATTAGGTGAAGCTTTCGATTATTCGGGTGCCAATACTCCAAAGCCGTGACGCTGGCGATACCTTAATGTCTTCCTAATTTAATTACACGGAAGCTACTAGAAAAGACTAGAAACCCAACAATCCTAACTAAACCGCTAAGTCAATATTTATTAAGCAAAAAATATTTACATGCGAAGGGAGAATAAGCAAATAACGAGAACACATGAGTTTTTGAAAGAATACGAGTACTCTACGTTTAGCATAGTAACTTATAATTAACTCTATCATTTCTCGTCCTCATTTAAGAGACTTAGCCTAATGTGTAGTTAAGGAATCAAAGCTAAGTGCTCAACACGCACGGTCGAGTCAAAAATTACTCTTATTCTCGCCATCGAAAAATCTACATTCGTGTCTTCAAACACTTATAAAACATGAGAAAAATTTTAAAATTTGGCCATTTTTAGCCTTATTTTGCAACAAAACGATAAACAAAACGATAAACTTTTGAAAGCGTGAAGGTTTGGCAAGGCAAGTATCTATTCACCCCCCATACTAAAGTTAAACATTGTCCTCAATGTTTCGAGTCTAGGGGTGCACCCCTATACTAGAGACGTAGTCGAATGCCTAATCTAGCATGGAAAGGGTGTAACCAATAAGTAATAGCCGTTTATGAAGTGTGCTAAAAACCTAAGGTTAGAACATAAAAGGATATATCATATGGATATTGGGAAAGGCCTCCAAAGCAAACGATCGAGTGCTCCCATAAAACGAACACGAGAGGCTCCAATCGTGAAGATGATAATCTAAAAACCACATATCACAAACAACCACGGAACAAAGGTTGGAAGGGCACAAATCCCCTCACATTAAACTACATTAGAAAGCAATAATATGTACATGGATAAGCATGGGTCTCCCCCACGAGGCACCTTGTTTTTGATAACCGAGTCAAAAGCTCGACTCGAATCCCCATAATGTGATCATTTAGGGATAATCATGGTATGGTCAATTTTTGGTGGGGCTTACATGATAAACAAGGCCCAAAAGCACGTGGAGTACTTTAAAAACCCGATAAACGTATACCGGGGTCAAAGATAGCGTCCCCGTTTTCGGATGAAAGACGAAACAACGCTTCTTCAACACAAATCCCAATGGGGTAGAAGAAAATAGGAGAGAAGAAATAGAAGGGTGGGACAATGGGTAAGTCATGAAAACATTGAGCTACTCGAGGTAGACTCGCACCAATCAAATGAAAAGATTTTCCATTTATTGCATCGGTGGAAGACCGAGATTTCCCTATATAAGCAATTCCAGGATCAAATATCTCGTCCTCGGTGGAGAAAGGGGAGGGAACATAAGGGGATTCCCCCACACTAAGTCCACACAAAGCATCGTCAAAAGGGGAAGACGAGCTTGTAGTACTCAATAAACGCGGTGATGACGGAGTTAGAATTGTAGAAAAATCTTTTAAATTAAATTCAAAATCTTTTCTTTTTTCATCTTTTAAACTCTCTTTGTGAAAACCCGATTTAATTATGTCAAAAATATTTGGTGTATCTAAAACAATGTTAGTCACACTAAAAATTCTCACATTTTGAAATCTTTTTGGTTTGGGTGGTGGTAAGTTTTCAAATCTTTTGTCAACAAAGAAAACCTCCCCATCGGGATCAACGTATTCATCATCCGGAGAATCACTCGAGATTGGAATCATAGGCTTAACACTCTTAACCTCCACCGGCGGAGGAGACGGAACTTCATTTTTCTCAACAACTCCTAAAACTCTATTTGAAATCTTTTTGCAAATGCTTTTGGTGGGATTGACATTGTACAAAGATGTTATTGAATACACATGAGAAAGAGTGGAGTTTTGGGTTGCATTAATGACGAGTTCTTCCTCATTGAAACGAAGAGTGGTTTTTCTTGCATGCACATCGATGAGTGCTCTCGAGGTATCCAAAAAAGATCGACCTAAAATTAACGGAACTTTAGGATCGATAGGAATATCAACAACAATGAAGTCTACAGGATAGTAGAACTTTCCAACTTTCACGAAGACGTCCTCGGCAACTCCACAAGCTAGAATCATAGAATGATCGGCCATTTCGATTGACATTCTTGAAGGAGTGAGATTTGGAAGATTGAGCGATTTAAAAATCTCAAGAGGCATCAAATTAATACTAGCACCAAGATCGGCCAAGGCGTAGCATTCTTCCATGTCTTGGATAGCACATGGGATTAAAAACTTTCCAGGATCACCGACTTTTTGAGGTATGCGGCTTAGAAAAACCGAAGAACAACTAGACGATTTTTGCAATTTTTCTTTGTTATTCAACATACTTTTGAAGTTCGCGGCAAATCGAGGCATCATGACTAAGGCGTCGGCAAAACTTATATTAAAATGCAAGTCACGAAACATTTTCATAAAGAGTTCAAATTGATAATTATTTCGTTCTTGTGCCTTTTCCTTGTTTCGTCTTGAAGGGTAGGGTAAAGGTGGTGTGGGTTGGGGCAAATTAGGCATAGGCATCGGCCTTGGAATCTCGGGTTCCATGATTGGTGTTGGTTCAACCGTAGGTGTGGTTTGAGCGGTACTTCGTGGGCTTTGAATTTTCTCCTTTTCAACCACAACCTCGGGTTCTTTCTCTTTTTCCTTCTCCATAGAAGTACTTGGACGAGAAATGGGTTCTTTGAAAGTTTTACCACTACGAGTAGTAATAACCTTCAATTCTCCTTTCGGGTTTACGATGGTATCACTAGGAAGACCACCCGAAGAAGAGGGCTTACACATGATAGCTTCAAACATTTTAGCCATACGGTCTTCAAACTTAGATTGCCTAGCATCCGCTTTTAACAACTCTTGCTTAATCTCATGTTGTCCTTGCTCCATTTTTTGTTGATTTTGTTGGAGTCGTGTGACATTTCCTTCCATTTTATTAGCATGAGTTTTAAGTTCATTAGCAAGTTCGTTCTTAAGCTCGTTTTTCAACTCGGATCTTAAGCTAACCATTTCACGTTGCATGTTGTCAAACTTAGCATCATTAGCCTTAGCATAATTCAAAAATTCTCCTTGAAGATTTTTGGTGTGATCGTTTTGAAAACCTTGGGCATTGTTTTGAAAATCACGGTTTTGGTTTTGGTTTGAAATTTGCCCATTTCCACTTTGGTAATTACCTTTGTTATAATTCCTTGGTAATTTCCACCTTGGTTGTTGTTGCGATAATTATTAGCATTTTGATTGGGTGGAGCTTGATTTGAACGAGAACCTTGACCGATTTGGTTATAAGTTCCCGTGGCTACAAAAGCATTCGAAGTGTTACCATCTGCGGTAATGCACTCGGAAAGATCATGAGCTCCCCCACACGACAAACAACTTTTAGAAACCGCTTTAACCGAAGCGGAATTGGAAGCTTCTTGAGCCTTCCAATGGGACATAAGGTTAGCAAATCTATCGAAAAATCGGTTTTCTTCATTTGCTTCATCATGTAATGCATTGATACTTTGAGACGATGATGAGCCCCTTTTGGCAACACTCGGTGTGTGACGAGGGCTATAAACTTTAGACCAATTCTCAATTATGACCAAAGCTTCTTCAACCGTTTTACACAAAAAATTACCACCCGCGGCGGCATTTAAATAATCTCTTTCATGATCGTTAAGTCCATTGTAAAACGTGTCTATTTGGTGCAAATCGGAAAAAACGTGATGAGGACATTCATGCAACATCTCCTTAAACCTATTCCAAGCCGTAGAAAAACTTTCATTTGATTCTTGTGAAAATTTAGAAATCTCATTTTTCAAATGCGTAGTCTTAGAGGGCGGAAAAAATTGGTTCACAAACTTTGAAACGAGATCCTTCCACGTCAATATAGAATTGGGTGGCTCTTTCTCTAACCAAATTTTAGCGGGCCCCGCTAAGGAATACGGAAAAAGCATCATCTTAATCGAGTCATTCGAGACATCCTTAAATTTGCACGTGGCGGTAAGACGATTAAATTGGCGGATATGGTTGTGGGGATTGTCCTTCTCATCACCTCGGAATTTGTTGTTTTGGATCATCGACAACAAACCCGTTTTCACCTCAAAATTCTCCGCAAGGATTGCGGGAATCACAATAGCTTCTCCATAACCCTCGGTGGGTGCTTGAAGTAACTCCATCATAGTTCGATTCGCCATGGTTGGTTCTTCTCGTACAATGGGTTCGTCAATAGGAGACTCCTCACTAGAATGAGTTGGAGTGGGAGTTTTGTTCTTTCGTCTACGTGCACGTTTTGCTTGATTAAGAGTGAGCATAAACGTCACGTACAACGTGGAGACGAGCAAAGAAGATTCTTTTTGGTGTTTTGTGTTTTTCAATTTTTTTGTGGTTTTTGATTGTATTAACTTTTTGGAAATTGGTGAAATGTATTAAGTAGACAAAAAGTCCACAAATCTCCTACTCAATCAAATCTCTTGATTAAAAAGGCCTCAAGGAATGAAAACGATCACGTGGAGTGAACGCCTTCGATGACTTTAGAACGATGGTGGAACACCAAATCGTTCAAGAGGGTTTAATCAAATGAAACCAAGAAAATATATATGATATGTAGTAATACTTTGGGCGGCAAAACCCTCGATTCACTCTCAAAATCAAATACCCACAAGCAAGCGGAGGAAACGAGGCAGCGCGAAGCACTTAAGAGCCTTTTTCCTTTAGGTTGTGAAATACAACCGCCTTATACCCACCTTATAGTTTGTATTATCAAGATTAAGCTTCACGAAAGTATTTATCTATTTTTGCCTTTTTTCTTTGGTTTGAGATTCGAATACAATGATCGAGTGATGAAATCCCGAATCAAGGTTGTGATTGCTCACGTATTTGGAGTACTTGTGTATTTATTGTTCTACGTATACAATATAGTAATAATATTCACACAAAAACCGAAAAACGATAATACGTATTAATAGAGTGCTATTAATACAAATACTATTATGGCTAATATAGAAAACAACAATGTTCAATCAAACACAACACGCCTCCCCGGCAGCGGCGCCAAAATTTATGTAGAGATTTGTATACCCTTTTAGGAAAAAGAGGCAACAAAGTAGTGGTAAGCGTTAAGTGTCGGTTTAGGAAAACCGAGCACTAATGACCCAAGTGAAGTACAAGTTCGTTTCCCAAGGAGGCTAGGCGTTGTGTAATGAATGATTGATTTTGTTTTTGATTATTAATAAGAAAAGAGAAGAGAAAATGACGAAGACGAAAAAATAGAAAAATAGACAAAAACACTACTAGAAAGTTAAGACGTAGAAACGTAAAAACGACAAAAATTAAAATTTTAACCTAAAAATTCCTAAAAATTACTAAAAATCCACAATAATATTCTAAGAGTTTACAAAAAATCCAAACTTGCCAAAACCTTTTAATTAATTTAATAATGACTTTTTAATGCTAATTAAAGCCCTAAAAATCACTTTTAAATATTAAAAAGCCCTAAACAAGATTTAATAGTTTGTAAACCTCAAAAATGACCTAATTAAGCTAAAAACTATTTTTAAAAATTTTAAAACCAAATTAAACTATTTTTAAACTCCTAAAAACTATTAAAATCTATTAAATCTTAAATTAATTCTAAAAATTAATTGAAAAGCCTAAAAATTAATTGGAAAGTGGAAAAGTTCCTATTTTAATGTCTAGAATCTAGGAAAAATGAAAAAAAGTTAAAAATAAAACTTTGAATTTTTATGAATAAAATAATATTAAAATATTCCAAAAAATAAAAAGTTCCTAAATAAATTCTAAAAAATTCTCAAAAATCCTAAATATTCTAACTAAGAAGAAAATGCAAATTAAAGTTCCTAAAACCTCTTAATTAATTTTATATTAATTTTTAAGGTTTAATAAAAAACCTAAAATCAAATAAAATTAAAAATTAAAGTTTTTGAAAACTTTATGATATGTAAACCTCAAATATATAAATTAAAACTTAAAAACTATTTTTTTGGATTTTTTAATTACTGTTTACTATTTTTAAATTACTTTCTAAAAATAAACCTAGAAATAATCCTAATAAATAATTTAATAAAGGGAAAAATAAATTTCAAAAACAGAAAGTCCTAAACCTTAATTAAACCCTAGGAAAAATACTAGCTACCAAAAAGCTGAACAAATAAGCTTAAATAAGCTAAAAATGGTCACGGCTTTTAATATAAGCTCACAATCAAAAAGTGTTTAAGTAAGATTTGATATGAAGTGTAAACATAAAAAGCTATCTAGATCACTGGTAAACACGCACACTCTCCCAACGAGGGGTCCCGTGTTCGAGTCCAGGCGGGGTATGCTTTTTGATTTTTATTTTCTTTTTTTTTTCTTTTTTAACACTTGATCAGTAACCTTTTAATGAACACAAAAACACCAACACAATCTAATTTAAACAAGGATTGAATCAAATGGGAAGCAAAACGTGACCAGTTCTCTTGTTCTTTCTGATGAACAAGTGAAGTTTACACTTGTGCAATTTGGAGCCAAGAGGGGGCTTGGCTTGCTTGTTTTGTGGTGAATTTTGTGGAACAAAGGCACCCCTATACTCTTTGGAGTATAGGGAGTCACAAATAAGCAGCAAACAAGCAAAATCAACACTCCAAGTAACACAAATCAAGCAAGAAAAACCAAATAAAGATGCTGATATACTCCCTATGGAACTAGTGGATATTTCTGATGCAAAATGCACTCAAGTGATTTTCAATGCCTACAAATTTGCACACAAGTTCACCAAACAGCTTAAATTCAATCAATAATCCCTAAACACCCTAGGTTCTAACAGATTACAAGATTCAAGATCAAAATCTCACAAGATGAACGGTAAAATGACTTTACTGATTTTTGCTAGTTTTACCAAGTTTTAGAGCATGCAATTGTTTTACAAGCCTATCAAACTAGAAAATAACTAACAACCACTACTGATAATCACATATAGGGCATGTTTAAACAGGTTTTAACCATCAATTTGTCACCAATCTCAGATTATACCCTAGTCCCAAACACCCCTTTATATCTTGAATCCAACTTTTTTCAAATCAATTCTATGCTACACCTATCCAAACTGATTCAGCAAGCATCTAACATGCATATAACACATAATTAAGCAATTTCAAACATCTAAACAAACACATAACAGATTTTTCAAGAAAAATCAAACAAGCACCAATCTTACTGAAAATTTCAAAAAGGAAAAAGATTTTTTACCTTAGAGCCCTACATCCAGGGCTCTTTGTGACAGCTTTGTCACCTCCTTATAGGCCCGTGCCTATGCAGAACTTAATCAACACAATCAACCAATCAAACCTGCAAATCAAAGCAAGAACAAACACAAGAAAAATACACTTTTCTGATTTTTCAAAACTTACAAACCTTGGAACCACTTGACTTAACACGTTTTAAAAACACTTATAAATCACAAATCAAGGACTGTTAATCCACTTTCACTTCTTAACACCCTATGATTTCTGAATTTTATAAATTATTTTCAAAACGTTTTATAAACTTTTTGAAAATCAAACACACTCTTTTTATAATTGATAAAAGGAATTACAATTTATATCAAAAAACACCAAACTTTATAAATATATAAAAAAGGAATTACAATGTGATTGCTAAAAAACTGGAACAAGCTAAACTATAGCCTAAGTTGCCCTTATATAATGGGTCACAGAAGGTTCTAGGTACTGAATAAAAAATTGAACAGCTAAAACCCTAATGTATGGAAAATCCGATTTTGCCCTTGAAGTCTTTGTCTTCATTCTTGGTCAAAAGTGATGCATGTGATATGCCAGCTAGAAAACTTGTTTGTTGACGTTGGATTGGACTTGGGGACCAAGGGAATTCATCTAATCGTTAAATTGGTCGGGACATAGGGTTTGGGGGAAAATGACTTGAGCAGGGGAGGTCTGGGGTGGGGTCCACAGGCCATGTGGTGATGTTTGGTTGAGTGGGAAATGGTGAGGTGGAGGGTAATTTAGGATCTGGATGATTTGAGGGAATAACCCTTTGTTTTAATGATGATTAAGGCTGGGGAAATTTTAGGGTTTATAGGTGATTAGGAAAAGTTTAATCTGTTTTGGGAAAACACTTTTTTAAAATTAGTGTTATGGTGGGAAAGTTGGGTTAAGTGGGTTTGACTGTTGACCACTTTTTAAATTAAAAACGGTTTGGACATCTGGACGGGTTTGGGTAGGATATGGGTAGGGTTAATGGGTTGGTGGGTGGGTACTGATGAGGTGGCAGGTTTTGGTTGGGTGGTATAGTTTGGTTAATTGGCAGAAACAGTCCCTAAGTATTCACTTTCTTTGCACTTTGTTTTTAATCCTTATCAACGCCTTCTTTCCCTTTGTCAACTTTGCACAAGTTGACATTTTTGGCACTAAAACTTTTAAAAACTTTTCCAAGGGTTTTAAATGTAATTCTTGATTCTCCAAGGACTGGTCTTGTACAATCTTCAAACAATAAGGATCATTCTTGTACATATGACATTTGGAGGGTCAAATGTGACAAGTTCTTCAAAGATGAGGGACTAAACTTGACAATCTTCAATTCTTCAAGGGTCATTTTGCAAAATCCAAACTTGGGCCCGGTTCATTGTGCGACTTCGTTTCCCGTGTTCGTTTTTGATTGATTCTTGTGATCTTTTGCCAATTCCTCAATATCCGTACCTAAAAATACACAAGTAACAAACACGAGCATATATTTGGCATATTTTATGATATTTTATGCATTTTAAGCCCGTTTTGGACGATGAGACCATGTATAAAAGCAGTCTCATCAAAGCGCATCCATGTTTGCCTGCGTAGTTTGTATCTACGCTTAAGCGACTAGTAATTTGCAATCCTAGTGACGAAGATCAAGCGCATCCCGCCGGCAAGGCAATAAAGTCGGGCCACAAACGAAGAATGGAAAACGAATTTCATTTATTTAGCAAATAATGGACCCGTGGTTGCCTTTAAATTGCATTAAGTGATTGCCTTTGTTAAAGCCTCAATTTTGGACCGTTAACTAGCTTATGATGGGCTAGCCGCTAGTACAATTAATAGGTCTATGGGGGAAGCCGCCCCGGTTCAGTTTTTGTGGACTTGTCATAGAAGCTTAGGCCCGACCTCCACACTGTTTGAACATATTGAATTGAGAAGTCACGTATACGGCAATGTACCAATAACCTGGAGGTAACGACAATTAATAAATCTCTTGTCTTATTAGACCTAACGGAGTGTCTAAGGGCTCGGTTCCATGAGCTTATTGCAATTTATGCTATATACAATTATTATTGTTGATGCAAAATATTATTTGATGCTTGTTGCCTTCAAGTATGCCACAAACTTATAATCTTTGCTTGTTTTCAAAATGATTATATAAACCTATAGATTCACTCGGCATTTTTGCTGATGATTTTCTCACATGTATTTCAGGTAATCAGGAAGGGTGAAGCTTGGAAGCTACGGGAATGATGTTGTGCACTACTTTTGTAATATAAACTCTTTGAATGTTTGTCGTTCCTTTTGTTCAAAACAATTTAAATCTTTTGTTTTGGTTGTACTTTGGTTACGATGTCTTGGGACTACGCTACTCTGATAAATGTTTTAGGAACGATAAATTTGAAACGTCTCTTTTCGAGTCGTTCTTTATAAATTATGTGTTGTTGTATCATTGTTTAGCACCCAAAGATGTATTCCACTGCGTATAAATTTGGGGGTGTTAAAATATCCGCCACCTTAGGCAACTCTAAACCTAGAAGACATGTCCAACTCACAATGAGTGTATTTTATAGGGTTGTGTTCGACATCCCTCGTAAAGAGATGTTCAATGCCCCATGTTTATGGACATACCTTTTTCCCACTTCGGGTCCAATTAGTTCGACAATACCATCATCCACCAAACTCTGGGAGGTGTAACTTTTTATTTAAAAGTCAAAATTTGTGCAAATTTTGAACCAGTGATAGGGGATGCATGACCCTTTTTGTAGCACCCCGCAAGGCGCGCACTTCTTTATTCTTAGTATCTTCTTTTATTTCCACCATTTGAGGTGCTTCATTTCTGCGCCCCTTTCATTCAGCCCCGCAGCAAATGAATCAGATTCTTTGCAACTTCCTACCCAATCGCCATCAACAATAATATTAACCTCTCTGCTGGGAAGAAGCTTTAGTACAAGTAACTAATGTCTGTATCCCACAAGCTCGAGGTATAAATGCAAGTCTTTCGTGTAAAGCTGTTGACATAGGAGAGGTTATAGTTAAAATATTCTTTTATCTTATTTTACTTTCAACCCCCAATTTTCACCATCAGGTGTGGAGATATAACCTATATCTCACCCTCGAAAAGGATGCAGAAGTAGTGCATCCCCAGCTTTCCCAGCATGTAAAACATGCTAACGTGTCCTCATGCCAGAAACCATTTGCAGTGGATTTGCCCTCCTAACCAAATCCACAACACCACTGGTCCTCTCCCAGCTCTTGGAAGGATGTAACTGCAACCCCCGTTGAGAAGCCCGCATC
Source organism: Glebionis coronaria (assembly GCA_025667525.1). Classification (NCBI taxonomy): domain Eukaryota; kingdom Viridiplantae; phylum Streptophyta; class Magnoliopsida; order Asterales; family Asteraceae; genus Glebionis; species Glebionis coronaria. The sequence continues at coordinate 309,295,684 of CM046878.1, forward strand.
TATCCATCCATAGCAGCAGTCTCCTTTACTGCTCAATCGGATGTATAGTGCGACCCGGATAAAGATCTCTTTGCATTGCTTCCTATCCATCCATAGCAGCAGCCTCCGCTACTGCTCAATCGGGTGAATAGTGCGACCCGGATAAAGATCTCTTTGTATTGCTTCCTATCCATCCATAGCAGCAGCCTCCGCTACTACTCAATCGGGTGAATAGTGCGACCCGAATAAAGATCTCTTTTTATTGCTTCCTATCCATCCATAGCAGCAGTCTCCTTTACTACTCAATCGGATGTATAGTGCGACCCGGATAAAGATCTCTTTGTATTGCTTCCTATCCATCCATAGCAGCAGCCTCCATACTACTCAATCGGGTGAATAGTGTGACCCGGATAAAGATCTCTTTGCATTGCTTTCTATCCGTCCATAGCAGCACTCTCCTTTACTACTCAATCGGATGTATAGTGCGACCCGGATAAAGATCTCTTTGCATTTCTTTCTATCGTCCATAGCAGCAATCGCCTTTACTGCTTAATCGGATGTATAGTGCGACCCGGATAGAGATCTCTTTGCATTGCTTTTATCCGTCCATAGCAGCAGTCTCCTTTACTGCTAAATCGGATGTATAGCGCGACCCGGATAAAGATCTCTTTACATTGCTTTCTATCTGTCCATAGCAGCAGTCTCCTTTACTGCTTAATCGGGTGTATAGTGCGACCCGGCTAAAGTTCTCTTTGCATTGCTTTCTATCCGTCCATAGCAACAGTCTCCTTTACTGCTCAATCATATGTATAGTGCGACCCGGATAAAGATCTCTTTGCATTGCTTTCTATCCGTCCATAGCAGCAGTCTCCTTTACTGCTTAATCGGATGTATAGTGCGACCCAGATAAAGATCTCTTTGCATTGCTTTCTCCGTCCATAGCAGCAGTCTCCTTTACTGCTCAATCGGATGTATAGTGCAACCCAGATAAAGATCTCTTTGCATTGCTTTCTATCCATCCATAGCAGCAGTCTCTTTACTACTCAATCGGATGAATAGTGCGACCCGGATAAAGATCTCTTTGCATCACCTTCTGTCCACCTGTAGTAGCAAAAGCCTTCATTACTGCTCAACCGGACGTATAAGGGTAACCTAGGTGTAGACCACTTCGTGTTAACGTTACCATCCGTTCCTGAGAGAGTGTCCGAAATGAACCATATACTTAGAACATCTTTCACTTAAAAGATAACTACGTTTTTAGTAGCTTTGAGGACAAAGCTAAAATAACGGGGTGGTGCTGTAATATCCATGATTTTACCATGATTTAATGTAATGAAGTTTCACCCATTAATCGTAGAACACATACTCATGTGTTATGTTTCTATAAGTTGTGTGTGAACTTGTCCATTATGTACATATACTTTCACATTCATACTTGTTGTAATAAGTTTCATAACTTAAACCTTGTATTCAAAACTAGGGGAAACAAGTAATAAAATGTATAATCAATATTTGAAGTATACGACACTTAACTAAAATTTGAAATAAAACATGCTACACATACTATATGTAGTCGTGTATGTATGTGTGTATGCATACCATGAACATGTTTACACCCTTCTTGGACTAGCCCAAGACCATATACTCCTAGTTTGCTAGCCCAACATAAGCCCAAACCAAAGCCCATTGCCCTTTGGTTAGCTATACACGACACACATGCATATGTGGAAGGAGAAGAGATGCTTTGGAAACACAAGAGCCTACACTTGGAACAAGTTTTCTTACCAAGGCAATCATGCCTTTTGCCTTGGCTTTCTCTTTCCCCCTTTTAGCCGAAAAACACACACATACATTCTCATTCTCTCATGCAACTTAAATCTCATTCTCTCTTCACCTATCATTCGGTATTAAGACAAAAACATCCAAAGTTGTTCATTTAATCTACTAGATCCTTGTCCTATCTTAACTACTAATCATTTAGTAGCATCATCATCTTTGGAATCATTCTACCAAGCCCTAGCCAAACCATAAGGGTCACGGCTTAGTATTTATTTAGGGCTTCTTCATCATCTTGATTAGATCTCTAATCTCCTTGTTCATCTAGATCTTCCTTGGTGACTTTTAAGCAAGAAAGGTATACTCCTTATGCTTCTTCATTTTTACTTGCATGCATCATCATTCACCTATAATCACATGTAACAAACTTTTTTAAAGATCAAGATTTGATAAAACCTTGACCATCTAGGTCACTGCATATAATGGAATACCATTATTCATGGTTAAAATCTTTTTAATAAAGAAACCTATGACTAGTATTCTATGTTTTAACTTGATTTAAAATCATATGAATCATTTTATGAATTTAAATGTAGCATGGGTTACAAATCTTACTTTTGGGATTTTGGTTAACTAATAATCATAGATCTCATAAGTAAACTTGTGTAACTCAAAAATCATGAAAGACCATGACCTTAAAGGTCACGGCATAATTTAATGGACACTTATGATTTGTGTAATAAGTTTTAAATGGTAGAGTATGTGTTATTAAATGTGTAATGGACTTCTAAAAATATCTAAAACATTTTTTATATATATGTATATGGCCGTGGGTTATTTATAGCCTTAAATGAGTTTTAGATGTACATGCATGCTTATATAAAACCTAGATCTAGTGATAAGTGTTAACTTAACATGATAAACATAAAACAAGCTTATAGATGTTATGGGAACATTGGGAGAAAAAAATATAGCCGTGAGCTATATGTTGTTTTCTTGGAATTATAGTAACCTTGGAAACATGCAAGAAACCTGGATAATCATGTTGTATTTTTATAAATATTTACAAGACATAAAACTAGCTAAAAATTTCATCTTGGAAACACCAAGATTTAAAATTATAGCCAAGGGCTATATGTATGTATATATGGACTTGTGACTTGATTTCTTGATTTGTACATAGCTAGATCTTATTTTAGGGACACTTATAAGTACATGCAACCCTAAAACAAGTTTTGAATCATCTTAATAAGCTATAATTAATTATAGCCGTGAGTTATAAGCTCATATTAGGGCTTATGACTTGCATGCAACCTTGTAACACATCTAGATCTCATTTGGTACATCACATAAAATAAACTATAAGTTTTATTCTTTTATTAAGATTTAAAACTAAATATGGATAAGCTAATAATAAGCTTATAAGAAAATCCTAGGTTAATACTTACATAAAATGAAAAGTAGTATTAATGGACTAATTAAGCCCATGCAATATTAGCCCAAGACTTAATGGATCCAATAAACCCATTTAGTAAATCTTAGTATCCTAATGGACTTAAGGTTATACTTAAACCCATTTAAATAATTAATGGACTTAAAATGTATTTAAGCCCAATAATTGTTTTAAAGACCCATTTAACAAGTTAGTAGACTTAAAATATATTTAGGCCCACTAAATGGCCCATTAGATATTTTAGCCCATTTAATGAACCCATATAATGTTTTAAATGTTTAAATAAAATTTTTTATAATAAAATATAACTTATAAAGACTTTTGGACTAAAATGACAATTTATGAAACTTAAGGACTAAAACCGTGACTTATGAAACTTGTTTTGATAAACTAGCAAACCCAAGGACTGAAAATGCAATTACCCTAAAGTCTAGGGTTTAATAAATACCAGCCGTGGCATATCAAACCCTAGGGACCATTTTGGTAATAATCCGAAACTTAAAGAAGCCCTAGGGGCTGTTTGTTATTTTATGAAATTAATAAAACCAAGATTTAACTAGCGGAACTAAATCTGCCATAAGCCGAAACTTTAACAAGCTCTAGGTACCAAATGTGTAAAAATCCGAATGTTATACTTTGTTTAAAATATGGAGGGACTAGTTTTGCCATGTACCGAAACTTTAACAAGCCCTAACCCTAATTCTATTTTAAATTTAGTAAAACTTAATTAAAACCTAAACCATAAGGATTAATGTATAAATTCTTACACTTGTAATTAATAAATTATTTTTTAAATGTTAAATAATTTATGGGAACTTTTAAGTTAAACAAAATATTATATTTTATTTTTCGAAAATAAAATATTTATATTTTTGCTTTATGAAATAAGTTGTATAAACAATATTGATATGTATTACTAATACATGAACTCATATAATTTTAGGAAATAAAATTATTTGAACGTTAAATAAATTGAATACTAATATTATAAGTAGAACACCTTACGTTTACTTAAAATATGAAACTTAATTGTGAGTTTAAATGGTTATTACTAATACATGTACTAAGAATGTAAATAAATGTTTTAAGTAAAACCTTCTTATGTTTACTTAAAAATATAAAACTTAATTGTAAGTTAAATGGATAATTATAATACATGAACTACGAACGTAAACTAATATTTTAAGTAGAACATTTTTATGTTTACTTAATTATAATACTTAATAGTAAGTTTAAATGGATGATTATAATACATGAACTGCGAATGTAAACTAATATTTTAAGTAGGACATTTTATGTCTACTTAAAAAGGAAACTTAATTGTAAGTTGAATGGTTATTATTAATACATGTATTACAAATGCAAAATGATATTAAAAGTTAAACATTTTATGTTTACTTAGAAATGAAACTTATATATAGATAAGTTTAAATGGATATTCGTAATACTTGTACTACGGTTATTTAGATAATTGTCGTAGCATAAATGAACTGACTAAAAATCTGTATAAGCATACACATATGTTCTTTGTACTATCTATTAAGACTGTACTATTTGATTAGGCATAACTTTTGGCGTGAGCATTATTTTGGATATTCCTGTTATACAGCTATTGCCAACTCCCAGGTGAGTTTACAGCCCCATATAAACTATTGATAAACTTTTCCTCTACGGGGGAGAAAACATGCAACTATTTTAAAATGAAAATAACTGAATTGTATAAACTTGACTATGATTGACTATTATAGAAACTGGTAAGTTGTTGTAAATCGCCCGAATGTTATAAATAGATCTATTAGGGATTGACCATCCCTATGTGGGTGAGTCATGCTCACTGTGCCTTGGCCGGGACAACAGATGTATACCATGTTGGAACTGGGTTTGGGTGTCTTTTTGTAAGACACTACGTCCTCATCTGTTGAGGACTATGGAAGGTTAAGCTTCAGTTTCAAGTAATAGCAAATGTAATCCACTTTTTAGTAAGAATGCTTTGCGCATTGTTACTTCTATGATTAATGTATGTAAAAACTAATTAATGTTAAAACCTGTAAATACACCAACTTTATGTTGATCCTCTAAGCATGTTTATCTCAGGGAAATGAAGTTTGAACGTGGTGTGTGCATGGGCTCAAGCATCTATGAAATCTGCATTGTAGGAATCGTCAAGGGTTCTATTTGGGAAAAATAAAAAATCTACTTATGACATGTTAAAGACAATTTTTATTAATTTGTTTAATAATCATGTAATCTGTTTCGAATAATCCTTTATCTTATGCTCTATGAACTATGTGCTATCGATCCACCCTTGTGACATCTCCGTTGATAATTCCGCATATTTTGACCCTACCCGGGGTGTCACAACTAAGTCTCAGCGAACGATCCTGGGTTACCACTACAAAGCTATATTACGAACGCAAGGGTATACTAGCCTGTGTTTGTCTTCTAGTCCTTTGTTTTGTCTAAACTTTGTAATATAAATTTAAGACTTGCAAACGAACATCAAGTTTTTGGCGCCGTTGTCGGGGACTTATAATCCTGTTTTGTAACCAAATTAGTATAATCCTTGAAGAATTAAACCATTGCTACTCATTTTAAACAAAAAAATTTCTACAGTAAAGAAAGTATGCCGCACAAACCAAAAAGTGCGCCACACTTCCTATAGCGAACCCAAGTGCGCCGCACAAAACCAAAAGTGCGCCGCATATTTTTACTGAAAAACACAAAAAACCTTATTGGATGCACACCCGTTCATCCGAAACACCACCAACATCACCGGTACCTGAACCTGAACGTACCCTTAACCGAAGGCTACGTAGACTTCATCGCCGTGTACCTTTATCTAGGAGACACGAACAAACTCAACCTCGCATAATTAACCAACCTTTTGACAATCTTTCACAAATCCTATTTCTCACCAAACTCATCAACCTTTACGATCCAATGTTGGACACTGATGATGAACCTTTGTGGTCAGCCGATAGAGTTGTCACACCAACTCCTGGCTCTACAATCGTTTTACCTGAAATTGCAAACGATTTTGCAATCAAAGGGAACCACTTAACCCTTGTAAAAAATAACCAATTTGATGGTCGAATCAAAACCGATCCTCACAAACACATCCACGAATTCAGCGGAATTTGTAAAATGTTCAACTATGGAGAAGGACAAGCCGAAGTCGTCCAACTCATGATGTTTCCATCATCCCTGACTGGAGAAGCCAAGTCATGGCTCGATGAACTTAACGAAGGAACCATTCGAACATGGGAAGGTCTTAGAACTGCTTTCATTAGCCGATTCTTTCCTCCTGCCTTATTTGAAAAAATTATTGGAGAAATCCGAAGCTTTTCTCAACAAGAACGAGAAACTCTCACTCACGTATGGCTAAGAATGAAAGAACTACTCAGAAATTTCCATGGTCATGGACTTAGGAAAGAAGGAATAATCAAAATTTTCTATCATGGTCTTGACGATGTTACCCAAGATGCATTGAACGCCGCAGCGGGCAAAATTTTCCTTTACAAAACCCCTAACCAAGCTTACCAATTATTGGATGACAAAGTCCTACTTATGCTTGATTGGTCCAAAAATCACAAAAACAAAAACTCGCGAAAAACCGTAGCTTTTGCCGAAGGAAGCAACAACCCAACCGACACCGAGAAAATTATGGCTCGAATGGATGCCATGTCTCTTAAGATTGAAGAGATTAAACATAAAACCTGCAAACACTATGGAGGAAACCATCCTTCTAGTGAATGTGATGACGATGACACACCCATGACAAAGGAAGAAGAAGCCAACTTTATGAATACCTTTCGTCGAACTCGATTTTATAAAGATTATCGTAATCGCGACCGCGATAATTGGAGATCAAATGATAAACCAAGTTATGATCGAGACGACAAGAAACCCACTCAAACCAAAGACCAAAACAACCTCGAAAGAAAAATCAATAACTTTATAGAATCTCAAAGAAAAACCAACATTTTTGTTCGAGAGACATTCACTGACATCAAAACAATGTTCGAAACCACAACCAAAAACCACCAAGCTTCCATTCAAAACCTTGAAGATAAGTTTGATCGTTTAGCCAATAAACAATCGAATCGTGCTTCTGGTTCTTTACCAAGCAATACCAACCCAAATCCCAAGAACAACAACAAATATCAACCCCCCACAAGCTCGTAACGAGCAAGTAAATGTCGTATTCACGCGGAGCGTTTTATCTTACGAATCACCTACCGAACCTACTCAAGTTACACCAATCAAAATTCCATTCGACAGTGATAATGAGGATGAAGCCCAACCAACCCATACCAAACCAACTGAAAACCCGACACCCAAACCATATAAACCAAAAGTATCATATCCACAACGCTTACGTAAGCAAAAGATGCAAGCTAAGTATGGTAAATTCCTCGACATAATACAAGAAGTTAGAATTAACATGCCTTTAGTCGATGTTCTGGCTAGAATGCCAAATTATGGCAAATTTATCAAAGAACTTATCAAGAGCAAGCATAAGTTTGAAGAAGTCTCTTCAACTTTTCTAAACGATGAATGTTCTGTCATTATCCAAAACAAAGTACCACCAAAACTGGGAGATACTGGGAGTTTCCTAATCCCATGGCCTTTTCCTTACTCATACTCTTACAACGCCTTGGCCGATATTGGCGCAAGTATCAACCTCATGCCATACTCTTTGTATGCTAAACTCTCTAAAAACGTTTTAAAACCCACAAAAATGAGCGTCCGACTCGTGGACCGTTCTTTCTAATACCCAATGGGGATAACTGAGAACATGCTCATAGAAGTCGGAAAATTTGTTTTTCCTGTTGACTTTGTAATCTTAGAAATGGAATAAGATAGCAAGGTACCCCTTATCCTTGGTAGACCTTTCCTACACATAGTGATGCTATAATTAGAGTAAAGAAAAAACAACTCAACCTTGGAGTTGGAGAAGATAGAATTTCTTTCTCTATCGATGAAGCTATGAAACACTCGTACTCTAACGACGATACTTGTTTTAGTATCAATGTCATTGAAGAAATCGTTGAAGACGATTTCGACGCGCTTCTTGAGGAAGGATGCGAAATTTTGCATTGTCTCGAAGGAACTATCATCGAAGAAGATCTTTTTGCTGAATTTGATGCCTTCATATCCGACATACCGATGATGAACCAATCATAAATTTCAAAACCGATTTCAAAGTTAAGAAATCTGTTGAAGAACCTCCTACAGATTTAGAACTTAAACCTCTTCCTGAACATCTGGAATATGCGTTTCTTCACGAAGAAAAATTACTCCCTGTAATTATCTCATCTCAACTTTCAGAAGAACACAAAGACGATCTAATTGACATTCTCAAGAAGCACAAACAAGCTTTTGCTTGGAAAACTTCTGACATTCCTGGCATATGTCCATCGTTCTGCAAACACAAAATCCAACTTTTGGATAACAAGAAACCAGTCATTGAAAAACAACGAAGATTAAATCCGAACATGAAGGATGTTGTTAAAAAAGAAATCCTTAAACTCCTAGACTATGGAATAATCTACCCAATCGCCGATAGCCCATGGGTAGTCCTATTCATTGTGTACCTAAAAAGGGAGGTATCACTGTAGTAACTAACGAAAACAACGAAGTATTACCAACACGAACCATCACCGGATGGAGAGTTTGTATTGATTATCGAAAATTAAATGATGCAACAGTGAAAGATCATTTTCCATTACCCTTTATGGATCAAATGTTAGAAAGACTCGCAGGAAATTAATACTTTTATTTCCTCGATGGTTTTTCTGGATACTTTCAAATCCCAATCGACCCTATGGATTAAGATAAAACTACGTTTACTTGTCTATTTGGAACTTACGCTTATAGGTGCATGCCTTTTGGCCTATGCAATGCACCTGCTACTTTTCCGAGGTGTATGATTGCAATCTTTCACAAAATGATTGAAGAATCAGTCGAAGTCTTCATGGATGATTCTCCGTCTTTGGAAATACTTTCGGCACATGTCTAAACAATGTCGATAAAATGTTAGCACGATGCGAAGAAGCAAATATTGTGCTAAACTGGGAAAAATGTCACTTTATGGTTAAAGAAGGAATTGTGCTTGGACACAAAGTGTCTGGAGCCGGCCTTGAAGTTGACAAAGCAAAAATCGACGTGATCGCAAAACTCCCACCACCTACTAATGTTAGAAGCATTAGAAGTTTCTAAGGTCATGCCAGTTTTTACCGACGATTTATCAAAGACTTTGCGAAAATCGCAAGACCTTTAACTCAACTTTTAGAAAAAGAAAGAATGTTCGATTTTATCGTCGAATGTTATTCAGCATTCAAAATACTTAAAGAAAAACTTACATGCACACCAATTATTACAAGCCCCAATTGGAACCTTCCATTTTTGCTTATGTGCGATGGTAGTGAACATGCCCTTGGAGCCGTCCTTGGACAAAAAGATGGTAAACAATTTCATCCCATCTATTTTGCAAGTAGAACTCTTAACGCAGCCCAACAAAGTTATACAATTACTGAAAAAGAACTCATGGTTGTAGTTTACGCGTTTGGCAAATTTCGTTCCTACCTCGTGTTGTCAAAAACGACAGTTTACACCGACCATTCAGCTTTAAAATACTTGTTCAAAAAGCAAGACGCCAAACCTCGTCTAATACGATGGATATTGCTTTTACAAGAATTTGATTTTGAAATTAAAGATAAAAAAGGAGCTAAAAATGTTGCTGCCGATCATTTATCTCGCATAGTGAATGATGATTCTAGCGATGATGAAATCGACGATTTTCCCGATGAGCATATAATGAAAGCAAGTACTAACAATACACCATGGGTCGCAGACTTTTCAAACTATTTGGCTGTAGGAATTTTACGAAAGGGAATGACGCACCAACAAAAGAAAAGATTTTTCTCTGAACTAAAAAAATACTTTTGGGACGATCCTTACTTATTTAGAATCTGTCCTGATGGAATAATCCGACGTTGTATTTCCGGATTTGAATCTATAAAAATTCTCGATGAATGTCACTACGGATCGACCGACGGACATTACGCCGCGAACACCACCGCTAAAAAAGTGTTCGACGCTGGCTTTTACTGACCAACAATTATGCGTGAAGCTCATACCTTAGTACGACTATGAGAAGCATGTCAAAGGACTGGACATATTTCTAAAAGAGATGAAATGCCTCTAAACAATATCCAAGTCTGCGAAATCTTTGACGTGTGGGGTATCGACTTCATGGGACCATTTCCTAAATCTTACAAATGTGAATACATTTTAGTCGCCGTCGACTATGTATCGAAATGGGCCGAAGCTCAAGCTTTACAAACAAACGATGCCAGAGTTGTTATCGCATTCTTAAAGAAATTATTCTATCATTTTGGAATGCCAAAAGCACTAATAAGCGATAGAGGAACTCATTTCTGTTACAAACTCATGAAAAATATAATTAAAAGATATGGAGTGAACCACCGATTTTCCACATCTTACCATCCTCAAACGAGTAGCCAATTTGAAAACACTAATAGAGCTCTCAAACGTATACTTGAAAAGACCGTCGAAAACAACCCTGCTTGTTGGTCTAAAAAATTAGAAGATGCTCTATGGGCTTTTCGTACCGCATTCAAAACACCAACTGAAACCACACCGTACAAACTGTTGTATGGAAAGACATGCCATCTGCCTATAGAAATTGAACACCGTGCATATTGGGCACTTAAAAACTGCAACCCAGATCTTATTGCAGCCGGAGAAAAACGTAACTTTGAACTTTACGAGTTAGATGAATTTAGACATCACACTTATGAAAGTTCACGATTATATAAAGAACAAACCAAAGTTTGGCATGATCGTAAATTATGACAAAGAAAAGAATTCAAAAAAGGAGACAAAGTACTTCTCTTTATCTCGAAATATAAATTCAAGCAACCTAAGCTTACTTCAAGATGGACTGGACCTTATCTAGTAAAACACCAATATCCATCTGGATATGTTGAATTATACGGTCAAAACAATAGCACCTTTATAGTCAATGGGCATAGACTTAAGCTCTATCATGAAGAAGAACACTGTAATGAAACTGAAGGAGAAGAAATTCCTTTCTTCTTAAAATAGATCCGAGTAGCCGAGTCTGGCTGAAGACTCTAAACTTAGCGCTATTCATAAGGCAATCCGTATTTTGTCCCCACCTTTCAACTTAAGTGTGGAGGAGGACCTGTAAATAAATAAAACCGTCCTTGTATATATTGCATGTGTTTTGTTTTGTTTTATAGCATGCAGGAAAATAGCAATTTGAAGGTCTAGCTGGACTCATCTCTCGAAATCCTGCAATTTTCTACTAAGCCCTAGGAAGTTCTCGTTTCCCTTTGCATTTTTCCTATTTTTAATATTTTATAGGTTATTACCTCGAGGACGATGATCAACTTAAGTGTGGAGGAGGTGAGAAATAGAAAAAATGAAATAATAAAAATATATAATAAAATTTCTCCGCATGAAAATATTTTTGAAAAAGAATAAAAATATATATGTTTTGTAAATAAATAAATTTTTAGCAAAGCAAAAATCTCATTGATTGACATTATAATTTAGCACAAAATCCATTTCCCAAATATGTGAGAAAAACTTAGCCTTATATTTCTTTATTTTGTGTGAAAGCCGATAATCTAGTATGCTTCAGAATTTGTGCTTGATCATCATTTACTAAACCGCAGTGAGGTTAATTTATAGATATTTTTGAAAGGAAATGATACAAGAGATTTTCTCGTATGAAAGTTCGTTTATTCCAGTCTTTTCGAATTGATTACAAGTTGAAAGTGCGACTCAGTCGTTCTTGGTGGAAAATTAAAATGGTGTGATTATCTATTTTAAAACTAAAAGTAAAATGAATGTGTCTTTGAGTAAAATTTAAGATTTAAAAATTAAACTAAAAATGACGAGTTAAAAATTAATGATTAAAAACATAAAAGCGAATTTAGAACTTAAAACTTTGTAAAACTAAAAACTCCATCCATCGGAATACCCTTCGTCGGAATCCCATCGGAATGCACTTTCGGAATGAAAGCATCGGAATAAACATAAAGAAAACTATCGGAATGTAGTAAAAACGAAGCCGTCGAAATAAGTCAAAAGAAAACCTGTCGGAATAATAATAAAAGTATCAGAATAATGCTTAGTGAAGATATCGGAATCAAATCTGTCGGAATGCAAACTATCGGAATGTATAAAAAGACAACTATCAGAATTTTGGTCGGAAAAACGATCTGAATCCAAAACCCTAATCCGATGGTATGTATCGGAATAAGCCGTCGGAAAGTGAAACCCTTTTCCGACAGTTTGAAATTCGCAATAAGCCAAGTAAATAAGCACCGTTTTGAAAAGCACAAACCAAAACTTAACCAGATTTATAATGAAAGGGGATGATAAGCACAAATAAGAGCTTTTTCAAAACTATAAATAAGCAAAAATTTTAAAACAAACCTTGAAAAGACGAAACCTTTAGAAAACTTTAAAGTAAATAAGCTATATACAAAATAAGCCAATAAGCATGATAAGCTTAAAGCTTAATCGTATGAAAAGCTTATATATGAATAAAAAGATAAACTTTTTAATCACATAAACATCAAGATAAAACAAGATTAAAGATTATTTCGGATCAAAGATAACAAAGACAAGAAAGGTAGAAGAAGATCAAAGATGAAAAGCTTAAACTTAAACTTGTAGATTAAAGATTCCAAAACAAAAGATTAAACTAAAGCTTAAACATGAAAAAAAGAAAAGATGAAATTCTAGTGAGAGAAAGTTAAACACTTTCTCTCTCTAAAAATAAAAACTACCAAAGAAAAATAAACTAACTAACACCCTCCTAATGTTTCATTAGGGGGGTATATATAGGAGTTGGGGAGGTGCATGTGTTGCTTCCTTTTTCTTTCTTCTCGTCTCGACTTGATTTATATTCTTTGTCTTTCTCGACGTCGTCTCGGGATTTGTCGATATTAATTGAACTCGTCTTATAATTTTCTTCTTTAATTAGACTTAGTTCTTCGACTTCATTAAACTTCCGTCTTTAGACTTTTTCTTCGATAAATCTTCAGAATAGGCCTTGGACTTTCGTTCTTTTTGAACCCTTGATCTTTTGACTTTGTCTTTTCTCGTTTTCTTCGATAAAAGCCTGTGATAGCCCGTGTTTTCTTTGTTTTTCATATTTTTATCCTGAAACACAATAAAAACACAAACCACGCATAATTCCGACTTTTACAACATAAAACACACGTTTTGGTCTTGTTATTATTGGAAATAAGTGGTAAAAGGATTAGTGTTTTCACACTTATTAAATCCCCTACATTTGACCATTGCAATGTCCTCATGCAATGCATTAATTTTAAAGCACGGTTTATATTTTTCATCATAAATAACCCACCTTGGCCTTTATTAAATACTAAACACTAAGGAACTAAAAGCTAGAAATATATTCAAAACAAGTAAAGAAATCAAAGACTTAAATTGAGGTTTTGGCTGTCATGAATGTTTATCATCCTCAAGTTTCACGTTCCCCATACCAAGCTTAAAAACGAGATCATTGTTATTATAAGTTAGCAAGCTATCGCGAACTCATGTGGCCCAATTATTTACTTAGACTCCCTTATTCCTAGGTGTATCTCTTATATTTTATGATTGTCTTGAATGATCACGAGGATGCATTGTTTGACTTATTTCGATAGTTTATTTAGGCCGAAAATAAAGTGGGACGATTTAATCAATAGTTAGCTAAAGGACAAAATCTTTTAAAACCTCTTCTCGGGACCTCTTAAAGTTCATATCTTGGCATAACTTGCTTCACGATTTGAGACCTTTCTCGGACCGATATTTCGTAGCGCCTTCATACTTTGAATCTTGAGAGACGTTCTTGAAATTATGGTTTTCTCTTCATATTAGGAATTTCTTAACTTGAAGTTTTTGAGAGATTCTTCATATTTGGACCACGACTTCTTCATTTTACTCCAATCTTTATTTCGGACTTTGATATACAACGATCCGCCTCCTTTTAGGACTTGGATCTATTTATCCTCGTACCTTGCTAGGGTCTTTTCGGATAGACTTCTCCATGATCTTTAGGGGAGTATTTGCTTTTCGTCGTGTGTCTCGATCCTTAATATTGATTTTTGATAAATGATTCTTTACATCACTTGGGATCTTTAGCAACAAAATGTAGCCCTCATGCCTTGTTAAGGCCTTTTCGGACTAGCCAATCTCCGCATCCCGCTTCAATAAGTTATGCCTTGGCTATGAACTCTAATTAATACCGAGCAACTTTTAAACGATCTTGCGCTAGAAGATAAGTAACTTTTCAAATCGTACAACCTTATTTATTGCAATTAAATTTATTAGCAAACGATGGGATAAAAAGCTTATAATCAACTCACATAAATTCATGAAAGAATACCAAACTTATAACTGACTCTATCATCTCTCGTTCTCCACAATTTAAAATCTCAAGTAATGAGACTCGTGGATTCTTAGCCAATTAAATCAAAGTTTTGGGTTTTCAAGTCATCTATAGGATCTTGCATCTTCTTAGACTTTTTCAAGTTTAGAACTCGCATTTTAAAGTTCCCTTGATAAACGACTTTCTAGGATCAATTATAGGAACTTGCGAAAAGTTCTTGTTCTTAACCCGTGAGAGTTAAGACTTTCACGTTTTAAAGCTCCCTATATAAAAGCCTAGCAAAACTTGACTTAAACACGTTTAGGATACTAGCTAGAGTAAACTTAGATAAGTAAACTCGGGTTGAGTCAAAAGATTCATGACTTTGAAAAATTAAAACCACTTTATTAAAAATTTATTCTAGCAAAGAAAGTAAATAACGATAACAAAGAAAAATACTATTAGACTACTAAGCCAAAATAGATTAAAATTTTTGAAAAATGTCGAAAAATCAAATTTTCCGGTTAAAATGAAGACAAATTCATGGAAAATACCACATACTTCGATAGAAGTCCCCCTACACTTGATATAAACATTGTCCTCAATGTTTAAGCATGTGGGAGTAAACTCCCCTACACTTAGGACATTGTGCACATTGTTTAAATCTTGCTAAGGAAAGGACAACTAATGTGATTCCTATTTTAATATTGGAAAATATAAAATAGAGAATCAAAAGAGTTTAGGATAAAACTAGGAAGACGGGTACACGGAATCACGGGTTGTCAAAAGTCATTAAGAATGGATCTTTGAAAGCTCGAATCCCTAGACATGATAAGAAAGAAAACAACAAACACATACTAGGGTGTCCCCCTACACTTATTATAAAAACGGAATAAAAAGGATAGATACTCGGGTTGCCTCCCGAGAAGCGCTTGTTTTTGTTCACCGAGTCATGAGCTGACTCGACCTTGATTAGCATAGGAAGAATCTTGAAGAACATCCACCGGGATCAAATACATGGTTTCATCGATCAAGTAGCACAAGCTTAAGGTGAACAAGGCAAGCCAAAGAAGAGTAGGCAAGGTTCCCTTAAGCAAAGATTAAGCCCGGTGGTAGAACGTAGGATGAAGTGCAAGCATATCTCCATAAGTTCCAAAAATCTTTCCTTTTATTTCATCAGATGGATACTGAGATGGCTTAAAAATTGCAATACCGGGATCGAACACCTTTTCCTTTAGTGGAAAATAAGAGTCAGGCTCAGTAGAATTTGAAGAAGAGCCGCTCATAAATCGCACAATCTCATCCGACAAAGGTGGATAGAGAGGTGTCAAAACATAAGTATTGCGGATGTTGGTGTCGTCCGGTTTTTTCTCCTTTGAAACGAGTTTCTTAATATCCGAAGGAGGATAAAGAGCATCATCAAAGTCTAAAGGAGGAGAATCATTCTCATTGGAAAAGTATGTATTAAGGAAAGTGGTGAAATCTTCCTCAAATGAGTAATCATCCAAAGTATCAATAGTGTTTGGTGGAGGATCTTCATCAAAAGTAGGAGCAAGGTCATCATGAGAAGAATCACTCGAGAGAGTATCAACATCATCAAAATCATCATAAGTTGGCATGTCTTTATACTCTGAAACAAAATTATCATAATCATCCCCATCTAAACTAGAATCATCATCATAGTCATCATAGATCGGTGAAGAATCATAAATTGGTGGGGATCCAAATTGGAGATAGAATCATCAAAATCATCCACATCGTCTTGGAAAAATGGATTATCATGGCAAGACTCGATAAGAGGATTATCATATACAACAAAATCATCAAGCTTAAAACTTTCCAAAGTAGAAATAAGCTCTTCTTGAAGCACATTAATCATTTTCGCGGATTCTTTTCCATTTGACTTACTTGTAATCTTCCTCATCTTAAAAATTTAAGCATCATTCCTGACCCTTAAGATTAATTCACCTTCGGCAACATCGACTAAAGCTTTTCCGGTTCTCAAAAATGGCCGTCCAAGTATTAACAGAATACGATGGTCCATTTCATAATCAACAACAACATAATCGACCGGAAAAGTAAAGGTACCAACTTTAATAAATACATCTTCAACAATACCAACGGGGTAAGCGAGAGTTCGATTTGCTAGCTCAAGAGTCATCTTTGTTGGAGTAAGGTCGGGTAATGACAGCTTTTTCCAAACACTTAAAGGCATCAAATTAATACTTGCCCCGAGATCGGCTAAGGCAGTAAATTCTTCATCTTTGTTAAAAATGCAAGGCAACACAAAACGACCGGGATCTACAAGTTTTTCCGGAAGTTATATAAGAATGACTGCAGTACAGTTTTCATTTAAGCGTGTGTTGACAAACTCAGCCATCTTTCCTTCTTGCTAAGCAATTCCTTGAATGCTTTGACGAATTTTGGCATTTGGACAAGTGCTTCAACAAGGCTTATGTTACAATTCATTTGAGAGATCATCTTCAAATAGGAAGTGACTTGGAAATCCTCTTTTGTGAGCAATTTGCACTTGTCTAACCGAGAAGGATAAGGAATGTTTGGTTTAGGTGGTGTGGGTGTAGCAGGTAAAGGTTGAGATGTGGAATGTTGAGAAGTAGAAGGTTTAAAGGTGGTAGGTGGGGTTGGTGGAGGGTTTTGCTTAGGTACTTCTTCATTAAGGGGTGGAGACGGTAATGGAGAACTAGTACTAGGTGCGGTAGTAGGAGGAATAAATGGAGGTGGAGGAGTTGTAGATGGAGTAACTTGAGGAGGGATAGAAGGTCCTACTATAGTTACTCCACTTCGTGTAGTAATAGCACTCACATTAGCTCAAGGGTTTGTTTCGGTGGTAGACGGAAGAGCACCTTGGGGACGAAAGGTTTGTAACATTTGAACGAATTTCCTATCCGTGGACTCTTGCATTTGTCTAGTAGATTCTTGCATTGCTTACATTATTTTCTCATGTTCCTTAAATTTTTGCAAGACCAAGTCCATTGGTGGATGAGGTAAATTGAACCCTTGTTGTTGAAAACCTTGGTTTGGGTATTGGTTATAAGGTGGAAAACCTTGAGGATTGAAACCTTGGTTTGGAAAGCCTTGATTTTGCATTTGATAATTTCCCTGATTTGCATTTGAGCCCCTCACATTTGCGTTTTGTTGAACATTTGCTCTAGGTGGCCCTTGGTTGTTATGGGTGGGTGGGTGACGTCTTTGCTGAAAACCGGGTGGAGCCAAGGAATTTGTCGAGTTGTAAGACAAGTGATTAACATCGACATTAGGCTTGAAATGAACTCTCTCAGTGTTTTTGTAAGCATACACTTCCCCGTGAGATTGATCATAAGCTTTATCACAATTAGCATAAGAGTGTCGCCCACCACAAGTTTCACAAGTTATATTAATAGCATTGTTGTTTTTGGCATTGTTGTTTTTGGCATTGTTAACGGCTTGTAAAGCAAGTGCTTCAACAACCGTAGTAAGCTTATCAAGTCTCTTGTCGGTGTCACTAGTGCTAGCACTAGCCACATTAGCCCGAACAATCTTGGTTTGCACTCTAGACTTATTCTTAATAATATCCCACGCGGCATTAGAAGACTTAACCAAAATGTTACCCCCTGAGGCACTATTTAGTGAATCTTGGTCATTCATGCTTAAACCATTGTAAAAAGTATTAATTTGATGCACTTATGTTAAACCATGTTGTGGACACTTTCTTAAAAGTTCTTAAAACGGTCCCAAGATTCACTAAATGTCTCACCGTACTTTTGTTCAAAGTTAATGATTTCATTCCGCAAAGCGGTAGTACGTGAGGGTGGGAAAAAGTAGTTGATGAATTTGGTCTCTAAATCCGACCACGTAAGAATACTTTGT
Organism: Glebionis coronaria; assembly: GCA_025667525.1. NCBI lineage: Eukaryota > Viridiplantae > Streptophyta > Magnoliopsida > Asterales > Asteraceae > Glebionis > Glebionis coronaria. The sequence goes on from CM046878.1 coordinate 309,314,199, forward strand.
GGCGGTTCCTTATCAAGCCAATGCCGGGCTTGTCCCTCTAAGGAGAAAGGAAAAATTTGCAAGCGAATCACCTCTTGTGAAACCCCATTATATTTAACCGTATTAGTGAGTTGAAGGAACCTTTTGATATGGTCATGAGGATCATCAAGTGTACGTCCCAAGAATGGTTGAGCAGAAACCATTTGAATGAAGCCGGATTTGAGCTCAAAGTTGTTGGCTCCAATCTCAGGTATGACAATAGCATCGATGTTGCCCTCTACGTGCGATTGCAAAAGCTCGATTATTGGTCGATTGTCCATGGTGACAATAGGTTGAGTTTTGACTTCGGCTTGAATTGCTTTCTTCTTACGAGCACAGGTACGCATACACACCAACAAAAGGAAAAGAAAGATAGACAAGAAATATTTTTGGTTTTTTATGTTTTTCCATTTTTTTGAATTTTTGAAAATTTTTAATTTTTATGGATTTTTGAAAATTTTTGGCACGAAAAATAACGTTCAAAAGTGAACGGATCCCAAAATCCAACGCGCCTGTCACTAAAAACCGTTAATATTAACGAAAAGACCCGGCAACGGCGCCATTTGAGACAAGAGATTTTCTCGTATGAAAGTTCATTGATTCCAGTCTTTTCGAACTGATTACAAGTTGAAAGTGCGAATCAGTCGTTCTTGGTGGAAAATTAAAGTAGTGTGATTATCTGTTTTAAAATTAAAAGTAAAATGAAAGTGTCGTTGAGTAAAAATTTAAGATTTAAAAATTAAACTAAAAATGACGAGTTAAAAATTAATAATTAAAAACTTAAAAGCGAATTCAGAACTTAAAACTTTGTAAAAGTAAAAACTCCATCCATCGGAATACCATCGGAATGAACTGTTAGAATGAAAGCATCGGAATAAACATAAACAAAACTATCGGAATGTAATAAAAACGAAGCCGTCGGAATAAGTCAAAAGAAAACCTGTCGGAATAATAATAAAAGTATCAGAATAATGCTTAGTAAAGATATCAGAATCAAATCTGTCGGAATGCAAACTATCGGAATGTATAAAAAGACAACAATCGGAATTTTGGTTGGAAAAACAATCTGAATCCAAAACCCTAATCCGATGGTATGTATCGGAATAAGCCGTCGGAAAGTGAAACCCTTTTCCGACAGTTTTAAATTCGCAATATGCCAAGTAAATAAGCACCCTTTTGAAAAGAACAAACCAAAAGTTAACCAGATTTATAATGAAAGGGGATGATAAGAACAAAGAGCTTTTTCAAAACTCTAAATAAGCAAAACTTTTAAAACAAACCTTGAAAAGACGAAACCTTAACAAAACTTTAAAGTAAATAAGCTATATACAAAATAAGCCAATAAGCATGATAAGCTTAAAGCTTAATCGTATGAAAAGCTTATATATGAATAAAAAGATAAAATTTTAATCACATAAACATCAAGATAAAACAAGTTCAAAGATTATTTCGGATCAAAGATAACAAAATCAAGAAAGGTAGAAGAGATCAAAGATGAAAAGATTAAACTTGAACTTGTAGATTAAAGATTCTAAAACAAAAGATTAAACTAAAGCTTAAACATGAAAGAAAGAAAAGATGAAATTCTAGTGAGAGAAAGTTAAACACTTTCTCTCTCTAAAAATAAAAACTACAAAAAAAAAATAAACTAAATAACACCCTCCTAATGTGTCATTAGGATGGTATATATAGGAGGTGGGGAGGTGCATGTGTTGCTTCCTTTATCTTTCTTCTCGTCTCGACTTGATTTAAATTCTTTGTCTTTCTCGACGTCGTCTCAGGATTTATCGATATTAATTGAACTCGTCTTATAATTTTCTTCTTTAATTAGACTTAGTTCTTCGACTTCATTAAACTTCCGTCTTTAGACTTTTTCTTCGATAAATCTTCAGAATAGGCCTTGGACTTCCGTTCTTTTTGCACCCTTGATCTTTTGACTTTGTCTTTTCTCGTTTTCTTCGATAAAAGCCCGTGATAGCCTGTGTTTTCTTTCTTTTTCATATTTTTATCCTGAAACACAATAAAAACACAAACCACGCATAATTCCGACTTTTACAACATAAAATACACGTTTTGGTCTTGTTATTATTGGAAATAAGTGGTAAAATGATAAGTGTTTTCACACTTATTAGGAAACAAAATAAAAATCACCCTTATATCATTTTAGTTAAGCTACACTGGTTTACTAAAATATGTGGCACTCAAACGCATATGTTATATTATCCATTGTGCCAATATCCTTACATGTTATGCCAAACAACTTGTCAAGTTATAAAGTTTATGATGTTCTCTTAAAAAAAAGAGAAAAAAAGAAGAAAAAAAAAGAAATGTATGAAAAAAAATAGTCAAGTATTCTAGTATAGTTTGTTCTATAACTTTGACAAAGGCATATACTTTTTGATCCTACACCCACATCATTTATCACGTTTTGCTTCTTTGAAAATTTATCTGGTGCTCACGCCGCAACGGTTATTTTAATGTGTCTTGTACAAACCTATGGTAGCTATCTATTTTATGACCGAGCTAATTGAGTGTTGTCTTACATTTACCCTTTTGTGAGTGATATTTGTGTGAACTTAAAATCCAAGCACTATCCATGTGAGGTGCTAAAGTTATTTTGTCATTTGCTTTTGCTATTCAGAAAAACTAAATCATTTTTCTATCATACTTGACAACACTTAAAAGTATTTTTAAAAGTGAAATTGTGTTCTCGCTTTGATTGCTTGAGGGCAAGCAATACCTAAGTGTGGAGGAATTTGATAACGTCCTAATTATACATATTCAACCTATCATTATAATGAAACTTTGTAGTATAAATAAGAGCTTCTGATACTTAATATGTCGTGTTGTATATGCAGATGTAAAGTATGAAGGATCAAAGTGAAGATATACAAAGAAGGGGCCTCAATATGAAATAAAGACAAAGTTATTAAAAGAAGATTATGAATAGCCCAGAAGTGTGGCGCACAAAGTTGTAAGTGCAGCGCACATTCGTATCTCCTAAGTGCGGCGCACTTGAGGAGAAGTGCGGCACACATTTGACCCCAAACAACACTAAAATAGAGGCCATTTCCATTCATTTTACACACACCTCTCTCTCTCTCTCTCTCAATACTCCATAGCTCGAGTATTTTAGTCCTTTTAGTATATTTTCAGTATTATTCACTTTTGGGAGATACTTGTAACGAGATTATTCACTCTTCGATTCTTGGAGGAACGATACTGTGACAATCCGTCAATTTATGATCGATATTTTATTCTCAAGTATTATTTAAAATCATTATTTTAATGTTATATTATGAACTCACTCATTTTTGGGAAGAAATTTGGGTTTACGTCTTAAAGTAGCATCGACTACGTCTAAATCGAGAATTCTACGTTACGTGCTTCCGTTTACTTACACCGTATTTGTGACAGTCCGACATTTCAGGAAATAAATTTATTCTCGAATATTATTTTGGAATTTTAATTTGTGTTGGTTCATAAACTCACAAATTTACGAGAAGAGATTAGGACTTACGTGCATAATTTAACGTCCTTTACGACTAAACCAGAAACCTTAGGTTTACGTATTTAAGTTTTTAAACTCCGTTTTTGATGAGACAATTTTTATTAGATTCGTTTTGTGCCGTTGATTCATAATTTATAAAAACATTTTTCGTAAAACGACCCGAGGGCACGTAAATCGAGGAAACTAGAGTCGAGAAGTACCCGTAAATTAATGGAGATGAGACAAGTTTACATTTGCCCACCCCCATACATGTGGCGGCCAAAGCTTCACCAACACACCAAAATGTGTCAAGTTTATGTGAAAACTAAGGACACTTGTCCTTAATTTCACACCAAAACCATTTAACACCTTAAAACATCTAACTACAAACCATTCACTCATTTCATACATGCAAACACAAACAATCTCTCTCAACTCTCTCCCCATTGCCGTCCAAACACCACCACTAAACACCACATTTGATCAAAAATTCTACCATGGATCTTGTGTTTAACTTGCACAAGATGAAAACCTTTTGAAGACTTGTTGATTTGTGGTGATTCTAACATCTACAAAGAAGTTTTCCTTGGAGTATAGGGCTAATTTTTCTCAAGGTGTTCATATATTTGGGTGATCTTGAAGGTGGTCTTGGTTATCATAAGATTGGTTATCAAAAACCAAGTCTTATTCTTAACTTTTCACTATATTGGTTGGTAACAAGATCATTTCTTCTATTACCTTGTTATTTTGTAAATGTAATCTTGTATTTTCTTTATAAATGTATATGTATATGATGATAAATGATGATCAAAGTATTATGTGGGGATCTTGTGTTGATAGATCTGGTTAAAAAGACTAAAATCTACATGTAAAGATGTTAAAATCATGGTTAAATTTAAAGGCTGTATAAAAAAATAATTAACCATATGATAACTTGGTAAAATGACTTGGATTATTAAATATACAGTAATATATATGATGTTTACATGTGTGTGGAGTTGGCCACTCAATGGAATCAATAAAATGAGCAAGATACAATCAAAATACTATTAAGTTTCAAATCTGTATAATCTGTTTTGGACGAATTATTAGGGATACTTAAAGGATGATTGAGCAGTAGCTAAGATGGAGTTATTTGTAGCACATATTATGCAGTTTGTGCAACCCAAATTTTAGCTTCTATCTTCTTGTAGAACTCAAGATATGGCAAAAATGGTGAAAGTGATTTTGATAATCAGATTTGGAAATAAAAGTATATAATATAAAATGAGCACTCAAGTAATACTATTATAAAATACATATGTAAAACCCACTAACTTATGATAATACTCATAAAATAAGTTATATACTTTGATAAATAAGTATGACATTTTTATAAAATATAAACTCAAATGTTTTCCAAAGTTATAAAACTATATATATGAGTTTTACGTCTTTTCGGCTAAAACCGAAAGATTAACATTTTCGCCAAATAAATCTTAGACGGTCGGACCCGTCTAATGTAAACTTTTTATAACTCATCTACTGATATGTAATTACATTTGACAAGTAAAAACCGATAAACCCGAGCTTTATAACTTATGGACATTAACGGGCCAAAGTAGCCTTATTGGACTATTAGACCAACTAGTTTAACTTAACACTAATGGACTTACTCATTGGCTTAACCCACTTGGGCCCAACATATGAGTATAGGCCTGGTATTAGAAGAATAGATGGGCTAATATAATGTATTGGACTCTTAATGGGCTTAATGGGCCTTAATATGTAATTGGGTTGAAACTAGTATAACTTGTCAAAATTTGACTAACACATAACACTATAATGGGTATGAAGAGATAAAATCCCACTTGATCATCATCATACTTATAAAGTCATCATATATACATAGCCATTGTTTTTATAAAGTCATTGGACAAGAGTCTAAGACGAGTATTAATTGTCTAGGTTTCCGTGATTGAAGCACGTACAGTACATCCAAAACGTCGATAGCCCGCCTTTCCCAATCAACGTGAGTTTATAGCCTCACACTCTTTTAAATATTATATGAAATGTTTTATAAACCCGCGAGGGAGATAACATGTTAGTTTTAATAAAAATAGGACACCAGTTGTCCCGATTATTTGCTTATTGATATGGACCCGAATGATTGTATGACCCGATGAACGATTATATGACCCGATGAATGAAATGAAATGGATTATTATTAGTTAGGTTATGTCACTAAAAGTCCCGTTAGCAAGAATTATGAACTACCGGGATTTGGTAGACGCTTATGCATATAATAGTACTATTTGGGGAAGATCACCCCAGTTCGCGCCTTGACGGTTGATCCCCGTCGTGCCACATTGATTGGTAAGTGAATTTATGTATGAGAAGAGTTATATAAGCGTGATTATTGTGACGACACGCTATTTTAGATGGGCAAAGGAATTACGGGTTAGCTACCCATTGTTTGGTATAGTAAGGTAGCAATGTCATGCAGCTTATAATAATCCAATAACGAAAATACTGCTATATGCATTGAATTATAATATATTGCCTGACTAGCAATACGGGGTCTTATTACTGATATTATGTTCGTGTTTTGGTTTTACATAACCATTTTCATATAACGGTTTTTATTTAACTCTATACAACGTTATAAAACGTATTGTACGATGTTTTTGCGACAATGGTTCGTATAATGGTTTTGAAGGCTGAAGCCTATATTATGATTTACGAGTAAGAGTTGTATAAAATGTCTTTGGCCTATTTTATGGCCTACGACAAAGTTTTGTACAAAAAAATGATTTTCGGTAATAATTATATATCGATGATATATTAATGGTTTTTATTAAATTCTATGAATTCACTCGGCGTTTCGCTGACTTTTTAACATATTTTATCTCAGATACTTGAAGGTAATTCTCAGGAATACAACAAGAATTTATGGCCCGCATTCAAATAAAATTTCCATTCAAATGTTTTGTAAAATTTGTATGACATATAATGACCTGAGGACCTATGTAATTTGATATTTATGAATGGAAAATGCTTTATTATTAAACGACGTGATTTTTAAGCGTTGTCTACGATTTGAGTAATGTTCTATCCCGTAACACCAACGACTCTTCCGCTGAACTAAAGTATGAATATTTGGGGGTGTTACTGTTTGGTATCAGAGCTTTCGTTATAGAGAACGAATGATTTTTAAAACCAAGATTTTGAAGAAAACATTTCAAAATCTTTTAACCATAAATATTTTGAGTAAAATGTTTAAAAATCTTTTGACTATAACGGTGCTGAAGAATTCCCAAGTTACCGACAAGGCCAGACTGAGAAGTGATATTTTAATATATATATATATATATATATATATATATATATATATATATATATATATATATATATATATATATATATATATATATATATATATATATATATATATATATATATATATATATATATATATATATATATATATATATATATATATAACTTGGATTATATATATATATATATATATATATATATATATATATATATATATATATATATATATATATATATATATATGTTGTAATTTGATTACATGATTGTTTGATGATTATTTCAATACGTATACGAGATATTTATACGACGTAGATTGTCACAAGGAACCCTAACTTCCCTAGCAAATTAATCGAAGCTATCCTGTAGGAAATCTAGCTATTCTAGATCTAAACCAAGTTGTGGATGTTTATGATCCCAAAAAAATGGTTGATATTTGTAGAAATGTTGATAGTATTTGATTGTGATCTTGAAGAAGAATTGGCGAGATTAAATCTGATATCGATGTCATGACGATCTTTCCTTATAGAGTGGAGTTTGACCAAACCTTACCACCCAGAAAGGTGTCACCTAATGCGGTGCCATCCAATTCTTAAATTTGAAATCGAAAAGGTAAATGTTGTACTTGAGGCTGTCATTGGAACGATTACCCAAAATACCTCTTCGAGAAGTCTAATTGAATGTGTGTTTCATTTCATACTAGTGACTCATTCGATAACTATTGTTGTAAGAGCTATAGGATTAGAAATTAAGTGTTGTTCATATCGAGCTTTTATTGCCCTTTCAAGGTCTAAGAATAAGGTTGAAGTATTGGAAAATGAGGTAGGATGTAGCATTGAGTATAAGTTGGTTGAAACTTGAATATAGTAAAATTTAACTCTTATGGAATATGAGATGGTTAAGAGGAAGTCGTTAAGTCCTGTGATTGAACTATAAAGTTTTAAATGAGTTTTGGTTCGTGTTAAAGGTTGTTTCTAGGCCATTTTCCAATAACGAGGATGCCCAGTGTCCAAGAAATAAATCGAAGAAATATTCTTCTGAAATTGGGACCCATGGATCTTCCGGTAGAGGTGGAACACCTAATGACTCTTGTAGATTAGTATTCATTGAGCATCTTTAAAAAATCCCTAATTTAACTGAGACATCAGTTGGTAGGATGAGTCCTTGAAATTGTATGACATGGCGACACGTAATGTGTTATGGTACAATTTTTGACTTGTTTGTGATTAATAAGAAGACTACCTTTGATTGCTAAATCCTACATGTATCGATGATATCTATCCGTTCTTGCTTCTTCCTAATGTTCGCATTAGTGATGCAACCATTCAACAAGTACTCATTTCAGATAAGATTTGCGTTGTAGATTCTTCTCTTTGTATTCATGAGTGCCATCGAGGTCATGAACCTCATGATTATTTGGCTAAGCTCATTTCCTATCATATTGTAGTTAGTTACTGGTGAACAACTTTTCATCACTCTTTTCCAGATCACTCATTGTTTTTATAAGTTAAAACAGCGTCCCTTGAGAAAAAAATCGAATTATCATCATCATATGGATTATTCAAAGTGAAACTTATAAATAATCGTTATCGAAATAATGTTGTTTATGAAACACCTTGGAAAACTTAATTGTTTCCATAACAAAGAACATCTCTGTAAATTCATTTTGATTCTTATTTCAGAATTAAGCATGAAAATATATATATTTTAAACATGATGACAAAGTTTTGATGAACTGAGTATTGCATCGTTAATCCTAAAAATGTATATAGTTGTGCACCTACATACAATTTGGAAGGGACCATGCAAGGCTCATTAGTAGTCACCATAAAATTGTTACTAAACATTACATTCCTTTTTGCAATTGGGAAAGATTAAATTTTTATGAAATCTGCAAGAAGTGCAAAACAGGGACATATTGTTAGGGACACTACATATGTGCCCGTACCATTTAGTTTCTGAATCGAATTTACTCATCTGTGGAAATTGTCTTATTTGAAAATTGATATCCCCTTATTGTCCAATTCTTTCATGGCAAGATTCTTTGGAAACTTTACTAATTATCGAGTATTAATACCCGACTGGGTGTATCGACGTTCCTATCATCTCTTTTGATTAGATTCCATTTGAATGACATGGGTAACAATCTGAGGTGATTTCGAATGCTTACTCAAATCATGAAAACATGGGATATATTCATATTCGTTAATGTTTTCGTCTTTATCTGAATTGAAATTCTCTCACGTAAATTATGCGTTGACCTTACTCTTTTAATGTTAGTTATGTCTCCAGATATCCTTGAATCTGTGAAGGGTTATGAGTTATTAGTAGTCTCTTGAGAAGTTCACATCTTATCAACGATAATAAAACTGAAAAGTTGGTAGTGCCATTAGAATGGATTGGCTGATTATGACATGATGTCATTGTCTTAATTGATGGGAACTCGAGTGGAATTCCCCTAAAAAGATAAGATGTTGATTATCAAGGGTGATCTAAATAATTCCCGATAGATGACCATATCCTGAATTTAGGCTTGAAATTATACCATGAATGGTTATGAACTAGTCATAGATCTTGTAATCTATAAAGAAGCTAAAGCAAATTTATTAAAAGATGTTCCGGTTATTTGAAACTTCTAAGGTATTTGCTGATGAATTACCTAGACTTTCGCCATTAAGGCAAGTTGAACTTGGTATTGATTATATTACCGGTGCTGCACCTGTGGTGTGTGCACCCTACTTCAACACCATCTGAACCAAAAGAATTACCGTGCAACTGAAAGAGTTGTCGAAAAAAGATTTTATTCTACCGAGCTCGTCATCATGAAGAGCTATCGTGTTATCATTCCTTATATTTGTTGATTACCGTGAACTAGGTAAATTGACGATAAAAATCGATATCCATTACCCAAGATGGAAGATTTGTTCGATCATTTACAAGGTTCTAGCGTGTATTCAAAAATTTGATCCACGGCATGGTTATCATCAACTTCGCGTCCGCGAAAAAGATTATCTATTCCAATCACAACACCCAGAACTCGTAATGAACATTATGAGTATCACGTGATGTCGTTGGGATTGACCAACGCACATGTAGCATTCATAAATTTGGTGAATCACATGTGTAGGCTGTAATTTGATAAATTCATGCTTGCGATCCTTAAGGACCATCTGTTTGTTTCTAAGAGTAAGAAGGAGTTAGTAATCATTTGTAGACTGCTCTGAGTTGGCCGAGCAGTGAAAACCTGTACCTTGAATATTTAACATGTGATTTAAGGCTTGATCCTTTACATTATTTGATCGTGTGATTAATGGTAATGGAATCCATATTGACTCTTCAAAGATTAGAGCCATTAAGGCTTTGAGTTATACCAAAAAGAAAGTGAAAAAATGTTTTGACAAATATTTATCAAAGGATTTTTAAGGAATCATTCCCTTATACCCAGATCATTTAACTAAACTCCCTTAGGAGTAAATTTTTGTGTATACCTCAAGACAACCTAGGAGGAATTGAGGAAACCATTTAAACCATCACTTGGAATCTGGAACGATAATTTTTGCTTTACAACTAAGAAAATTTTGACCAAAGTATAAATAAAGATTTTTTTTTCTCGAACATTTATGGATCTTATTAATTATTTTCGATAAATCAACAAAAATCGTATTAACTAAATTCAAATTTATTTTGAACATTTTTCTATAATTGGACGAACTGAGGAATTTAAAACATTTACGTTTCATGAAAATTAAATATTTATTATTTAATTACTTGTAATATTTATCGACGCTTTAGACGTCGGATTGAGCAAAACCAATAAAGATAATAGTTGAGACGAAACTAAAACTTAGAAAATATGAAGAAAGAATTTCTGAGTGATAGTGGTCATGATATTTATTTCATCAGGGAAGGTGAATGTAATTGCTGACATATTATGTAGAAAGATTAAAGAACCAATTAGGATGTGTTCCTTAGTAATGACCATGCAGAATAAATTTCCCGAGTAATTTAGAAATACCTGATGCCTGTAAGAAGGATAATATAGATAATAAAAGGGGGTTCGCGGCCAAGTGAACCATTAGAAATGAGAGCCGCTGGCGTTAAATGTTTTAAAGGCAACTTGTCGTTGCCTAAATATGGAGATTTTGAGATTTAGTCATGTTGGAATCTCATAAGATTAAGTATTCTATTCATGCCATTTCTGATTAAATGTATCTTATCTGAAGAAGTTGTACTGATGGCCAACTATGAAAGTAGACATCGTAACATACGTTGGCAAATGTCTAACTTTTGCGAAGGTCAAGGCTGAGCACCAAAATCCATAAGGATTGCTTCTAAACCTTATAATTCTTTTTTGGAAGTTTGATAGAACCACCATGGATTTTTATCATAAATTTTCCAAGGTCATCATCTGGATTTGATTCGATTTGGGTCATCGTCGACAGACTGACCAAATCTGCTAATATCATTCCTGTTAATGATAGATTCTCGATGGAGAAGTCGACTCTTTTGTATTTAAAGGAGTTGTGTAAGCAAAGTGTGCATGTATCAATCATCTCTATCAAGATCCTCGCTTAGCATCAAATTTCTAGAGATTTCCTCAGAAGTCATTGGGAACGAATCTTGATGAGAGTACTGTTTACCACCACAATCGAAGGGACAGGGTAAAGTAACGATACACACACTAGAAGTCTTGTTTTATGTTTGAATAATTGACCTTTAGTAATGAACGAGATAATCGCCTTCCTTTGGAAATATTATCATAGATAATTATCGCATTAGGATCGAGATCCTATCTTGTGAGGATCTAAATATAAGAGCATTTGTAGGCAGGAGTTGGGATGAAGATACCCGACCCGTGAAACCTGAAATGATCGTTGAAATTAGGATCTGATTATTGACTGCCAATAGTGGGCATGAGGTTATATGAATATGTAATGTAGATCTTGAAGTGTAGGATGGGTAGCAAAGCTATGCCGAGAATTTTTCATCATGGAAAGATGAATGGATGATCCGAAAGATCGTGGGAATCTAAGTCCCTGTTGTATGGGAACGTCGAGATAATGTAAAGATTTGGTTTGAGAGGCATATAAGCTAGATCTACCCTAGGACTTCAAGGGCTGCATAAATTATGTTCGTATATCGAACTTGATAAAATGTTTATCAAGTGAAAATTTGATTGTTTCTTAGTAAAGTTTGGATCGGCGAAAGTTGCATTCATCGAAAACCCGTGAACATCATGGATAGAGAAAGTAAGTCAACTTAAGCCTGATCGTATTCCCGTAGTTATGTGTGATGAAACTCGTGTATTGTAATGGGTTATACTTGAGAGAAAAGACCGAATGTCGAGGAAATACCCACGTGTCTCTAACTCTATAAGAAACGAGTAGTAAGATAAATCTATCTTTGAGGACAAAGATCCTATTTAGGGGTAACTGTTGTGACAATCCGTCAACTATGGTCGATATTTATTCTCAAGTATTATCTAAAATCATAATTTTAATGTTATATTATGAACTCAATTTTTGGGAAGAAATTTGGGTTTACGTCTTAAAGTAGCACAACTACGTCTAAACCGGAGAATTCTACGTTACGTGCTTACGTTTACATACACCGTCTTTGTGACAGTCTGACATTTCAGGAAATAAATTTATTCTCAAATATTATTTTGGAATTTTAATTTGTGTTTGTTCATAAACTCACAAATTTACGAGAAGAGATTAGGACTTACGTGCATAATTTAACGTCCTTTACGACTAAACCGGAAACCTTAGGTTTACGTATTTACGTTTTTGAACTCCGTTTTTGATGAGACAATTTTTATTAGATTCGTTTTGTGCCCTTGATTCATAATTTATAAAAACGTTTTTCATAAAACGACCCGAGGGCACGTAAATCGAGGAAACTAGAATCGAGGAGTACCAGTAAATTAATGGGGATGAGACAAGTTTACACTTGCCCACCCCCATACATGTGGCGGCCAAAGCTTCACCAACACACCAAAATGTGTCAAGTTTATGTGAAACTAAGGACACTTGTCCTTAGTTTCACACCAAAACCATTTAACACCTTAAAACAAATAACTACAAACCATTCACTCATTTCATAAATGCAAACACACACAATCTCACTTAACTCTCTCCCTATTGCCGTCCAAGCGCCACCACCAAACACTACATTTGATCAAAAATTCTACCATGGATTTTGTGTTTAACTTGCACAAGATGAAAACCTTTTGAAGACATGTTGATTTGAGGTGATCCTAACATCTACAAAGAAGTTTTCCTTGGAGTATAGGGCTGATTTTTCTCAAGGTGTTCATATATTTGGGTGATCTTGAAGGTGGTCTTGGTTTATCATAAGATTGGTTATCAAAAACCAAGTCTTATTCTTAACTTTTTACTATCTTGGTTGGTAACAAGATCATTTCTTCTATTACCTAGTTATTTTGTAAATGTAATCTTGTATTTTCTTTATAAATGTATATGTATATGATGATAAATGATGATCAAAGTATTATGTGGGGATCTTGTGTTGATAGATTTGGTTAAAAAGAGTAAAATCTACATGTAAAAATGTTAAAATCATGGTTAAATTTATAGGTTGTATAAAACAGTAAGTAACCATATCATAATTTGGTAAAATGACTTGGATTATTGAATATACAGTAAGATATATGATTTTTACATGTGTGGGGAGTTGGCCAATCAATGGAATCAATAAAATGAGCAAGATATGATCAAAATACTATTAAGGTTCAAATTTGTATAGTCTGTTTTGGACGAATTATTAGGGATACTTAGAGGATGATTGAGCAGTAGCTAAACCGGAGTTATTTGTAGAAAATATTATTTAGTTTGTGCTGCCCAAATTTGAGTTTCTATCTGCTTGTAGAACTCAAGATATGGCAAAAATGGTGAAAGTGGTTTTGATAATTAGATTTGGAAATAAAAATATATAATATAAAATGAGCACTCAAGTAATACTATTATAAAATACATATGTAAAACTCACTAAATTATGATAATACTTATAAAATAAATTAAATACTTTGATAAATAAGTGGCATTTTTCTAAAATACAAACTCAAATGGTTTCCAAAGTTATAAAACTATATATATGAGTTTTACGTCTTTTCGGCTAAAACCGAAAGATTAACGTTTTCGCCAAATAAAACTTAGACGGTCGGACCCGTCTAATGTAAACTTTTTATAACTCATCTACAGATATGTAAGTACATTTGACAAGTAAAAACCGATAAACCCGAGCTTTATAACTTATGGACATTAACGGGCCAAAGTAGCCTTATTGGACTATTAGCTCAACTAGTTTGACTTAACACTAATGGACTTACTCATGGGCTTAACCCACTTAGGCCCAACATATGAGTATAGGCCTGATATTAGAAGTATAAATGGGCTAATATAATGTATTGGAATCTTAATGGGCTTAATGGGCCTTAATATGTAATTGGGTTGAAACTAGTATAACTAGTCTAAATTTGACTAACACATAACACTATAATGGGTATGAAGAGATAAAATCCCACTTGATCATCATCATACTTATAAAGTCATCATATATACATAGCCATTGTTTTTATAAATTCATTGTACAAGAGTCTAAGACGAGTATTAATTGTCTAGGTTTCCGTGATTGAAGCACGTACCGTACATCGAAAACGCCGATAGCCCGCCTTTCCCAATCAACGTGAGTTCATACCCTCTCACTCTTTTAAATATTTTATGAAATGTTTTATAAAACCGTGAGGGAGATAACATGTTAGTTTTAATAAAAATAGGACACCAGTTGTCCTGATTATTTGCTTATTGATATGGACTCGAATGATTGTATGACCCGATGAATGATTATATGACCCGATGAATGAAATGAAATGGATTATTATTAGTTAGCTTATGTTAATAAAAGGCCCATTAGCATGAATTGTGAACTAGCGGGATTTGGTAGATGCTTATGCATATAATAGTACTATTTGGGGAAGATCACCCCAGTTCGCCCCTTGACGGTCGATCCCCGTCGTGCCACATTGATTGGTAAGCGAATTTATGTATGAGAATATTTATATAAGCGTGATTATTTTGACGACAAGCTATTTTAGATGGGCAAAGGAATTACGGGTTAGCTACCAGTTGTTTGGTATAGTAAGGTATCAATGTCATGCGGCTTATAATAATCCAATAACGAAAATACTGCTATACGCATTGAATGATAATATATTGCCTGACTAGCAATACGGGGTCTTATTACTAATATTATGTTCGTGTTTTGGTTTTACATAACCATTTTCATATAACGGTTTTTATTTAACTCTATACAACGTTATAAAACATATTGTATGATGTTTTTGCGACAATGGTTCGTATAATGGTTTTGAAGGCTGAAGCCTATATTATGATTTACGAATAAGAGTTGTATAAAATGTCTTTGGCCTACTACAAAGTTTTTTACAAAAAAATGATTTTCGGTAATAATTATATATCGATGATATATTAATTGTTTTTATTAAACTCTATGAATTCACTCGGCGTTTCGCTGACTTTTTAACGTGTTTTATCTCAGGTACTTGAAGGTAATTCTCGGGAAGACAACAAGAATTTATGGCCCGCATTCAAATAAAATTTCCATTCAAATGCTTTGTAAAATTTGTATGACATATAATGACCTGAGGGCCTATGTAATTTGATATTATGAATGCAAAATGCTTTATTATTAAACAACGCGATTTTTAAGCGTTGTCTATGATTTGAGTAATGTGCTATCCCGTAACACTAACGACTCTTCCGCTGAACTAAAGTATGAATATTTGGGGTGTTACAGATACAATCGTGACACTTGTGTACTCGTTTACTCAATCCAATCTAAGTATGATGTTCTCTTACTCTTTTCCAATTGTTACTTTGATTACTATGTTAGGCTAAGCTATTTGTGACTATATGGGTATGTGACTATAATTAGTTATGATGCTATGATATGATCCTTTATAAATGATTTCAAGCTAATGTTGTAGAACCATTTTACCTCCTAGTTCTACAAACCGTATTTTATCTAAGTTGAGTTATTACGATAGTTTGGCGCTGTGAAACGTAAATTGTTATAATAAGTTTTCTAGAACTTGTCTAAGGTCATGAATCTTTGGTTGGAGAAATCCGCTTAGAAACTTGATAAAATATTGAACTTGTTGGCAACTTGTTTTGAGCTTAGTCGCTTAAATAAACGTAAGTCTTGAATCAACCAAAGTAAATTGTGTAAACGCCGTTTTGACGAAAAAGGATTATCACACTTTATCTACATAAACATATCTCGATCATTATTATCATCATCACAAACTTAAACGAACTATCCCATATTAGTCATATTTGTTATTATTGATATAACTTCAACCAATTATTTCTTCAATTGTTATCTTGATTACCAAAACGAAACTAAGTCTCAGCGAACGATCCTGGCTTACCACTACAAAGCTATATTACGAACGAAAGAGTATACTTGCCCGTGATTGTCTTCTAGTCCCTTGTTTTGTCTAAACCTTGTAATATAAATTTAAGACTTGCAAACGAACATCACTATGCCATCTGTTTTCCCCAGTTTTCATATCATAAACTTTCATTGTTTGCCATGCTATCATTTTAATTGCCCGAGCTATATACATGCATGACCATGACTTACATGACTACCTAGTTATGGAGGTACCATCACCATAACATATGAGGTACCTATGTCATGACTCTCCCGTGACGAGAGTGATTTCTCGTAGTGTTCCTTCACATTACATGTTGGCCATTATTATTATATTATGTGGGACGCATGGGTGCATCCTAGTTACAGGTTTACATGTACAAGGTGATTGGTTTTGTTTGTGCTCTACACTCCATTACATTGGAGCTGATCCCTCCAACCATATTACTATTATTTGAGGCTACCCCTCTAAAAGCATGACGAGGTCACCCCTCTATGTATTCATGCACACGTTGATAATATGTTATGACTTATATGATCTTGTGGCCATTTAATTATATTGCATGTAAAACTTATGACATTTTAGTTATCTTTCATATTCATAAATTATCTTCCAGGTTTTCCTCAGCACATAGATATTCATTTCCACTGCTTTTATTGTTTATTACTCATTTTCAGTTATTCTTATCATGTCATTATATTCGTTCACTAAGCGTATTGCTTAGCCGTATCTTCTTTTTCATGTCTCATAAGGCAGGTACCGAAGGACGATATTGGGCATCTCGAGTATGTGCTTAGGATGTAAGCTACCTTAGTTTTCTTCCCTTATGCATTTTAATACTTATGCTTTGGTTGGACACATGTTTGTCCTTTAGTCTTCCTTTATTTTCATTTATGTTGAGCTTATGTTGGGAGCTGACGTTTGATTCCGGCTTTCCTGTTGGTCCTTTATGTCTTTATGACGTTATGCCTTTATTATGCTTTGATGACACGCCATGATTATGACATAACGACCACCTTGTCAAAATAGTTCGTTCCAAAATCCCTCGGAAATCACAAATATTGATATGCTCACTACCAGAGGTGATATTCATCTTTAGTTCTACAAGGCTGATGGCACTGATGAGATTCTGGAGGACTTTCAAGCCAAGGAACTTTCCCTTACTGAATGGCTAAAAATGGAACAAAAGCTTGCAAAGAAGAAATCCAAGAGATGGGATGAAGTCCAAATCAAAATTTCTCATTCCAAGGGAAATCATTACAGAATGGGTGAGCTCCTCAATATATGTTGATGTTTCACTAGAAGATCAAGATCCCATATTGGAACTGAACAAACGAGTCAATCTAGTCACACCTGGTTTGGGCGACATTTTTGTCACCACAAAGAAAGATGAAGGTTTTGTTCAGTTTCAGAATCAACTCCCTGGGCATTTACTCGAAGAACCAGAACTGGGAATGATTATGTTCAATCATCCTGAACGACAAGACTTAGTTGGTATAAGTGACTTGGATGATATGAACAATGAACTTCTTTGGAATGTTCAGAGGACCTTCTTTATTCACCATAGATGTCCATGATTAACTGAAGCTGCAAGAACCTTCATCATGTGCTTGCTAGGAGTGGTGGACATCAGAAATTTGGATCCATTAGTTCAAACTCTTGTCATAGAATAACTTAAGCCTGAGAAGAAATAAAGAATCATTTGTAATTTTGTACTTTGTAATGTTTATTAATGAATGATTATCTGATGTTTATAAGTATTTTATTGTTCAGTGCAAGTAAGAAGAATAGTTATGCTCACTTACTACTGACTTTAACTTAGGCTAGTTGTATATCCAAATGCGGGGAGATTGTTGGGTCAGTATTTACTGACCCTGAAGCAACTCTAGGGTTTGAATATAAAATCCCATAAGTGTTTCATGTTCAGCATAAAGGTGACTCTGCTGAAGGATGACCAGAGGAACAAAGATTCATACTAAAGAATGTTTTGTTGAATGATGTTCAGCTTTCCTCTTCCAGTGAACTTAGAAGACAAAGGAGTCTTTACTTCAAGAACTAGGTGGTCTAGTTGCTGAAGAAAAAGTCTTGAAGAAGATCTTTCAGTTTAGTTTCGCTTGACAATACCAAACTGAATGATGATGATCTCCTCTAGGATACTAAAGAAACTTCTGTATTCTGAAGGTTTACATTAGGCGGGAAAAGATTTACTTTAAGTCAAAGTAGGAAAAGGTTGCTTTTATTGTTAGCTATAAGTACACCTTTATCTTTTCTTAGATTAGTTTATTTGTACTTTGTATTGTTTATCCAACATGGGCATCAACCACCCACTGGATAAACACATGCATGGAAACATATGAATGTAAACCCTAATATGCTTCTCCTATAAAAGGAGTGCATAAGGGAGAGGAATGGCTAACCTTTGGATTAGAAAGATAGAAATCTTCTAACAACCATTTATCTCAACATTAACCAAACCATATAGCTAAAGGCATAAAACTCTTAAATTTGGTTAGAACTTTTAGTAGAGGAGATCACTACAAATTGTCATTCAACCACTTTGTTATTTCGCAAGAAAAGTAGGTTATAGATTTATTGAGTTTTAATAAAAGTATATACGCTGAAAAGTATTTGGTATTGTTGTTTTATTTGTTCTTAGTTCTTATTAATTGATAAAATAACACACTTGAATCTTATTAACAAGTTACTACTTAAGTTTGATAAGTAGTAACGAGTTAAAAGGGACCAACAACTTGTTCAAGATTTCAAGTCCTCCAAGATTTTCACACCTACAAGCTGTGAAAAGGATTTTAAGTATCTTAAAGGTCAACCTAATTTAGGACTGTGGTATCCTAGAGAATTCTCATTTGACTTGGAAGCTTACTCAGGTAGTGATTATGCTGGAGCCAACCATGATAGAAAATCCACAACAGGAGGTTGTCAATTCCTAGGTAGAAGGCTTATCTCTTGGCAGTGCAAGAAACAAACCATTGTTGCTACTTCTACTACTAAAGAAGAATATGTGGCTGCTGCACATTATTGTGGACAAGTATTGTGGATTCAGAATCAATTATTGTATTATGGTTTCAACTTCATGAATACCAAAATCTATATTGATAATGAAAGCACTATATGCATTGTAAAAAATCTAGTGTTTCACTCCAAAACCAAGCATATTGAAATAAGGCATCACTTCATCAAAGATGCTTATGATAAAAGAAAAACTTATTCAGGTTTTGAAGATCCATAAAGATAACAATGTAGCTGCTTTGTTGACCAAGGCATTTGAAACAAAAATGTTTGAGTTCTTGGTAACACATATTGGTATGCTCAATCAATAATTCTTGCATTTGTTAAGGGGAGGATATGGTTGTACAATATGTATGTTTATTAGATTTTATAGTGTGTGCAGTTGTTTGTGATGTGATTACAGGTTAGATGGATCAAGGAACAAGAGATTGTAACGATATTGAGATACACGTACTAGTGGTTCTTTCTAAGATACCGTTTGAAAAACCATGTACCGCTAGGCTAACTCGATGTACCGCTAGTACCTCATGTACCGTTATATTACCATTGTTGGATGTACCGTTGGAGGGTCTATTATGTAAAATTTGTGATTTCTTCGCGCTCAGGTTTTTTACCATATATAAATAAATCCCAATTACATAATTGATTTACCTAATCTCTCAATTATTTATCTTGATTCCATAACCCTAATTTTTCACCGACGGTCACATACAATCAACAATGGCTGCTCTACAATTGGTCTCTAAGCACAATCAAGTCGCGAACTTAATTTAGAATGCTAATAGTCAAGGTTTTCATGAGATGTTGGACTTCCTTCTCAGAAGTCACATTGAGCATGCCTTAACTATAAATCCTACTGTTACTATATCTATGGTAGAACAATTTTGGAGGACTGCCTCTTCTATTCTTCGCCATGGAGCACCTTGTATCAAAGCAAGAGTGCACCATAGGAATGTCTATATAACAAAAGTACTTTTGAGAGCATCATTGAGACTGAATGATGCTGATGGCATTAGTATGCTACAAGACCAAGAAATACATGATAGCTTAGCATCCATGGGGTATGAATGGGGGCAAAAATCACTTACTTTCTTTAGAGGGTTGTTTTCACCTCAATGGAAACTTCATTTCATACAATTGCTCATTGTTTAAGTCCCAAAAGTACCTCTTTTGATAAAATTTATGCAACTACAGAAATTGCTGGTATTTGCTTGGCCACAAACAAAGTTTTTAACTTTTCAAAAATGATTTTTGATGGAATTTTAAAACATTTAGATGCCAAAAATAAATTTTTGATGTACCCTAGGTTTATTTAATATTTGTTAAATGATCAAGTGCCTGACCAAACCACATCATCAAAACCTTGGGAAGTCCCTACTTTTACTTCTAAGACCTTTGCCTTTTTAGCAAAGAAAGGTACTGTATTCACTGGGATTGTCACACCATTGTTTGCCCATATGTTAGCTGAAGAAGTTGATGAAGAGGGTGAGGATCCTAGTTCTGCTAGTGAACCTCAGCAAACTCCCTCTCATCACAATCTAACCCTTCCAAAGAAGTACAGACTTCTTCATCTCACCATGACCAACCAGTCTATGATGAGATCATCTACACACCTGCTGCCTCTCACAATGCTAGTGGTTCTCCACAGGCTATGGCAATAGAGGTTATGGATATTACTACTTTAACTGCTTTCTGTAGTTATTTGGCCATGTTAAAGATTTACAAGATGCAAAGCTTAAACAAGATTCTAGGATGGAAAAGTTAGATGCTAAAATCAAAAAGCTTAGAAGAAGAGCCAATCCATGGATCAGGCACCATAACTCCATTCACCAAGTTGAATTGAAGGAGCAAAAGCAGAAGTTAAGGGAGTTTAGGTAAGCTCAACTAAATGCATCCAAACAACGGAGGAAAAGAGATGAAGCTGGACATTTTTCTAGTATTGCAGTAGAGCTTGGAGATGATGCAGATAATGAGGGGAGGTTTTCTGATGGATAGAATATGAATGATGGATTTGAGCACATGGTGGATGATACTCACGTGGGAAGTCAACAAGAACCTCCTCCACAACAAAATCCATTAGTTCTTGAGCAAATGGTTGCAACTCCACAACAACAAATTAACGACATGGGGAAAGAGCAACCACAACAACACCAATCACCACCACCACAACAAGAAATTCTAGAAACATATTTGGAAAGATTTGACATAGAATTAAGAGACATTGATCAAACATTTGGGATCAATATACTTTAACAACAACAGGAGCCTCAATCACAACCAAAAGATAAATTGGAGAAGGATGATGAGTCAAACAAGACTGAAGAGATAAATGTTGAAGATACAACCTCTGTGGACCAAAAAGTATCTATTGATACTATGGTGATAAGTTAGCAGGACAGCAATGTGTCTAGTACCGCTAGACCAAGTACCGTCAAGCTACATGAAAGTACCGCTCCAGGTTCAGGTACAGGTGGTCAAGAGACTTTAAAGCCTACTTTAGAAGAGAGTGCAACACCATCTTTTGGTGAGGGTGTGACTCTAGCAACCTTGTTGCTTGGACTAAAGGAAAAGACTTCAACAAAGAAGGCTAAACAAGCAGAGGTAGAAAAGAAGACACAAGCTGATAAAGTTTTGATAGCTCAAGAAATTTCAATAGCTTAGCTACATAGGAAGAACAGGTTAGAGATCCACAAGTACAAGAAATATTTCAACAAGGACAACTAGTGGAACAACTTGCTATGCCAGTAAAGTCCAAGAGCCACAAGATAAAAGTAAAAAGGTTCATACTTCACAGCCTGCTATAAAGGGCATTGTCATACAAGGTCAACATCCTCAAGAAAGTGAAGAGAACCCTCTTAGGTTAAAGAGGAAAATGCCAAAGATTGACCCAAAAGACAAAGGAAAGAAAAAGCTAGAATATGAATCTAAATATTAATATAATGATTCAGATAGTATTCAAGAAGCTATGAATAAATTTCATCAAGTTGAGCATGATGAAGAAGTAGCTTGGAGAATACAGGCTCAACTACATGAAGAACAAGAACAAGAAGCTCTTGTAGCAAAAAAAGAACTTCTTGAAGCTAAAAGACTACAGCAAGAATGGTATATTAAAGAATATGACAGAATTCAAGCTAAGTTAAAGGAAAGCGAAATTATAGCTGAGGCTATAATAACATAAGAGAGAGATGCTTATGATGAAGAATAAAAAGCTAAGTTGATTGATGATTTGGTGAGAGAGCAGAAAAGGTTCTTTGAAGAGAAAAGAGAATGGAAAAGATCAAACCTCCTACAACTAATCAACTCATAACTCAGATTATTGCTTGTCTGAAGAAGGCAAAGTATTTCACTCATGAATAGCTAAGAAGGAATAACTTTGATGAAATCAAGGCTCTTTATGAGTAGCACAAGAGGAGTAATGAAAGGTTTGTTGTTATTGGATCTGAAGAAGATAGAACAGCTATTGAAGAAGCTAAGAAACGTATGCAACAAAGGCAATTTGGAAGCACCCCTAGACTTGAAGAAAGTTCTCCACCTATCAAGAAAACATATGTCAGGAAGATTAAGAAAGCAAATGAGACTTCTAAGGAAGAAAAAACACAATATCTGGATGAGGGAACCAATCCTCAAGGTGTTGAAGAGCCTATTAATGTATAGGTGTTACATGATCAATCAATAGTACATGATGGACAAACATGACATATAGAGAAAGTACTAGAGCAGGGTACTTTACAAGAAGAAGAAGAAATACCTGAGAAAGGAACCTCAAGAGATATCAAAAGAAAGAATTCAACTAAAAGAAAGTATCTAGCAAGGAAAAGGGTAAATCTTACTATTGATGAAGAAAGTGATAGTGATGAAAGCAATAAGAAGTATCTAAAAATTGTTGAATTTGAAGATCAGTATGTGAATACAGAAGTGCTGGGAAATAAGTCTTCTATAGCAAGATGGACATGTGCGACAAGTGAAGGACTAGAATCTCATGGCATATTCAAACCAGATGGATCTTACAGGTTATTTAGGTTATTGGAAGATATACTTCATTTGCTTTATAAACAAGATATTTAGGATTTATATACATATGTCCAAGGAGGATGTGAGGAAGACAAGAAGTATCTCTATTACTTCATGAGTTACAACTGATGTATGAACAAGGATCTATAACTCAGAAATATGGACAGAATTGGAGGATCAAGTTCCTTAATATTAGAGATATTATAGGTCTTGTAGAATGTGACAACCCATAAATTTCACAAGTGTGATATATGTTATGATTAAAGGAAGTGGAAAATCCATTAGATATTTTTGCCTATATGCCTTACTTGGTAAGAGGAATTGCTTCTCACAAATTGAATGGCACTTCAACATATTCCTATATGTTGTAAACACAATTTATATATCAAGTCTATAGTACTAAAAGTGATCATATAAGTTCAATATTAATAAGAACATCTCAAATATAACTATGATGCCTTAAAATCCCTTAGAAATCCTAGAATCCCTTTAAATGAGTTGTAAACTCAAGAATGGTAAACTATGAATGGAGAATACATATGAATAAGTTAATATGGATTATAAACAAACTGTAAACTATACTTTGAAGACATAATAATACCTAAGAATGGTAAGTACAAACTATACAAAGCTAAGTACAAGTAAATGTACATAATAGTCTAAATCACAATCTAGAATCCCTTGGTAAACAATGTTTAAGCAATATAACTACATAATATCTATGTAAAAGTATCAAATAAAATATACTAATTATAATCTATCATATAAAGGAAAGGTAATTGATCACAAAACACTAATATTTACTAATCTCAAGCTAATTACAAGTTAAGACCTAGTAACCAAGATTAGCATATGAAATCTATTTCACATTGAATTAGAGTCTAATATTTTGAAACTAATTATAAAACTCAACTAAGTATCATATTAAGATTAAAAATTTATTTCAACTTTAGTTACAAGTTAATAAAGCATAAAGTACAAGTTATCAAAACATAGGATCTTAAGCTCCCTTAATTATCCCTAAGATATGATCAACCTATACAAATCCTTAAAATAAGAATGTAGAAACCCTAGAACTCATAAAAATACTATATAAGACCTAGAATGAGCTTACATTATGATATAAACCCTAATTACCCAAGATAAAAAGTCATTAGGATTAATGACCTAAAAACCCTTATATTAAGAAATCTACATAGAATCAATACCTAGTCTTTTAGGACAAGTCTACAAACACTTATATCATTTAATTAAGGTTATATGATTATGTTAAGACAATTTATAATTACCCTAAAGCACAAGGTACAAGATTTCAATGCATGGCTTATAAATTAGGTCAAAATAGGTATTTTCACCCTTTGGACATTTTTACTTAAAATAACTTAGTAAAATCAATCTAGAGACTTCATGAACATATTGAGGACAATGTAGGAAGTATAAAATGAGTTTACATCAGTAGAAAAATCAAGAATAATGTATTTAACAAGGATTTAGCCCTAGAACATTAGAAACCCTAACCTGCCTAGGTTTTCTTCCCAATTTCACCTCAAATATTTGCTAAACTTCAAACTAAAGACTAAAACTTTTTAATTATAATGTATAAACCTCAATTACACCCTAATACATCACTAATCACATTCCTAAACACTTAATCACAAAAATCAAAAAGTATAAGTTACTAGCCCTGGATTTAGACTCGGTTTTAGTTTTTTCCCTCCAAAAACCCATTTTGAACTTCTTCCTTCCCAAATTAAAACCTCAATTAAGATATTTAGGATGTACCTAGATATTTTGGAGTGATAAAAATTAGGTGCATAAGCTACTTGAAGGCTACACATCACCATTCTTATCACTATGTTGCCGAAATCCATTTATATTCATAAGTTTTAGATCTTTTGTTCCTAGACTCTAAAAACTTGCATAGATCTTCCTTAGACTTCCTTAGTTACTTACCTATCTGAGTTACACTTTTCATGACCAAACTTGTAGCCTAAGTGTTGGAATGGGTATAAATAGGGGTGAATACATACCTTAAGAACTTGCACCTTGTTTACTTTGTATATCCATTACCCATTCTATTTTCCACTTCTATATACATCCTAGGACTCTTAGAAGATCAGAAACCAGATCTAGAAAGAATCCATTGAAGCTCTTGAATCTTTGATAGCAAGTAGTGCTCATAGGATGCCATAAGGAGCCATTTTTGAGCTACCTAGGTAGTCTCTATGTTAACTATGCTTGTATCTTGTTATAATACTTTATTAGAGTTGTTATAATGTTTAAATGATGTTAGAAAGATAATATAAAATAAGTTAGAGCATTTGATCATTTTAAATAAAAGTTATAAGCTAAAGATATCTTAAAACCCTAGTTTTGTAATTTACATGAAATAATGACTTAAAATCCATTTCAAAAGCTATAATTCTGAATAAATTTTGATATTATGATTATATATGTATTTTGAAACTTTGTTTTAAAATCCTAGATCATTTGGAACATTTTTGAGGTTGTTATGTGATTTTTACAAGTATAAGGACTAAAACTGTCATTTTTGAAACTATTTAACAATTTTGTGTAAGTTAAAGATATAAGAATAAATATTGTAAAGTTTGAGACCCTAAGGTTAAATATTCAAGGTTTAAAATGTAAATATTAAAACTATATACTTTAGGGGTTAAAAGTGTAATTATTCCAAAGTATAACTAAAAGGACTACTTTGCCAATTTTGAAAATAAAGAAGATCAATTATATATACGAGGAAGTAATGAAGTTATCATGTTAGTAGGGAACTTTGTACAAAGATGTTCCATCTCGATATTACGTTATGACGGAGTGGTTGGGCTTACGATTTAAAATGTCCTCGCTCCTCAAACGTTTATAGTATGGCTTTTGAGTATCATAGCCCGAACAATGATGCTAGAATTACAACCAAAAACTAATTAGAGAATACATAACTAATACTTAAAAATATTGAACAAAATATCAAAGACTTGATACTATACGGAATGTGTTAATCCAGGTTTGTGTGAGATCAAGTTATGGTTTGTGTGACCAAGCTGTTTATCTGTGAATGAAACATATCTGATATAGCTCAGACTTTATGGACCCCAGTTGAGTTCATAACCTCACTAAAGTATTACTTCACAAATGATTTGAAACCCCAAGAGGGGGATATATGCTAAAACTGGAATACAAGTGTTTTTGTATGCTGTCTGACCTGATTATTGACACTACGTTTACTTATTGCAATTAAGTCCCTTTTTAATCGTGACCGCTAATCATTTCTAGAAAATGAACGCTTGTATTGTGAATAGTACTATTAGAGACTGACATCTCCAATCTGGGCAAGTCGTGCTTGCTTACGGATGAAGGTTTCTACCTTGGCTAAACAAAGATGCTTTATTTTGTTAAACTCAAGAGTCCGACAAACTACCTGAATAAGGGCAATTTGTTGGTTTTTTGTATGTCAAGTAGTAGTGCATGAGCTAGTGTAATAATAATTGATGATTTTATGTGAGAGAATAACAACTTATTCCAAGAAAAGGATCTTGTATTCAAAATGATTTTAAACCTATGAATTCACTCAACCATTGTGTTGATTTTAAGCATATATCTCATGTATAAAAGATTACTAGCATGGAGCAGCATGAGGATGGCATGAAGAGGCACAAGATTGAAATTATTATTCTAGATTTTAGGAACCTCATATTGTAAAACTCTGATTTTTGAATGATATATAAAGAAAGTTGATTTAATCATTCTTTTCCGTCGTTTTCTATCATTATGACTTGTGTTCTATGAAGTAATACCAAAGATCAATGTTCCGATGCGTTAAGGTAAAAATGGGGGGTGTTACATGAAATACATACATTGGATGTTGATGATGTCACTTATTATATGCTTCAAGAGAGAAGATATCCTTTTGGTAGAAGAATGCTAAAAAGAATGTTGGATCTTCAATTGGAAGTTTCTAAAGAATCCACAGGTGCTTTAGAGTTAATAAGGATGATCAAACGGCAAATCAAGGATTCGAAGAGAGCGGAAGAAGCTAAAAAAGAACTTTAAGTGTTTGTCTTTAAGCCACACTTCATAAATGGTCATCAGTTCACCATGTCTCATCCACATAAGAACTGGCTAGTCCATAGGAAAACGGTTTATGGTAATTATAACATCTAGTAATTTTTACTACTGTAATATCTATGTTTAAAAATAAAGAGGTGATTTCACTAAGAAATTTTCGCATTTTAATATGGTATACGACTAAATTGTTGAATATATGGATACTCACTATCTCAATTATTACTTCCACATATGTCTATAAGTTGTATACACTGTGTATATATCAAGTCTGAGTTCTAAAAGTAACTATATGTATAACAATGAATAAGAACAATTCAAATATAACAAGGATACCCTAAATAATCATAGAAACCCTAGAAATCCCTTATAAACTAATGATTCAAGCAATATAACTACATAATATCTATGTACTATTATCAAATAAATTATACTAATTATAATCAACCATATAAAGGAAAGGTAAATAATTACAAAACACTAATATTCACTAATCTCAAGCTAATTATAAGAAAATGACCTAAAACCAAGATTAGCATATAAAATCCATTCTATAACGAATTAGAGTCTAATCTTTTGCAACTAATTATAAAACTCAACTAAGTATCATAATAAGTTAATACATTTATCTTGAACAAAGTTACAAATTATTAAAGCATAAAGTACAAATTTTCAAAGCTAGGACCTTAAGCTTATTTAATTGACCCTAGAATATGATCAACCTATATAAACCATTAAATTAAGAACGTAGAACCCATAGAAGTTATAAATGATGGTTTATTAACATCATAACAATTATATAAAACCCTAAACAAGATCAAAGCACACATAGCGGAAGCGATTTCACAAGATCATAATAATAACACAATTATAATTAATCGAATTAGGGTTACATACCTTTACGCTAAAGCAAATCCACAAGACGAAGAAGAATCACCAATTCGGGTTTATACCGTATATAACCAAGATATAGTCTAAAGTAAGACTTTATTACGATCTTGTACACACGTAATACAACGAGCTAACCTTGATTCTAGCACGTGTAAACCGAGCTATAACGATAGTATAAAATCTACCCAACAACCCTAGAGAGGGGCTAGGACCAGATTTAAACTAAAACCGAACACCAAGAAAAACCACACCAAACCCCTTTGTGGGTTGGTGTTGCGATTGGCCAAGAGTAGAGAGAGAGGAGAGATTCAGGTTGTGTGTAATTATGAGGGGTAAGAGGATGTATTTATAGGACTATAAGTCATTGTATCCTAAACAAATAAAAGGCAAGTTTTTCCTTCCCCTTGTGTGCCCTAACCGACCATCGAACACCCCTTCATGGGGTGTTTTGGAACCTTCCGTTCTTCTTCCTTTTTAATACTCTTTCTATATATTATTTAACACTCGTTAATACTTAACTCTTAATTAAATAACGATCGTTAAAGTTATATAGTTATATAGCTCGAGTTAATTTAATAAATATAATAAATATATTTATTAAATAAATTAACTCTTTACGTATTGAATGCAATCCCGTAATCTCGAGTTCGATCCTATCACACGACTATTAAATATAATTCCATAAACTTTCAGCTCCCACTTGGACATATTTCGAATATCGTGATTACACTGACTAGTGTCTAGTTACACTTAGCAATGTCTCTAGTACAACTCGAGTAAGGTCTCCTGGATAAAACCTTTTAATGATTCATCATTATTATTATCCTTTTATTTCTAATACAACGTTAATAAGGATATGGATCTCAGTCATTCCTTTCATTAACCATTCTGTTTCTCGTTCATAGATTCAGCAAGATTACCAAAACAAATTTGGGTTTGGCCACACAAACATCTTACTAATCCCACGAGGGGCCCAGCTATATTAAACTCCAAAACGAAATTGGAGGAAATAAATCTCATATTGACTACGATTAAAACTTATGAATTTTGCAACACTTCCAAAAATAATCCTTATAGCTACCAGTTAAGTTTAGCGTTAGATTATTCCACATAGATGCACTAGATTCATAACAGTTTCCTGGTATATCAAGTCTAAGGATAACTATTTATGATTTACTTGATGCCAAAGATCCACAAAGTAAAATCATATAGTTGGGATAAGTCCAATATTTGATTCATCGAATATCATCCAAAATCGATCAATATACTTTCAAGTATACACTATCGCTATTTTGATTTGTCTTAATTTAGTAATATTCCCATATTATTAATCGACAACGAACATTTAGCATAACAATTTATTTATGGATTAAAACATGTAAAATAGGATACAAAATTAAGTAATAAGAATAAACGAAACCCAATCTTTATTTTATTAAATAATAATTTCATAACATCTTTTATCCAAATACTAATCACAGGTTTATTGCATGAGTTCGCTAGCTAGTTGCAGCCCAATCGTGTTGGGAAGCTTAACTACCTTTGATCTAAGCAAAGCCTTAGTTAAAGGATCAGCTACGTTATCATCTGTGTGAACTTTTATTAATTTTAATTTTATGAGCTTCAACTTGTTCTCCGACGTAGTTATGTATACGTTTAAAGTGTCTGGCGCCTTTCATGACCCCAGAATCATTGGCGAATATTTTGCGATAGAATTGTCACAATACATATCAATAGGTTATTTAATTGAAGGCAGATAGTTGTAATTTTTACACTTTGTTTAGGAAAACAAAGGTAATTAGGGTAAGTACACAAGTAGTTTAGGAAAACCACAAGTTATGACCCAAAGTGGGGATCGTTCTCAAGGAGGCTTGGTGTGTGTGTTAAGAGATGATTAAATTTTGTGATTACATTTGATGAAGAAAAAAAATAGAAAAGAGATTAGAAGAGAATTGCAATAAATCATAAATAATATATTAGAGTTTGGAAAAAATAAAAAAATCAATCAAACCTTTTATTTAATTAAATAATAATTTTTTAATGCTAATTAAAGCCCAAAAAATAAATTTAATTAACAAAAAGCCCAAAATGAGATTTTTTCAATTATAAACCTCTAAAATGACTTAACTAAATTTAAAACTATTTTTGAAAATTTTAAAATTAATAAAAACTATTTAAAAACAATTAAAAACTATTTAAACTTCAAATAATTCTAAAAATTAATCTAATGACAATAAAAATATTCTAAAATTGTAAAATTCCTAACTTAATGTATTTAACCTAAGAAAAATATAAAAACTTGAAAAATCTAAATTTTAATTTTTAATAATAAAATAATAATAAAATAATATTTAAAATCCAAAATTTATAAAAAATTCTAAAAAGTTGAAAACTAGACTATTTTGACCTAATAAACACAAAAATGAAGTTGAAATTACAAAAATACCCCTATTGGGCCTAGAAATGGGCTAAAAGACAAAACAGTCCTTTAATGAGCTTAATTTGGGCCCAATAAGAAAAAGTCAACCAAATAAGCCCAAAAGCTCCTATCTGACTCAAAACTTGATTTTAGAAACAAAACTCTTAAGGCCCAAAAGCTGAAAATGTGTTTAAGCTAGCTTATTTCAAAGCAGCTTATTCTTAATGGGCTTTTTGGCCCATTAAGCTATAAGCTGATGCCATAAGCTCAAATTAGACACAGAAGCTTATTTTGAGTTACTTAAGAGATCTGTAAAAAGAAATTTGAAATAAGCACAAGGAATAAGCCTGAATAAGCAATAAGCTATCTTCACAAAACGAAAAAATAGTCGTTTTCGAGTTCTAGGCCCTCCCAAGAGCTGATTCAACTTTCAAAAGCTTTTAAATGACTTAACTAAGCTTAATCAACAAAAAGTTTTTCAATAAGCACACTCAATAAGCTGGAATAAGCAGATAAGCACTTAATTTAAAGTCAACCTTATTAGTTTTCTAACAAAAAGTCAAAGCCAAGGTCTGAAAAGCTCCAGTTCAAATAAATGGGTCAAATGAGGAAGATTGATCACAAAAAATAAGTTGATGCAAGTCTGGATAAGCCAATATGGCTTATTAATAAGCTGAATGACAAATTACACTAGCAGGGGCTAGTTTTGGGTGTTGAGCAGTGGGAACTTTTCCCACTGCTTGACTTAATTGACTTTTTGTCTTATATGACTTTTTTGTGGATTCAAGTTTCAAAAAGGAACCCAAATGATCAGTTAATCATAAGGAGTCAATAACAATCACAAAAACACAATCACAATCAGCCAATTAGTACAGTTAATTCAAAAGATCACCAGATCAGTCACAGACATGAACAATAAGCAGATTTCACTCAATAAGCAGTTTTAGCAAAAATTAGCCAGCCAAATTGCATCAAATGCATACACAAGCTTTAATAAATTCAAATGAACAGATTTAAACAGGTTTCATGCAATGGTTCAAGGTCTAGATCAAGATTCAAGCACCAAAAAGTTACTGATGAACACTAGCAAGCAAATTTTTCACTTTGCTGATATACTTGACCAACAAGCCAAATTCAAACACTTAAATCTTGTAATCAGGTTACACAAATTTTGATTTAACACCTTTTATCCCTAAACATGCATATACTCTAAGTATTACCAAAATTTTAGGTCAAAAACAGTCAAAACCAATGAGATATAGCACAATCTTGGATTCAAGGTTTTAAAGCCAATAACTTGCAGGTTTTAGTACTCAACCAAGTAAATAATAGATACAAAGCATAAACAACACTTTCTAACAACACAATAGCAACCTATGATCTTAAACAGATAATCCCAAACACCCCTTATCTTTTTCAAATCAAATTCAAACAAGTATAAATGTATTCCAAGGTTACCCAAGCCCAATCAAACGCATAAACATATGTAATATGCAGTATTAATCAAGATTAAACCACAAATTCAGCAAGAACACAAGTAGAACACAAAATCACCAAAAATCAAGATTTTAAGCAGATTTAAGGTAGAAAGGTTCAAACCTCATGGATGTACATCCACACCCACGAATTTTGAGCTTATGTGCTAGCAAGAACAAGCACAAGCTTCCACACACACTCCTACTAAGATTCAACAAAGTTAGAAGCAAAAATATAAAAAATAGTAAAGTGACAAATCCTTGATTAATGCAACTCTTGTGCCCCACACTTGATTATACCCAAGTTATAAGCCTCTCAACACCTTGATATCACAATGTCAGGATGCTATGATTAACTTATAGGCCAAAATTTCCAAGGTGTACCAAGATCTTAGCAAAATATCAAGATTTAAGACTTTGAGCAATTTCTTGCACAAAGCTTATGAAAACGTTTTGAGATTCAGGTTTAGTAAACATGTAACATTAACAAGAAATAATAAAGATTGGCACTTGGTTTCTCTTCAAAGTTTCAAACACTTTTCATTCATAAATGACAAGGGATTTACAGAACTTGAACAAAGGAAAAATCAAGAGCAAGTGCAAATGTTGCACATCCTATGCCTTATATAGGCTACAAATGGACTAGTGAATGCATAAAAAACGTAAAACCCTAGCTAATGAAGTCCCAAAAATGCCCCTTGAGTAGCTTGGAAGATTCTTGAACATGTGACTGAATTTTGGAGTTTTGTTGTTGCTGGCATGTTTGAATTGCATCAAAGGCTCAAAATAAGCTTATGTTTCAAGCTTTAATCTTGGACGCTGGATGTGGCAGAGTTTTTTGGCAGTATTTTCAAAACTATGTGAAGGAGGGAACTCATGTGACTTGTTGAGTGACGTGGCCAAGGGTTTAAGGTGTGGGATGTGATTAAGGTAAGGTTAATTATAAATCTGGAAGGTTTTAACACTTAATTCTTAGTAATTAAGAAAAACCCAAATCTGATGATGAACAAGAAGAACATGTGTTTAATCCATTTTTGGTTTAAAATGGGTGTTTAGCACCAAGGATTAAACTAATCTATATTAGTTATAACCGGTTTTTGAGTGGATTGGTGATGTGGCCAAAAGGTGGGAGCTGATTGGTGGAAAAGTGGTAGTAGGGCACGTGTCACCCCACTACTGGTTAAGGTAAGTATGTTGTTTGCCCAGTTTAGTCCCTCATCTCTCTTTTTCTTTCACTTCAGCTTAAAACTTCATCAATGCCTATTTCTTTGTTAACAACTTTTGATTTTTCACACTTTTGCCCCAAAAAGTTTTGTAAAGTGATTTCAGGGGTATTTCTTGCCAATTGTTGATTCTTGAAGGGCTGATTTGGCATATTCTTCATAAATAATGGACTTGACTTGGATGGTTGACTTTTTGGAGGAATGAAATTGACAAGTCATGATTAATGAGGGACCATTTTTGCCATTACTTCAAAGTTAAGGGTCCTTTTTGCAATTTGACATATTTTGAGGACCAAACTTGTAGTTTCTTTTAACTTGAAGGCCTTCATGGCATGTTTGACTTTGAGGAGGACTAATATTGACAATTTAGTTTTGATGAGGGACTAAATTTGCCAATTCTTCAAAGTTAAGGGCCCTTTTTTTAATTTTGACAAACTTTAGGGACCAAACTTATAATTATGAAGATGCAAGGGTTTAAAGTGTCAATTATTCAATATTGGATGACCCTTCTTGCATAATCTTCACATCTTCAAGGGTATTTCTTAGAAAATCTTCATTAGGGCTTGGTTCATTGTGCGGCTTCGTTTCCCGTGTTCGTTTTTGCATGATTCTTGTGATCTTTTGTCATTTTCTCAATATCCGTACCTAAAATACACAAGTAACAAACACAAGCATATATTTGGCCATTTTCATGATATTTAATGCATTTAAAACCCTTTTTGGACGATGATACTATGTATAAAAGCAGTCTCATCACTCCCCCATACTAAACCATTGTCGTGCCCTCACACAATGCTAGAATAAAGTATCGTAGCACCTCCAAAATTCATTTTTATTCACTTTTATTGAACGATAAACAAGCTACACTACTACTATTGCTACTACTTGCGTTTCAGACATAATGTATGATTTTCATCGCAAAATGGGACGTTTAGGTTCATAGAACAAGAACACGTGAATGCTTCTTAAGAAATAATTCCGCCGTCTTCTATTTTCACCCCAATTCCATGCTAAGCGTGCAACGAGGTCATTGTCATTATAAGTTAGTAATGCTAACACTACTCATATGCCCTAATCACGTACTTATCCTCCCATTTTCCTAAGTTGTATCTCTTATATTTTATTTTGTCTTGAATGTTTCACGAGGATACATTGTTTGACTTATGCGATAATAGAGATTTAGGTCTAAAAATAGAGTCCTAACGGTGTAACCAAGACCATCAAATTAATAACCCCTCCTAATAGACAACGATGTCAAAAAATTAAGTCAACAAGAAGGATCGATAAACACGGTTTTATAACGGTTTTGAACATGAGACTTATTACCAAGACTTTTATACGCCCCCTAACGGAAGGGCCTTATTATCATAGGTTTACCTCCATCTTTTGTTCAACTTCGCCATGAAGCTTTTATTATGACTTCGGTCTTGCATTGCTTTTTATTATCCACCTCATCGGTGGTTTTATTATGGCCAAAGACGTATATCCTCACGCTAAGGCGAATTTTGGATCTTTAAAGCTTCAAAGATTAAGGGTTGATTCACTTTCAATTTTGCATATATTTTTCGGCCTTGTGAGCTTCAAATTGTTTGCTTGATTTAGGTGAGCACTCGAAATCTTATTATTGGGTGAAGCTTTCGATTATTCGGGTTGCCAATACTTCAAAACCGTGACGCTGGCGATACCTTCATGTCTTCCCAATTTAATTACACGGAAGCTACTAGAAAAGACTAGAAACCAACAATCAAGACTAAACCGCTAAGTCAATATTTATTAAGCAAAAAATATTTACAAGCGAAGGGAGAATAAGCAAACAACGAGAACACATGAGTTTTTAAAGAATCCGAATACTCTACGTTTAGCATAGTAACTTATAATTAACTCTATCATTTCTCGTCCTCATTTAAGAGACTTAGCCTAATATAAGTTAAGGAATCAAAGCTAAGTGCTCAACACGGACGGTCGAGTCAAAAATTACTCTTATTCTCGCCATCAGAAAATCTACATTCGTGTCTTCAAACACTTATAAAACATGAGAAATTTTTTAAAATTTGGCCATTTTTAGCCTTATTTTGCAACAAAACGATAAACCAAAAGATAAACTTTGGAAAGCGTGAAGGTTTGGCAAGGCAAGTATCTATTCACCCCCCCCCCCCAAATACTAAAGTTAAACATTGTCCTCATTGTTTCGAGTCTAAGGGTTGGAAAACCCCCATACTAGAGACGTAGTCGAATGCTTAATCTAGCATGGAAAGGGTGTAACCATTAAATTTAAAGCCGTTTATGAAGTGTGCTATAAACCTAAGGTTAGAACATCAAAGGATATATCATGGATATTGAGAAATTCTTCAAAGGAAACGATCGAGTGCTCCCATAAAACGAACACGAGAGGCTCCAATCGTGAAGATAATGATCATCTAAAATCCACAATTCACAAACAACCACGAAACAAAGGTTGGAAGGGCACAAATCCCCACACGTTACTACATTAGAAAGCGATAATATGTACATAGGATAAGCATGTGACTCCCCCACGAGGCACCTCGTTTTCTATTACCGAGTCATGAGCTCGACTCGATCCCCTCAATACTAATTATCATTGAGGAAGCTGATTTGGTCGAGGTAGTTGAAGGATGGAACTTCCCCGCCAAAGTAGTGCTTCAACCTATGTCCATTCACCTTGAAATTGGGGCCATCATTTTGAGCTAGCTTGATGGTCCCATAAGGAAAAAATTGAGTCACGGTGAATGGACCGGACCAACGGGATTTCAACTTACAGGAAAGATTTTCAAACGTGAGTTAAAAAGTAAAACTTGATCCCCAATAAACCCGGTTTTTAATTTTCGAATCATGCAACTTTTTAGTATTTTCTTTATAAATCAATGAATTTTCATAAGCAATATCCCTTAATTCATCCAATTCATTTAATTGCATTTTTCGGTGTTTTCCCGTGGTCTCCATATCATCATTACAATGCTTTAGGGCCCAATAAGCTTTGTGTTCAAGTTCAATTGGCAAATGACAATTCTTCCGATACATAAGCTTATAGGGAGTGCACCCGATGGGTGTCTTATGAGCGGTCCTAAAGGCCCATAAAGCATCGTCCAACTTATCCGACCAAGATTGTCGGTTTTCCCCAATAGATCTCTCCAAGATCCTCTTCAAAGCTCGGTTTAAAACCTCGACTTGCCCACTCGTTTATGGGTGATTAGCCGTAGAAAGCTGATGTGTAACCCGATATTTCCTTAGGACCCTTTCGAATTAATCGTTACAAAAATGGGTTCCACGATCGCTTATGATCGCATGAGGGGTTCCAAACCGAGAAAACAAGCTTTTCAAAAACCTGACTACCACACGAGCATCATTGGTGGGCAAAGCCTTAGCTTCCACCCACTTAGATAGGTAGTCAACGGCGACAAGGATGTACTTATTACCACGAGATGATGGGAACGGCCCCATAAAGTCGATGCCCCAAACGTCAAAGATCTCACACACTTGGATGATATTTTGTGGCATTCATCTTTTTGTGAGGCTTTTCTTTGTCGTTGGCATGAGTCACACGACTTCACAAGTTCATGTGCATCTCGGTAACTAGTAGGCCAAAAGAAACCGGTATCAAAGACCTTCTTAGCTGTGATATTAGCACCATGGTGACCATCCGTGGGTCCCTCGTGACAAGCTCTAAGGATGTTAGAAGCTTCGGTACCAAAGATACAACGTCGAATAATTTGATCCACACAAGTTCGAAACAAGTAAGGGTCGTTACAAAAATAGAACTTGACGTCACGAAAGAATTTTCGTTTTTCTTGAGTCGTCATACCCTTGATGATGACGTTGCCCGCATGGTAATTTGCGATGTCCGCAAACCATGGGGTGGAAGGATCAAGCTTATAATTCACTACACCAAGTGTCTCGAGCGGAAATGTTTCGGTGATTTCCTTGGGCTCGTAAACACTTTAGTGAGGATCTTCCAAACGAGAAAGATGATCGGCCGCTTGATTCTCGGCTCCTTTTTTGTCAACGATTTTATGATCAAATTCTTGAAGGAGGAGAATCCAACGAAGTAATATCGGCTTTGCATCTTGTTTACCCATAAGATACTTGATAGCCGAATGATCCATATACACTATGCATTTAGTCAAGACGAGATAAGGTCGGAATTTCTCAAATGCATACACCACGACAAGGAACTCCTTTTCCGTTGTAGTGTATTTTAGTTGAACCTCGGTCATCGTCTTGCTAGCATAGTGAATAGGCAAGAAGTGTTTTTCATGACGTTGCCCCAATACGGCCCCAATAGCGTAGTCGCTAGCATCACACATGAGCTCAAAGGGGAGGTTCCAATTGGGAGTAATAAGAATGGGAGCTTCGGTAAGTTTCCTCTTAAGGATTTCAAAGGCTTGTACACAATCTTCGTCAAAGACAAAACGTGCATCTTTTTCAAGGAGATGTGTAATAGGTCGAGAGATCTTTGAAAAATCCTTGATGAATCGACGATAAAAGCCCGCGTAGCCAAGGAAACTCCTAACTCCCTTAACGGTTTTGGGATGAGGTAATTTGGCGATGACGTCTACCTTAGCTTGATCTACCTCAATCCCCGCTTTCGAGACCTTGTGCCCTAAGATGATTCCACTTTTAACCATAAAATGACATTTTTCCCAATTAAGCACAAGGTTGGTTTCCTCACAACGCTTCAACATTCTCTCAAGATTCGACAAACACGAATTGAACGAACTACCAAACACGAAAAAGTCATCCATGAAGACTTCCATCGTCTTCTCGATCATATCATGAAAGATAGCCATCATGCACCTTTGAAAGGTTCCGGGTGCATTGCAAAGTGCGAATGGCATTCTACGATAGGCAAACGTTCCATATGGACACGTAAACGTAGTTTTTTCTTGATAACGAGGATCGATGGGGATTTGGAAGTAACCGGAAAAACCATCTAAAAAGCAATAGAAATCGTTTCCCACAAGACGCTCCAACATTTGGTCCATGAAGGGCAAGGGAAAATGGTCTTTTCGAGTGGCTTCATTCAACTTACGATAGTCAATGCACACTCTCAATCCGGTCACAAGTCTAGTGGGAATTAACTCGTTGGCATCATTTTGCACAACGGTCATTCCTCCCTTCTTAGGGACACAATGAATAGGACTCACCCAAGGGCTATCGGAAATAGGGTAAATCATTCCCGCGTCAAGGAGTTTTAGGACTTCCTTTTTTTTGACGTCGTGAATTTTGGGGTTCACCCTCCTTTGACATTGGATTGCGGGTTTGTAATCCTCCTCCATTAAGATTTTGTGGGTACAAAATTTGGGATCGATCCCCTTAAAGTCGGATAACTTCCACGCAATTGCCCCTTTTTTATCCTTTAGAACATCGACAAGTGCGGTTTTTTCATCATCCGAAAGTTCTTTCGCAATAATAACCGACAACTTGTCGTTCTCCTCCAAAAAGACATATTCGAGATGAGGAGGTAAATCTTTCAAATCGAGGATATGTGGTTCCTCAATTGAAGATTTGGGCCCGATACTCATAACCTCCTCGGGTGGAGGAAATGGGAAATCGTTAAGAAAATCCTTGATAATCGAGAAGTCCTCATCATTGTCGAGGTCTTCGTCACAAGTACGTGGAACATCAAATTCTTCCAACGAAAAACCACCACCTTTAAATGGAGTGAAGGTTGGTGTCGAATTATCAAGAATGGGATCTAACATAGTGGGATTGCCACTATTTTCATCATCGCCAAAACCTAAAACTTCTTGTGAAAATTCCTCGCAAACAACGTCAATCATGTCAACGAGGTTTACGGTTGCAACGGAATAAACATGAGAAATTTGAGAATTTTGAGTTGTGTTTATAACAAGTTCCTCGTCGTTGAAACGTAAGGTGATCTTTCTAGCATGAACATCAATTAAAGCCATAGACGTATCTAAAAACGAATGACCTAAAATGAGAGGAACTTGAGGATCCGTGGGAATATCGACAACGATAAAGTCTACCGGACAATAGAACTTTCCCACTTCCACAAAAACGTCTTCTGCCAATCCACATGCGGGAATCGTGGAATGGTCGATCAACTCGATAGACATTAGTGAAGGAGTAAGATTAGGAAGATTGAGCGACTTGAAGATTGCAAGTGGCATCAAATTAATACTAGCACCAAGATCAGCCAAGGCATAACATTCTTCCATATCTTGGATTGCACAAGGAATCAAGAATTTACCGGGATCACTGACTTTTTGAGGTATGCGGTTAAGATAAACCGATGAAAAACTAGACAATTGTTGCAATTTCTCCTTGTTGTTCAACATACTCTTAAAGTTAGCGGCAAATCGAGGCATCATGACCAAAGCATCGGCAAAACTCACATTAAAATGAACGTCATGAAATATTTTCATAAAAAGATCAAACTGATAATTATCGCGCTCTTGACGTTTCTCCTTTCTAAGTCTTGATGGATAGGGAAAAGGTTGTGTGGGTTGAGGCATAGGCATAGCCTTTGGAATCTCGGGTTCCAAATGTGGTAATGGGTCAACCGTAGGTGAGGCATGAGCGGTACTTCGTGGGATTGGGACATGCTCCCTTTCGACCACCACCTTGGGTTCTTCCTCAATTGCATCCTGCGTAGGAGAAATTGGTTGAGGAGTCGGTTCTTTAAGTGTCTTACCACTACGTGTGGTAATCACTTTCATCTCTCCATTAGGGTTCGATATGGTGTTACTAAGACTACTCGAAGACGGTTTGCACATAATAGCCTCAAACATAGATGAAATTTTGTCCTCAAACATGGATTGCCTATTCTCGGCCTTAATCATCTCTTGTTTTATTTCATGTTGCCCTTGTTCCATTTTTTGTTGGTTTTGTTGTAACCTAGTTACATTTCCTTCCATTTAGTTTGTATGGATTTTAAGCTCATTTGCTAACTCGTTTTTCAACTCCTTCTTCAAGTCGTTCTTAAACTCGGATCTTAGGCTAATGATTTCTTTTTTAATGTTGTCAAACCTAACATCGTTTCCATTAGCGTATTCAACAAATTCATTTGGAAGATCTTTCAAAGTTTGCAAATTCTTGTTGTTGTTTTGAAAATAATTGTTTTGATTTTTGTTTGAAACTTGATTATTAGCCCCTTGATTCCCATAGTTTCCTTTGTAATTGTTTTTGAAACCAACTTGATTGTTTCGATAGTTCTTGTTAGCATTTTGATTAGGAGCAAAACCCGGTGGAGTCAATTGATTAGAGCGGGTAACTTGACCGTTTTGGTTGTAAGTTCCCATGGCCGCGTAGGCACTCGAAGTGTTACCACTGTTGGTAATGCACTCGGAGAAATCATGACCTCCACCACAATTCATACATGAAACCTCAACCGCTTTAGCCGTAGCGGGAGCACTTTGTTCTCCAACTTTGAATTCAATTAAAAGTCCTTTAAGTTTATCAAAGATTTTGTTTTCCAAGTTCGCCTCAATTTGGCAAGCATTGATGGTATTAGACAAAGAAGGTGAAGCCGAAGACGAAGCCTTACGAACACTCGATGTGTTACGAGGACTATACACCTTAGATCTATTCTCAATTATCAACAACGCTTCCTCAACCGTTTTACACAAAAAATTACCACCCGCGGCGGCATTTAGATAATCCCTTTCATGATCATTAAGTCCATTGTAAAACGTGTCATTTTGATGCAAGTCGGAAAAACCGTGATGAGGACACTCATGTAACATTTCCTTAAACCTATTCCAAGCCGTTGAAAAACTCTCATTAAATTCTTGTGAAAATTTTGAAATCTCGTTTTTCAAATGCGTAGTCTTAGAGGGCGGGAAAAATTGGTTCAGAAACTTAGAAACAAGATCCTTCCACGTCAATATAGAACTGGGTGGCTCTTTCTCTAACCAAATTTTAGCGGGCCCCGCTAAGGAATACGGAAAAAGCATCATCTTAATCGAGTCATTAGCAACATCCTTAAATTTGCAAGTGGCGGTAAGACGATTGAATTGGCGGATATGGTTGTGCGGGTTGTCCTTTTCATCACCACGGAATTTTGTTGTTTTGGATCATCGACAACAAACCCGTTTTCACTTCAAAATTCTCCGCAAGGATAGCGGGAATCACAATAGCCTCTCCATAACCCTCGGTGGGTGCTTGAAGTAACTCTATCATAGTTCGATTCGCCATGGTTGGTTCTTCTCTTACGATAGGTTCGTCAATAGGAGACTCCTCACTAGAAAGATTAGGAGTGGGTGTTGACTCCTTTCTGTTTCTATGTTTACGTGCACGTCTTGCTTGGTTGCGAGTTTGCATAAACGTCACGTACAACGTGGGGATGAGCAAAGAAGATCCTTTTTGGTGTTTTGTATTTTTCCAATTTTTTTGTGGTTTTTGACTGTTTTTACTTTTTTTGGATTTTTGTGATTGTATTAAGTAGACAAAAATCTACAAATCTCCTCCTTAATCAAATCTCTTGATTAAAGAAGCCTCAAGGAATGAAAACGATCACGTGAAGTGAACGCCTTCGATGACTTTAGAACGTTGGTGGAACACCAAAACGTTCAAGAGGGTTTAATCAAATGAAACCAAGAAAGTATATATGATACTTAATAATACTTTGGGCGGCAAAACCCTCGATTAGCTTTCAATCTCAAAATACTCACAAGCAAGCGGGGAAACAGGCGGCGTGAAGCACTTAAGAGCCTTTTTCATTAGTGTATATTTTATAATACCCGCCTTATACCCACCTTATAGTTTATATTTTTCAAAATCGAGCTTCACGAAAGTATTTATCTTTTTTTGCCTTTTCTTTCTTGTTTGAGATTCGAATACAATGATTGGGTAATGACCTCCCAAGTCAAGGTTGTGTTTTCACACTTTTGGAGTACTTGTGAATTGTTCTACGTATGCAATATATTAATAATATTCACACAAAAAACTAAAACCGTTAATACGTATTAGTAGAGTGCTACTAATACAAATAGATATTATGGCTATATATAAAAACAACAATTTCCAAATCAAAACACAACACGCCTCCCCGGCAGCGGCGCTAAAATGATAGTTGTAATTTTTACACTTTGTTTAGGAAAACAAATGTAATTAGGGTAAGTACACAAGTAGTTTAGGAAAACCACAAGTTATGACCCAAAGTGGGGATCGTTCTCAAGGAGGCTTGGTGTGTGTGTTAAGAGATGATTAACTTTTGTGATTATATTTGATGAAGAAAGAAAATAGAAAATAGATTAGAAGAGAATGACGGTTACGATTGTGGATTACACTAAGACGAATAGTCGTACACGTAAAACCGTAAAAAGTAGCAAAATTAAAAATTTACCCTAAAAGTTCCTAGAAAATTGCAATAAATCCTAAGTAATAAAATTAAATAAAAATTTTAATTGCTAATTAAATAAAATTTTTAAAAGTTCCTAGAAAATTAGAGTTTGTAAAAAATCAAAAATCACTCAAACTTTTTATTTAATTAAATAAAATTTTTTTAATGCTAATTAAAGCCCAAAAAATCAATTTAATTAACAAAAAGCCCAAAATGAGATTTTTTTAATTGTAAACCTCTAAAATGACTTAACTAAATATAAAACTATTTTTGAAAATTTTAAAATTAATAAAAACTATTTAAAAACTATTTAAACTTAAAATAATTCTAAAAACTAATCTAATGACAATAAAACTATTCTAAAAATTGTAAAATTTCTAACTTAATGTATTTAACCTAAGAAAAATATAAAAACTTGAAAAATCTAAATTTTAATTTTTAACAATAAAATAATATTAAAAAACAAAATTTATAAAAAATTCTAAAAAGCTGCAAACTAGATTATTTTAACCTAATAAACACAGAAATGAAGTTGAAATTACAAAAATACCCCTATTGGGCCTAGAAATGGGCTAAAAGACAAAACAGTCCCTTAATGGGCTTAATTTGGGCCCAATAAGAAAAATTCAACCAAATAAGCCCAAAAGCTCCTATCTGACTCAAAATTTGATTTTAAAAACAAAACTCTGAAGGCCCAAAAGCTGAAAATGTGTTTAATCAAACTTATTTCAAAGCAGCTTATTCTAGATGGGCTTTTTGGCCCATTAATCTATAAGACGATGACATAAGCTCAAATTAGACACACAAGCTTCTTCTGAGTTACTTAAGAGATCTGTAAAAATAAATTTGAAATAATCACAAGGAATAAGCCTGAATAAGCAATAAGCTATCTTCACAAAACGACAAAATAGTCGTTTTCGAGTTCTAGGCCACCCCAAGAGCTGATTCAACTTTCAAAAGCTTTTAAATGACTTAACTAAGCTTAATCAACAAAAAGTTTTTCAATAAGCACACACAATAAGCTGGAATAAGCAGATAAGCACTTAATTTAAAGTCAACCTTATGAGTTTTCTAGCGAAAAGTCAAAGCCAAGGTCTGAAAAGTTCCAGTTCAAATAAATGGGTCAAATGAGGAAGATTGATCACAAAAAAATATGTTTTTGCAAGTCTGGATAAGCCAATATGGCTTATTAATAAGCTGAATGACAAATTACACTAGCAGGGGCTAGTTTTGGGTGTTGAGCAGTGGGAACTTTTCCCACTGCTTGACTTAATTGACTTTTTGTCTTATATGACTTTTTTGTGGATTCAAGTTTCAAAAGGCACCCAAATGATCAGTTAATCATAAGGAGTCAATAACAATCACAAAAACACAATCACAATCAGCCAATTAGTACAGTTAATTCAAAAGATCACCAGATCAGTCACATACATGAACAATAAGCAGATTTCACTCAATAAGTAGTTTTAGCAAAACTCAGCCAGCCAAATTGCACCAAATGCATACACAAGCTTTAATAAATTCAAATGAACAGATTTAAACAGGTTTCATGCAATGGTTCAAGTTCTAGATCAAGATTCAAGCACCAAAAAGTTACTGATGAACACTAGCAAGCAAATTTTTCACTTTGCTGATATACTTGACCAACAAGCCAAATTCAAACACTCAAATCTTGTAATCAGGTTACACAAACTTTGATTTAACACCTTTTATCCCTAAACATGCATATACTCTAAGTATTACCAAAATTTTAGGTCAAAAACAGTCAAAACCAATGAGATATAGCACAATCTTGGATTCAAGGTTTTAAAGCCAATAACTTGCAA
Source organism: Glebionis coronaria (assembly GCA_025667525.1). Classification (NCBI taxonomy): domain Eukaryota; kingdom Viridiplantae; phylum Streptophyta; class Magnoliopsida; order Asterales; family Asteraceae; genus Glebionis; species Glebionis coronaria. Next base: position 309,358,768 of record CM046878.1, read on the forward strand.
GTTTTAGTACTCAACCAAGTAAATAACAGATACAAAGCATAAACAACACTTTCTAACAACACAATAGCAACCTATGATCTTAAACAGATAATCCCAAACACCCTTATCTTTTTCAAATCAAATTCAAACAAGTATAAGTGTATTCCAAGGTTACCCAAGCCCAATCAAACACATAAACAGATGTAATATGCAGTATTAATCTAACACCCCCACAAATGCTATGCGCAGCGGAACTACAACATTTGGGTGCTGGGCAGTTATCATCACACACAAGCTATTTCGAACGACTCAAAGAGACGTAGGAATTTAAACATAAATTAAAGATTGTTTAAAACATCAAAGTCTACTGTTTTCTTAACCCGAAAATAATAAAAAACAGAGTTGCGTTTAGGTCCCCACTAAATCTTAACCCAAAAGTACATCACTTGTTTCACCTGACATAATATAAAAATTGTAAGTGATAAAAAGGGAGGAAAAACAAAGTAGACCGCCAAGCCACAACAACTTCCATCCTCGCATGCTCCGCTGCTATCAATCTTGGTTACCTGAAACACATGCTTAAAATCGTCAACACAAAGGTTGAGCGAATCTATAGGTTTATCAAATCACAAGTTGAACATAAGTATTAAAACCAATCATGACCATTCAATAGCATTGCCGTATACACAATCTATTATTCAAGGATATTATCTTTAGCAATAGCTAATAATTGTGTTTAAGCTTGTGATACTAATCCGTTAACTCAATCACCCGCGTACATTTACCGACATGATTTAAGTGAAACCAGTGCCCCTTCTAAAGGCATTAGTTGTAATTATACCTTATTTCTTATCATAAGTTATCCGTCCGCAGAGGGTACTCAACGTACTAGCTCTCGTCTCGGATAGGGTCGTCAACCCCATAGTACTATCAATTGTATAAGCGGCTATCTCCAACCCACACAAGGGCAAGACAATAGTTAATAGTTCACGAATTTAGGGACTTCTACAACTAGGGACTCAACACAATTCAAGGCAACATTCGGGTCCAACAATCATTCATGACTTATGTTCTTTTTATTTCAAATAGCATGTATTCCCCTCGCGGGTTAAAATCATTTCAAAACATTAGAAAGCGAGGCTATAGACTCACCTGGCGTAGTAGTAGTGGTTCTAGCGAAGACGTAGCGAAAAATGTCACTGACGACGTGGATGCCCGGGAAAATCTAACACTTGACCTAAAATCAAGGTACGAAAACCAAATCAATACTCCGTGTACATTATTGTACTAAACACACGCATATGCAAACACACTAAATTATTATGAAAACTCACGCCAAAATCCAACAAGTAGTTGTTACTAGACTTATATCATTTATCCACGTAATTAAAGTTGATTCTCATTTTATTGATTTACCGGTACTTACCAAAAGTACGGGCTGTTTGTTATGACTTAAGCAGTTTTATAAACTACAAGAAAATTCACATAAATACCTCATGACCTGTATAAAACTCATATTTAATCCCATAAAAAGTTTTCACTTCTACGACTCGTTACACATCACGTTACTAGACATACACATTTAGGACTGATTTTGCACTTTGACCATGTTGGACTTGTTTGACCCATTTAAAATACACCATTGACCAATCCAACACCTAAGTATAAAAAAAGACTCACGAGTGCAGGTTTGAAACCAAAATTAACTTTCGATCATTTTGCCAAACTCTATCTATGGTCCCCGGGATTTGATCCAAAACCAAACACAAATTCAGATTGTGTTGGTTCTCATCTCCCGGTACACGTATTTTCAAAATTACATAACTTTTGACTCGTTTGGAGTCGTAAGCTCTACTTTATACCGAAACGAAGCTAAGACAAAGCTTTACAACTATATCCCATGTTTATGACCTGTTTACAAAGTTAAACCCACGAAAAACATGCTTGAATAATCTGCCTAAATTTTCCTCTTTCAAAATCAATCTAACACTTGTTTCCAATCAATTCTAACATCACCTAGACCGATACTAATTACTTATAATCATTCCTAAACACCCTAAATAGCCTATACTACCAAGAACATCAAACCCTAATCAAAACCCAATCCTAAATCATACATGCAATTAGTTCTAACCATTCAAAAACACCAAAAACAACATTATAAACACAAACCCATAACACATTTCATCAAACACCATGAACCCACAAAACACCCCCATATTTCGTGGGTTTTGGTGAGCAAAACACCCAAAATAATCAGCCCCCAATTCGTTTTATGGATGAACTAACATTATAAACACATGAATTAAGCAATAAATGGGTTTAATTAGATTAAAACATGTTTTTGAAAAATCATAAATTTTAGAAAAATCAATGGATGCATGTGTGTTATTGTTAGTGGGATTTACCTACAATGATGAAAGAAGGGTGGGTCTTTGATTGGTTTTGTCAAAAATCAAGTTTTTGGGGTGGTTTGTGGTGGTGGTGGTAGTAGGTCGGCGACCTAGAGAGAAAAGGGAGAGAGTGCGTGTGTTTTGAAATGAAAAATGAGTGGTGTGTGTGTAAAATTGGCCTTTTATATGGTGGAGAGGGTATAAAGTGAAATTTTAGTTTTCTTTTGGCCTTTGTTGAAAAATAACTTTTAAAGAGCGGGATTATGACTAGTAGTCGGTTTTGAAAATTTACGGGAGTCGGGTTTAGTCCCGGCTACCTCAAAATACTTTTAAATGGTTCAAACGCACACAAAACAAATATACATATGGTTCCGACTCGACTTAACACGAAATAAAAATAAAATATCGAAAAAATCAAATATCGATCAATCGATAACAAAAGATAAATTTTGGGCATCCGTCGGTATCGCAGTCGTCATCGGTTCTCCTTAAATCGTCAAATGTTAAAATTAAGGCCTCGATCGTTGATTTCAAATTAAATCGTCAGATATATATTAAACGAAATTTCTTAAAAATTTCAAACATATCATAAAATAGGATTAAATAAACGACGTTGGGCATGGGATATCACATCCACAAGTGAGTCGCAACTTAAGAGAGATGCTCATACTGAACAACTCTTGAGACAATAACTTAGCATCATACGGCACATTCACGAGTATTACATCCTCCCCTCCTTAAGGGAGCGACGTCCCGGCGCTCTCCGGTTCTTATACTCGCATTTTGTTCTACGAGAAAGGTGAGGGTACTTCTTCCTAAAGAGGTCTTCACGTTTCGATGTGGACTTCGGTTCACGCCTCAGGCTCCATCACACCTTCACAATGAGTATTATACCTTGCTTCAATCTCTTAACATCTCGATCCATGATCTCCACTTCAATTTCTCTAAATTCTTCCTACGGTTATCACGTCTCTTCTCACAGCTTCTCGCGGTTAGCAAGTGATTCCTAATCTACACCATCTCTTTCGTAGCCTCTCGAATCATTTCAAGTCCATTCAAATGACTTTTTCCTACTTCATTCTATCCAACTGGCGATCTACATTTTCATCAACATATTTCTTCAATTGTTGTAGCTTTAATGCTAACATGGTAAATGTCGTTGTACAAAGGTACTACCAACGGCAAGTATCGATCTCAACAACTATCAAAATCAATCACACACGCTCGGAGCATGTTTTCCAACTTTCGAATCGTCCTTTCACTTGGTTCATCGTTTCATAAAAATAATTAATCATAAAGAAAATCACACGGATCGCACATAAACCCCATCGAAAACGTTCAGAATATACCAAACGAAGTAATTATTCCTAGTCGTACAATCTACTTATTGCAATATTACATACATACAAACCTATTTCGTCTAAAACGAATTCATCGATACGAAATCATCCGACCTATACATAACTCTCTCGAAAACATCGCAATCCAATCAAACAAAAAAGCCACTATAAAACACATACAATCACATTACGACATGTTTGCGAAATAGCCAAACCATGCCAAGTAAATAGGTTCAATCAAGTTAACTCATGTTTGCTAATCAGCTAAGCCATGATAAAATAAGAATATTTGACATGATTCTCGGATGAGTCCAGTCAAAAGAAAATTACAAGTTAAAGCAGGCTCACGGCTTTCTAATTATAGATGCATATAAAAAAAAGAAAATAAATACATATGTCATCTCAGGGTTTTCACACACGGATCCATACCCAAAAGAGATTACAAGAACACCATCTCACTTTCATCCCAAACATGGTCAAAATCTCAATAAGCATCATCGTTCACAGTTAAAGAGGTATTATATGGTACATGTTCTCCATGATCGGACGTCATTGGATAATTTCGTCTCAAGTTCTCACAACTTACGGTCACTCGACCAGATCACATACCACATAAATACATAAAAGCAAGGGTTTACCAGAAAAACATCAACCATGTCTATTCATCGTTTAACCATCGATGATCAAGGAAAATAGAGTCAAGCAAGGAGGATTCCTCACTTTAATAAACAAAGACGGAAAATGGAATTGTCTTCCAACTACCGGTGCACAGTTGGTAAACTTCAATAGTTTATCGCGTGTCGTTAAACATATCAAAAGAACGAGAAAAGAAAATAAATAAAGTACGATACGTTTGATGTAGGAGAAGTCGTCGTCATTCCCCTCAGAGTCACTCGAACTCTGATTTCCTCTACTTTGGCAGTCTTCTATTTTTGTTTAAAATTTCTTCTCAGTGTCGGTACGAGCTCCTTTGGTATTTCATCAACACCCTAGTGATTTCGATGGAATTCACAAGTTACATACAACACATAAAACATTTTCCATAATTACTCGGTCGTGGTGACTTACTAAGTGAACGCCAAACGAAAAGAAAAGATTTCAAGAAACACAAGAAAATTCAAAAAATTTCTTTAGGAATCAAAGAAAATACGATTACTTGAATAAGGATCCACCATTTTAAAAGCGTTCTCATTCAAACAATTATCAAAAACACTACCAATTTTAAAGATGACCAATTGATTTGAAACTACATTGTCCTTCCTAAACTATGCATAACTAGCTAGATCATGCATAATCAAGGATCAAGCATCAACAACCAACAAAACAGGACTCTTCCTGAATTATGCATAGTTAGCTAAGCTGTGCATAATTGAGGATCGAGTGACGACACAACATTATTATTACATACCAAATATGACTATGAAAGTTTTCGACCAAATATTCAAAATAATTAAATCATTTGAAATGAAATTTGAAATGGGAAAATATTGATACTATCGTTTTAAGAAACACATCAAACATTTTTCGTCCACTTTGGGAACATACTTTTGCTTTGCCTTTTTATAAGGAAAATAAATAAATCATTAAATAAATAAATCGACACTATTTGCATTTGATTGAACGAACCATTTAACACACTCATACATATTTTCAAAATAGATTATTCACAAAATAACGGTAAGGTGGTTCAAGATTAAAGATCGTTGCAAGCACAACAAGAAATAAAATCAAAAATCAATGAGATCGAACAAGGTAAACGAGCAATATAATCGCAAACTAAAATTAACTATATTAGAAATGAAAATACTTAGAATATATGACAAGAGTTTCGAGAAAACAACGACCAATCTTAGGTACATAGAGGGGACATCGAACATCATCACAAGCGCCAAAAATAGAAAAACGATCATGATTCCCACCGTCTCGAGTTGCACATACATTCCACCAAGGGTATACGGGGGGAGGAGAAGAATCACCTGGTCGAATAGAAACTATTTCACCAGGGAGATCGAGTTCTTTCACCTCTAGAATTTGGTAAAGCGGCTTCGCCTCCTCACTTTTGTTCAATTATAAATAGATAACCACTTTAATGAAGATTTATAGCATCATTCAAGTAATACAGAATTTTAGGTTCCATTAACCGAAAGAAGAAAAGTCACGGCGTCCATGAACATGACAAAAATACACGGGGTGACATACCCTTATTATCATGTAATCGTGAAGTAGCAATTCAAAATAAATAATGGTCTCATGACATTGACAATATTAAAACGAAAAATCACATGACTATTCAAGTTTAGATACAGACCCACAAAATCAAAGAAGGGATGTCGTACAATCGAACCATCGTGACTCCAAATATTATGTCTTAAGAAAATAATACAAGTATGCGTTTGTTGGGTAATCCACTTGCATTTTCTAATTAGTGTTACCTTGTACATTGTAAAACCGGATATTTGCACATTTTCAATTTGGGTTACACCATTAAAGAATTTATACCTTTCATTTTTGTCAATTACAACTTTACAAAGTTTTTTTTTTCTAGAAAAATTACAATTGCAAGAAAAATTTCTAACATTAGTTGATTCGGTGACTCAGTTATTATGATTGGTAAAATCATTAGTTTTGAAAATCTCGATACTCGTGTTAGAATCTCAATAATGTTCATATCTTAAGTAGCATAAACGTACATAGTAAGAATTTTCAAAGTTTCATATTATTATTACGACTTATCTTATCACATATATATATGTATCCAATATGACTCAAACTAGTCCAATTAATTCTTAAAAATCAACCTTGACTTTTTATTATACACATGTCTTCCTTGAAACTGATTTGTCAAATCATATTCACGCGATTCGACTCAAATGATAAAGAGGTTTCATGTAGTATTATCTCGGATAAATTATTGATTTTAGTCGACACTTGAATCTCGATAATAATAATAATGAAGTAGGTGATCAAAATGCTTATTTCAATAATTCTAAAATATAGAAAATTCAACTTTTAATCCTTAGCCCATTATCAAACGATTATAAAATTAACACATGTCTCAGCGGAATAAAATAACGTTCCATTAACATTTAATAATTTGTTTCAAGCATTATAATTTCTCACTTAAAGTGTACATTCCGATTTTGTCCCAATTTTTTTACTACAACGAGTTATGATTCAAGTTTATACCAATGCATATAACATGACCTTATGTTTAAAATAGAGCCAACTTTACAAAGTCTCTATCTCCAAAATATGTGGCCAATTCTTCTACTCATGTTTCATATTACAAAATACGTCCATAGTTTAATGACCTAAAATTAATTCATATTAAATTCAAAGTTGCATATACTCAATAGTCATATCGTTATTCTTTATTAATAATCTCCTAGTTTTAAATTTAAATTAGGCAAATTCTTAACAAATCCATCACTAGATTCTAGTATCAAATTATTAATATATAAAAACAAGGATTTTACGAGTAATATAAATTACTTATTATGATATACCAACCAAGGTTGAAGGAAAACTAATTTCACTTTGTCCGTTTCTTCTCTACACTTATTTTTACTTGTTACAAGACACATCATAAGTCATTTTTATCCAAAAGTTTCATCCGCCAAGTATTAAATATGTAAAACACTTTATGTTTAAACCATTCAATCAACAAAGTTTAGTGCTTACTTAACTCACACAAATGTCGAACCTCGTCATATATACTATCAAATTTAAAATAATAAGACAACAAGACGAATGCGATAAACGGAATTAGAATACTGATACAAGAAATTTTGCTAGTTGAAAGTTTGTTTCTCGGTATCCTCTCGAATTGATTACAGCTCAAAGTGGAATGATTGTTCTTGGTTACTAAAAAGGGGATTGGTTTTCTAATCTACTAAAGGATTAATTGAACTAAGATATAAACTTGAATTAAAAGTAATTAATTTAATAACAATTAATAAAACTAGAATTAAAATTAAAATATAAATATAAATATAAAATGAAGAAACAGAAAGTAACACTAAAAATGTTAAAAAGGAAATTGATTCGGAAGTTTACCTTGATCCGGAAGTTCACTCGGAACTTTCGTTCGGAAGTTTATCCGGAACTTGATTTGGAATTTCACCCGGAAGATTTGATCCGGAACTTTGGTCGGAAGTTTGATCCGGAAGTTTATCCGGAAGTTTATCCGGAAGTTTGGTCCGGAAGTTTATCCGGAACTTCACCCGAAAGTTCGTCCGGAAATTTATCCGGAACTTTATCCGGAAGTTCACCCGGAACTTTGGTCCGGAACTTCGTCCGGAACTTTTGGAAATAAACTGATTTGGAACTTATAAAACTGACTCGGAACTTTTAAAGGGAGATTGATTCGGAAGATTTAAAACTTATTCGGAACTTTTGAAAAACACTTACATTCGGAACTTTTTATGCTCATTCGGAACTTTTTGTTCATCCGGAACCTGGGAAACTCAAGAACAGTACTTTTTCAGAAGAACAGGGGAATGCGATTTAAAGCCAAAAATCAACAAGTTTTTAACCAAAACTTAAATAAAACTAGACACGAATCATATACTAACCAATAACAACAAATCCCATCAATAAAAACATAAAACCCAACAACTTTTGAAGATCAAATCAACCAAATAAGAACTTTCACTTTGAATCAAAAAGATGAAGATGAACAAGATGAAATGGAAGGATTGTATTGATTAATTAATGTTGAACAAACAAAAGACAAGATTAAACTACAAGATTGGAAAAATGAAAATCAAAATCACCAAACACCCTAGTGGTGTTGGTGGTGACTACGAACAGGAAAAGAGAAAAAGATGGAATGAAAAATTGAATGAAAAGTGTGAAGGGAATCCTTTATATAGGTGTTCCCTTTGGTTGGTGAGTGGGCTTTCTCCCGTTCTTCTTAACTTCTCGTCTTTTTAGAAAAGTTGATGTTTTTGATTCTGATTCGGGATTTGTCGTCGATTAAATTCAACTCGTCTTTTAATTTCTTCGTTTAATAGACTTGAGTTTCTTCGACTTATGTAAATCTTCAATCTTTGGTCCTTTTCTTCGATAAATCTTTAATTAGGCCAAATGACTTCAAATCTTTTGCATCTCTTGGACAATAGACTTCGTCTTGAGTCTTTTTCTTCCATAAAACCCGTGCAATCCCATGTTTTCTTCAATATTCATCCGGTTGGCTCTGAAAACACAATAAACACAAAAACCACGCATAATTCCAAACAAATGATATTAAATACGTGTTTTGGTCTTGTTTTAGTAAGAAATAAGTGGTAAAAGGATGGGTGTTTACACACCTATCAAATCCGCTACACTTAACCATTGCCATGCCCTCATGCAATGCTTAGTGATAAAGCAAATTTACACTTTTCTCATAATCAATCAACCTTGGCCTTATTAAAATACTACTAAACAAAAATTAAAGTACTAAGAGAAATTAAAATCTTTAAAGGAAACAAAAGGATAGAAAACCATTTTCACTTGAAAATAGCTATATGGAAATAACTTGCAAAGAGATCAAGGACTTACATTAGGGCTTCGGTGCTGCGAAGATTCATCATCCTCAAGTTTCACGTTCCCTAAACTAAGCTTAAAAACGAGATCATTGTTATTATAAGTTAGCAAATCAAACACTTACACACATGGCTTAATTATATGCTTAAACTCCCTTATTCCTAGGTGTATCTCTTATATTTTATTTTTATCTTAGAATGATCATGAAGATGCATTTTTGGACTTATTTCAATAGTTTATTTAGGCTGAAAGCAAAGTAGGACGATTTGATCAATAGTTAGCTAAAGGACAAAATCTCTTAAAATGCTTCTCGAGATATCAAAAAGTTCATATCTTGGCATAACTCGGTTCACGATTTGAGACCTTTCTCGGGCCGATATTTGGCATGTACTTCATACTTCATATCTTGAGAGACGTGCTTGAGATAATGGTCTTCTCATCGTTAATAGAGTTTCTTCACTTGGAGACTTTTGAGGGGTACTCCAATTTTGTTGACCACGACTTCATGATTATTTCTTCAATCTCTAATTGGGATTTTGAGATACAACGATCCGCCTCCTTTTCGGACTTGGATCTATTTATCCTCATACCTTGTTAGGGTCTTTTCGGATAGACTTCTCCATGATCTTTATGGGAGTTGATTGCTTTTCGTCGTGAGTCTTGATCCTTCATATTGATTTTGGGAATAATGCTTTTCACATCACCTTGGATCTTTAGCAATAAGATTGAATCCTCATGCCTTGTTAGGGCCTTTTCGGACTCGCCAATCTTCGCGCCCCGCTTCATAAGTTATGCCTTGGCTATGAACTCTTATCATTACCGAGCAACTTTTAAACGATCTTGGGCTAGAAGCTAAGTAACTTTTCAAATCGTACGACCTTACTTATTGCTGATAAATTATTAGCAAGCGATGGGAGAATAGGCAAATAATTACACCAAGTGAGCTTGTGCAAGATTACCGACTTATAATTGACTCTATCATTTCTCGTTCTCCACAATTTAAAATCTCAAGTAATGAGACTCATGGATACTTAGCCTAATAAACCAATTAAGGTCTACATGGTTAAGGATACTAGCTAGAATAAACTTGGATAAGTCTATTCGGGTTGAGTCAAAATAATCGCAAAGGGCTTAATATGTCAAAGATTTTTAAACTAGCTACACCACTTTATTGCGGGATATATACATATGAAAGCAACGATAAAAATTTAAAAATTACGACTAAATGGCCAAAGTTAATTAAAAATATGATTTTCCGGTTAAATGAAGGCATTTTAATGGAAAAGTTCACTTAAAACTTCGATAGAAGTCCCCCCTACACTTAAGATAAACATTGTCCTCAATGTTTAAGCATGTGGGAAAAATCTCCCCTACACTTATGACATTGTGCACGTTGGTTAAATCAAGTTAAGGAAGAGACGACTAACGTGATCAATTTCAAATGTGAGTATGAAGAAAATTGAATCACGATAGTTGAGAGATAGAACCGAATTTCGGATAACACGGGAGCACGTTTCTTCAGAGATTCCAAGAGTGCACTTATCCCTGTAATCACATCACCACACAAAGACAAAGAACCTATAGAGGTCCCCCTACACTTAGGAGGTTAAACGGAAAAGGATAGATACTCGGGCTGCTTCCCGAGGAGCGCTTGTTTTTGATAACCGAGTCACGAGCCTGACTCGACCCAAAATTAGTTCATGGGAAACGTGGTGAGGGATGGAATCATCTCATGAGAGATGTCCTCACCAAAGTACAATTTCAAACGCTGGCCATTCACCTTGAAGTTGGGCCCATTTAGCTGAGAAAGCTCAATGGTGCCATAGGGAAAAATATTGGCGATGGTGAATGGACCAGACCAGCGGCTCTTCAACTTGCCCGAGAAGATCTTCAACCGAGAGTTAAAGAGTAAGACTTGATCACCAATATGGAACTCTTGGTTCCTGATTTTAGCATCGTGGATAATCTTGGTCTTCTCCTTGTAGATCAATGAGTTCTTGTAAGCTTGATTCCTCAATTCTTGTAGCTCGTTGAGTTGAATCTTGCGAAAATCACCGGCTTTGTTGATGTCGAAGTTAGCCCACTTCAAGGCCCAGTAAGCCTTGTGCTCCAATTCAATGGGGAGGTGGCAACCTTTCCCGTACACAAGACGATAAGGCGTACAGCCGATCGGGGTCTTTTAAGTAGTACGGAAGGGCCACAGAGCATCATCTAACTTATCGGCCCACGCGGCGCGATGCTCTCCCACAGTACGCTCCAAAATTCTCTTCAATCCACGGTTGGATTTTTCGGCTTGACCGTTGGTTTGAGGATGATAAGCGGTGGAAAGACGGTGATTGACACCATACTTCGCCATGACTCTTGCAAATTGATCGTTACAAAATGAGTCCCGCGATCACTGATAATAGCACGAGGAACACCGAATCGAGCAAACAGTTGTTTCAAGAAATTACAAACCACCCTCGCGTCGTTAGTGGGTAAAGCCTTGGCTTCAACCCATTTGGAAACGTAGTCAACAGCGACAAGGATGTATTTGTTGCCTTTAGAAGAAGGGAATGGCCTTATAAAGTCGATGCCCCATACATCAAAGATTTCACATTCTTGTATGAAATTTTGAGGCATCTCATATTTATGTGTGATCTTGCCTTGTTTTTGGCAAGCATCACAATGTTTAACCATCTCGTGAGCATCACGGTAAATGGTGGGCCAATAGAATCCCGAATCAAACACTTTTTTGGCAGTGTAGTTGGGACCAAAGTGACCACCGGTGGGTCCTTTGTGGCAAGCCTGGAGAATGTCCAAAGCGGCCGGTCCGTCAACACATCGGCGAATAATCAAGTCAGCGCATTGTTTGAATAGAAAAGGGTCATCCCAAAAGTAAGTCTTAACATCGTTCAAGAACTTCTTTTTTTGTTGGGATGTTAACCCTTGGATGAGAACACCACCCGCTAAGTAGTTTGCAATATCGGCAAACCACGGGGTGCCATCAAGATTGAGATTTATAGATATTAAGGTCTCAAGGGGAAAGAATCATTGATCTCTTTGTTCGGATGATCCCCTTGATATGGATCCTCAAGTCTGCTCAGATTATCCGCGGCCAGGTTTTCGGCTCCCTTCTTGTCACAAATTTCAATGTTGAATTCTTGAAGGAGTAAAACCCAACAAAGAAGTCTTGGCTTAGAATCATGCTTTGTCATCAAGTACTTCAACGCGGAATGGTCCGTGTAAACGATTGTGGTGGAAAGGACAAGATAGGGGCGGAACTTTTCAAAAGCATAGACAACAGCTAAAAGCTCTTTTTCGGTTGTCGTGTAATGCAATTGAGCCCCCGTCATTGTCTTGCTAGCATAGTGGATTGGTTGGAAGTATTTATTCACTCTTTGGCCCAAAACCGCACCAATAGCAAAGTCGCTAGCATCGCACATCAACTCGAAAGGCAGCTCCCAATTAGGGGTAACCAAGACGGGTGCCTTAGTAAGCTTATCCTTAAGCAAGTTGAAGGCTTCAAGGCACTCTTTGGAAAAGATAAAAGGAGTATCTTTTTCCAAGAGGTGGGTCATCGGGCGAGCAATTTTAGTGAAATCCTGAATGAATCGACGATAGAAGCCCGCATGACCCAGAAAGCTTCTCACACCCTTCACGGTTGAAGGTGGAGGTAATTTGTCTATGACATCTACTTTAGCACGGTCGACTTCAAGACCGGCGTTAGAGATTTTGTGTCCTAGCACAATGCCTTCTTTTACCATAAAATGGCATTTTTCCCAATTCAGAACAAGGCCAGTGTCTTCGCACCGCTTAAGCATACGTTCCAAATTGGCAAGGCAAGAAGAGAAGGAATCCCCGAAGACCGAGAAATCATCCATGAAGACTTCCATGGTTTGTTCAACCATGTCATGGAAGATAGCTAACATGCACCTTTGGAAAGTCCCGGGGGCATTGCATAAGCCAAAAGGCATTCTTTTGTAAGCAAATGTGCCATAGGGACAAGTGAATGTTGTCTTCTCTTGATCTTGGGGATCGATGGGTATTTAGAAATAACCCGAGAAACCATCAAGAAAGCAGTAATATTCATTACCCGCTAAACGTTCAAGCATTTGGTCCATAAAAGGTAGAGGGAAATGATCCTTTCTCGTGGCATCATTGAGTTTGCGGTAGTCTATACAAACTCTCCACCCAGTAACGAGACGGGTAGGAATCAACTCGTTGTTTGCATTGGGCACAACGGTGATGCCGCCTTTCTTAGGCACACAATGGACTGGACTAACCCATGGTGAATCCGAAATAGGGTAAATCATACCCGCATCAAGAAGTTTGATAACCTCTGTTTTGATGACTTCATGGATTTTTGGATTCACCCTTCGTTGGCTTTGAATTGTGGGCTTATAGTCGTCTTCCATGAGAATTTTGTGTGTGCAGAAGTGAGGATCAATTCCGCGAATGTCGGAGATTTTCCAAGCGATAGCTCTTTTATGTTTCTTCAACACGGCGATAAGTCGGGCTTTTTCTTCTTCTTTTAGGTCCTTTGCGATGATGACGGGCGACTTCTTCTTATCTTCAAGGAACTCGTACTCGAGATGGGGCGGCAACTCCTTCAGTTCTAAATCCGGAGGATTTTCGATGGGAGGTGTTTTCAAAGTCAAAGCATTAATAGCAATAACCGTCGGAGATAGTGGAGAAAGATTGTCTTCTTTGAGAAGGTTTTCAATGAGGCGGAGATCTTCATCCCAATTGGTGGTAGAATCGTCATTAGCTAAGTTCACATCTCCTGTGGTGGCTTCCAAATCTTTCCAAAGGAAATCACTTTCTCCAAATAGAGATAGTGATGAATCGATAGAGGAAACGGTCTCAACATTGGGAAGAGAGGTAGGAATACTTTTGCAAGCATCTTTGAAGTGTTCTTCACAAGCCTCATCAATAACGTCAATACAATTAACACTCTCGTGAGAATAAGGCTGTTTAGACAACTTTCCCATGTTGAAGACAATTTTATCGTCACCCACTCTCATGATAAGCTCACCGGCTTCAACATCGATGAGAGTGCGACCGGTCCTCAGGAATGGACGACCAACGATCAATGGCACACGAGGGTCCATATCGTAGTCAACGACAACGAAATCGACAGGAAAAGTGAATTTCTCGACTCCTACAAAGACGTCTTCGGCTATCCCCACTGGATAAGCAACCGTACGGTTATCTAATTCCAAAGTCATTTTGGTGGGGACTAGCTCAGGGAGAGATAATTGCTTCCAAACGCTTAAGGGCATTAAGTTGATACTGGCACCTAGATCGGCTAGGGCCATGCAATTCTCTACTCCCGGGAAGTTGCAAGAGATTAAGAAACGACCCGGATCACCAAGCTTAGTTGGCAATTTCCTTAAGAGCACTGCAGAGCAATTCTCATTAAGTTGGGTGTTAGCAATATCAAGAAGCTTTTCCTTATCATTTAGAAGATCTTTAAACATCTTAGCGTATTTGGGCATGTGAGCGAGAGCCTCGGCAAAGGAGATGGTAAAATTCAATTGTTTGAACATTTTGAGAAAGTTTGAAACTTGAATATCATCCTTGCTCTTTTGCTTCTCTTTCCTCAACCTTGAAGGATAAGGTATATTGGATGAAAAGGCTTTAGGGGAATAGGATCACTCACAACCACGGGTGGTGGGGAAATAGGGGTAGAAGGTGAAGGAGGCGTAGAAATTGGGGAAGTAGAAGGAGGAGGAATAGGAGCAGGTGACTCGTTCTCCTTAGTCACAATCACCGGTGGAGGTAAAGGAAGCTCAGGTTCCTTGGTACCTTTGCCACTGCGAGTGGTGATTGCTTTCATCTCCTCTCTTGGATTCGCAACGGTGTTACTCGGAAGAGTACCCGAAGAAGAGGGTTGTTTACCTTGGAAGAAACTAGCCATCATGTTTTTTAAGTCATTTGTTTGACTATCCAAAGTATTTCTCATGTCATCTCTCAGATTGTTCCCTTGTTTTACCAGGTCTGCTTTCAAGTTGAGCACTTCTCGCTGAAGATTTCCCACGATCACATCGTTAGTCCTCATGTAGGTTTCCACTTCTTGGTGTAAAGCGGTGGGTTGGTTGGGAGGAACATTATATGCGGGTGGTTGATATGCAGGTTGCTGGTAAACTTGGTTGTTTATTTGAGGTGGTTGTGGTTGTTTGTGAGGTGGTATGTATGGTGTACGAGGTTGTTGTTGATTTGGGCGATTGAGGTTTTGTTGTTGGTTTAGGTTGTTTGGAGGAAAACCGGGTGGTGAGAGATAGTTGTTAGAGCGGTAGCTAAGCAGGTTGCGGTCACCTTGAGGTCGAGCTTGATAAGCGGGTTGAGGATAGGTGCCATAAGCTGCATTCACATTTTCAGAAGGGTAGTCTTGGGTGGCAGTACAAGTGGTGTAAGAGTGAGGACCCCCGCATATCTCACATGGTTGGTTGACAGCATTGACTTGAGCGTCTTTAGCGTTTCTAGCGTTGATGCTATTGGTGTTGCTGGCGGTTTGGGTAGCAAGCGATTCAAGAAGTACAGTGATTTTGTCAAGTCGCTTGTCGTTGTCACTAGTACTAGCACTAGCGACATTGGTCTGAACACTCTTGGTTTGCACACGAGACTTATTCTCAATGATATCCCAAGCAGCATTGGAAGTCTTAGCCAAAATATTACCCCCCGAGGCACTGTTTAGTGAATCTTGGTCATTCATGTTTAAACCATTATAAAAAGTATTAATTTGATGCACTTTGGTAAAACCATGTTATGGGCATTTTCTCAAAAGGTCTTTGAAACGATCCCAAGATTCACTAAACGACTCATCGTACTTTTGTTCAAAATTAATAATTTCATTCCGCAAAGCGGTAGTACGAGAGGGTGGGAAAAAGTAATTGATAAACTTGGTCTCTAAATCCGTCCACGAAAGAATACTCTGTGGCGGTTCCTTAGCAAGCCAATGTCGGGCTTGTCCCTCTAAAGAAAAGGGAAAAAGTTGTAAACGGATTACCTCTTGTGGAACACCATTGAATTTGACCGTATTGGTGAGTTCCAAGAATCTCTTGATGTGGTCATGTGGATCATCAATGGTACGCCCCAAGAATGGTTGAGCAGAGACCATCTGGATAAAGCCGGATTTGAGCTCAAAGTTGTTGGCTACAATCGCGGGTATGACAATTGGATCATTGTTACCATCTACATGTGCTTGCAGAAGTTCAATCATCGGGCGATTAACCGGAAGAGGCTCATTGTTGTTGTTATTATTGTTGTTGAAAGGTGGGTTGTTGTTATTATTATTGTTGTTTTGAGGTGGGTTATTGTTGTTGTTTTGTACACCGGCCATGTCTAAATCTTCGAGAGGCTCGGGCTCTTGATAAGACGTTGATCGTGTACGCATGCACCTGCAAAAGAACTAACAAGGCAAAAACAAAGCAAAAATATTTTTTGGTTTTTATGTTTTTTAATTTTTAGGATTTTTGAAAATTTTATATTTTTTGTGTTTTTGAAAAATGTTGAAAAAGTAACGTTCACGGTGAACGGATCCCAAAATCCAAGTTCTCACAAAAACTGTTGATCTTAACGAGAAGAGCCGGCAGCAGCGCCATTTGATACAAGAAATTTTGCTAGTTGAAAGTTCGTTTCTTGGTATCCTCTCGAATTGATTACAGCTATAAGTGGAATGATTGTTCTTGGTTACTAAAAAGGGGATTGGTTTTCTAATCTACTAAAGGATTAAATGAACTAAGATATAAACTTGAATTAAAAGTAATTAATTTAATAACAATTAATAAAACTAGAATTAAAATTAAAATATAAATATAAATATAAAATGAAGAAACAGAAAGTATCACTAAAAATGTTAAAAAGGAAATTGATTCGGAAGTTTAACTTGATCCGGAAGTTCACTCGGAACTTTCGTTCGGAAGTTTATCCGGAACTTGATTCGGAACTTCACCCGGAAGATTTGATCCGGAACTTTGGTCGGAAGTTTGATCCGGAAGTTTATCCGGAACTTCACCCGGAAGTTCGTCCGGAAATTTATCCGGAACTTTATCCGGAAGTTCACCCGGAACTTTGGTCCGAAACTTCGTCCGGAACATTTGGAAATAAACTGATTCGGAACTTATAAAACTGACTCGGAACTTTTAAAGGGAGATTGATTCGGAAGATTTAAAACTTATTCGGAACTTTTGAAAAACACTTTCATTCAAAACTTTTTATGCTCATTCGGAACTTTTTGTTCATCCGGAACCTGGGAAACTCAAGAACAGTACTTTTTCAGAAGAACAGGGGAATGCGATTTAAAGCCAAAAATCAACAAGTTTTTAACCAAAACTTAAATAAAACTAGATACGAATCATATACTAACCAATAACAACAAATCTCATCAATAAAAACATAAAACCCAACAACTTTTGAAGATCAAATCAACCAAATAAGAACTTTCACTTTGAATCAAAAAGATGAAGATGAACAAGATGAAATGGAAGGATTGTATTGATTAATTAATGTTGAACAAACAAAAGACAAGATTAAACTACAAGATTGGAAAAATGAAAATCAAAATCACCAAACACCCTAGTGGTGTTGGTGGTGACTACGAACAGGAAAAGAGAAAAAGATGGAATGAAAAACTGAATGAAAAGTGTGAAGGGAATCCTTTATATAGGTGTTCCCTTTGGTTGGTGAGTGGGCTTTCTCCCGTTCTTCTTGTCTTCTCGTCTTTTCAGAAAAGTTGACGTTTTTTATTCTGATTCGGGATTTGTCGTCGATTAAATTCAACTCGTCTTTTAATTTCTTCGTTTAATAGACTTGAGTTTCTTCGACTTATGTAAATCTTCAATCTTTGGTCCTTTTCTTCGATAAATCTTTAATTAGGCCAAATGACTTCAAATCTTTTGCATCTCTTGGACAATAGACTTCGTCTTGAGTCTTTTTCTTCCATAAAACCCGTGCAATCCCATGTTTTCTTCAATATTCATTTGGTTGGCTCTGAAAACACAATAAACACAAAAACCACGCATAATTCCAAACAAATGATATTAAATACGTGTTTTGGTCTTGTTTTAGTAAGAAATAAGTGGTAAAAGGATGGGTGTTTACACACCTATCAAATACGTATGTCAACTAAGTGTTGTTATCGGCCTCGGGTGGGTCTCAAAACTGTACACAATAAAGTTAACACAAAACAACCAAACTTAAAGCTATCACGCTTGATCACAACGCTAGTCTATCCTTAAAACGCATATTTAAATTCAAGTAGGATGATAAAAACGATTAAATGGCGATACGCCTCAACCACGTTTCATAATATACACACATGATTCGCCGCTACGATGTACACATCGTTGATTATACTTCGTCTATTTTATAGTTACGCCAACCAATATATCAAACCCATAAGGGATAAAGGAAATATAGTAATACGTGAGTAATTTACGTTCCAAAAAGAAGATGTACCAAAATGACACATCACGGTGCGATAACGACAATCGAGATCAATCTAATCAATATACAATATGTTACAAATAATTATTTACGTATCTAGAGTATCAAACGAGGTTCACACTCGGTTATTCGATCAATAAATTAATTATCAAGATTGATAATTAACGGTGAGGCTGAATTCTCAACAAAACCGCATTGTAAAATGTACGACAATCACGCAAGGACCATTGCTTCACGTGCAATGCCTAAAAATACCATAGTATATACATAATTATACATACAATCATTCCTACATACACGTAGGATCACAACGCAGTGTTGCCATGTAATGCAATGTAGCCCGTATGCCAATTACATGTAACATATATGATAGCCGTATAAATGTTTGCAAATTACGATGATAAGTACTCAACGTACACAATAATATATCTCAATATATATCATAGTATTTACTTACTAAATACTAGAGATTTCATGTCAATTTTGAGGGATACATCTAAAATATAAAGTAATGCTAAAGAAATCTTACTGGAGCCATGCAGGATAGTTGTGTGCTTGGACAATTTCTTACGACACCAAAAGTTATAGTTTATGATTTTTCAAAATGACCTAGTTCTCTATAACTCAAGGCTCTGATACCAATCTCTAACACCCCCACAAATGCTATGCGCAGCGGAACTACAACATTTGGGTGCTAGGCAGTTATCATCACACACGAGCTATTTCGAACGACTCAAAGAGACGTAGGAATTTAAACATAACTTAAAGATTGTTTAAAACATCAAAGTCTACTGTTTTCCGAACCCCAAAAATAATACAAAACAGAGTTGCGTTTAGGTCTCCACTGAATCTCAACCAAAAAGTACATTACTTGTTTCACCTGACATAATATAAAAATTTTAAGTGATAAAAAGGGAGGAAAAACAAAGTAGACCGCCAAGCCACAACAACTTCCATCCTCGCATGCTCCACTGCTATCAATATTGGTTACCTGAAACACATGCTTAAAATCGTCAACACAAAGGTTGAGCGAATCTATAGGTTTATCAAATCATAAGTTGAACATAAGTATTAAAACCAATCATGACCATTCAATAGCATTGTCGTATACACAATCTATTATTCAAGGATATTATCTTTAGCAATAGCTAATAATTGTGTTTAAGCTCGTGTTACTAATCTGTTAACTCAATCACCCGCGTACATTTACCGGCATGATTTAAGTGAAACCAGTGTCCCTTCTAAAGGCATTAGTTGTAATTATACCTAATTTCTTATCACAAGTTATCCGTCCGCAGAGGGTACTCAATGTACTAGCTCTCGTCTCAGATAGGGTCGTTAACCCCATGGTACTATCAATTATATAAGCGGATATCTCCAACCCACACAAGAGCAAGACAATAGTTAATAGTTCACCAATTTAGGGACTTTTACAACTAGGGACTCAACACAATTCAAGGCAACATTCGGGTCCAACAATCATTCATGACTTATGTTCTTTTTATTTCAAATAGCATGTATTCCCCTCGCGGGTTAAAATCATTTCAAAACAGTAGAAAGCGAGGCTATAGACTCACCTGGCGTAGTAGTAGTGGTTCTAGCGAAGACGTAACGAGAAATGTCACCGACGACGTGGATGCCCGGGAAAATCTAACACTTGACCTAAAATCAAGGTACGAAAACCAAATCAATACTCCGTGTACATTATTGTACTAAACACACGCATATGAAAACACACTTAATGTTTATGAAAACTCACGCCAAAATCCAACAAGTAGTTGTTACTAGACTTATACCATTTATCCACGTAATTAAAGTTGATTCCCATTTTATAGATTTACCGATACTTACCAAAAGTACGGGTTGTTTGCTATGACTTAAGCACTTTTATAAATTACAAGAAAATTCACACAAATACCCCATGACCTGTATAAAACCCATATTTAATCCCATAAAAAGTTTTCACTTCTATGACTCGTTACACATCACATTACTAGACGTACACATTTAGGACTGATTTTGCACTTTGACCATGTTGGACTTGTTTGACCCATTTAAATTACACCATTGATCAATCCAACACCTAAGTCTAAAAATAGACTCACAAGTGCAGGTTTGAAACAAAAAATTAACTTTCGGTCATTTACCAAACTATATCTATGGTCCCCGTGATTTGACCCAAAACCAAACACAAATTCGGATTGTGTTGGTTCTCATCTCCCGGTACACGTATTTTCAAAATTACATAACTTTTGACTCGTTTGGAGTCGTAAGCTCTACTTTATACCGAAACGAAGCTAAGACAAAGCTTTACAACTATATCCCATGTTTATGACCTGTTTACAAAGTTAAACCCACGAAAAACATGCTTGAATAATCTGCCTGAATTTTCCTCTTTCAAAATCAATCTAACACTTGTTTCCAATCAATTCTAACATCACCTAGACCGATACTAATTACTTATAATCATTCCTAAACACCCTAAACAGCCTATACTACCAAGAACATCAAACCCTAATCAAAACCCAATCCTAAATCATACATGCAATTAGTTCTAACCATTCAAAAACACCAAAAACAACATTATAAACACAAACCCATAACACATTTCATCAAACACCATGAACCCACCAAACACCCCCATATTTCGTAGGTTTTGGTGAGCAAAACACCCAAAATAATCAGCCCCCAATTCGTTTTATGGATGAACTAACATTATAAACACATGAATTAAACAATAAATGGGTTTAATTAGATTAAAACATGTTTTTGAAAAAACATAGTTTTTTGGAAAAATCAATGGATGCATGTGTGTTATTGTTAGTGGGATTTACCTAGAATGATGAAAGAAGGGTGGGTCTGTGATTGGTTTTGTCAAAAATCAAGTTTTTGGGATGGTTTGTGGTGGTGGTGGTGGTAGTAGGCCGGCGGCCTAGAGAGAAAAGGGAGAGAGTGTGTGTGTTTTGAAATGAAAAATGAGTGGTGTGTGTGTAAAATTTGCCTTTTATATGGTGGGAAGGGTATAAAATGAAGTTTTAGTTTTCTTTTGGCCTTTGTTGAAAAATATCTTTTAAAGAGCGGGATTATGACTAGTAGTCGGTTTTGAAAATTTACGGGAGTCGGGTTTAGTCCCGGCTACCTCAAAATACTTTTAAATGGTTCAAACGCACACAAAACAAATATACATATGGTTCCGACTCGACTTAACACGAAATAAAAATAAAATCTCGAAAAAATCAAATATCGATCAGTCGATAACAAAAGATAAATTTTGGGCATCCGTCGGTATTGTAGTCGTCATCGGTTCTCCTTAAATCGTCAAATGTTAAAATTAAGGCCTCGATCATTGATTTCAAATTAAACCGTCAAATATATATTAAACGAAATTTTTTAAAAATTTCAAAAATATTCATAAAATAGGATTAAATAAACGACGTTGGGCTTGGGATATCACATCCACAAGTGAGTCGCAACTTAAGAGAGATGCTCATACTGAACAAATCTTGAGACAATAACTTAGCATCATACAACACATTCACGGGTATTACAATTAAGCAAGATTAAACCACAAATTCAGCAAGAACACAAGTAGAACACAAAATCACCAAAAATCAAGATTTTAAGCAGATTTAAGGTAGAAAGGTTCAAACCTCATGGATGTACATCCACACCCACGAATTTTGAGCTTATGTGCTAGCAAGAACAAGCACAAGCTTCCACACACACTCCTGCTAAGATTCAACAAAGTTAGAAGCAAAAATATAAAAAACAGTAAAGTGACAAATCCTTGATTAATGCAAATCTTGTGCCCCACACTTGATTATACCCAAGTTATAAGCCTCACAACACCTTGATATCACAATATCAGGGTGCTATGATCAACTTATAGCCCAAAAATTCCAAGGTGTACCAAGATCTTAGCAAAATATCAAGATTTAAGACTTTGAGCAATTTCTTGCACAAAGCTTATGAAAACGTTTTGAGATCCAGGTTTAGTAAACATGTAACATTAACAAGCAATAATAAAGATTGGCACTTGGTTTCTCTTTAAAGTTTCAAACACTTTTAATTCATAAATGACAAAGGATTTACAGAAATTGAACAAATGAAAAATCAAGAGCAAGTGCAAATGTTGCACATCCTATGCCTTATATAGGCTACAAATGGACTAGTAAATGCATAAAAAACGTAAAACCCTAGCTAATGAAGTCCCAAAAATGCCCCTTGAGTAGCTTGAAGATTCTTGAACATGTGACTGAATTTTGGAGTTTTGTTGTTGCTGGCATGTTTGAATTGCATCAAAGGCTCAAAATTGTTGATCCCAAACTTAGATCGATTAGCTTTGTGTATACGAGATTAGATCAAGTATAGCACGTAGAGAAACCTTTGTATATGCTTTGTGAATCTAAGTGTTATGCGGAATTTAACACTTAAACAAGAACACAAGATGTAAACAAAACTTTCACTTTAATTATGAATGTCGAACTTGCTTAATGAAAGATGTTTACGAATGAAAACTTATATAAAACTTGATATCGAACATTAACCTAAAGGCCTTCTTTTATAGACTAAGAAGCCTTGTACAATAAGCTACGTATCAACTATTCTAGGTAAAGATAAACATAGAAAATACATTGTCGTTTCTATCCTTACTAGAAGTATTCTAGAATATAATAAACGTGTAGCTTATATCTTCTATCAGTGCTTGTCTTCAATCTGTCAACGCTTGACTTTAACTTGTCAACGCTTGAGCTGTCAGCGCTTGCTTTGTTCTTGTCAACGCTTGTTTTCTTCTTGTCAACGCTCAAGTTATCTGGCCTTAATTTATTCCCAACAATCCTCCCCTAAACTTGATATCCACTCTTATGATCAAGTTTCTGAATAAGCATTAAGAACTTGGAGGAGTCTGACAAATCTTCTTATATTGGTAATGAATAAATCTGATCAAATCCTTTGCCACGTCACTTGAATAATCTATCTCCAGCTGAGTGTCCTTCATCTTTTCCAAAACAGCCTTGGATATGAAATATTGAGCATCCACAAGTAGATACTCAGCAAACTTTGTAGAACTCAAATGGTATACACCAGCAGCTGAATATAACCTCCATTGAAGACCACTGAGATCATCTTCAAGATCCTTCCATATTTCATGATCTTCCTCTTTTGTCCCACACATTCTTTTGAATGTGGTCCAAAGTTTTATTCCATTAGCTGAAGTTGGTGCTTCAGCCTCATACTTGGTCTCCAGCAACCTCCAAAGGTCCACCAAGTCTTCTCTATCACAACTTGCAAATAAAGATATGAGAGTGGTAAAAGTGTGTACCTCCTTGCCAAATCTGCCAATCTTCCAGAATCCACATTCATCCTCATCATAACTCACAATTGGATTCCTGGATTCTAATGGTAACACTTGCACCATATCTGAAGCTTCTAATGGGGAGAGCTTGAGGCTCTTTCTTATAACTACTTCACTTGGATATAGTGGATCCATATCTTTTGGAAACTCAAGTTTAAATCCCTTCTTCACTGGTCTGGGAATCATCATAGCTTTCTTGATTTCCATTTCTTCTGCAAGTTGCTCCTTTCTTTCATCTGAAAGAAGTCTGAGAGTGTTTGCTTCCTGCACTCTCACCCAAATAGGATAAGCCCTATGTTCCAACTCATCAAATGTCAAAGCCTTCAACTTCTGATGTGTCCAACCAACTCCATGACATCTGAGCAACATAAAGTAGAGCTCTCTTCTATCCCTTTTCAATTCTAAGAGAATATTGCTTGCCTTGTGCTTCAAAATCACCTTACAATCCTTCTGAACTCTAAGAAGAAGCTCCAAACCCCATATTTGATCTGAAATGGTCAAGTCTGGATTATCCATCCAGCTTTCTTCCCAAGAATTGTACATCTGAACCACCTCTGGCATGTCAAAGTCAACCTGCAATTTTAAATCTCTCAACTTTTCCCTAGCAAGCTCATCACCATACTCAAGCCTTTCTGGTTCTATAATCATCACACTTGAGTCTGAGCTAGCTCCATCACTTTCTTCTTCAGAAGTCACAACAAATGGTGACTTTTCCTTTTCACCTTGTTCCATCATTTGTTCAGCCAATCTCCTATCAAATTCAACTTGGGCTGCATCCTTTGAAACAATTTCTTCTACCAATTTACCCTTACCCTTATCTGATGGTGCAATGGTTGGTAAGGTAGATGGTAATACCTGAGTAGAAACTTCCTTGATGATAGATGATGACTGGAATACATCACCTTCATGTGCAGATCTGTCAACGTCTAAATTTATCCTATCAGCGCCCAAAATACTTCTATCAGCGTCCAAATTTGTCTTGTCAACGCTCAAATATTTTCCCTCAGCGCCTTGTGTAACCTCTCTCAACATAGCTGTAAATGATAAATTTAGATTGGTTGGAGAGATTAAGGACATATCAAAATCTGTTTGTTCCTTCAAAGTTGTAAGGGCTTCAGCAACATCCATTGATTGACCATCTTGGCTGCCCTTATCACTCAGATTTCTGTGATCTTCCTCCCCTTTGGAAGACTCCTCCATACCCCTCCTAGCATGATCACTCTCCAAAACAACAATCCTCTCCCTCAATTGCTTGAGTTCAAGGCCTTGTGAGCTGACAATTTGTACTAAGTCTGCATTTTGCTTTTGCAAGCTAATGCAGACTGCCGTCAATTCCAAAAGAGTCATTGGTTCCAGTCTGCCCTCTTCTGAAATGGGGATTTGACCTCCCAAGTCAGATTCATTGGGCATGGATGAGGACTTAATTATGGTGGGACTGCCTTGGCCAGCATCTAAGCCAGAACCAATAGTCCCAGCCTCATCCAGGTCACCAGCCACACTTGTGGTGGTGGTTCTCTCTGCTTCATGGATAGGACCACCAGAGGAGAACACTCCAGTAGTCCTTTGGCGTTTCAACAACCTATATTCAGGTGGTGTGGAAGATGGTGTGGAAGAATGGGTAGATGTGGGTTGGTTAAGGGGTGTTTGGGATTGTGAAGGTTGTGTGTCAGCGTGGGAAATAGGCACATCAACGCCAACATTTGATGTGTCAGCGTCAAAGGGTTCTTGGTCAATTTGCATTTGTTCAGGTGAGGGTAAAGGTTCAGGAATGGGTTCAAGTTGTGGTTGAGGGTCAATTTGAGGTTGGGGGTCTGGTTGGGGTTGTGCTGCTGCAATAACAGCAAGCATGGCTGGGGTTAAAGGTAAGTCTCTAAGAGGTGGTGAATTCATCTTTGTAAAAATAGCTTTCTTTTGTTCAGGGATCTTATAAAAATCATTGTGATCCCTTGAACAGTAACCTTGATCATCAAAAATCATTTGCAGAAAACGGGGATAAGCTAAAGTCATTTTTGTCCCCTTGTTTTTACACATCCCTTCAACAATCATTTTAGAATAGTTATATTTTTGCCCTGTTGCAATGCACACAATAGCACTTACAATGGATCTATTGATCTCATTGTGTGCAGTACATTTGGGACTCAAACATTGAAAGAGGATGTGGATGAGGTACTTCCAGGCTGGGGGAAATTCCTGCTTATGATTCTTGTTAAGAGTACCTTCATCAGGAAATGGATATCCCAAAGCCCTAAGCCCTTGTTCTATTTCATTTATGGGAAGGATGGCTACACCATCAACATCATCAAGATGCAAGGCCTGGCGTACCAAGGCCTCAGTAACCACCCAAGACCTCCCATGAACAATAGAAGTTAATGTGGTCACTCCATTAACTGTTGAGGAACTGACAGTGTTCCAAAACTGCTTAATGTGTGTGACTGGAATGAGTGGTGCATGAGAAAGAGCATACCTTAATGGGGATGCGTTCAAATACGCCACCATTTGTGTGTATTGAGGAAAAAAATCATTATCAGCAACAAGATAAGCAATCATGTTGTGTTGAGACTTGAACTTCAATTCCAATTCTGCTGAGTTAAACTTTGGTGCCATTGATGAAAGCTGTTAATTTGAAGTGTAGAAGATGAAGGTTGATAAGAGAAAAGTGTTAGACAAGAATTATAGATACCCTGTTTAAAAATAGGAGCCAAATTTATAGGAGATAAAAAATGCATGTGATTGGCCCAAAAATAGGCAAAGATTTTCAAAAACTAATCATGAAAATATTGAAAAAGTTATAAGTTATCTCATGCACTTAATGAAAGTAACAACTCCTAAAATTACGGCTTGAAAATATGTCAAAAAGTAACAACTGGGTAGGTCCCATTGAGTGTCAACGGTCAAAAATAACCCATCAACGCCCAACGGCTATAATCTTGTCAACGTTCGTCTAAAGCCATGTCAGCGTCCAATTTGGTCACAACAACGCTTGGAAAAATCTTGTCAGCGTCCAAAAATAAAATTGTTTTAAAAAGTGAAAAATGACCTTAACAAGTAATTTATCCTAGAGAAGATAACCAAAAGCTGATAATTATCATAGGGCGGCAAGCACTGTCCAGTTATGCACACTTGCATAAGCAAGATAGACATAACAGTCCTCTAGTGTCCCTTGCTAACCAAAATTCTTAACAACAAAGTTACCTTATAAAATCCTTGTTACACCCAGGTAAATCCCATATCAAAATCATTCCCAAGTCTCCCAACAGACCACAACCAATTCTAGGCCAAAAAATGTCTTGGCAGCATGCAAAGTTGATATACTATGCATGCTACAGTGCCTCATGGTTTAGTAAAACTAACCCATACTCACCTGTGGACACAATCTAGAATTGTGATAAGAGTATCATATGGATACCCAAAAATCCTAAAGGTTCCTAAAACCTCCCCTTAAACTATGATACAAAAAGTTTGCTAAAATCATGCATGAACATAAAAAATGTATGTCAAGATAGGAATGAAACATTCCAACCATCATCCATAAATAAAAACTTGTCCAAATGCTTCTCCATTGATCCATAAGCAACTCTGTATCCAATGGTATACTGATAACACCATCTGCACATTTAGATTGAAAACCACAAAACTAACATTGTTGCTGACAACGCCCCGATAACACATAACAGCGTTGAAGGAAGCTTTGTCAGCGTTAGACAATTATATTGCTGACAACGTTGCAAAAACACTTATCAGTGTTCAAGCAACCTTTGTCAGTGTTAGAAAAATATAGTGGAAAATCTAAATCAACAATAAGACCAATAATAATAATGCATCATCCTGTACATACTTTTACAAAAAGAATCCAAAACACATATTAAGTGAGATTAACCATTCCAATACTTGTTACCAAGTATTGAAATCTTCCAGTATCAAAAGGTTTAGTTAATAAATCTGACACATTTTCCTCAGTGTCAACCCTATCCCTGGTTGTATTAAACCTTTCTCAAAGCAATCTCTTATAAAATGGTGTCTAATTTCTATGTGTTTAGTTTTAGAATGATGTACAGGATTCTTAATGATGCATAAAGTACTATTATTGTCAACAAATATCTTAGTATGCATAAAATTATACCCATAATCCAACAGCTGGTTCTGAATCCACAACACTTGACCACAACATGCTGCTGCAGCCACATACTCTTCTTTAGTTGTAGAATTAGCCACCACTGTTTGTTTCTTGCATTGCCAAGATATTAACCTGCTCCCAAGAAACTGACATCCACCAGTTGTGGATTTCCTATCAAACTTATCACCTCCATAATCACTATCTGAATATGCAATCAGCTCTAATGGTGAATCCTTTGGGTACCACAAACCAAGACTAGGGTAACATCTTAGGTACCTAAAGATCCTCTTCACAGCATAAAGGTGACATTCTTTGGGAGTCACTTGATGGCGTGCACAAGCACACACAGCAAACATGATATCAGGTCTGGAAGCAGTAAGATACATCAAGGATCGAATCATGGATCTATAATGCCTGACATCAACATCTTTCCCATCTCCAATCTTTCCCCAAGGGTGTTCTCTATCCATAGGAGTAGTAGCCCTCTTTTCTTGTGGAAAAAAGCCAAACTTCTTCAAGATTTCAGCAACATATTTGTCCTGGGAGATGAAGATACCATCTTCTTTCTGCTGAACTTGTAAACCAAGAAAGAAGTTCATCTCCCCCATAGCACTCATCTTGAATTTGTCTGTCATAAGCTTGGAGAAATCCTCACTCATCTTTGGATCAGTAGACCCAAAAATGATATCATCAACATATACCTGCACAAGCAACACATCTTTGCCTTTCTTCTTTGTAAATAGTGTCTGATCTATGGTGCCCCTCTTGAATCCATTGTCCACCAAATAGGTAGACAAAGTACCATACCATGCTCTAGGGGCTTGATGAAGGCCATACATAGCCTTTTTGACTCTATACACTTTATCTGGATGCTCTGGATCCTCAAAACCAGGAGGCTGCATGACATATACTTCCTCAACAATGGTGCCATACAAGAAAGCACTCTTGACATCCATTTGATAGACTGTGAAGCCCATGCATGAAGCATAGACTAGAAAAATTCTAATAGCTTCAATCCTTGCAACTGGTGCAAAGACCTCCTCATAGTCTATCCCCTCTTCTTATGTATAACCTTGAGCCACTAACCTTGCCTTGTTTCTGACCACAATACCTCTTTCATCTCTTTTGTTCCTTAGAACCCATCTTGTCCCTATAGGTCTGACATATCTAGGACAATCAACCAGCTCCCAAACATCCTGAATTGCAAATTGGTGAAGCTCATCCTGCATTGCTTCCACCCAACTTGGTTCTTTGAGAGCATCAAATATCTTCTTGGGTTCTTCTTGTGACAGAAAACATGCAAACAAACATGCTTGCACAAGAGGGGTATCAACCTTCTTGTGTATATTGGCAATAAACCCACCAAGACCTTGATGAGATCTTCTTGTCTGAACTGGAGTCATAATATCACCAATGATCTGAGATGTGGGGTGATTCTTCATTGTGGAAGTGAGAACCCCTCCTTCAACAAGTCTGGTGTCCTCAACCTCACGCTCCATATTGCCAATATCTTCTTCATCAGACTCTCTTTGATCAACAGGAATCTCTTCATGAACATTGGAAGGTTCACCTTGTTCAAAAGTGGAAGAGAAAAGATGTGCAAAGGTGTTGTCAACGTCTGAACCTTGTTTGTCAGCGCTTGGGCTAACAACACTTGAAATGTTGTTGTCAACGTCTGAGCCATCAACGTCTGAATTGGTCTTGTCAGCGCTAGATTTTCCTTTGTCAGAGCCTGAAGAACCATGCATGTTTGTATCTGGTGGTATTTGGAAACCACCATTATCTTGTCCAGCAGCAGCAGCAGCAGCAAAAGCATTTGTCCAAATGGGAATTGTGACATATTCAAATGTAGGAGATGCCTTTTCTGCTTGTGATCCAACCTTCTCATGAACCTGTGTACCTGAAACATTAACAACTTGTTCCTCCACAACATTTGAAGTTACCTTCACAATGTCTGGATTAGTGACAGGCATATAATTTAAAGTTCTAGATAAGGGTTCCAAATCAAACAACCAATTAGGACCACTTTCAGGATCACTAGGTTTATTCTCTAAGAACCTAACATGTACTCTCTCAACAATACGTTTGTCCTCTTTAAGATAAACCCTATAACCCTTGCTCTGCACTGAATACCCCATGAAGTAACCCTCATCACCTTTTGCACTAAATTTTCCTAAGGCATCACTAGTATCTAAAACTACTACATGACAACCAAAAGGTCTGAGAAAACCAATATTAGGTTTTCTTCCCCAAAGTAACTCATAAGGTGTTTTGTTCTGAATTTTGTTAACCAATGCTCTATTTTTCACATAGCATGCTGTATTAACAGCCTCAGCCCAAAAGGCTATAGGAAAGTGAGCATCAGCCAACATTGTTCTGGCTGCTTCAATTAGGGTTCTATTTTTCCTTTCAGCAACCCCATTTTGTTGTGGGGTTCTAGCAATACTAAACTGCCTAGTAATTTCTTTCCTGGCACAAAAATCATCAAGCTTCTTGTTCCTAAATTCCCCACCATTATCACTCCTAAGCATTTTAACCTCATTTCCAGACCTTTTCTCTATCTGAGTGATAAAATCAATAAGAACATTAGCTGTGTCACTCTTCATAGCTAGAAAGAATGTCCAAGTAAACCTAGAAAAGTCATCTGTGACAACAAAACAATATGACTTGCCATTCAAACTCTCTATATTTGTTGGAGCAAAGAGGTCCATGTGTAGCATATGAAGAGGTCTGGAACTAGTATGCACCTGCTTGGACTTGAATGAGACCTTGTGCTGCTTGCCTTTAAGACATGCAACACAAGAGTGGTCATTGTGGAAGGCCTTCTCAGGTAAACCATCAACTAAACCAAGCCTCACAAGTCTATTTATATTTTTAAAATTTATGTGCCCTAGTCTCCTGTGCCACAAATTACTTTCATCTACTGAGGCCTTAGCATAAAAACAAGACATATTTGTATTCATTTTAATCCCATTTAAATTCACATTGTATATGTCCTTATGCCTAGGTGTTCTATATTCGATGTATTTCTCATCAGGGATCTTAAAATCCTTGCTTAACACCAAACACTCAGTATCTGTGAAAAGAACCTTATTTTTGTTATCACAAACTTGTGATACACTAAACAGATTATAATCAAGTTCTTTTACCAGGAAGACGTTTTCAAAACGCAGAATATTGGTGAGAAGGGTTCCTTTGCCTGTAATTGTGCCATAGCCCCCTCTAAAGTATACCTTATCACCATCTTTAATAGGAGTGAAGTTCGTCAGATAGTCTTCCTTTCCTGTCATGTGCCTTGAGCATCCACTATCCCAATATCCATAATCATTGATCTGTCTTTGAATGCCCTGCACATAAAGAAAACAAATTAGTTTTCTTTGGGAACCCAAGTCTCAGAAGACTTGGATTCATCTGGTTGTTCAATAAGAACAGACTTAGTTCTCACAACAACCCCATTCTCATCCTTTTTAGGATGAAATACCCAGTTAACCCCAATAGGTTTTGTAATGACCTTTGAAATGTAATTACATCTATGGCAAGTCATTGAGATCCCATTATCATTAGGGTTTTGATCTTTCTTGGGTCTCCATGTTAAGCTTGAAGAAGCTTTAGACCTCTTACCTTGTGGCTGCAAATATTTAGGTCTGGTCACGTTTCTGTCAGCGTTGGATTTTGTCCTGTCAATGCTGAAATTACCCTTGTCAGCGTTGAACCTAGGGTTTGCTACAGGAACCCATTGCCTATTTGACCAGGTGTTTTTCTTTTGAAAAGGTCTTTGTCCATGAGTGTTAGACCTTCTAGTAAAGAATGGGGCAGGTCTAATCACTTGTGGACTTTGCTGCACACAAGGTTTGGGTCTGACAACGTTTGACTTCCTAACAACGTTGACTTTCTTCCTATCAGCGCTGAAACTGTTCCTATCAGCGCTGGCTTTGGGAGCGTTGACACACTTGTATGCCAAATGTAAAAAGCTACCACAAGTGTAACAGGCTTTCTTAGACACAACCTTCGGTCTAGTAGAGAAGAAACCTGTTCCATGATTGTTAACTTGGCTCTTGGGTGACCTATTATTCCTATACATCTCTGCATATTTAATGGTAGGTCTTCTAACACTGTTTGAGCCTAGGTCAACAGCTTTACCAGTGATTGGATGAGTAACCTTAATGGGTGGTGATTCATTGGGGCTTTCACATAGCACACCTCCCTTAACAAATAAATTAGGGTTAGCTTTCTTCCACTCATTTAGGTCAGTCAACTTTTGTTGATACTCCTCCACTGGAGTGACAACTCTTGGTGGAGGAATGAATTCCTCTTCTTGGCATTCTGGTATCCCAGTCCAAGACAAGTCCTTTCTAGGGACACGATAGAAGTCACCAGCTGGTGGTGGAACCAGAGAGTAATCATTCATCCCAATCCTAGTCATGTCCTTAGGATCCCTTTGTTTAGCTACACAGTCTCCTAGGGTTTGGGTGGCTCTATCAAATCTTTGAATCTTGAGGTTAACATTATCTTTATTCTTAATGGCCTCATCTAACTTAGCCTGTAGGTCTCTATTGACCTTTGTCATGATATTTCTAATATCCATGCTACCCTCTAGCTCATGTTTTAAGATATTTATTTTATCTTTTAAGTAAAATTCCATTTTCTTGTATTCAGAAACGGTTTTCTCAGTTTCAGTAAGAGCTAGTTGGTAATTGGACAATTTACACCTTTCAGTGCTCATATCATCTTTTAGGTTTAACACCTCTTTGTTAAGTCTATCAGTGTTTAACCTATAACCTTTGCTACAAAAAGCATCATCATATACCTCATTATCAGATGAAGAGGAGGAGTGTGCCATGAGAGCATATTCAACATGCTCTTCTTCTTCAATATCAGCAACCAAAGCTTTGTCCTCTTCAGCATTCTTAGCCAGATAGCTCCAATCCCATCCAGTACCATCAATTCCTTGAACTGCAACCATGGCTTTGGAATCTTGAGCTTTAACAACCTGACTTGAGGGTTTACCAGCAGCAGATCTTCTAGGAGATCTGCATTCCCTCATGAAGTGCCCCATACGATGACAGTTGTAGCATTCAACTTTGGATTTATCAAATCCAACTGTGTCTTTAGCATTGAAGGTCATCTTCTTCTTGAACCTTCTATCCACCTATTTGCTCTTATACTAGCAAGAGCCATGTTCCACTTGATGTCCATCTCTTCCAAGTGCTCATCACTTATCTGCTCAAGGTCCTCATATGTAATCACTGAACCATTGGGCAAAGAAGCAATGTAAGCACACACAGTATCTAAATCCAAACCAGCAGGTTTAACTCTTGGGGAGTCATTCATGAATGTGTCAGCGTCTGAAAAGGAGACGTTGACAGGACTTGTTCCAGCGCTGACAAATGATGATCCAGTAACTGGATGCATAAAAGAGTCCTTCTGATTGAATTGACCTTCACTATGAGAGAAGAAGGCCATGTTGCTGGTGCTAGGTTTGCTTCCATGTGCTGAAAGAGTTTCATCTTCCAATAGTCTTAGTTTGTTGTAGATGTCAACAAACGAGGAGCTCTTGTAAGTATTATTGGCAAGAATAGATCTTGCCTCAATCTTCCATGCCTCACCAAGACTTTTAAGAAAGGTAGCATTGGTGTCAACATCACCAACTTGTGTCCCCATGAAGGACAATTTGCTTGTGATGTCAAGCAATCTGCTTCTCACACTACTCAGTTTCTCATTGGGTTGAGCTTTGAAGACAGCATAGTCATGCAGAAGTTGCTTTTTCTTTTCTTCCTTAGTGTCTGCATTGCCACCATATGCAACTTCAAGTGCTTCCCAAAGATCTTTAGCAGATTCATAGCCTCTATATTTGTGCTGGTTTTCTTGTCCCAAAGAGACTTTCAGAATATTTAGGGCTTTCATGTCAACCCTTTTCTTTGCAATATCTTCAGCACCTACAGCTCTACCATCTCCAGGTTTTTCTTTCTTATCTTCATCAGGGCATCCTTCAACAGCTGATCTTTGAGTAATAGCATCCTGAATCTTTTGAGCCTTATTGAATGAGTTTCCATATTCAATAATCTCCCAGAGTGTATAGTCATAGATCCCCAGATATTGTTCAAAGTTGAACTTCCATAAGTCAAAGTTGGTTGCATCAAGCATGGGAATCCTGATGTTTGGTAAGGGTGAACTGGAGGTGGTTATTGCTTCAGACATGATGTTGTTAGGGTTTTGGTGTTTTTAGGGTTTCTGAGAAAATTAGGGTTTTGGTGTTCGTGTATCGTTCTGGTGTTCTTCAAAGATCAAAAGTTCCTCAACAAGCTCTGATACCACTTGTTGATCCCAAACTTAGAT
Organism: Glebionis coronaria; assembly: GCA_025667525.1. Taxonomy (NCBI): domain Eukaryota; kingdom Viridiplantae; phylum Streptophyta; class Magnoliopsida; order Asterales; family Asteraceae; genus Glebionis; species Glebionis coronaria. The sequence goes on from CM046878.1 coordinate 309,393,244, forward strand.
CGATTAGCTTTGTGTATACGAGATTAGATCAAGTATAGCACGTAGAGAAACCTTTGTATATGCTTTGTGAATCTAAGTGTTATGCGGAATTTAACACTTAAACAAGAACACAAGATGTAAACAAAACTTTCACTTTAATTATGAATGTCGAACTTGCTTACAATGAAAGATGTTTACGAATGAAAACTTATATAAAACTTGATATCGAACATTAACCTAAAGGCCTTCTTTTATAGACTAAGAAGCCTTGTACAATAAGCTACGTATCAACTATTCTAGGTAAAGATAAACATAGAAAATACATTGTCGTTTCTATCCTTACTAGAAGTATTCTAGAATATAATAAACGTGTAGCTTATATCTACTATCAGTGCTTGTCTTCAATCTGTCAACGCTTGACTTTAACTTGTCAACGCTTAAGCTGTCAGCGCTTGCTTTGTTCTTGTCAACGCTTGTTTTGTTCTTGTCAGCGCTCAAGTGATCTGGCCTTAATTTATTCCCAACAAAAATAAGCTTAAGTTTCAAGCTTTAATCTTGGACGTTGGATGTGGCAGAGTTTTTTGGCAGTATCTTCAAAACCGTGTGAAGGAGGGAACTCATGTGACTTGTTGAGTGACGTGGCCAAGGGTTTAAGGTGTGGGATGTGATTAAGGTAAGGTTAATTATAAATTTGGAAGGTTTTAACACTTAATTCTTAGTAATTAAGAAAAACCCAAATCTGATGATGAACATGAAGAACATATGTTTAATCCGTTTTTGGTTTAAAAGTGGGTGTTTAGCGCCAAGGATTAAACTAATCTTTATTAGTTATAACCGGTTTTTGAGTGGATTGGTGATGTGGCCAAAAGGTGGGAGCTGATTGGTGGAAAAGTGGTAGTGGGGCACGTGTCACCCCACTACTGGTTAAGGTAAGTATGCTGTCTGCCCAGTTTAGTCCCTCATCTCTCTTTTTCTTTTCACTTCAGCTTAAAACTTCATCAACGCCTATTTCTTTGTTAACAACTTTTGATTTTTCACACTTTTACCCCAAAAAGTTTTGTAAAGTGATTTCAGGGGTATTTCTTGCCAATTGTTGATTCTTGAAGGGCTGATTTGGCATATTCTTCATAAATAATGGTATTGACTTGGATGGTTGACTTTTTGGAGGACTGAAGTTGACAAGTCATGATTAATGAGGGACCATTTTTGCCATTTCTTCAAAGTTTAGGGTCCTTTTTGCAATTTGACATATTTTGAGGACCAAACTTGTAATTTCTTGTAACTTGAAGGCCTTCATGGTATGTTTGACTTTGAGGAGGACTAATATTGACAGTTTAGTTTTGATGAGGGACTAAATTTGCCAATTCTTCAAAGTTAAGGGCCCTTTTTGTAATTTTGACAAACTTTAGGGACTAAACTTGTAATTATGAAGATACAAGGGTTTAAAGTGTCAATTCTTCAATATTGGAGGACCCTTCTTGCATAATCTTCACATCTTCAAGGTATTTCTTGGAAAATCTTCATTAGGGCTTGGTTCATTGTGCGGCTTCGTTTCCCGTGTTCGTTTTTGCATGATTCTTGTGATCTTTTGTCATTTTCTCAATATCCGTACCTAAGATACACAAGTAACAAACACAAGCATATATTTGGCCATTTGCATGATATTTAATGCATTTAAAGCCCTTTTTGGACGATGATACTATGTATAAAAGCATTCTCATCAAAGGCATCACTCCAAGATATCCAATAAACATCCTAATCCAAACACCTTCCATTGTAGCTTCTAAAGCAGACATGTACTCAGATTGAGTAGCATGCATTGCAATCGTTGTCTGCTTCTTGCTCTTCCAGTCAACTGCTCCTCCATTGATAACAAAAATGTAACCCGTCTGATACTTCGTATCCTCTTTATCACATTTCCAGGATGCATCACAAAAACCTGTCACATTAAGTTCTGTGTCTGGTTTCCCTCCAAATACCAAGAACATATCTTTCGTACTCCTCAAATACTTTAGAATATGTTTAACAGCAGTACAATGGAGCTTCCCTGGATTTTGTTGGTATCTACTGACCAAGTTCTGAGCAAACGCCACATCAGGCCTTGTGCATCTTACAGCATACATAATAGATCCTACAGCCGAAGCGTAAGGCATCTTCTGCATGTATGCCTCCTCTTTAGGAGTTGATGCATCCATCTCATGACTCAGATTATGCTTAACTTCCATAGGTTGAAAACCTTTCTTGGAATTATGCATGTTATACTTCTTCAATATCTTATCTATATAAGCATCTTGACTTAGACCAATAGATCTTAATTCTCATAATGTATGCAGCTTCTCCTAAATCCTTTATAGAAAATATTTACCAAGATAATCCTTAACAGATTTAAGTCTTAGAATGTTACTTCCCATGATTAATATGTCATCAACTTCTAGGACAAGGAATACTACATCACTCCCACTAGCTTTGCGATATACACATGGCTCATCACGATTTTGAATAAATCCAAATTTTTTGATTTCTTCATCAAATCGCTTATTCCATTGACGTGATGCTTGCTTCAAACCATAAATGGATCTTTGAAGTTTGCACACGTGTCCTGGTTTCTCAGGATCAACATACCCTTCTAGTTGTTGCATATAGATGTCTTCATCTAAGCGAGTTCAAGAAGGCAGTTTTAACATCCATTTGCCATATCTCATAGTCATAGTATGGTGTTATAGCTATGAGAATCCTAATAGCTCTTAAGTCTGCTATAGGAGAAAATGTCTCCTCGTAGTATACGCTAAAAGTTTGAGTAATACCTTTAGCTAATAAACGAGCTTTATAGGATTGTACTTTTCTGTCCATGTCGGTTTTCTTCTTGTATATTTACTTATGTTTCACTACTTTAGCATTTGGTGGTGGTTCAATAAGAATCCAAACATCATTTACTTTCATGGATTTCATTTCCTCATCCATAGAAACCATCCACTTATCCTTCTTAGGATCAAGTATGGCGGATTTATGATTAGCAGGTTCACCAAGATCCCCTACTTCTTCATCATCCTCTATGTTAAGACATATATTGCTATTTGCGTTTTTAATCCTTGTGGATCTACGCAGAGAAACTAATTCTGGTGGAACCGCCAGACTTTCTGGTTCTATAGGAATTATATCGCTAGTGTTTCAGAAGGTAATGTATCTGTATGACTCTCTTCAAGATCATAATTTCTCCCACTGAACTCATGATTTACAAGATCAGATTCAAGGAAGTCTCCATACCTAGCAAAAATCACTTTGTTCTCAGGTGGATAATAAAAGTAGTAACACATAGTTTCCTTAGGGTATCCTACAACTATCCATTTTACAGATCGTTGTTGGAGTTCGTCACCCGAGTCACGTTTCACATACGCCTCACAACCCCTGACCTTTAAATAAGACAAATATGGCTTCTTGCCATGCCATAGTTCATATGGTGTCTTATCGACCTTCTTTGTGTGAACCATATTTAAATACGAACAACAGACTCTAAAACATAATCCCAAAAGGATAAAGGTAAAGTTGTAAGATTAAACATATATCGCACCATATCCAATAATGTACGGTTTCTCCTTTTGGATACACCATTTTGTTGTGGAGTATAGGGAGAAGTAAGATGTTGAACAATTCCATTATCACTTAAATAATCTATAAATTATTCACTTAAATATTCACCACCTCTATCAGAATGAAGAGCTTTAATCTTCTTTCCTAGTTGAAGTTCTAATTCTACTTTAAACACCTTGAATGTTTCAAATACCTCATGTTTATGCTTAAGTAAATAAACATGACCATAACGGCTATAATCATCCATAAATGTTAAGAAGTAGCTAGCACCTCTCCTTGACAAATGTCTAAGTGGCCCGCACACATCAGTATGTATTAAACCAAGTAGATCAGTAGCTCTTTCAATATTGCTATTAAAAGGTTTCTTGGTCATCTTTCCAGAGATACAGGACTCAAATTTATCGAATGATTTATCATTGATATTTTCCAAAAGACCTTCACGTTGAAGCTTTTGTATATGAGTCTTCCTAATATGGGCAAGTCTACAATGCCAAAGATAAGAAGCGTTCTTGTCAAACTTTCTCTTCTTATTCATGCTAAAGACATATTTATTATTCTTGGATTCATTATCATGCATGTCTATTTCAAACACACCATTCACAGAAATTTCATTAAAATAGATAATACCATTTTTCCAAACAGAAATTCCATTATTATCAATCGTGTGAAGGAATCCATTCTTCAACAAACAAGAAAAGAAAATAACACCCCTAACAATTGTAGGCGCATAATGACAATCAATTAAAATCAGTACTAAACCCGAAGGTAAAACTAAGTTAAATGTTCCTATAGCTTCAACTGCTGCTTGTGCGCCATTGCACACTTGTAGAAATTGTTCCCCACGGGAAAGCTTCCTTTCAGATTAAATCCCTATAGCGTATTACAAATTAATACCGCATCCCGTATCATATACCTAGGAACTTAATTTGTATGTTAAATTGAACAATTTAATCATAAATAAAGTACCTGAAGCTGCAGCACTCTGCTCGGACTTCTTCTTTATTTCTTGCAACTCTTCGAGGTAAAGAGGACTGTTAGTGCAAACATTACGATGTTTTGTCGATATAATCTCTTTTTGTTTTGTTGATGACAAACGTATAATTCGCAATACATTGTGTAAAATGCTAAGGTACTCGTAATCACTCATGAATACATTTGTATACTTCTCTCGACACCTCAAAGATCGCATTCGGCATGAATCACTCAAGCTATGAATAAACATGTCATTAACCTAACTAAGTGATCAAGGATTAATATTTTCTAAAAACTCACTTTTATACAGAGTGAAAAAGTAATTTTTAATTAACTTTATTTTGAAGAAAAATTTTTATTAAAAAGAAAATGGAAATTTGAATTTGGCATATTCCATATGCCAAAGGAATATCCTTTGAGGGTATAAACTACCCCAGATGGCATATCCCCACTAAAGGATAAAAATGCACTGTTTCTACGCCGGAGGTTCCTTATTGATAAGGAACCACAGGAGGCGGTTCCTTATTAATAAGGAACCGCGGGTGTTTTCGACCGTTTCACTCTTGCCCTATAAATAGTGGATCATTTCCAGCTTTTCTTTCAACCTTTTTTGCACAGTTTCTTCAAAAACATTTTTAAACTCCTTTATTAGTTAGTTTTGATTAATCTTGTTTATGATGTGATTCTATCCTCCATCCTCTCATCCTCTCAAGTGCAAAGAGAAGAACACTTTCATTACCATGAAGTGTTGGGTTCATAACATGATGAAGATCTCTCCTTCTAGATCAAGTCATTGTTTTCCTACTATGTATATGTAGAAGATCCAAGTGTTAGGTTCACTTGGATGTGTTTGTAAGGGTAGAATATCCAAGTGATAGGTAGCCATGTTTGTTAATACTTGGATATAGTGTTAGAGTCATAGATCTAAGTGGTGAGTACTTAGATCTATATGGTTTATGTGTTTATGCCATAAAACACATGGTTTGTTATGTTGGGCCATAAAACATAACTAGGTTGAAGAGTTGTGTAGGTGTGTAATTGTGAAGAGTGGTGTAGTTGTGTAGTTGTGAAGAGTTGGGTAGTTGTGTAGTTGTGAAGAGTTGTATAGTTGTGTAGATCCAAATTGGTGTGTCAATTTGGAAGTTGTGTAAGTTGTGTGTAGATTTGTCCTGCATAAGATTAGGACTCGACATCTAGCCTAGTGTCGGAAAATGGTGAAGTAGGCGACATTGTGTAGATTGGTCCTACCTAAGATTAGGACTCGACTTTTAGCTTAGAGACGGAAATTGGATAAGCGACGTTGTGTATGGTTTCTCCACCTTAAGGAGTTTGTTGACTAGTGAAGTAACTCTCGGGTAAGGTGTACTCGAGGAGTGAAGTAGGGCGAAGAGGAGCTTCGTGACCGAACCACTATAAATCATCGTGTCAGAACTTTACTTTACATTTATGTCTTTACTCTTATTGATACATTTATATGTTGTTGTGTGTTATGTGCATCTCATAATTGAAACATCAAAGTTGTGGAAAAGTTCAGGCTTAGTACGTGTGTGCTTCATGTTTAGATTATGGTCTAGTGTAAATTACTTAGTCTAAACATCTTAGTTGCGCAAAAAGCTTATGCTTTCTACGTGTGTGCTTAGTGTTTAGACTATTGCCTTATGTACTCTTGATTTGATGTGTTTGTGTGTTTTCTTACTTGTAGTAATTATCTTTCAATCAAACAAATCTCATATCTAGTTAAGCTTGATCGAGAATTTGATACCAAGAATTGTTTAAGTTTGACATGTAACAAAAGGTTAACTCCACTGTCGGCGGTTCCTTAAATGGACACGCGGTTCTTTAGTGATAACGAACCGCGGGTACAATAAAGAACCGTGGTCAGTGGGTTTTACCGAAATGTTTTGAAAATGAACTAGAAACTATTCAACCCCCCTTCTAGTTTCTACAATTGGTATCAGAGCGTGGTAATTCAAGATCTTTGAAGTATATTATCCTTTAAAGATTGAATCTATCTTTGCTCTCTTTTTCAAAACAAATAGTTTTTAAAAAATGAAAACGGTTTTTAAAAATAGAGACGATCTTTGTATCAAATTGTTCATGAAGAGTGATTACTTATGAAATGTGTTTTGTTGTTTCATTCGGACAAGTTTTGATGTTAAATACACTTCGTATAATAGCTTGATAACAAATCTTTTCATGTTTGGAAGAATAAAAATCTTTTGTGTCATAATTAACTCTAAAATACGAGTTCTATGTGTCTAAAATGATTTTTTTAGAGTCCTAAGTCCTTCCAAAATGTTACCAAATGATTTTGGCCAAAAACTCAATTTTTGCCTACTGACCGCGGTTCTTTATCTGTTCCCCGCGGTTCCTTATCAATAAGGAACCGCAGTCAGTCCGACACAGATTTTTGCAATCTTTGAAAAATCATATAAAATCAACCGTAAGTCCGTAAAAGTCGTGCCACCCGCCGTTTCGAACTTAATTGAATTTACTTTCTATTAAAAATGATTCCAAACCTTTATTCTAACTTTAAAATTTGGATGTTTTCTAAGTTCCATACTTTATCCAAAGTATTGAGCGTCGGTTTGTCATAAAACTTTTGTTTTACTCTTTTCTATTAAGTTGGACATCTCTTGTTGATATATCTTTGAAAATTGATATATTTATAAAGTGTTGAACTTAATTAAATTTTGAAATGGGTCGAAAACATTTTTTAAATAAAATCAAGCTACGTATACTTTGGTGTATCTAACACTCAAAACAAAGACGAATGCTTTTGTATTTTTTCTTTTGCCTTTGGACTTTCTTAAGTGATCATTACTATTGGTAGTAGTGTTACTTAGTTGTCTATTTATGTGTGCATTGCATATAGGATTAACATCTCTTGGTTTACAAATGTTACATAAACATTTTGTACACCTTGGCCTGTTCTTTAACACTTTTATGTTTGAAAGCTTTGGGAGCTTGTCAAATCTATTGATGTGGGTCGTCTTACTCGATCATTGTGTTATTAGTTCAAGTATATTAATGTATTACTATGAAACATGAAACACCCTCTAAAAATCTTATCTATTTTCTCTTAAAGGAGTGTTTGTGGGAATCAAGAAAGATTTTGATTAAATATCATTCCATTATTAAAACTATGATTGGTATCATTATCGAATCTAATTGACATGTTTTTTTGGTGTAGACATAAATGTGGTTTATTAATAATATACATCGGATCATAACTCACACTTGTGTTGACGATGGTATATTGAATCTACTTGTTTAAATTATTAGACATATTTTGTTTAATAATTACTTATAATGCACAATGGAGTCGGTTTGACAACTTGGATGTTTCATCCAAAATACTCAAGTAATTTACATTCAACGCAATTTATAAATGCGTCATTTCCGAAAGACCAATCAAGAGTGTTTCTTTATTTTGTGTAAACGTTGTTTATACACTTCAAAGTTATGGCCTCAAGTTTTATTAAGGTAAATAACATTAACTAGACTTATTTGACAAGATATGCAATGGTGCATTCTTTACCCTCATTAGGTTGTGCATTGTGTTGTCATACACTTTTCATCCTTGCTACACTTTATTAGACAAATATAGGAATTACATTTTGTCTAACTTGAGAATGACTACTAAATAATTTAGTCACTAGAATCTTAATTTGACCTAAAGGTTGAATTACTTCCATGTGGGAAGTTGGGTATTATATAACTCATGAAAACGGTCGTGCTTAGCCTTAATTGAGCACCTCTAGTGATAGTCTTATACTCATTCGCTAAATTGGCTAAATGGCTCTTCCTAAATTTGACTAATGATAGTTTAATTTGATGAACTTTGTATGTCGTTAGGAGTCTTTTTATTTTGTATCAATTAGGTTTTTCTTAGCCTTCTTCCTTCGTGCTAATTGAACCTATGTGTTTTTCCTTTGAATGTGTTCTAGTTTTTATTACTCTTTAGCATAATTTTATGATAAGTTAGACTAGAACATTAGGATTTGCCGAATTGGAAAAATTCTCTTATCCTCCAAAACACACCCTCTGTGGGAGGTTCTTTATAGAGACCGCGGCTCCATGTCGATATGGAACCGCCGGTGGAGAAAAGGAACCGCTGGCAGACACCTTTAAAAATGGGTTTTCCAAAATTTCCCAATTGTTCCATCACCCTTTGGAATCCTTGTTTCAAACCTTTGGTCATTCCCAAAATATGTTGTGCTTTCTCTTTTTAACCCAAAGCATTTGGAAATCTCTTTCACACCAAAGCAAAATGTATTTTTCACAAATGAAAGCCTTGATTATCCACTTTTTTCTAAAATCTCTTTCAATCCAAATTCACCAAAGAACACACCAAATTAAATCTTTTCTCCTTCTAAGGAAATTGATTTTGGAAACTCTCTTTTCACCACTTCCCTTTTGTGTTCTTACTCCATCACATGATTATGTCATGCATCATGGAACACATTGTCATTGTTATCAATATCAACATCTTGTCATGCCTTATATCTATGATGAATTGAATTACAAGATTATCACTAAGCCTTATCCACCAAATTCCGCCACCACCTTGTCTTTCATTTAAGCATGTGGATTTCTTATTTCTATGACATCTAATTTAATCAAATCTTAGAATTCTAGTGTAACTAAGATTAAAATTATGCTTAAGTTTTAGGCTTGTGTTTCATACATCTTTGTTTGATCTTTATTTTCTTGTTTTTCCTTTCATGTTTTTCAACATGATTTGTCTTTGGGTCTTAGATCTCGTTTTCATTGTGATCTTCCTTTCCTTCTTTATTTTCTCACTTGATTATAAAGGAAGGTTAGATCTTAATCTAATTCCTATCCTAGTAAGATTGACAACTTAAATATTTCTTTTTAAATATTCAAGTAAATTTAACTTGCAAGTGCAATTGTTAAAAGTCATCTCCAAAGCATTGACTTTCAAGCCATTTAGCATCTTATGTTAAATTGTTTGACCAAGTGATTTTCTCATGAGTCGATAATCGTTTTTGGACACCCACTTTCCACAGTTCGTCAAATAACCTAGCGGCTCATTATTGATAATGAATCGCTGACCTATTTAACGAACCGCGGCAAGTGAGTCCCTTTTTCGTTTTTGGTCTATCTCTATCTTTGACGAGTTTTCTTGAAAATTCCTTCTTTTATTTTCTTTTGGGTTTCTTCTCTCGTTTTTCCTCAAGACTTCACTATCACCTAATAAGGTATAGCATTCTTGAATTATTTTGTGAAGTTATCCTTAACTTCTTTGTTGAGTCTCTTTTGATTTATTTTAATCATGCCTCTCTAAGTTGAGTCTCTTTTTTCTATTCTTTCTAAACTAAGTCAAGTCGAGCCTCACCCTTTCCTCGTCATGTAATTGTTCTTTGAACATTCACAATGATTGAGAAGAGCTACGAATCTTTGAGCATGTAGTTTATCGTACGCTAAACACCATCCATTTTGGTTTTTCTATTCTTTGACTTATTTGATCTCTTTCTCTATATCATTGAGTCATATTTTTGGTGTCGACATTCATACTCATCCTTGCCTATAATGTCTTATATATAGTATTTTTCTTAAGCGTCGATTTATCCTCGCTTTTGTTTTTTCTTTATTTTTGTACCTTGATTCTCGACTTAAAGCTTTTGGAGCTTTCTAAAGGAATTATTTTTAAGGTAAAAAATGTCTTTGAGTTGAGATTTTTTGTCTTTCTCATTGTTGAGAGTTGATTGCTGTTAAAATTTACAATTGAATTGGGTGATTCTAACAATTCTAAGTTTTTAACCATTTGAGAGGATTTTTGTTAAATCTTGAATTTTCTTGGGCGATTCCAAAAATTCTAAGCTTTTAACCCTTTGACATATTATCATTAAAATTGGTACGGATGTTTCTTTTCTACCTCTATTCCAACAATTATGAATTGATCTTGTCAAGATCCTCTCCTTTGACATGTCTTTGGATCGATAGCATCGCGTGCACATTTCTTTCTTCAATGCGTGTCATTGTTTGTGAAAACGACTTTTTTTATCGTCCTCGCTTTCGTTCTTCCTCATAGTCTTTCTTCCTCTCTTTTTGACTATGTGGAATTGTTTTATTGTCCTTATCATACTCTCTTTAGTTTGGTATTTTTTCCATGATGTTAAAGTGGAGTATGTCCTCTCGACAATATTTTTCTAATAAATTGGACATTTCTTTTCTATCTTAGTCCTCTTTATATATTTTTTGGTGTCACCAAAATAAGTTGGGTTCTCTTTTCTATCTAATAGCCCTCTTATTTTTCTTAACTTATCATATTTTGACACTTCTAAAAGTTAATATTGTTTTAGCTTTCTCTTGAGTCCCTCTCCTTGTACTCAAGATGTTTAAAGCTAATTCTGCTTGGGTGACATTGCTATACATATATGCTCATGTCCACTAACTTTGTTTTGTATGACTTTTCTAACCCTTCTTTGTAGCTTGTCACTATCCTTGCTTTATTGGTGCCTCAAGCAAGCGGGAGATCATATCAAGGGGGAGCATTTTTAAGAGTTTAACTCATTACATTTGCGATCGTTAACTCACTTAAATTGCATTCATCGAACATCTTGCAAGTAATGAATTTTGGAATCTCGAAGATAAGCATATTATTATGAATGGAGTTGGTTAACCTATGGTGATTGAAGACTTCACTAGGATGACACAAGCTCAATATCTTTAGATGATGGGTCTACAGTTTGGATTCTCGCTTCTCAACCGACAACCAAAATGGATGATTAGCTTTTTAGATGCATGTTCTCTCAAAGTCGATCCTCCTCTTCCACAAATGAAGACTACCTTTCGGATGCAAGCTCTCGTGACGTCAATTCTTCTCTTCTTCAAATGACGTGTTATTGATGACTACCACTTTGGATGTGTGCACTCTCGACGTTGATTATTATCTTCTTCAAAGACGTTGACTACCTTTTTGATTCGACAAAAGGGGGAGAAGTAAGTGTAAACGAGTAACTTATACATTTTAATATGCGTTGTGGTTTACTTGTTTGTCATCATCAAAAAGGGGGTGATTTTTAGTGCAAACATTACGATGTTTTGTCGATATAATCTCTTTGTGTTTTATTGATGACAAACGTATAATTCGCAATACATTATGTAAAATGCTAAGGTACTCGTAATCACTCAAGAATACATTTGTATACTTCTCTCGACACCTCCAAGATCGCATTCGGCATGAATCACTCAAGGTATGAATAAACATGTCATTAACCTAACTAAGTGATCAAGGATTAATATTTTCTTAAACTCACTTTTATACAAAGTGACAAAGTAATTTTTAATTAACTTTATTTTTAAGAAAATGTTTTGTTAAAAAGAAAATGGAAATTTGAATTTGGCATATTCCATATGCCAAAGGAATATCCTTTGAGGGTATAAACTACCCTAGATGGCATATCCCCACTAAAGGGCAAAAATGCACGGTTTCTACGCCGGAGGTTCCTTATTGATAAGGAACCGCGAGAGGCAGTTCCTTATTGATAAGGAACCGCGGGTGTTTTCGACTGTTGCACTCTTGCCCTATAAATAGTGGATCATTTCTAGCTTTTCTTTCAACCCTTTTTGCACAGTTTCTTCACAAACATCTTTAAACTCCTTGATTAGTTAGTTTGATTAATCTTGATTAAGATGTGATTCTATCCTCCATCCTCTCATCCTCTCAATGCAAAGAGAAGAACAATTTCATTACCATGAAGTGTTGGGTTCATAACATGATGAAGATCTCTCCTTCTAGATCAAGTCATTGTTTTCCTACTATGTATATGTAGCAGATCCAAGTGTTGGGTTCACTTGGATGTGTTTGTAAGGGTAGAATATCCAAGTGATGGGTATCCTTGGATTTGGTGTTAGTTGTGTAGATCCATGTTTGATAATACTTGGATATAGTGTTAGAGTCATAGATCTAAGTGGTGAGTACTTAGATCTATATGGTTTATGGGTTTATGACATAGAACACAAGGTTTGTTATGTTGGGCCATAAAACATAACTAGGGTGAAGAGTTGTGTAGGTGTGTAGTTGTGAAGAGTGGTGTAGTTGTGAAGAGTTGGGTAGTTGTGTAGTTGTGAAGAGTTGTGTAGATCCAAATTGGTGTGTCAATTTGGAAATTGTGTAAGTTGTGTGTAGATTTATCCTCCCTAAGATTAGGCCTTGTGTCAGAAAATGGTGAAGTAGGAAACGTTGTGTAGAGTGGTCCTACCTAAGATTAGGACTCGACTTTTAGCTTAGAGTCGGAAATTGGATAAGCGACGTTGTGTATGGTTTCTCCACCTAAAGGAGTTTGTTGACTAGTGAAGTAACTCTCGAGTAAGGTGTACTCGATGAGTGGAGTAGGGCGAAGAGGATCTTCGTGACCGAACCACTATAAATCATCGTGTCGGTACTTTCCTTTACATTTATGTCTTTACTCTTATTGATGAATTTATATGTTGTTGTGTGTTGTGTGCATCTCATAATCTAAACATCTAAGTTGGGGAAAAGTTAAGGCTTAGTACATGTGTGCTTCATGTTTAGATTATGGTCAAGTGTACATCACTTAGTCTAAACATCTTAGTTACAGAAAAGCTTATGCTTAGTACGTGTGTGCTTAGTGTTTATGTCACACCCCCAATTTATCAGAGTAAGGTATCGCAATGGGGTGCGACGTTCATGACTATCACAAGATGTAGATACAAAGAACGACTATTTAAAAGTCGTTTTCATTTAATTAAAAAAAACATAAACTTGTTCGGAAGCGTATTAAACAAGATCAAATAAAGCATAGTTTTCAAAGACTTCAACATTGTTTTGGACATCCAAAATACAAGTCACGACCATTTTATTTAAATCTCCCTAGCATAACCATGTCACTCCTCCGTCTTGATACCTGAGAAAAACATTGCTAAAACGTCAACACAAAGGTCGGTGAGTTCATAGGTTTAAGTTTAAATAGTGTGATGAACCATAAGATTTTCAAGGCAATCGGCATATAATCTTATAACAAATACAAGATTATAATCAAAAGTATACGTTCTCATAACCTACGCCTAAGCTTATGACACCGAAGCGTTAACCTAAACCGACAAGATATAACAAGAGCCCGAGCAAATGCCCATCCCTAAGCATTTGTAACACCTCTAATGTAAGTGTACCTAACTTTGGTCACACAACCAAATTAGATAGGGAGGTTAATCCCGATAGATCTATCCATAACATTCGCGCTTACACAAAGTAATTAAAGGTTCATGATAGTGGGCTAAAAGGCAACATGGGATGGCGGGACTTAGACATCATGTAGGCAAATGTATGAGTTTTTAAGGCACTTATGTTCATCCGTTAAAACAAGCAATGTTCTCACCCCAAAATAGTTAAACAATTTAAAAGTGGGGGCTATGAAACTCACCTTGATGAAGTAGTAAATATGATCAAGAAAGATAGCTCGATAAATCAAGGCACGCAAACCAATGCACAAACAATCTACTCGTAACCTAAGCAAAATATCCGTACTTAGGCTAAATACAAATAATAATAACGTACGAAGCACTTGGTTGATGATTTATACTTACTCTTAATTAATAAAATGTTTTCATACATTTTTCTCGTTCAACAATTTTTAGTCACGGGGTCAAGTTCGGGTCTCGATAACTTATTAACTAATAGTCCGAAAAATAAACGGACTCTCATTATAAAAACTAGGCCACGAGGTTGTCGATATTTGATAAATATCACATTCTAATAAAGTCCTTAAGTCTAGCAAAAATTATGCAAAGTGGCGCACTCACAAGTACAAATAAACAAGAAAGTTTCAATTATTTATAAGTGTAAATTAGTCATCTTTGGAAATTTATTGTGAGTTCGTTACTTAACTTTAAGACAAACCGAAAGTCGTTTTGAAAACTAGGCCGGGTCAAGTTTCATAAAGTATTTTTATATCTTTGGGCGAAGGTCATTACGTTGGCTATAAATGGGCATAAAGTAGTGAACTCGGCCACTCTTTATGTCTATAAATATAACCTATACTTGTTTTAGAAGTTGGAAAAGAAATGGAAATCTTTGTTTCTGATTTTCTTTTTTACGCCCCCTTAAACGCACCCTTGAGGTGTCCGAATTTTCCCCCACTTGTTATTTAACAATCTACACACATACATGGTAATTCAATGCTTAACAAGTAGAAAGGAAAATAAGCCATTGTTGCCATAGTTGGCTTTGCTTCTACGCAGACTGACAAGAAAAAGGGGATGGTCCCCTTTTTTACTATGCCAACACTATACATACATGCATATAAAGTTAGCTACTACCTTTGTCTATCATACATTTATCCTAGACACTTACCCTGCATGAGAAGGAATCAAAAGAAAACACAAGGAGGGAAGGACTACTGCATACGCATACTACTATACATTCACATTTGGTTTTACTTGTTTATGCCAAAATAGCTTCTAGTCCTTTAAACATTCATGTATACATGACAATATAGCATACATTCTAGCATGGTAAGAAAGTACTACAGTTTGCCCTGTTAGGACAGTCTACACCCAACAAGAAAGACGAGTGTGGCCTACTTTGCATTCACTTTTATACCATATATGTATTTTCATATGCACAACAAAAAAAGTGGTCCAAGACATACTTGTTCACTATTATACTATCACTGTTTTTATGCAGGAAACTTTCACCCTTTTCTAGCTAGGCCCTACTTTTGTGTGTATATATATATATATTTCTCTTACTTTCCTTTTGGGTTCCCAGTTTCTTTATACACACGACACAACATGAAATCACACAAAAATGACTAGGTTTCGTTTGGTATATTACTGTTTTTCTTAGCCATTGTTTAGCATACTAGAACTGGTCATACTTCACCCACATATTATAATCGAACACACTCATGTACATATATAGTGTAAAACATGCATACTGTTATTAGGCAAGTTGCATAGGATTCACATTCGAGACATAGATATACTTATCCCACTATTATTAAGCAATGTACATGAGGTCCACATTCACACAAACACATTACATGCAACAGACCTTATATATATTCAGGCAGCAACACACATACTCCCCACACGCACACACATACAATTCACGTTCATAATGGCTGGAGGTGGTACGCTGTTGGGAATTAAACATTATGTTTTATACGCAGTATGCACATGAAAGATCACATATGATAAGCTAGTTGCTAGGTGTTTTCTAGGTTTCTTTCATTTCCTCCTTCACATAAGTATCGTGTACTCATAAAATCATAGGCGTTGGTTGTTATTATGACAAATCTCAGTAAGTTCATTTATAGTTTTAGTAATTACAAGGAGTGGACAATTCTATTCATGGCACTATACACATAGCGATACACATTTTATACAACTCCTCATAAAATCATGCATACAACACCATCTCTATAAGCTACTACACGCAGGAGGTTTGTTCGCATACATAAACAATTCACATGACCATAACATACCTTATGTCCACATATAAGCTCTACGTGTTCGTGATTCGTTCATAAAATTAGGGTTTCAAACGATCATTTTAGTTCACTACTAGGTTCCCAGTAGTTCTCAAATAACCTAATTAGTCCATAGCTCATTCGTCTAGTTTGTTAATGGGTCTCATTTTTAGATGGTTTTGGTCATCAAATGTTTATCACATCAAACCCTAGTCGTGATATTAGCCCATCGTGAGGTCTTACAAACCTCATACCCTTGATCCCCCGTGACTTAGTTTTATTGCTTGACGCAAGCTTATTTATGTTACAAGTTGAGCAAGTATGATCATCAACCAACGTTATAATGAGTAAAGAATTTGTACTTACAAGGGTCCTATGTACTTGGTGAAGATGATGAACAAGAGCTAGTGAACTACGTCAACAACTTGAGTATTTTATGTAGCTTTTGAATATCAACCCGAAACTCTTGCTTACTTATAATTGTTGTGCCATACTCACTGTTTTTCTTTGAAAGAACTTTGAATTGTGTGTGTGAGTTTTATGTGAGGAAAGAAGTTAGTATTTATAGGCAAGGAGTGGGGTATTTAGGGTTAAGCAACTAGTTAGACTTTAGTTAGGGTATTTAGTTGGTTTGTAACCAAGGTTTACAAAAGGAACTAGCATGGGAAACCAAAATAGCTTGGGGAATATCTTTGTGCTTGGGGTTTCGATTATGGCAGCAAAGAGAGGGGTTCGAGGGTACTTTCTTTTGACCCAAGTTGGTATCCGGTGGACAGTGAGAAAGAAGGTGTAACACTCTCATTTTTCGTATCGGTACAGCGGAAGGGTCTTTCAGAGTGTTACGGGATAGCACAATAACTCCAATCATAGACAACACATAAAAATGGTTGTACAAGTTTTAACAAACATTCATTCGATAAAAAGGTTTAAAAGTGTACAACAGGTCCCAAATTATACAGGTCATTAAGTTTACAAAACACAGATCGAATGAACATTTTTAATATTAAGTGTGGGCCATCAGAGTCGATCTTCATCCGGATTACCTTCAAGCACCTGAGATAGAAAACATGCAAAAATCATATCAGCGAATGCCGAGTGAATTCATAGAGTTTAATGAAAACCGTTATATAAATCAATCATTTACAACCATTAAAATCAGAACACAAATATCGGAAGTAAGTCCACATATTGCTAGTCAGGCAATATATAAATCAAGCATACATCTGAAACCGTCCATGAGACCGTAGTCTCTATATTACCATGATAGGTAATATATTCATCGTAATAGCGTCGTTATCGTTTATTATTGTATTAGGTTGTAGGATTATTATTAGCCGCATGACATTGTTACCTTACTGTGAAAACAGCGGGCCGCGAACCCGACAAACAATTTGCCCATCTAAGTTAGCGTGTCGTCACAAAAATCACGCTATGGAATCTTCTCATACATAAATTCGCTTACCAATCAATGTGGTACGACGGGGATCAACCGTCAAGGCGCGAACTGGGGTGATCGTCCCCAAATAGTACTATCAAATGCATAAGCGTCTACCAAATCCCGGTAGTTCACAATTCATGCTAATGGGACTTTAAGTGACATAACCTAACTACTAATAATCCTTTTAGTCTCGAATATAGGGTCATAGCATCATTCGGGTCCATCTCATTAAGCATACAATCGGGACTACTTGTGTTCTATTTTTATAAAAATCTAGCATGTTATCTCCCTCGCGGGTTTACAAATCATTTTATAAAACATTTAAAAGAGTGCGAGGCTATGAACTCACGTTGTTAATGAATGGCGGATTATCGGCTACGGGCGTGCTTCGGTCACGGAAACCTATATAAATAATAATCGGTCTTAGACTCGGTCCAATGACTTTTATCAAAATAACAATATACATATATATGATTATTGTACATATGATGATGATCAAGTGGGTTTATAAATCCTCATTTACTCATTTTAGTGTTTACGTTTTAGTATCGTCTTACTAGTTCACTAGTTTTACCGATTTTACCTATTTTAAGTTCATTAAGTCTTTTATAAGTTCTTTTACTTGTTTTTACCCATTTTATACTTATAAGATCAGTATATATACTTTTCATGTTGGGCCCTATTGGGTTAAGCCCAAATAATTCTTTTTACAAGCATTTATCTTATTAAGTCCAATTATTAGTCTAATAGGTTTAGTTAGCTCGTAAATGTCCGTAATTCTTATAGTTCGGGTTTTATCGGTTTTTACTTGTCTTAGTTACTTATACATCAGTATATATCTTTTATAAACTTTACATTAGACGGGTTTGGTCGTCTAAGTTTTATTTGATGAAAAACGTTAATTTCACGGCGATAGCCGAAAAAGTCGTAAAAATCAAGTTTATAGTTTTTATTACTTATAAATATTACTTTTACCACCATTTATATATTTTACCCATTTAATTAACCTTTTATACATTTATATAATTAAGTTTTACAAGTTAGTGGGTTTATACTTTACATTTTATAAATTATAAAGTGAGTGCTTATATAATAATAATAAACATTATTTCCAAAATCTGATTTTTAACTTCACATTCACCATTTTTATCATATCTAGAGTTCTACAATGACTTAGAAGCTCATTTTTAAATGACAACTTCTTCATGATATGTGCTAAATATAACTTAGTTATAGCTACTGCCCATTTTAAGCTTAAGTTGCCTTAACAGTCCCTACAAAACTGCTTATTCAGATTGTACTACCTAACTTGTTTTGATCATATCTCACTCATTATTTTGATTCCATTGCATGGCCAACTCTCACATGTGTATAACATCATCTACTTTACTGTAAATAGATCAAACCATGCATTTTTATCAGTTCTTTATTTAGTTATCTACTGTTTTTATACAGCCAACTATTTAGACATGATTTTAGCTTCATTTCTTATGGTTATCATCATTTTTAAGCATGTTTATCAACACTTGATCCCCACACAACATTTTTATCATCATATATACATCATATACATATACAAAATGAAAGAAAATACATTTGTTCTTTACAAAATAATAAGAGAAAAATGTAGAGGATGATCTTCTTTACCAATCCAAGTGGATTTCTTGTTTTAAGAAGGCAAGAACTTGATGAACACAACAAGTATCTCCAAGACCATCAAATAGCAAGATCATATGTTGGAAAATCAGCCCTAGGACACAAGCAAATCACCTCCAAAGTTGGTTATATGGCCACCAAATGATCAAGGTTTCAAGGAAACACCTTAATAGGACTAGTAAACATGTGGTTTGTAGTTGGAAGAGATCAAAAATGGTGTTTATGGCTTGATATGGGACGGCACATATGGTGAAGTAGAGAGAGTTTGAGAGTAAATTGCATGTGTAAAATGGTTAAGTGAAAACCATTGTTGGTTTTGATAAGTTTGGTGGAAAGCTTAGCCTAAAGTGTAAGCTAAGGCTTACACTTGTTCTTAAACAAGTTAAGTTAGTGCCACCTATGGTGGTGAGGTGTTTTTGGCCGTCCCATGTAAGCTAGTGGGATGGGGCAAAGTGTTTTGTCCCATCTCACTAGTTTACGGGTATTTCTCGATTCTAGTTTTCTTGATTTGCGTGCCCTCGGGTCGTTTTACGAAAAACGTTTTTATAAATTATGAATCACCGTCACAAAACGAATCCAATAAAAATTATCTCATCAAAAACGGAGTTCAAAAACGTAAATACGTAATCCTAAGGTTTCCGGTTTAGTCGTAAAAGACGCCAAATTATGCACGTAAGCCCAAATTTAAATCCGTAAATTGTGAGTTCGTCAACCAACACAAAAATAAGTTTCAAAATATTATACGAGAAAATATTTAACTACCTGAAAATGTTAGACTTGTCACAGCTTTTCCTCCTAAAAGGGATCAACGTCCTCGTGATCCATTTCATTTGGATGTCCGTTTCTTATTGAAATCGAAGAGGTGCGGATATTTCTTCCACATTTCATCCTCTCGTTCCCAAGTATACTCCGGTCCATGCTTTGAATTCCATCGGATCTTGACAATAGGTATCCGACTTTGTTTCAGTTGCTTTACCTCACGGTCCATAACTTCTACGGGCTCTTCGATAAAATGCAACTTCCCATCTATTCGAACCTTACCTAACGGAATTTTCTCATCACTCACTGCTAGACATTTCTTCAGATTAGATACATGGAATGTGTTGTGAACACCATGAAGTTCTGGGGGTAACTCTAGTTTGTAAGCCACCGGACCTACTCTAGATAGAATCTTAAAGGGTCCAATATAACGGGGATTCAATTTTCCTCGTTTTCCAAATCTGATAACGCCTTTCCATGGCGATACTTTCAACATTACTCGGTCACCCACTTCAAACTCCATTGGCTTCCGCCGCACATCCGCGTAACTTTTCTGTCTACTACGGGCAGTCAACAACCTCTTCTTAATCTGAACTATCATCTCCGTAGTCTCCCGGATCAATTCCGGTCCCGTGAGCTGGGTATCCCCAACTTCACTCCAACATACAGGAGATCTACACTTCCTACCATACAAAGCTTCAAACGGTGCAGCCTTAATACTAGAATGGTAACTATTGTTATACGAAAACTCTGCTAACGACAAATGTTTATCCCAATTCTTACCAAAGTCTAACACACAAGCTCTCAACATATCTTCCAGTGTTTGTATCGTCCTTTCACTCTGCCCATCAGTCTGGGGGTGATAAGCAGTGCTCATATCGAGATTCGTTCCCAAAGATCTTTGGAGAGATTTCCAAAAATTCGATGCGAATCTAGGATCTCGATCTGAAATGATCGATACAGGCACTCCATGCTTGCATACGACATTATCCAGGTATATTCGAGTCAGCTTCTCTAGTGAGAACTGCTCCTTAACCGGAATGAAGTGTGCTGATTTGGTCAGTCTATCGACAATAACCCAAATCGAATTGTTTCCAGATGATGTTCTAGGAAGCTTGGTGATAAAGTCCATTGTAATTCGCTCCCACTTCCATTCAGGAATCTTTGGTTGTTGAAGTAGTCCTGATGGCTTTTGATGTTCAGCTTTAACTCTAGCACAAGTCAAGCATTGAAGAACATACATAGCTATGTCAGCTTTCATGTTCGGCCACCAATACAACTTCTTCAAATCATGGTACATCTTATCAGATCCCGGATGAATGGAATACTTAGATTTATGGGATTCTAACATAATCAAATCTCTTAAGCCTCCAAACTTAGGTATCCACATACGACCTCTTAAACATTTCACTCCATCAGCTCTAACCTCTAAAGGATCTCCTTCTCCTCGGAACCCTTCATTAACAAAATTCTCCTTCTTACAAGCTTCTATTTGCGCATTTCTAATTTGCTCAGGCAAATTATTGTGCACGGTCAAGACTAGAGAACGCACCCTGATAGGCTCTCTATCTTTCCTACTCAATGCATCAGCAACAACATTGGCTTTTCCTGGGTGATATTTTATATCACAATCATAATCACTTAACAACTCTATCCATCTTCGTTGCCTCATGTTCAACTCTTTCTGGTCGAGAATATACTGTAGGCTTTTGTGATCGGTGAATACCGTACACTTGGTGCCATACAGATAATGCCTCCACAACCTAAGAGCAAAGACCACCGCTCCTAGCTCAAGATCGTGAGTAGCATAATTCTCCTCATTCTTCCTTAATTGCCTAGAAGCATAAGCTATCACTTTCTCTCTCTGCATCAACACAGCTCCATAACCTCTAAGAGATGCATCACAATACACTACAAAATCTTCACTCCCTTCGGGTAATGATAAGATTGGCGCACTACATAATTTTTGCTTCAATGTCTGAAATGCTCCATCTTCATCACTTCCCCAAACGAAAGGTTTATTCTTCTGAGTAAGCTTAGTCAAGGGTTTAGCTATTAAAGAAAATTCTTTAATGAATCGTCTATAATAGCCAGCTAATCCTAAGAACTGTCGCACTTCCGTTGGCGTTGTCGGTGCAGACCAATTCTTAATAGCTTCAACCTTTGCAGGATCAACATGAATTCCATCTCTGTTAATCACATGACCAAGAAATTGCACAGAATCTAACCAGAAATCACACTTCAAAAACTTAGCATACAACCTTTCATCCTTCAGCAACTTCAAAACAATCTTCAAATGTTCTCTATGCTCATCTTCATTCTTAGAATAGATTAGAATATCGTCAATAAACACAATCACAAATTTATCCAAGTAGGGCTTGCACACTCGATTCATTAAATCCATGAAAACCGCAGGTGCGTTAGTTAACCCAAATGGCATTACTTGAAATTCATAGTGTCCATAACGAGTTCTAAATGCAGTTATAGGAATATCTTCTTCACGGACGCGAAGTTGGTGATATCCTGACCGCAAATCTATCTTAGAATACACACTAGATCCTTGCAGTTGATCAAACAAATCATCAATCCTAGGTAAAGGATATCGATTCTTAATTGTCAACTTATTCAGTTCCCTATAATCAATGCACATACGAAAAGATCCATCCTTCTTCTTAACGAACAAGACTGGAGCTCCCCAAGGCGACGAGCTCGGTCGAATAAAACCTTTATCGGACAACTCCTTAAGTTGCTCAGATAACTCCTTTAATTCAGAAGGGGCTAATCGGTAAGGCGCACGTGCCACCGGTGCAACACCAGGAATTAAATCGATTCGAAACTCTACTTGCCTTATCGGTGGAAGTCCTGGTAAATCTTTAGGAAATACCTCAGGAAATTCACAAATAATAGGTACATCTTCCAATCGTTTCTCCCTAGACTCATTCCCGGTCACTTGAGCTAAGAATAACTCACAACCGTTCCTGATGTACTTTTGGACTTTAATACATGAAACGATTTTCAAACGGGATTCACCTCGACTACCATCAATTACTAACGTTCTATTCCTAAGAGGAATCTTAACCTTCTTCTCTCCACATAAAATAGTAGCATTATTCAACGACAACCAATCCATACCAATAATAACATCGAAACTACCTAATTCTATCAACATCAAATCAATCGGAAAGGAATGGTTCAAGAGATTTAGAGAGCATCCTTCTAATAGCTTATTAGTTTTCACTAATTTACCATCAGCCAATTCCACCTCGTAACTGGTACTTATCTCAACAGGTTCAATATCAATAAGGGCACTAAATTTAGTGGATACAAAGCTCCTATCGGCACCCGAATCGAATAAAGCAACAGCATAATGATTGTTGAGTAATAACGTACCGGTAACGACATTCGGATCCTCTTTCTTCACCTCAATTGTTCCAAGTTGGTAGATACCACCCTGGGGGTTTCTTCCAGGTACAATCGCTTTCAACTTGGGGCATTCCGATTTCCTATGACCTTCTTCATTACAGTTGAAGCAAATCGTTCCCTTCTTACACCTTTAAACCTTGTGTCCAAGCTTTCCGTAATTTCGGCACTTCCAGCAGTCGCCAGGATGCCTCTTGTTGCCACACTTAGGACATCTATCATCGTTGCGCGGTGCATTGTTGGTAATAGCATTTGCATTCCCCTTTCTCTGGTTCTGACGGCGATTGAAATTCTTCCTATAATCACCTCTATCTACACGCTCACCGTCTCCCTTTCTTTTCTCACCTACACGGGCTTCATCTTCCTTATCCTGAATTATCTGTCCAATGAGTTGGTAAGCCATTCGAACAGCATCATCAATGGTAAGTGGTTTCGATGATGTCACGTCCCCCCGGATATTCCTGGTCAACCCTTTCACATATTGCTCAATTCGGATCTCTTCGGGTTCAACCAATCGAGGACATAGCAAGGCCAACTCATGGAATCGATTCGTGTAACTATCAATGTCCACACCCTTCATTCTTAAATGAATCAACTCCTGTTCTAACCTAATGATCACACTACGAGGACAAAACTCCAAAGTCATCCACTTCTTAATTTCAGCCCAAGGAGTAGCATTAGCAGCATCAAGACCCATGAAAGCAATTCTCCCGTTCCACCAAGTCAACGCACGACCTTTAAGAGTAGCCATAGCAAAAGTCACCTTATCTTCCTCCTTACACTTACTAATCCTAAACACCGATTCAATCTTCTCGATCCACTGGCTTAGTCCTACAGCACCTTCAGTTCCATTAAAAGGTAGAGGTTCACACTTCATGAACGTCACATAAGTACAGCCACCAATTTCAGGTGCATTCGTTCCAAGTCCTCCTATATTTCCTCCAGCATTAGCATTCACATTATTAGCATTCACATTCACATTAGTACCGCCAATTCCACTACCGCCAGCTCCACTACCGCCAGCTCCACTACCGCCAGCTCCACTACCGCCAGCTCCACTACCGCCAGCTTCATTTCTAGCATTTGCCATAAATTCAGTCATAGATGCGGTAACTTGCTCCGTAATAATCCTACGTACATCATCCTCAGTCACAGCCTTCTTGGGCGGCATAGTTCTATAATTCCACAATTTCAAAGCATTAAGCATTCATCCCACAAAGGATTCATATAATATGGATCGAATTCATAATCAAGATACAAATAAGGCACAATATGGAATTCAAGACAAGATACATATTTCATTCGATCTGAAACAAAAGTATTGTCTTAGTACATCCATATCAAAGTTCTAACACTATATACACTCAAAATTCGTGCCAAATCTATTACTAACAAGTCGGTTCGGTCAAAGCTACAAAAGCACAAAAGATATAAAGGTCACTACTAAATACAGACTGGTCTACTGAGAACCGCCGGATGGTCCATCATCCATCGTCTTCTGGATCTTCGCCGGACGATCACTAGACTCATCTTCAGCTGGGCGCTTACGGATTACTCCTCTTTCAACCATGTCGGCATAAAATCTACTGTTCCAACCCACTGATATATTCAACTCCTTTTCAGCTTTCTCACGCATCGCACGAGCCACACTCAACTGAATCTCCAAAGAATTCACCTTTCTCTTCATAGTAGCATACTCACCACTTTCCAACACCGATAACCTCCTAAAAGCCTCATTCAAACCACGTTCTACATTACTCAAATCCAAACTAAGCAATTCTCGCTCTTTCTCTCCAATCTTAGTCTTCGATTCCAAATAAGCAACCTGAGTCTGAACAACACCTAATCCAACCTCTGTCACACAACTCCTAACACGGGAAGCATCTAGATCACGTCTCAAGGCCCATGGTGCAAGACCATCAATATGAGTAGCCTCTCGAGTACTAGACGACTCTCCTATCTCACATCTACGAGTAGCAACACCATCAGTACCGTCAGGTGCATCGTCATCCTCATCCTCCTCTTATTCAGAATCAGATTCAGACGATTCAGACATTTCATCCCTAGGTAACTCATCCTCGGAATCAGACAAACAAACTGGTGGGGGCAAAGGCTCGCCCTCTGGAACATCATACGGATAAATAAGCTCAGCTTCCTCATCGTCATCAACCTCAACCTCTATACCTACATCCTCCTCGACATCCTCGTCGTCAATCTCGTCATCTAACTCATCTAACCCAATCTCATTCTCATTCTCAATATCCACATTCTCAATCTCATTCTCTACTAAGTCAACCTGAGGGGCAATCTGATCTCCTAGTCCTATCTCGGGCTCGGGATCCTCAAATGGTTCCTCCTCGTCATCAATATCAAAATCTACTAAGTCTAAATAAGGATCATCTTCTATATTAGGTTCGGGAATAGCATGGTTTTCTACAGGAATATTAGGGTCAGCCATGACAATCTGCATTTATATATATTTATCTCGTATTAGGATAACATACTAGTTAAACAATTACATAATGAAATCACGATATATACATATATATAAATTAAATTATATATATCAAAATATATATCTTCTCAATAAGGCTTGTTGGTAACGTCGGAGATCTCTGGCACTGTTATAGTCAAAAGATTTTTCAAATATTTTCTCAGATGTTCATTGTCAAAAGATTTTGAAAAGTTTTGTTCAAAACCTTGGTTTTTAAAAATCTTTTGTTCTCTACAACGAGAGCTCTGGTACCAAACTGTAACACTCTCATTTTTCGTATCGGTACAGCGGAAGGGTCTTTCAGAGTGTTACGGGATAGCACAATAACTCCAATCATAGACAACATATAAAAATGGTTGTACAAGTTTTAACAAACATTCATTCGATAAAAAGGTTTAAAAGTGTACAACAGGTCCCAAATTATACAGGTCATTAAGTTTACAAAACACAGATCGAATGAACATTTTTAATATTAAGTGTGGGCCATCAGAGTCGATCTCCATCCGGATTACCTTCAAGCACCTGAGATAGAAAACATGCAAAAATCATATCAGCGAATGCCGAGTGAATTCATAGAGTTTAATGAAAACCGTTATATAAATCAATCATTTACAATCATTAAAATCAGAACACAAATATCGGAAGTAAGTCCACATATTGCTAGTCAGGCAATATATAAATCAAGCATACATCTGAAACCGTCCATGAGACCGTAGTCTCTATATTACCATGATAGGTAATATATTCATCGTAATAGCGTCGTTATCGTTTATTATTGTATTAGGTTGTAGGATTATTATTAGCCGCATGACATTGTTACCTTACTGTGAAAACAGCGGGCCGCGAACCCGACAAACAATTTGCCCATCTAAGTTAGCGTGTCGTCACAAAAATCACGCTATGGAATCTTCTCATACATAAATTCGCTTACCAATCAATGTGGTACGACGGGGATCAACCGTCAAGGCGCGAACTGGGGTGATCGTCCCCAAATAGTACTATCAAATGCATAAGCGTCTACCAAATCCCGGTAGTTCACAATTCATGCTAATGGGACTTTAAGTGACATAACCTAACTACTAATAATCCTTTTAGTCTCGAATATAGGGTCATAGCATCATTCGGGTCCATCTCATTAAGCATACAATCGGGACTACTTGTGTTCTATTTTTATAAAAATCTAGCATGTTATCTCCCTCGCGGGTTTACAAATCATTTTATAAAACATTTAAAAGAGTGCGAGGCTATGAACTCACGTTGTTAATGAAAGGCGGATTATCGGCTACGGCCGTGCTTCGGTCACGGAAACCTATATAAATAATAATCGGTCTTAGACTCGGTCCAATGACTTTTATCAAAATAACAATATACATATATATGATTATTGTACATATGATGATGATCAAGTGGGTTTATAAATCCTCATTTACTCATTTTAGTGTTTACGTTTTAGTATCGTCTTACTAGTTCACTAGTTTTACCGATTTTACCTATTTTAAGTTCATTAAGTCTTTTATAAGTTCTTTTACTTGTTTTTACCCATTTTATACTTATAAGATCAGTATATATACTTTTCATGTTGGGCCCTATTGGGTTAAGCCCAAATAATTCTTTTTACAAGCATTTATCTTATTAAGTCCAATTATTAGTCTAATAGGTT
Organism: Glebionis coronaria; assembly: GCA_025667525.1. Lineage (NCBI taxonomy): Eukaryota > Viridiplantae > Streptophyta > Magnoliopsida > Asterales > Asteraceae > Glebionis > Glebionis coronaria. The sequence goes on from CM046878.1 coordinate 309,420,672, forward strand.
TAGTTAGCTCGTAAATGTCCGTAATTCTTATAGTTCGGGTTTTATCGGTTTTTACTTGTCTTAGTTACTTATACATCAGTATATATCTTTTATAAACTTTACATTAGACGGGTTTGGTCGTCTAAGTTTTATTTGATGAAAAACGTTAATTTCACGGCGATAGCCGAAAAAGTCGTAAAAATCAAGTTTATAGTTTTTATTACTTATAAATATTACTTTTACCACCATTTATATATTTTACCCATTTAATTAACCTTTTATACATTTATATAATTAAGTTTTACAAGTTAGTGGGTTTATACTTTACATTTTATAAATTATAAAGTGAGTGCTTATATAATAATAATAAACATTATTTCCAAAATCTGATTTTTAACTTCACATTCACCATTTTTATCATATCTAGAGTTCTACAATGACTTAGAAGCTCATTTTTAAATGACAACTTCTTCATGATATGTGCTAAATATAACTTAGTTATAGCTACTGCCCATTTTAAGCTTAAGTTGCCTTAACAGTCCCTACAAAACTGCTTATTCAGATTGTACTACCTAACTTGTTTTGATCATATCTCACTCATTATTTTGATTCCATTGCATGGCCAACTCTCACATGTGTATAACATCATCTACTTTACTGTAAATAGATCAAACCATGCATTTTTATCAGTTCTTTATTTAGTTATCTACTGTTTTTATACAGCCAACTATTTAGACATGATTTTATCTTCATTTCTTATGGTTATCATCATTTTTAAGCATGTTTATCAACACTTGATCCCCACACAACATTTTTATCATCATATATACATCATATACATATACAAAATGAAAGAAAATACATTTGTTCTTTACAAAATAATAAGAGAAAAATGTAGAGGATGATCTTCTTTACCAATCCAAGTGGATTTCTTGTTTTAAGAAGGCAAGAACTTGATGAACACAACAAGTATCTCCAAGACCATCAAATAGCAAGATCATATGTTGGAAAATCAGCCCTAGGACACAAGCAAATCACCTCCAAAGTTGGTTATATGGCCACCAAATGATCAAGGTTTCAAGGAAACACCTTAATAGGACTAGTAAACATGTGGTTTGTAGTTGGAAGAGATCAAAAATGGTGTTTATGGCTTGATATGGGACGGCACATATGGTGAAGTAGAGAGAGTTTGAGAGTAAATTGCATGTGTAAAATGGTTAAGTGAAAACCATTGTTGGTTTTGATAAGTTTGGTGGAAAGCTTAGCCTAAAGTGTAAGCTAAGGCTTACACTTGTTCTTAAACAAGTTAAGTTAGTGCCACCTATGGTGGTGAGGTGTTTTTGGCCGTCCCATGTAAGCTAGTGGGATGGGGCAAAGTGTTTTGTCCCATCTCACTAGTTTACGGGTATTTCTCGATTCTAGTTTTCTTGATTTGCGTGCCCTCGGGTCGTTTTACGAAAAACGTTTTTATAAATTATGAATCACCGTCACAAAACGAATCCAATAAAAATTCTCTCATCAAAAACGGAGTTCAAAAACGTAAATACGTAATCCTAAGGTTTCTGGTTTAGTCGTAAAAGACGCCAAATTATGCACGTAAGCCCAAATTTAAATCCGTAAATTGTGAGTTCGTCAACCAACACAAAAATAAGTTTCAAAATATTATACGAGAAAATATTTAACTACCTGAAAATGTTAGACTTGTCACAGAAGGAGAGGCAATAGTACATGGCATTAAATGGAATGGTGGTACTCAATTCAAATTGTGTTTGAGGGTCAACATGGCAAGAAAACGTGGGTTCTATATGTTTCAGGGGGGGGGACCGACCTTTGCAAGTAGTAAGAAAAGGGTTTTTGGTTTTTATTTTGTATATTTGTAAAATTGTTTATTTGTTGTAGTAGGTGTTTAGGGTTTAAATGTGTATATGTGATATAGAGTTTTAGTGATAGTTTAAACAAATTTGTTAATGTACATTCCCTAAATGTGTCGTTATATAAATGGAGTGAAAAATATTTATTTTGTGTCGCGAATTCTTTAAATGAGACTTCGTTGATAAAATTAAACGTCGTTCCTTAAAATGAAATTTCTCTAACAAGAAGTCGAAATGAACAATAATTATCTACGTAATAATTCATGATTGTCATTCATAAAATATTAGATCCGTACAAAATTACGCGTAATCAATTGGGAATATCGATAGACACGCAAGTCTAACCCGAACTAACACGTTTCACATAAATTAAATAGATCCCAAATTCACGGTTGTGACATCCGACAACCCTTAAGTTTGAGCTTCGACCCGAAGCTCATATTTTGATGAAACATATCTAATTAAATAGATTAGGATACTTAAGCTTAAATTGATCTTCACGTTCCCAAGTAAACTCGGGTCCTCGTTGTGCATTCCAACGCACTTTCACAATCGGTATACGGCTTTGTCTAAGTTGTTTAATTTCACGGTCTACAATCTCAACGGGTTCTTCAACAAACACGAGCTTGTCGTCAAGTTGAATTTCTTCTAATGGTATAACAAGCGTCTCATCGGATAGACATTTCTTCAAATTGCAAATGTGGAACACATTATGCACGCGACTAAGTTCTTGAGGTAAATCTAAGTGGTAAGCGACTTCACCAATTCGTTGAGTAATTTTGAACGGTCCAATATATCGTGGGTTTAACTTTCCTCGTTTTCCAAAACGAATGACACCTTTCCACGGTGCGACTTTTAGCATGACGAGGTCTCCAACTTGAAATTCCAATGGCTTACGTCTTTTGTCGGCGTAACACTTTTAACGATCACGGGCCGCTTGCATACGGCTCTTGATTTGGACAATTTTCTCCGTCATTTCAAGAATTATTTCCAGGCCGGTAAGTTGTGCATCACCAACCTCCACCTAACAAACGGGTGAACGACACTTTCGACCATAAAGTGCTTCAAACGGTGCCGCTTTAATGCTCGTATGGTAACTATTGTTATATGAAAATTCCACGAGCTGTAAATGACGATCCCATCCGTTTCCAAAATCTATCACACATGCTCGGAGCATGTCTTCTAAAGTTTAGATGGTTCTTTCGCTTTGGCCATCCGTTTGAGGATGGTAAGCCGTGCTCATATCTAGTTGTGTTCCTAGAGCTTCTTGAAGTGATTGCCAAAATCTTGAGCAATATCGACCGTCTCGATCCGAAATTATGGATATCGGCACTCCATGCTTAGCAACGATTTCTTTCACATATAATCGTGCTAAATGATCCATTTGGTCTTTTTCTTTCATAGGAAGAAAATGTGCGAACTTTGTAAGAGGATCCAAAATGACCCAAATCGTGTCATATCCGGCGGATGTCTTGGGTAATTTAGTGATAAAGTCCATAGTAATTCTTTCCCATTTCCACTCTGGGATTCTAGGTTGGACTAGTAATTCCGACGGCTTTTGATGCTCGACCTTAACTTTCGCGCAAGTTAAGCATTTTCCAACATAAGTAGCTATATCGGCTTTCATGTTCGGCCACCAATAAAACATCTTCATGTCATGGTACATTTTATCCGATCCAGGGTGAACCGAATATTTAGATTTATGTGACTCATGCATAATTATGTTTCTCATGTTTCCATATCGTGGTAGCCAACTTCTACCTTCAAGACATAACGTTCCATCGATACGTGCAACGAGTTTCTTCGTGATCATACCTCCGACATCTTCCTTATGAATGTTATCCGCCTTAATGGCTTCACGTTGAGCTTCTAAGATCTTTTTGGGTATGTTCAAGCCAATAGTCATCACTAAAGCTCGAACTCTAAGAGGTTTATCACGAGGTTTCCTACTTAAAGCGTCGGCTACAACATTGCCTTTTCCCGGTGTATAACGAATTTCACAATCGTAATCACCAAGCAATTCCAACCATCGTCTTTGTCTCATGTTAAGTTCTTTTTTATTCAAGATGTGTTGTAAACTTTTGTGGTCGGTGAACACAACATATTTGGTACCGTAAAGGTAATCTCTCCAAATCTTGAGAGCAAAAACGACCGCGCCTAATTCCAAATCGTGAGTGGTATAGTTTTCTTCGTTTGGCTTCAATTGTCGAGAGGCATAAGCGATAACTTTCTTTCTTTGCATAAGAACCGCGCCTAAGCCTTTAATTGACGCGTCACAATAGAATTCAAATTCTTCACTACCCTCGGGTAGTGCGAGAATAGGTGTATTACAAAGCTTTTGTTTGAGGGTTTGGAAAGACAATTCTTGATCGTCTCCCCATTCAAACTTTTTGTTCTTTTGAGTCAAAGTTGTCATAGACTTTGCGATCTTCAAAAATCCTTCGATAAATCTTCTATAATAACCGGCGAGTCCAAGGAATTGTCGAATCTCCGTGGGAGTAGTAGGAGTCGCCAAATCCTTGACCGCTTCAATTTTGGCGGGATCAACGTGAATTCCACTACTATCAATCACGTGACCAAGAAATTGAACTGTGTGAATCCAAAATTCACACTTTGAGAACTTAGCATACAAATGCTCTTGCCTAAATAATTCCAAAATCTTTTTCAAGTGTTCCTCGTGTTCTTCCTTACTATGAGAGTAAATAAGGATTTCATCAATGAACACGATAACAAACTTGTCCAAGTAAGGTTTACACACACGGTTCATGAGGTCCATGAAAACCGCGGGTGCATTAGTCAAACCAAAAGGCATGACTTGGAATTCAAAATGACCGTATCGGGTTCGGAACGCCGTCTTGGAAATATCTTCTTCTCGAACTCTAAGTTGGTGATAACCTGATCTTAAGTCAATTTTTGAATAAATGCTCGAATCTTGAAGTTGATCAAACAAATCGTCGATCCTTGGGAGAGGATAACGATTTTTAATGGTATGTTTGTTCAATTCGCGATAATCGATGCACATTCTAAAAGTTCCGTCTTTCTTCTTTACAAATAGAACCGGAGCTCCCCAAGGCGAGGAACTCGGCCTAATAAATCCTTTGTCGGTAAGCTCCTTCAATTGGTCGGCTAATTCCTTCATCTCGGCGGGTGCTAAACGGTAGGGTGCTCTTGCGACGGGTGCGGCTCCGGGTGTTAACTCGATATGGAATTCTACTTGACGGAGTGGTGGCAATACGGGTAAATCTTCGGGGAAAACATCGGGAAAGTCTTTAACAATCGGAACATCTTCAATCTTCTTCTCTTTCGGCTCGGTTTCTTTCTTGTTAGTAACTTGAATGAGAAAAATCGGACGACCTTCCTCGATGTACTTTTTGGTTTTAGTACATGAGATGACATCTAATTGAGTTTGGCTTTTCGCGGCATTTCTTTCTCCAAAGATAGTTAGAATTTGCCTTCCATATGGAACGCGAACTTGTTTTTCGTGACAAAGCAACTCCGCATGGTATTTAGACAACCAGTCCATACCAACAATAACGTCGAAGCTTCCAAGTTCAATTGGTAAGAGGTCGATAAGAAACGGGATATTTTGCAAATTCAAAATGCAATCCTTAAGGACGGTATTAGTGGAGATGGACTTGCCATCGGCTAACTCCACATCATATCTTACTTCTAAGGCTACGGGATTCACATTAAGTAGTTCACTAAAGGTAGTAGATACAAAGCTCCTATTCTCATCGGAATCAAATAATACGGAAGCATAAAGATTAATGAGGAGGAACGTACCGGTGACGACGTTGTTGTCTTGGGTAGCCGCCTCGGCTCCCAAAGCATATACGCGACCAATCGCTCCCGCTTGATTCCCATTTCCCCTTGTTCCACTACTCGAAGCTCCTTGGTTTTGTTTCGGATTCTTACTAGCTTGGTTGTTGTTGTTGTTGCCACGGATTTGATTTCCGCGACCCACGGTGATAGCCTTAGGACACTTATTTTTAAAGTGGCCCTTTTCCCCACAACCATAACAAGTAACATCCGCATATCGCTCATTTCGGAGCAGTTGGGGCTCTTTGGTTCAAAGGTCTTGGGGCACTACGACAATCTTTGGAAAAATGGCCGGCTTTACCACAATTGTGGCAAGTCTTACCACAAGCTCCTGGATGGTGTTTACCACACTTTGCACAATACGGTTGCTTTCCTTGGTAATTTGAGCCACCATTGAGATTGAAAGCCTTGGCAACATTATCTTGGCGCTTGTTGGGGTAGTTGCCATGATTAGGGCCATGGTTTCCTTCCCACTTTCTCTTGTGATCACTCGAGTCCAAGATAATAGCTTCCATCAAGCCATTCGCTATTTCAATGGCTTCATTGAGATCGGTTGGCTTTGAAGAGATGACATCACCACGGATTGACGAAGGCAATCCCACCATATATCTTTCCACGGCACGAGTCTCCGTGGGAAGCATCTTAGGACACATCAACCTAAGCTCTTGGAACCTTTGAGTATATGGCATCAAGTTCGTACCATTCACACGAAGGTTCCACAATTCCGTTTCCAACCTTTGCATATCATTCCTTGGACAATACTTTTTGTAGAGCATGTTCTTGAAATGAGCCCAAGGTGTTGCATTAGCGGCTTCCAAGCTAACGGAACGAACATGGATATTCCACCATGTTAGCGCGCCATCAATCAAAGTACTAGATCCGTACTTCACTTTGTCGCCTTCCGCTACATTGCTCACACTAAATTGAGCTTCCAATCGTTCGATCCACCTAGCAAGACCTACGGCCCCTTCGGTTTCATTGAAAGAACCGGTGAAGCAAGACTCAAACTCCTTGTACGTGCATGTACGAGTAGTTGTTGCCGTGGTGTTAGTGGTATTGTTCCCTTATTGATTACTTTCGGCGGCGGCCACACCGTCCGCTATCATTTGGTTAAGAACGGCCGGGTCGATAGCAACTGGTGCGGCGGGGTTTGTGTTTGCGTTTGCATTTGCTCTTGTTCTACGTCTAACGGGTGCCATGGATCTAAATTAATAAATATTACATTGAGCGTTAGAAATAACAATTCATAAGATCACGCTTTCGCATGGCATATATAGTTCATGATATCACAACAAATATCATAAGTTTCACAAGTGATATAAACATAACCCAAACATTCCATTCATCACCGTGAATTAAGTTTTACAAAAGAGAGAGCATAGTGTTTTGGGATTTGTTTACAAAAGATTACATAAAAGAAAGGAAATTGAAATACAACACAACAAGACTAATAAACCTCTAGTCTGAGAAGCCCTCGAGACGATCCACCCTCTTGGACAACCTAGTCAACTCTCTAATGATGTGGCTATGCAAATCCCCCATCCTAAAGTGTTGTTCATCCAACCTTCGAGAAATGATGGCCATACCGTCCAGCTCAGGTGGGTCAACAATCCCTAAAGCAGTGATGATGTCCCTATTGCACTCCTCAAGCCGACTCATCAAGAAAGGAGGGACCCTTCCCAAGTTACGAAGGATATAGGTCATATCCTCTCGTAGGGAGTAAAGTCGAGCAAAGGAGTGTAGAGCGGTCCTACGGTACCTAGGAGTCGTAGAGCTCTCGGGGATATCCTCTCCATGTAATGGAGGGATAGCAGTCATATTGGGCAAGGCCAAGTCATCATCCACTGGCGAAGTAGGTCCTAAGGAGAGACAGGTGGAGCAAACCGGTGTCGAATCCTTGTCTCTAGAAGCGAGCTTTTTCCCCACATATGTTTGCCTCACTGACATTCGAGCTGTGCGTCGCATAGGAGGCCCCTTGGGTGCAAGAGATGATGAGCAAGGGAAGCAGTCTTCTTAGCCTTTCCACGCCTTTGGTAGCAAATGATCGGCTTTGGGAGTGGGAGTGGCTTTCTTGTGGGTGAATTTTCCGGCGATTCTCCAATCCTCTTTGGCCTTAGTCCGTTGGGCGATTCCACCATGTAAATCGTCTCGTCACTATTTGTCGCCATAACACTGCCAAAACAAGGCATGTATTAGTATTAGATCGAAAATAATAGCTTTTAAATTCGTAAATACTTGTAAAAATAAATATATCCCAAAACTCTCTCGTATAAAATTTTCGAATAATCATGTCGTGTTTCAATATTAGTTTTCCATTGCAATAAGTTATTAGCACTCCAATTTTGGATGTTACGTACATACATCGTATTAATTGTCGTTCTAGCGCATATCCCTAAAGGATATCAAATTTTTGTATATCGACGTGCAAAATTAAATAGATCACAAATAATTCGTATCAAATAGCATAGCAAATAGATTAAACTAACTTGCAACTTACTTGTATCAAAGACGCGGAGTGAAGTGGTTCTTGGAGATTTTTTAGTTAGTTATAGTCTAGAATTATTTTTCCAAAATTAAATTTTTGACTCAAGTTTATAAAAAATCATTTTGTAAAAAAAATAACCTAGTTCTCTATAACTACATCTCTGATACCAATCTGTCACAACCCCAATTTATCAGAGTAAGGTAACGCAATGGGGTGCGACGGTCATGACTATCACAAGATGTAGATACAAAGAACGACTATTTAAAAGTCGTTTTCATTTAATTAAAAAAACATAAACTTGTTCGGAAGCGTATTACACAAGATCAAATAAAGCATAGTTTTCAAAGACTTCAACATTGTTTTGGACATCCAAAATACAAGTCACGACCATTTTATTTAAATCTCCCTAGCATAACCACGCCACTCCTCCGTCTTGATACCTGAGAAAAACATTGCTAAAACGTCAACACAAAGGTCGGTGAGTTCATAGGTTTAAGTTTAAATAGTGTGATGAACCATAAGATTTTCAAGGCAACCAGCATATAATCTTATAACAAATACAAGATTATAATCAAAAGTATACGTTCTCATAACCTACGCCTAAGCTCATGACACCGAAGCGATAACCTAAACCGACAAGATATAACAAGAGCCCGAGCAAATTCCCATCCCTAAGCATTTGTAACACCTCAAATGTAAGTGTACCTAACTTTGGTCACACAACCAAATTAGATAAGGAGGTTAATCCCGATAGATCTATCCATAACATTCGCGCTTACACAAAGTAATTAACGGTTCATGATAGTGGGCTAAAAGGCAACATGGGATGGCAGGACTTAGACATCATGTAGGCAAACGTATGAGTTTTTAAGGCACTTATGTTCATCCGTTAAAACAAGCAATGTTCTCACCCCAAAATAGTTAAACAATTTAAAAGTGGAGGCTATGAAACTCACCTTGATGAAGTAGTAAATATGATCAAGAAAGATAGCTCGATAAATCAAGGCACGCAAACCAATGCGCAAACAATCTACTCGTAACCTTAGCAAAATATCCGTACTTAGGCTAAATACAAATAATAATAACGTACGAAGCACTTGGTTGATGATTTATACTTGCTCTTAATTAATAAAATGTTTTCATACATTTTTCTCGTTCAACAATTTTTAGTCACGGGGTCAAGTTCGGGTCTCGATAACTTATTAACTAATAGTCCAAAAAATAAACGGACTCTCATTATAAAAACTAGGCCACGAGGTTGTTGATATTTGATAAATATCACATTCTTATAAAGTCCTTAAGTCTAGAAAAAATTATGCAAAGTGGCGCACTCACAAGTACAAATAAACAAGAAAGTTTCAATTATTTATAACTGTAAATTGGTCATCTTTGGAAATTTATTGTGAGTTCGTTACTTAACTTTAAGACAAATCGAAAGTCGTTTTGAATACTAGGCCGAGTCAAGTTTCATAAAGTATTTTTATATCTTTGGGCGAAGGTCATTACGTTGGCTATAAATGGGCATAAAGTAGTGAACTCGGCCACTCTTTATGTCTATAAATATAACCTATGCTTGTTTTAGAAGTTGGAAAAGAATTGGAAATCTTTGTTTCTGATTTTCTGTTTTACACCCCCTTAAACGCACCCTTGAGGTGTCCTAATTTTCCCCCACTTGTTATTTAACAATCTACACACATACATGGTAATTCAATGCTTAACAAGTAGAAAGGAAAATAAGCCATTGTTGCCATAATTGGCTTTGCTTCTACACAGACTGACAAGAAAAAGGGGATGGTCCCCTTTTGTACTATGCCAACACTATACATACATGCATATAAAGTTAGATACTACCTTTGTCTATCATACATTTATCCTAGACACTTACCCCGCATGAGAAGGAATCAAAAGAAAACACAACGAGGGAAGGACTACTGCATACGCATACTACCATACATTCACATTTTGTTTTACTTGTTTATGCCAAAATAGCTTCTAGTCCTTTAAAAATTCATGTATACATGACAATATAGCATACATTCTAGCATGGTAAGAAAGTACTACAGTTTGCCCTGTTAGGACAGTCTACACGCAACAAGAAAGACGAGTGTGGCCTACTTTGCATTCACTTTTATACCATATATGAATTTTCATATGCACAACACAAAAAGTGGTCCAAGACATACTTGTTCACTGTTATACTATCACTGTTTTTATGCAAGAAACTTTCACCCTTTTCTAGCTAGGCCCTACTTTTGTGTATATATATATATATATATATATATATATATATATATATATATATATATATATATATATATATATATATATATATATATATATATATATATATATATATATATATATATATATATATATATATATATATATATATATATATATATATATATATATATATATATTATTCTCTTACTTTCCTTTTGGGTTCCCAGTTTCTTTACACATACGACACAACATGAAATCACACAAAAATAACTAGGTTTCGTTTGGTATATTACTGTTTTTCTTAGCCATTGTTTAGCATACTAGAACTGGTCATACTTCACCCACATATTCTAATCGAACACACTCATGTACATATATAGTGTAAAACATGCATACTGTTATTAGGCAAGTTGCATAGGATTCACATTCGAGACATAGATATACTTATCCCACTGTTATTAAGCAATGTACATGAGGTCCACATTCACACAAACACATTACATGCAACAAACCTTATATATATTCAGGCAGCAACACACATACTCCCCACACGCACACACATACAATTTACGTTCATAATGGCTAGAGGTGGTACGCTGTTGGGAATTAAACATTATGTTTTATACGCAGTATGCACATGAAAGATCACATATGATAAGCTAGTTGCTAGTTGTTTTCTAGGTTTCTTTCATTTCCTCCTTCACATAAGTATCGTGTACTCATAAAATCATAGGCGTTGGCTGTTATTATGACAAATCTCAGTAAGTTCATTTATAGTTTTAGTAATTACAAGTAGTGGACAATTCTATTCATGGCACTATACACATAGCGATACACATTTTATACAACTCCTCATAAAATCATGCATACAACACCATCTCTATAAGCTACTACACGCAGGAGGTTTGTTCACATACATAAACAATTCACATGACCATAACATACCATATGTCCACATATAAGCTCTACGTGTTCGTGATTCGTTCATAAAATTAGGGTTTCAAACGATCATTTTAGTTCACTACTAGGTTCCCACTAGTTCTCAAATAACCCACTTAGTCCATAGCTCATTCGTCTAGTTTGTTAATGGGTCTCATTTTTAGATGGTTTTGGTCATCAAATGTTTATCACATCAAACCCTAGTCGTGACATTAGCCCATCGTGAGGTCTTACAAACCTCATACCCTTGATCCCCCGTGACTTAGTTTTATTACTTGACGCAAGCTTATTTATGTTACAAGTTGAGCAAGTATGATCATCAACCAACGTTATAATGAGTAAAGAATTTGTACTTACAAGGGTCCTATGTACTTGGTGAAGATGATGAACAAGAACTAGTGAACTACGTCAACAACTTGAGTATTTTATGTAGCTTTTGAATATCAACCCGAAACTCTTGCTTACGTATAATTGTTGTGCCATACTCAATGTTTTTCTTTGAAAGAACTTTTCCTTGTGTGTGTGAGTTTTATGTGAGAAAAGAAGTTAGTATTTATAGGCAAGGAGTGGGGTATTTAGGGTTATGCAACTAGTTAGCCTTTAGTTAGGGTATTTAGTTGGTTTGTAACCAAGGTTTACAAAAGGAAATAGCATGGGAAACCAAAATAGCTTGGGGAATATCATTGTGCTTGGGTTTCGATTATGGCAGCAAAGAGAGGGGTTCGAGGGTACTTTCTTTTGATCCAAGTTGGTATCCGGTGGACAGTGAGGAAGAAGGAGAGGCAATAGTACATGGCATTAAATGGAATGGTGGTACTCAATTCAAATTGTGTTTGAGGGTCAACATGGCAAGGAAAACGTGGGTTCTATATGTTTCAGGGGGGGACCGACCTTTGCAAATAGTAAGAAAAGGGTTTTTGGTTTTTATTTTGTATATTTGTAAAATTGTTTATTTGTTGTAGTAGGTGTTTAGGGTTTAAATGTGTATATGTGATATAGAGTTTTAGTGATAGTTTAAACAAATTTGTTAATGTACATTCCCTAAATGTGTCGTTATATAAATGGAGTGAAAAATATTTATTTTGTGTCGCAAATTCTTTAAATGAGACTTCGTTGATAAAATTAAACGCCGTTCCTTAAAATGAAATTTCTCTAACAAGAAGTCAAAATGAACAATAATTATCTACGTAATAATTCATGATTGTCATTCATAAAATTTTAGATCCGTACAAAATTACGCGTAATCAATTGGGAATATCAATAGACACGCAAGTCTAACCCAAACTAACACGTTTCACATAAATTAAATAGATCCCAAATTCACGGTTGTGACAGTTTAGACTATTGCCTTATGTACTCTTGATTTGATGTGTTTGTGTGTTTTCTTACTTGTAGTAATTATCTTTCAATCAAACACATCTCATATCTAGTTAAGCTTGATCGAGAATTTGATACCAAGAATTGTTTAAGTTTAACATGTAACAAAAGGTTAACTCCACTGTCGGCGGTTCCTTAAATGGACACGCGGTTCTTTAGTGATAACAAACCGGGGGTACAATAAAGAACCGCGGTCAGTGGGTTTTACCGAAATGTTTTGAAAATGAACTAGAGACTATTTAACCCCCCCCCCCCCCCCCCTTCTGTTTTCTACAAGGGAAATTCCTCTTCCAGTGACCACTTGCCTTGCAATGATGACAAGTATCATCCTTTTAAGATCTATTCTTCTTGACAAAGTTCTGCTTAGGTTTCGAATAAGTCGCAACTTGCTTGCCCTTATCACCCTTGCCTTTGCCTTTCTTCTTGTTTGCTTGCTGTTTTGGCTTACTCACTCTACCCTTTTGTATGGTTAGTACAGAAGGCGTAGAAGTAGATGAGTTGTCTTTTAACCCTTTTTCATAGTCAGTGTGAATTGCATGCAAATCATTAACTGTCTTCCCCGTGCAATGCATGTTATAGTTTCGAACAAAATCATTGAAGGCCTTGTTAAGGGACCTATTAATCAAGTTGATAGCCATATTATGATTATAGGGTTGTACTAGTACAATGAGTTGTTCCATATAACCCCCCATCTCTATGTAATGGGCACTTACCGACATTCTAGGAGCTTGCTTGCAAATATGCAAAGTATCTACTAAATCACAGATCTACAGAAATTATGGCTTCTCGAACATAGCCTTGTGCTCATCAAGCATTCGCTTTGGTGAAAATAGCTCATACTTCTGTTGAAGTGGAGGATCCATTTTACCTAGCATTAAGCAAGCCACCTTAGAGTGTTTTTTAATATTAGCAGCGTGTTCAAGCCTTTGCGCATTAGATGCTCCTTCAGCAAGATCCTCCGGATAGGGAGTAGACAAGATACCAATAGTACCCGTTTCTCTCAAGACAATTCTTAGTGAGCGATACCAATCATTGAAGTTTGGGCCAGTAAGTTCAGGACGTTCAAAGAAAGCTTTTAACGCAGAACTTATAGTGTTATTGGTGGGTTGAGCCATTTCTACAGAAATAAGTTCAAATATTAGTATTTTCAATAACAAAATACTTTCAAGAAAATAAAATTACCCTGGTATAAAAACCATATTATTTTCCTTGAATTCTAGAACTATATTGACATAGATCCATTACATCAGTTGATGTGCTAGTAATGAATGTACTCAATGTAGCGACTTGTCGAACAATTCAATTGACAAACAATTTTCAATTTCTAGATATTTAAGGGATTTACATTGCCAAAAAACGTTTTGCATTGTAAACATGTTTCTTCCCTTCTGAATGCCTTAAGTTTCCAGGTCTGACTGAGTAACTTAATTAAGTCGTCTAATCTGAGTAACGTAAAACCGTCATACGAATTCTCATTCTATGAAAGTTTTCTCTCTATCACAACATCACCCAAAAATCTCATTTGATGACGTAGTAATTTCAAGTGTTCGTCAATTAGGAGCATTCGACTTAAATTTTAAGGCTATAAATTTTGATGTCAAATTCAATGTATGGAGAAGCATGCATACAACTCCATAGCATAAGTTTAATAAAACATTTAATAAACTTCTTCACGAGACTAAATTTCTACATAAATTATGTTGAGGTATTGGTTAAACCAATTAAATGATTTACCCACTACTATTCACAACGTACTTTTGCTAGAACTCGGCTACGCACAAAGCAATACCCTTATTCATTGTGTTTCAGATGTGAATTTGTGGTAAACCGCCCTTAAGGTATAATTCAATTAATAATCGTAGGTAATTTTAATTTGACGCACAGGAGAGCCGGGAATTTGGTCAGCGACTAATGGCATAACACCTCCTTCCTTAATCGGGTACATAACCAGTGGTGCGTTAAACCCACTTTATAGTTTGTCAAAAAGAGTAGGCCTGATAAAAAGGTTTTACTAGGTTAAAAGTTCGTTTTGTCTCGACTCGATTCGAATTGACCATAGTTAAAAGTGTGACTCAGTCGTTCTTGGTAATAATAAAGGAAATGTCGTTGAGTAACTAAATAAAAATTAAAACTTTAAAAATTATAAACTAAAAATTAAGACATTGAAAATAAACTAAGACAAAAGATTTAAACTTTATATGTAAAAGACAAAATATAAAAGAAATAAAGCAATTTAAAACTTGATTAAAAATGGCTTTAAAAATAAAACTAAATAGACAATTTTAAAAAATAAAGCTAAGTAAAATGCCGGGAAAAATAAAGTTCAAAAACAATTAGGGAAAACAAATCTAAACATAGTACTAATTCGGAATACACTTTTAAACATATGTCGGAATACACATTATAATCCTAAGTCGGAATCCAAGAAATTGAGACAATTCGGAATACAAGCACCACACATAGTTCGGAATCCCTTATAAACACTTAATCCGGAATCCCTTAGAACTACAATCCGGAATATAGGTGTTAAATATAATTCGGAATGCTGACTTTAGAGTTAATTTGGGAATGTCGGTTGTCAAGTAATCCGGAATCCATCATTCAGAAGTAATTCGGAATATGTGGAATACTAGTAATCCAGAATGTATCACAATCCTCAATCCGGAATACTTAACTACACCTAATTCGGAAGAAAAGATTTTTACACTATTCGGAATAAGGAGAAACAAAGGCTATTCGGAATAACAAATTTGCACTTAAGTCGGAATAATGAAAAACTCTACCTAATTCGGTAAAAAAGGGTTTTTAAATCCGTATTATCTAAAAATAAGCTACAAACCAAATAAGCACTAAACCAAAAACTTAACCAAAATAATTTTAAGAAAAAACTAATAAACCACAATTCAAAAACTTTAAAAACACTAAATAATCTAAATATTATAAATCAACTTTTTGAAAAAATAAACTATTAAAAATACTTGATTTAAAAAATAAAACAAACACATAATAAGCTATAAGAACAATAAGCTAAAACAATCAAAAATAATAAGAACAATGGAATAAGCACATCAGTAAGCAAATAAGCATAAAGATTGAACAAACAATATGATTAACCAAATCAAAACATAAGATTTAAAAACAAGAAAGGTAGAATGAGAGTGATTGTAAAAAGCTTGAAATAAGATGAAGATTAAAGATTCAAGATTACAAGATTAAAGATGAAAGCTTAAGAACATGAAATAAATCTAGAGAGATAAATTAATTACACCTACTCCTACTCCTACTCCAATCTATCTAACTAGCTAACACCTCCTAATGAAACATTAGGAGGGTATTTATAGGAGGAAGGGAAGGTAGGTGTTGATGCTTTCTTCTTTCACTATGTCTTTTAATTTCTTCGTCTTTTCGACGTTGTCTCGGGATTTGTCGATATAAAATGAACTCGTCTTCTAATTTTCTTCTTTTAATAGATTTGGTTCTTCGACTTCGTTAAACTTCCGTCTTTAGACTTTTTCTTTGATAAATCTTAAGAATAGGCCTTTGACTTTAGTTCTTTTTGCACTCTTGATCTTTTGACTTTGTCTTTTGTCTTTTTCTTCAATAAAAGCCCGTGAAAGCCCGCATTTTCTTCCTTTTTCATATTTTGGTGCTAAAACACAACAAAAAACACAAACCACGCATAATTCCGCCTTTTACGACATTAAATACACATTTAGGTCTTATTTTTATTATAATTAGATGGTAAAAGGATAAGTGTTTTCACACTTATTAAATCCCCTACACTTGACCATTACAATGCCCTCATGCAATGCATTAATTTCAAAGTACGATTTACATTTTTTATCATAATTAACCCACCTTGGCCTTTCTTAACTACTAGACAATAATGAAACTAAAAAGATAGAAAAGTACAAAATGTTTGAAAGGAGAAACAAGTTAAAGAAATCCAAGACTTTCATTAGGGATTTGGTTGTCATGAATGTTTATCACCCTCAAGTTTCACGTTCCCCATAGTAAGCTTAAAAACGAGATCATTGTTATTATAAGTTAGTAAGCTAACACTCACTCATGTTGCTCAGTTATTCGCTTAGACTCCCTTATTCCTAGGTGTATCTCTTATATTTTATTGTTGTCTTGAATGATCACGAGGATGCATTGTTGACTTATTTCGATAGTTTATTTACGGTGAAAATAAAGTAGGACGATTTAATCAATAGTTAGCTAAAGGACAAAATCTTTTAACACTGCTTCTCGAAACCTCATAAAGTTCATATCTTGGCATAACTTGCTTCACGATTTGAGACCTTTCTCGGATCGATATTTGGCATTAACTTCATACTTCGAATCTTGAGAGATGATCTTGAAATAATGGTCTTCTCTTCATAATAGGAATTTCTTCACTTGAGATTTTTTTTAGAGATTCTTCAAACTTGGACCACGACTTCTTCATTTTTCTCCAATCTTTATTTGGGATTTTGATATACAACGATCCGCCTCCTTTTAGGACTTGGATCTATTTATCCTCATACCTTGATAGGGTCTTTTTGGATAGACTTCTCTAAGATCTTTAGGGGAGTATTTGCTTTTCATCGTGCCTCGATCCTTCATATTGATTTTTGATAAGTGATTCATCACATCACTTTGGACCTTTAGCAACAAAATGTAGCCCTCATGCCTTGTTAAGGCCTTTTCGGACTCGCCAATCTTCGCACCCCGCTTCAATAAGTTATGCCTTGGCTATGAACTCAAATTAATCCCGAGAAACTTTTAAACGATCTTGTGCTAGAAGCTAAGTAACTTTTCAAATCGTACGACCTTACTTATTGCAATTATATTTATTAACAAGCGATGGGAGAAAACGTTCTAATTAACTCACATAAATTCATGTAAGAATACCAAAATTATAATTGACTCTATCATCTCTCGCTCTCCACAATTTAAAATCTAAAGGAATGAGACTCGTGGATGCTTAGCCAAGTAAATCAAAGTTTTCGGTTTTCAAGTCATCTATAGGATCTTGCAACTTCTTAGACTTTTTCAAGTTTAGAATTCGCATTTTAAAGTTCCCTTGATAAACGAATTTCTAGGATCATTTATAGGAACTTGCGAAAAGTTCTTGTTCTTAAACCCGTATGAGTTAAGACTTTCGCGTTTTAAAGTTTCCTATATAAATCTAGCAAAACTTGATTTAAACACGTTAAGGATACTAGCTAGAGTAAACTTGGATAAGTAAACTCGGGTTGAGTCAAAAGATTCATGACGGGCCTAATATATTAAAGACATCTAAACTTATTAAAAACATTTTCTTAAAATTTATTCTAGAAAAAATAACGATAACAAAGGAAAATACTACTAGGACAAAATAGATTAAAAAATTTGAAAAATGTCGAAAAATCAATTTTCTAGTTAAAATAAGGACATATTCATGGAAAAGCCCACTTAACTTCGATAGAAGTCCCCCCTACACTTGATATAAACATTTTCCTCAATGTTTAAGCATGTGGGAGTAAACTCCCCTACACTTAGGACATTGTGCACGTTGTTTAAATCTTGCTAAGGAAGAGACAACTAAAGTGATTCCTATTTTAATATGGAAGAGTATAAAATAGTGAAACAAAAGAGTTTAGGATAGAACCGGGAAGACGGGTACACGGAATCACGGGTCGTCAAAAGTCATTAAAAGTGAATCTTTAAGAGCGCCAATCCCTGCACATCATAAGAAAGAAAACAACAAACTCCTACGGGGATCCCCTACACTTAGGATGAAAAACAGATAAAAAGGATAGATTAGCGGGTTGCCTCTTGAGAAGAGCTTTTTTTTTGTTAACTGAGTCACGAGCCTGACTCGACCCCGAATTAAATGGTACATGGGGAAGCCTCTAATGAAATACCGGGATCAAAAATCTTATCCTTGTACCCGGAGGAAAATAATAAAGGAGAGGCCAGAGGATAAGTTTTGAATGGTAGAAAAGTCCTCTCAATATAAGAAAAGTAAGTGAAATCATGATCCACGGGAGGTGGGGTGGGTAAAGAAAGCAAATTGTTATCCCCCCAAGACATTTGATGGTCACTAAGCGGCAAAGCCGTAAAGGTATCAATCATAGAATGGTCAATTTCACCTCCCGGGTAAAAGCACTCATCCTCATTTCCCGGTGTGAAATGGGGAGAGTAAAACCGATACATCACCCGATTGGTTGTGCACGCGGTAGGATGAGGTGGCAATATAGTATGAGAAGTATAAGAACAATTACCTTCCATCCGCGTCACCTTTCCAATAGAGTCAAATCGCTCCATCTCTACGATAGGAGGTGGCATGGCTAACAAAGCATGCTCATCAATAGCAAGAGAATCATGGCTATCAATGTCCTCAATTCTTTCTTCAAAGAGAGGATTGACCTCACTAGAGATGTAGGCGTCATCAAAATCAAATAAAGGGTTCGAATAAATCTTGAAAGTTTCCTTCGGAACGTCTTCATCGGATAGTGACTCGTCATCACTAGAAGTAAAATCATCATCTTCATCAAAAAGAGGATTAGAGAAAGCCAAAGTATCATCTCCCAAAGTGTCGGTGGAAGGAACATCATCACAAGAAAGCACATCACACTCATTGTCACTGTTGGATGTCACCTCAGATTCACTTGGGATCAGGACAAGGTTATCGGCACTAGACTTTATGACTTTGTCAGATTCCTTTGCAAGAGTTGTGATGATATCCTCAGCTCCTATGATGGGTGAATTCTCGGGCTCCATAGCCGGCAAGACAAGAGAAGGAAGTACGATTGCACTAGACGAAGGATGTTGAGCAATAAGATCTCGGAAAGAAATAGTACTCTCCTCGTCATCATCATAATAAAAGGGATGCACAAGAGGAGGAGTATAATCACTAAGATTAGATACTTGCTCTTGTCGTTGTCGCTTTTCCACCTCTCATGTTTCTTTTAGTCGATCTAATTCTTCGTGAATGGGTTGAAGTTTATTCAAAATTGTGGCTCGTTGTTCTTCACTCATTCTAAAAGAAGGTTGATGATGGAAGGTGTATTGTGGGGGCTCAAAATTATGAAAACCGGAATTATAGCACGGATTTGGTTCATAATAATTCATCGGTTGACAATAAGAAGAATCGTGAGGGCCCCCACAATTGGTGCAACACGGGTATTTAGAAAACCCCGGTGCATATTTCGGATAAGGATCGTCATTGGTTGAAGAGGGTGAGATAGTCTCAGTAGAGGTGCAGTATGAATTGGTCGAATTGCAAAATGAAAAATGTCCAAATTTGTAATTAGGGATATCCATTCCACACCGTTCGCATGAACACCGTTGACAGGATTGACAACCAGAAGATGGTCTTCCACACCCTACACAATCAAAAAATGAGTCCATTAAACACAATAGATAAGTAAGAGGAATATTTTTGGTGCAAAACTTTTGAAAAAGAAATGCTTGTGATGATTTTTTTTAAATGTTTTTGGATTTTTGAAATTTTTCATTTTTATAGATTTTTGAAAATTTTTGAGCAAGAAAAATAACGTTCAAAAGTGAACGGATCCCAAACTCCAACGCGTCTCTCACAAAAACCGTTAATCTTCACGAAAAGAGCCGGTAGAGGCGCCATTTGATACAAAGGTTTTACTAGGTTGAAAGTTCATTTTGTCTCGACTCGATTTGAATTGACCACAGTTAAAAGTGTGACTCAGTCGTTCTTGGTAACAATAAAGGAAATGTCGTTGACTAACTAAATAAAAATGAAACCTTTAAAAATTATAAACTAAAAATTAAGACTTTGAAAATAAACTAAGACAAAAGATTTAAACTTTAGATGTAAAAGACAAAATATAAAAGAAATTAAGCAATTTAAAACTTGATTAAAAATGGCTTTAAAAATAAAACTAAATAGACAATTTAAAAAAATAAAGCTAAGTAAAATGGCGGGAAAAGTAAAGTTCAAAAACATTAGGGAAAACAAATCTAAACATAGTACTAATTCGGAATAAACTTTTAAACATAAGTCAGAATACACATTATAATCCTAAGTCGGAATCCAGGAAATTGAGACAATTCGGAGTACAAGCACCACACATAGTTCGGAATCACTTATAAACACTTAATCTGAAATCCCATTAAACTGCAATCCGGAATCCCTTAGAACTACAATCCGGAATATAGGTGTTAAATATAATTCGGAATGCTGACTTTAGAGTTAATTCGGAATGTCAGTTGTCAAGTAATCCGGAATCCATCATTAAGAAGTAATTCGGAATATGTGGAATACTAGTAATCTGAAATGTATCACAATCCTCAATCCAGAATACTTAACTACACCTAATTCGGAATAAAAGATTTGTACACTATTCGGAATAAGGAGAAACAAAGGCTATTCGGAATAACAAATTTGCACATAAGTCGGAAAAATGAAAAACTCTACCTAATTCGGGAAAAAATGGTTTTCAAATCCGTATTATCTAAAAATAAGCTAAAAACCAAATAAGCACTAAACAAAAAACTTAACCAAAATAATTTTAAGAAAAAGCTAATAAACCACAATTCAAAAACTTTAAAAACACTAAATAATCTAAATATTAAAAATCTCTTTTTATAAAAATAAACTATTAAAAATACTTGATTTAATAAAATAAAACAAACACATAATAATCTATAAGAACAATAAGCTAAACAATCAAACACATGAAAAACAATAAGAACAATGGAATAAGCACATCAATACGCAAATAAGCATAAAGATTGAACAAACTATATGATTAACCAAATCAAAACATAAGATTTAAAAATAAGAAAGGTAGAATGAGAATGATTGTAAAAGGCGTGAAATAAGATGAAGATTCAAGATTCAAGATTACAAGATTAAAGATGAAAGCTTAAGAACATGAAATAAATCTAGAGAGAGAAATTAATTACACCTACTCCTACTCCTACTCTAATCTATCTAACTAGCTAACACCTCCTAATGAAAGATTAGGAGGGTATTTATAGGAGGAAGGAAAGGTAGGTGTTGATGCTTTCTTCTTTCACTTTGTCTTTTAATTTCTTCATCTTTCTCGACGTTGTCTCGGGATTTGTCGATATAAAATGAACTCGTCTTCAAATTTTCTTCTTTTATTAGATTTGGTTCTTCGACTTCGTTAAACTTCCGTCTTTAGACTTTTTTTCGATAAATCTTCAAAATAGGCCTTTGACTTCCGTTCTTTTTGCACTCTTGATGTTTTGACTTTGTCTTTTGTCTTTTTCTTCAATAAAAGCCCGTGAAAGCCCGCGTTTCTTCCTTTTTCATATTTTGGTCCTAAATCAAAACAAAAAACGCAAACCACGCATAATTCCGCCTTTTACGACATTATATACACGTTTAGGTCTTGTTTTTATTATAATTAAGTGGTAAAAGGATAAGTGTTTTCACACTTATTAAGGCCATTAGATTATAATTGCAATTCACCAATCAACGTAATCGTATGTAATTTAAATCTCTAACAAATCATTATTTTAATATGATTTAGTCCATATTATTTCTTTTCAAAAAAAAACCTTGTTTACAATAATTCAACAATTTTTAATATGAACAAGTAAAAAAACTAAATAATAAACACATAATAACAATTTATATGTGCAATAAATAAATCAAATAGCCACATGCATATAATTTATTCAATAATCATTAAATCTAGGTCTTTATATTTATATAAAAGTCTTCCCTAATTCAAGATTTATTGAATCAAATAATCACGTAGCATATAAAATGATATAACCATATAATTTTACGATCCATGAAAACATTCACGTTATCATGGAATCTACCACAAATCTTAACAATTAAATTTCTTCGGATCGTAACCATACATGACATAACAATTAATCATGCAATTTAATCAAAAATTATCCCACATGTAATTTAGGGTTTCAGACAATTCATTCTTTTTATTAAAAATTCGGCCAAAACCCTAATTTTTAAAAAGCAAAACCCTAATTTTAAGAAAACCTAAAAAACATGTAGTTTTAACTCAAAACAATTATTAGTTAAAAAATTTAGATTTTCGATAATTATAACATGTTAAAACGGCTCTCGATGTCACTGATGGTTTATTAACATCATAACGATTATATAAAACCCTAAACGAGATCAAAGAACACATAGCAGAAACGATTTAACAAGATCATAATAATAACACAATTATAATTAATCGAATTAGGGTTACATACCTTTACGCTAAAGCAAATCCACATCACGAAGAATGAATCACC
The DNA here is from genome assembly GCA_025667525.1 of Glebionis coronaria. Lineage (NCBI taxonomy): Eukaryota > Viridiplantae > Streptophyta > Magnoliopsida > Asterales > Asteraceae > Glebionis > Glebionis coronaria. The sequence continues at coordinate 309,443,613 of CM046878.1, forward strand.
AATTCGGGTTTATACCGTATATCACCAAGATATAGTCTAAAGTAAGACTATATTACGATCTTGTACACACGTAATACAACGAGCTAACCGTGATTCTAGCACGTGTAAACCGAGCTATAAAAATAGTATAAAATCTACCCAACAACCCTAGAGAGGGGCTAGGACTAGATTTAAACTAAAACCGACCACCAAGAAAAACCACACCAAACCCCTTTGTGGGTTGGTGTTGCGATCGAACAAGAGTATAGAGAGAAGAGATTAAAGTTGTGTGGAATTATGAGGGGTAAGGGATGTATTTATAGGCCTAGAAGTCATTGTATCCCAAACAAATAAAAGGCAAGTTTTTCCTTCCCTTTGTGTGCCCTAACCGACCATCGAACACCCCTTCATGGGGTGTTCCGGTACCTTCTGTTCTTCTTCCTTTTTAATAGTCTTTCTATATATTTTTTAACATTCGTTAATACTTAACTCTTATATAATTAATGATCGTTAAAGTTATATAGTTATATAGCTCGATTTAATTTAATAAATATAATAAATATATTTATTAAATAAATTAACTCTTTACGCATTGAGTGCAATCCCATAATCTGGAGTTCGATCCTATCACACGACTATTAAATATAAGTCCATAAACTTTCAATAAACATATCATTTAAGACTTATAATAAGTGTTTATGATGATATAAACACTAATTACCCAAAATAGAAAGTTATTAGGCTTAATGATAGAAACCCTTATATTAAGAAATCTACATGGAATCATTACCTAGTCTTTTAGGACAAGTCTACAATTACTAATAGAACTTAATTAAGGTTATAAGATTATGATAAGACAATCTACTAGTATCTTAATGCACAAGGTACAAGATTTCAATGCGTGACTTGTAAATTAGGTCAAAATAGCTATTTTCACTCTTTAGACATGTTTACCTACACTAAATATTCAAACCAAGTGTAAGAGTTCTTTGGACACATAAAACACAATGTATAGGACCTAAATTAAGTTTACATTGTTATCTAAGAGGAGGATAATCACTTTTACTAAGACTTAGACCTAGATCATTAGAAAACCTTACTCTACATGAGTATACTTCCCATTTTTACATCAAATTTTTGTTAAACTTCAAACCAAGGACCCAAATCTCTTAAATATAATTTCTAAACCCTAATTAAGCCTTAATAATTCACTAATCACTTTTCTAAGTCCCTAGTGACCAAAATCACAAACCATAAGTTACAAGCCCTAGATTTATGACTCGGTTTTGTTATTTCCCTCCAAAACTCATTTCAAACACTTTCCCACCTATTCCAGGTTCATAAACCTGATATTTACATGTTGTAGGATATTTTAGAATTGGTTAAAAGTAGGTGCATCAACTACTAGTGTGCTACACATCACCATTCTTATCAACATTATGTCGTGACCTCTTAAGAACCACAAGTGAAGATTGGAATGAAGCCAGGGGCTATAAACTTGTGTAGAGCTTCACTAGCTATCCTTAGTCATTAACTTATCTATGTCATACTTTTAGAGCTTAAACATGGAGCCTAAGTGTTTCCATTGCTATAAATAGAGCCAAATACACAACATGAAGACTTGCACCCCGTTTTCCTCAAACCTCCTACCCATTCTTCATATTCACTTCTATAAACGTCTTAAGACATCCCACAAGACCAGAAACCAGGTCTAGAAGGAAGCCATTGAAGCTTTTGAAGCTTTGATAGCAAGTAGTGTTCATAGGAAGCCATAAGGAGCCATTTTGGAGCTACCTAGGTAATTTCTATGTTAACCAAGCTTTGATCTTGTTATAATGAATTCTAAGAGTTGTTATAATTCCAAAATTATGTTAGAAAGATAATCCAAAAAGAACTAAGTCATATTAACAATTTAAATGAAAGTTATAAGCTAAAGATGTCTTAAAACCCTAGTTTTGTATTTTACATGAAATAATATCTTAAAATCTATTTCAAGAGCTAGAATTATGGTTAAATGTTTTTATTATGATTATAAATGTGTTTTGGAACTTTGTTTTAAAATCCTAGATAACTTGATACATTTTGAAAGAAGTTATATTATTTTTACAAGTATAGGGACCAAAACTGTCATTTTGAAACTATTTAATATTTTGGGCCAAAAGTGTCATTTTATGAAATTAAAATCTATAAGAATAAATGTTGGAAAGTTTGAGACCCTAAGGTTAAATATTGAGGGATTAAATTGCAATTAATGAAACTATATACTTAAAGGGTTAAAAGTGTACTTTTGCCAAAATATAACTATAAGGACTATTTTTGCCAATATTAAAACTAAAGACATAAAATTTAATAATATACTATGTATCATGTTAGTAAGGAACTTTATACAAATATGTTCCATCTCGATATTACGTTATGACTGAGTGGTTGGGTTTACGATTTAAAGTGCCCTCGCTCCTAAAACTTTTATAGAATGGCTTCTGAATATAATGGACCGAACAATGATAATATAATATCAAAGTATATGAATCAAAGAACAAATACATGAAATAAGAAAAGATTGAACTCAGAGATTATGACTTGATATATATACATATTATGTGTCAACTCAGATATTGTGATGAGGTTGTGATTGATTATAGCTGAATACTTCAATACTCTTTAGGCAAATGTGAGTTCATAGCCTCACTTTAATGTTCCTTATAAATGATTTGAAAACCCATGATGGGGATATATGCTATAACTAGAATACAAGTGTTTTTGTATGCTGCCTATATGATTATTAACACTACGTTTACTTGTTGTCGTTAAAGTCCCTTTTTAATTATGGACCGCTAATCATTTAATGAGATCTAATATTACGAATAGTACTATTGGAGACTAATATCTCCTATCTAGGCAATTCGCACTTGCTAGCAGCTAATGGTTCTTACCTAGGCTAAACATATATGCTTTATTTTGCAAATTTAGGATAGTCCGGTAAACTTCCTACCTAAGGGAAATTTGTTGGATTTTTCCTGATAATGTCTAGTCGCGAGGTCATGAGCTAGTGCAATAAGATCAATGAATTTAAAAATTTGGGTGTATAATATTGTAGCCCTGGAGTCGTACTTGTATTCAAATATTGTTTTAAACCTATGAATTCACTCAACTATTGTGTTGACTTTAAGACATATATCTTAGGTGAATGAGGACTCGCGGGCTGTGGATGGTGGTGTCTGTAAGAACCCGTAATTTTCCCTGCATTATTTTATTCTTTTATTTGTGTTTCTTGAATTTTCGAATGTATTATGTTTTCTTGTATTCTTATATGTAAATCCTAAGATCATGATAAATGTTTATTAAAGTATACTTTTAAGTATTTTCTATTCATTGACAATACTTTGTATGGAATTATAAAATTTTTATTTTATTTTTCCATATTTAATTTAAATCAAATTTTTTGATTTAAAATCACCCTCGTGCGTTTTACAACGAGTTTATTCAAAATCAATGTACAACGAGAATTCCTAGTGATCGAGATACCGACGGATGCCCAAAATTTTACATTTTATTATCGATGGTTTCGATAATTAATATCTTCGATGATGTAGTTTTAAATACGTATTAAGTCGTGTCGGGAAATCATATAATCATATTTATGATGCATTGTAACCTTTGAAAAGTATTTTTACGAAACCTGAGCCCCATAAATATTTTCAATATTTACCAATAACCATTTTCTACCCATTAAACTAGTTAATTCTTTTAAGTCCACAAGATTTCACATTGGCAAAACTAGTCCCTCCACTATCATCATATAAAAACCATTTCTCCCACTAGAAACACACACATACAAGTTAACAAGAACAAAATCACCAACTCTCTCTTTCTCTCTACATTTTCCGCCACACCTCCACCACAAAACACCCATTGTTCATCTATTTTTAGATTGAATCTATAAAAACTAACTCAATTCCCATCACTAAAATGATTTGGTGGTTCTTTTGATACCAAAATTTCACACATGCATCAATTTTTCATAATTTTATGATTTTGTGGTTTGAAAGTGTTTAAATCATCATGCATGTGATGATCTTGGTAAGATCATCACTTTTTGATCCTAAAAAGTTTGGATTCTGATCTTTGACTTTTGTTAAAATTTGTCATACAAGTGTTTTAGGAGTGTTTGGTTGATGGGTATGATAGTTGGGTGATTCTATAGGTATGGGAATGAGTAGTTTTTGTTGGAAAATTGATTTGACATGATTTCTAAAAGTGTATTTTGGGACAACAGGTCTAGAACAGATTTTTCTTGGGTTTAAGGTTTGTGATAGGCTGAGATTATTTGATTTTGTTGTAGAGATTTCCGAGACGCTCGTTTTGGTATAAGATAGAGCTTCTAACTCTTTACGAGTCAAAAGTTATGCTAGTTTTAGTATTCGTGTACCGGGAGACGCAAATCGGCACAATCCGAAATTGTGGCTTATTTTTGGTCGACTCTCTGGGACTTTAGGCTTGGTTAGATAATGTGGACTACTGGTTTTCAAAGTCTATAAACTTAATTTGATGAGTCTAGTAGTTGTTTTAAAAGGCGGATTGTCAAGTTAGTACTTTTAAAGCGGTATGAACGGTTTTATAGTACAAGTATACAATCTGTCCCAAATTTGGAGTCGAGTAAAGTGTCGAGCTGATGGATTTTCAAGAGTGAACTTTGAATCTAATTTTGGTGAGGTCTTATACAGGTTATAAGTGACCTTGACACCAAGTTTCATCTAAAACGGACAAGTCTAGATAGGGTAGATCGGTGTGTACATTTGGAGTGTACATGCTGATTGGTATTTGGACACTTAGTTCAATGCTCGTGTTGCGTGAGTTTGAGTATTCACTATTGGACATGGTGACTTACTCAAGTGCTTAGTCATTATATAAATGACTTAGCTACTTGTCCGAATAAGGTTAAGGGATAGTTTGACTTGTGTTGACTTCGCGTCTTATGACGGGTCAATTTCAAGTGTACAAGTGTTTAAACGGGTAGTGTTGGATAATTGGGTTAGTATGGATTCATTTGGTTCGTGTCGCTGTTTTTGAAATACTAATACTTTGAAAACATTTGAGTCATATTATATTTGTTATATATCGATACTTGAGTTCGAGTCTTAACGCGCGCGCCTTATTTTGATAGGTTGTGGCTTTCGTGTTTTCCGGGCATCCATATCGTCGGTGATCGTCTTACCACTATCGTTTCTACTCAGATTGTGAGTACCGTGATTGACTTACCTCATGGCTAAGGTGAGTTAATATCCCCTTTTTACTTGCACATGGTTTCTAAACACGGGGTGAGATTTTACATGGTGGGACACAACCATTTAAAAACTGTATGTTATCCAGAACTTGTATGCTATCCAGAACGTGTATGCTTTCCAAATGAATTCAGTGATATTATTGCTTGTTAGTCTAGCCTTGAGTTTCCTCTCCTGATCATGAACCGTTAATTAATCATGTTACCAAGTAATAACTAGATTTTACTTAGTTATAAAAGAATTATCGTCCGATCTTTTCGAATTGACTATTGGTTGAAAATGCGAATCAGTCGTTCTTGGTGGAAAATAAAAGGTTTGTTTGATTATCTATTTTAAACTAATAGCAAATATGAAAAAGGTCTTTGAGTAAAATTAAAGCTATAAAAATTAAACTAAAATTACGAGTTGAAAATGAATGATTTAAAACTTAAAAACTTAAAAGCGAATTTGAAACTTAAAACTTTGTAAAACTAAAAACTAAAAGGTAATTAAAATAAGCTAAAAGTAAATCTAGAAAAACTGTCACTTTTTCTCTCTAAAATTAGAAAACAAACAATTAGCCCATCGGAATGCCCCAATCGGAATCACGTCGGAATGATGCAGTCGGAATGTTATCGGAATACACCAAAAGGAATATGATCGGAATGTGTCAATCGGAAAGCAACTGGAATAGGGCAAAATTGATCTCTGTCGGAATAATTAAATAGTAAAGCTATCGGAATCAAAGCAATCAGAATATCACAAAAACTTGTTGTCGGAATATCAAATAAGCTCCACAGTCGGAATATGGGTCGGAATCCCAAAAGGAATATAAAACCATTTTCTGATACCTTGTATCGGAATAATAATGGTACCCGTCGGAATGTAAAAGTCCCTAATCCGATGTGTGATCGGAATGCTTGTCGGAATGGGGAAACCCCTTTCCGATAATATGTATTTCGATATAAGCCAAGTTTTTTAAGCTACTTTCAATAAGCTCAAACCAAGACTTAACCAAATTAATAATAAGACGAACTAATAAGCACGATCAAGAACTTTTTCAAACACTAAATAAGCAACTTTTTAAATCAAACTTTAAAAAGACAAAAACTTTTTAAGAAAACTAAAAAAGTAAATAAGCTAAACACAAACTAAGCCAATAAGCATGAAAAGCTCAAAACTTAATTCATATTAAAACTTAGAGAGGAATAAAAAGATAAACTTTTTAATCACATAAGCATCAAGATATCACGAATTAAAAACAAATAAAAATCAAGAAAGGTAGAAGAAGATTAAAGATAAAAAACTTAACTTGAACTTATAGATTAATGATTCCAAAATACAAGATCAAATCAAAGCTTTAACATGAAAGGAAAGAAAAGATGAAGTTTTAGTGAGAGAAAGTTAAACACTTTCTCTCTCTAAAAATAAAACTACAAAAAGGAAAAATAATCTAGCTAACTTAACTAACAACTAACACCCTCCTAATGTGTCATTAAGAGGGTATATATAGGAGGTGGGGAGTGCATGTGTTGCTTCCTTCTTTCTTTCTTCTCGTCTCGACTCGATTTAAATTCTTTGTCTTTCTCGACGTCGTCTCGGGATTTGTCGATATAAATTGAACTTGTCTTATAATTTTCTTCTTCTATTAGACTTGAGTTCTTCGACTTCATTAAACATCCGTCTTTAGACTTTTTCTTCGATAAATCTTCAGAATAGGCCTTGGACTTCCGTTCTTTTTACACTCTTGATCTTATGACTTCGTATTTTGTCGTTTTCTTTGATAAAAGCCCGTGATAGCCCGTGTTTTCTCCTTTTTCATATTTTTCTCCTGAAACACAATAAAAACACAAACCACGCATAATTCTGACTTTTATGACATAAAATACACGTTTTGGTCTTGTTATTATTGTGAATAAGTGGTAAAAGGATAAGTGTTTTCACACTTATTAAATCCCCTACACTTGAATATTGCAATGCCCTCATGCAATGCATTAATTTCAAAGCATAGTTTACATTTCTCACCATAGATAACCCACCTTGGCCTTTATTAAATACTAAACTTTAAGGAAATTAAAAAGATATAAATATGTAAAAAATAATTAAAGAAATCAAAGACTTACATTGGGGTTTGGTTGTCATGAATGTTCATCATCCTCAAGTTTCACGTTCCCCATACCAAGCTTAAAAACGAGATCATTGTTATTATAAGTTAGCAAACTAACACGAACTCATGTGGCCCAATTATTTACTTAGACTCCCTTATTCCTGGGTGTATCTCTTATATTTTAATATTGTCTTGAATGATCACGAGGATACATTGTTTGACTTAATTCGATAGTTTATTTAGGCCGAAAATAAAGTGGGACGATTTAAGCAATAGTTAGCTAAAGGACAAAATCTTTTAAAACTGCTTCTCGGGACCTCTTAAAGTTCATATCTTGGCATAACTCGCTTCGCGATTTGAGACCTTTCTCGGACCGATATTTGGCAGCGACTTCATACTTCAAATCTTGAGAGACGTTCTTGAAATTATGGTCTTCTCTTCATATTAAGAATTTCTTCACTTGAACTTTTTGAGAGATTCTTCATATTTGGACCACGACTTCTTCATTTTTCTCCAATCTTTAATTTGGACTTTGATATACAACGATCCGCCTCCTTTTAGGACTTGGATCTATTTATCCTCATTCCTTGTTAGGGCCTTTCTGGATAGACTTCTCCATGATCTTTAAGGGAGTATTTGCTTATCGTCGTGTGTCTCGATCCATCATATTGATTTTTGATAAATGATTCTTCACATCACTTGGGATTTTTAGCAACAAAATGTAGCCCTCATGCCTTGTTAGGGCCTTTTTGGACTCGTCAATCTTCGCATCCCGCTTCAGTAAGTTATGCCTTGGCTATGAACTCTAATTAATACCGAGCAACTTTTAAACGATCTTGTGCTAGAAGCTAAGTAACTTTTCAAATCGTACAACCTTATTTATTGCAAATATATTTATTAACAAACGATGTGAGGAAAAGCTTATAATCAACTCACATAAATTCACGAAAGAATACCAAACTTATAATTGACTCTATCATCTCTCGTTCTCCATAATTTAAAATCTCAAGGAATGAGACTCGTGGATGCTTAGCCTATTAAATCAAAGTTTTCGGTTTTCAAGTCATCTATAGGATCTTGAAAATTCTTAGACTTTTTCAAGTTTAGAATTCGCATTTTAAAGTTCCCTTGATAAATGACTTTCTTGGATCAATTATAGGAACTTGCGAAAAGTTCTTGTTCTTAACCCGTAAGGGTTAAGACTTTCGCGTTTTAAAGTTCCCTATATAAAAGTCTAGCAAAACTTGACTTAAACACGCTAAGGATACTAGCTAGAGTAAACTTAGATAAGTAAACTCGGGTTGAGTAAAAATATTCACGACGTTTGAAAATTAAAACCACTTTATTAAAAATTTATTCTAGCAAAGAAAGTAAATAACGATAACAAATGAAAAATCAAATTTTCCGGATAAAATGAGGACAAACTCATGGAAAAGCCCACTTACTTCAATAGAAGTCCCCCTACACTTGATATAAACATTGTCCTCAATATTTAAGCATGTGGGAGTAAACTCCAGCTACACTTAGGACATTGTGCACTTTGTTTAAATCTTGCTAAGGAAAGGACAACTAGAGTGATTTCAACGTGAACATATAAGATATGAAATATTGAATCACGATAGTTTAGGATAGAACCAGGAAGACGGATATACGGGATCACGATCGTCAAATGTCATCAAGAGTGGATCTTTGAAGCTTTAATCCCTGCACATCATAAGAAACAAGACAACAAACACATACGGGGCTGCCCCCTACACTTATAATGAAAACAGTAAAGGATAGATCAACAGGTTGACTCTCGAGAAGCGCTTGCTTTTGTTAACCGAGTCACGAGCCTGACTCGACCCGGAACTAGTTTAAGGGAAACGTGGTGAGGGATGGAATCATCTCATGAGAGATATCCTCACCAAAGTACAGCTTCACGCGCTGGCCATTTACTTTAAAATTGGGACCATTTGGCTGAGAAAGCTCAATGGTTCCATAGGGGAAGACTTTGGTGACGGTGAATGGACCAGACCAACGGCTCTTCAGCTTGCCAGAGAAGATCTTCAACCGAGAGTTAAAGAGTAAAACTTGATCACCAACGTGAAACTCTCGGTTCTTAATCCTTGCATCATGAATGATCTTGGTATTCTCCTTGTAGATCAATGAGTTTTCATAAGCTTCATTCCTCAGTTCATGGAGCTCGTTGAGTTGAATCTTCCGAAGATCGCCGACTTTGTTGATGTCAAAATTGGCCCACTTCAAGGCCCAATATGCCTTATGTTCCAGCTCAATATGGAGGTGGCATGCCTTCCCGTACACAAGACGATATGGAGTGCAACCAATCGGCGTCTTATATGCGGTACGGAAAGCCCACAAAGTATCATCTAACTTATCTGCCAACGAGGCACGATGCTCTCCCATAGTACGCTCAAGAATTCTCTTCAATCCACGGTTATAAATCTCGGCTTTCCCATTTGTTTGGGGATGATAAGCGGTGGAAAGACGGTGATTGACACCGTACTTAGCCATGACTCGAGCAAATTGATCATTGCAAAAATGAGTCCCGCGATCACTGATGATAGCACGAGGAACACCGAATCGAGCAAAAAGCTGCTTCAGAAAGTTCACAACCACCCTCGCATCGTTCGTAGGGAGATACTTTGCTTCAACCCATTTAGAAACATAGTCAACAGCTACGAGGATGTACTTGTTCCCTTTAGATGATGGAAATGGCCCCATAAAGTCGATACCCCATACATCAGATATTTCACATTCTTGTATGAAATTTTGAGGCATCTCATCTTTATGTGTGATCTTGCCTTGTCTTTGGCAAGCATCACATTGTTTAACCATCTCGTGAGCGTCACGATAAATGGTAGGCCAATAGAATCCCGAGTCAAACACTTTCTTCACGGTGTAGTTGGGACCTAAATGACCACCGATGGGTCCTTTATGGCAAGCTTCAAGGATTAGTAACGCTGCCGGCCCATCAACACATCGACGAATGACAAGATCCGCACATTGTTTGAAAAGGTAAGGGTCGTCCTAAAAATAGTGTTCAATGTCTTTAAAGAACTTTTTATTTTGTTGGGACGTTAACCCTTCCTTGAGAATTCCACCCGCTAAGTAGTTTGCAATGTCCGCAAACCACGGGGTGTCATCAAGATTGGAATTGATAGACATTAAGGCCTCAAGGGGAAAAGAGTCATTGATCTCTTGATTCAAATGATCCCCTTGATAAGGATCCTAAAGTCTACTTAGATGATCTGCGGCTAGGTTTTCGGCTCCCTTCTTGTTACGAATTTCGATTTTAAATTCTTGAAGGAGCAAAACCCAACGAAGAAGTTTTGGCTTAGAATCTTGCTTAGTCAACAAGTACTTCAATGCGGAATGATCGGTGTACACGATTGTGGTGGAAAGAACAAAATAGGGGCGGAATTTCTCAAAGGCATACACTACAGCTAAACCCGTCATTGTCTTGCTAGCATAATGGATTGGTTGGAAGTGTTTGTTCACTCTTTGTCCCAAAACCGCTCCAATGGAAAAGTCGCTAGCATCGCACATCAATTCAAAAGGTAGCTCCCAATTAGGGGTAACCAAGACCGGTGCCTTAGTTAGCTTGTCCTTAAGAAGATTGAAGGATTCAAGACACTCTTTAGAAAAGATAAAAGGAGTATCTTTTTCCAAGAGGTAGGTCATCGGGCGAGCGATTTTAAAAAAATCTTGAATGAATCGACGATAGAAGCCCGCATGACCAAGGAAACTTCTCACGCCCTTCACGGTTGAAGGTGGAGGTAATTTGGCTATGACATCAAATTTAGCACGGTCCACTTCAAGACTGGCTTTTGATATTTTATGTCCAAGCACAATGCCTTCTTTTACCATGAAATGGCATTTTTCCCAATTTAGAACAAGGCGAGTGTCTTCACACCGCTTAAGCATGCGTTCCAAATTGGCAAGGCAAGTAGAGAAAGAATCACCATAGACTGAGAAATCATCCATGAAGACTTCCATAGTTTCTTCAACCATGTCATGGAAGATAGCCATCATACACCTTTGGAAAGTCCCAGGAGCATTGCATAAGCCGAAAGGCATTCTTTTGTAAGCAAATGTTCTATAAGGACAAGTGAATGTGGTTTTATTTTGGTCTTTGGGATCGATGGGAATTTGAAAATACCCGGAGAAACCGTCTAAGAAGCAATAATAGTCATTACCCGCTAGACGTTCAAGCATTTGGTCCATAAAAGGAAGGGGAAAATGATCCTTTCTCGTAGCATCATTGAGTTTGCAATAGTCTATACAAACTCTCCACCCTATAACGAGACGAGTAGGAATCAACTCGTTGTTTTCATTGGGTACAACGGTGATTCCGCCTTTCTTAGGCACACAATGGACCGGACTAACCCATGGTGAATCCGAGATAGGGTAGATCATTCCCGCATCAAGAAGTTTGATAACCTCTTTTTTGATAACGTCATGGATCTTGGGATTCACCCTTCTTTGGTTTTGAATAGTGGGTTTAAATTCGTCCTCCATGAGAATTTTATGTGTGCAAAAGTGAGGATCAATTCCACGAATATCAGAGATTTCCAAGCAATCGCTTTCTTATGATTCATCAGCACGTCGATAAGTCGAGACTTTTCATCCTCTTTCAAATCCTTAGCGATGATGACGGGTAACTTCTTATTGTCATCAAGGAACACGTATTCGAGATGAGACGGCAGATCCTTAAGCTCTAAATCCGGAGGATTTTCGATGGACGGCATAGTCAAATTCGGATCATCGATAGAGATTTCCTTAGGAGATGGTGGAGAAATATGGTCCTCCTTGAGAAGTTTCTCAATGGTACGAATGTCTTCATCCCAATTGGAGGGAGAATCGTCATATTGTAAGTCCACATCTCCCAAAGTTTCTTCAAATTCTTTGAAAATGAAATCACTTTCTCCAAATAGAGTTAGTGATGGAGCAATAGAGGCAACGGTCTCAACAATGGGTAGAAAAGAAGAACCACTTTTACAAGCGTCTTTGAAATGCTCTTCACAAGCCTCATCAAGAACGCCAATGAAATTAACACTCTCGTTTTCAGAAGGCTGCTTAAAAAGTTTACCCATGTTGAAGACGATTTTATCGTCACCAACTCTCATGATTAATTCGCCCGCGGCTACATCAATGAGAGTGCGACCGGTCCTCAAGAATGGACATCCAACGATTAATGGAACACGGGGATCCATCTCGTAGTCAAAGACAACAAAATTCGCCGGAAAGGTGAATTTGTCGAAACCAACGAAGACATCTTCGGCTATCCCCACTGGATAAGCAACCGTACGATTAGCTAATTCCAATGTCATTCGTGTGGTTACTAGCTCGGGTAGAGATAATTGTTTCCAAACACTTAATGGCATTAAGTTTATACAAGCACCTAGATCGGCTAGGGGCATACAATTCTCTACCCCGGGAAAGTTGCAAGGAATGAGGAAACGACCCGGATCACCAAGTTTGGTTGGTAATTACCTTAAGAGCACTATAGAGCAATTCTCATTAAGTTGGGTCTGAGCGATATCAAGGAGTTTCTCCTTATCACTGAGAAGATCTTTAAACAATTTAACATACTTCGGCATGTGAGCGAGAGCCTCGGAAAAGGAGATGTTGAAATTCAGTTGTTTAAACATTTTGAGAAAGTTAGAAACCTGAATATCATCCTTGTTAGCCTCAAAATATTGAGTCAAACAAGAATGCTTGTTCATAGGTTATTATTGTAACATTAGTTAGAACGTTGTAATAGGTAGTTAATTAGTCGTGGTTTACGGGCTTGGATTTAAACTAATTAAAGTCCAAAAGACAAGCCCGGCCCAATATATAGCCCATTAAAGCCCGCATGTGGGTGGATTATATATACTAACCTCCTAGCATGTTAGGAGGGTGAATGGTCATTTGTAACTAATCTTCTTCTAATCTAATATTCACTAAGTTAATCATCTCTCTCTCTACTTTCTCTCACTACTTTCTCTCTCTAGGAATCCATCTCTTTTCATCTACTTTCTATCATTAATCATCATAATAAAATGGGACAACGTTTGGTATCAATCGCCACGGGGTAGATTGTGTTTGGTTGTTTGATTCGGTTTATTTTTCTATATAAATCATCCCGAATTAAATTTTTTTAGTATTTCGGGCTAGAAATCTTGATATAAATCAGTTATATCGATTTGGTAGGGATTTAGTTTGGTTTTTGTGGTTTACATCGCAAGATTTTGAGGTGTTTGGATTAATTTTGGATTTACGGTTACTTTACTGTATCAAGATCATTCAGAAAAAAGGTTTTTCAGAAAAGGGTTTATTATTCCGAAAATACAGATTTTCGGATAAGAGATTTTTCTGAAAAAGTGGTTTTTCCGAAATTTTTTCTGAAATTATCAATATTCAGAAAAAGATTCCGAAGATTTCAGTATTCCGAAAAAGTGTTTTTCTGAAAAAGTCTAATTTTTCTTAAAATTCTCTTACTCCGAAGATTTATCCGAAGATTTCTCTGAAAAATAAATAATTCCAAAGATCCACGTTTTTCTGAAAACCCATTATTTCGAAGAAGTGATTTATCCGAAGAAGTCTATATTCCGAATATTATTCCGAAGAATTGCTTATTCCGAAGATTATTCCGAAGAATTGCTTATTCCGAAGATTATTCCGAAGACTTGCTTATTCCGAAGATTATTTCGAAGATAGTACTTATTCCGAAGATTTGCATTTTTCTAAAAACATCATTATTCCGAAGAAAGATTTTTCTGAAAACCTCATTATTCCGAAATACCCAATTTTTCTGAAAATGTTAGTTATTCCGAAAAAACCCAAAAGTGAAAATTTTTATACGTGTGATTTTTCGCCTTCGATTTTTTGGTTTCTTGTGAAGACAATTTTTAGGGGATTTTAACATTTTTCATCGACAACAACAATCAACACATATCTACTTAAGATCCATTTTAAATTCATCGATTTCAAGTCTCTAGATATGGATTCTACTCAAGAGTATCGTGTCACAAACAACAATATCATGGTGGCGGGTAATAAAGAGAGACCACCAATGCTTGTATCTGGTCGGTATGCTCAATGGCAATCTCGTTTCATACGATATCTTGATACAAGACCCAATGGTGATGCCTTGAGGAAATGTATTACTCATGGACCATATGTATTCAAGAAAATCTCAATTCCTCCAAGAGCAGCCACAGATACTACTGATCCAATACCTGCAAGTGAACGTGATGAAACAAGAGCCGATCTCACACCTGAAAATTGTGCTTGGCATGATGCGGAGAAGGAAGCCATCTATATGGTCCTAAGTGGGATTGGAGATGATATTTTCTCCACGGTTGATGCATGCCCTACAACACATGAAATGTGGACTGCTATTGAACGCTTGCAACAAGGAGAATCACTCAACAAACAAGATGTCAAAACAAACTTGTTTTGGAATTTTGGCAAGTTTACTTCAAGGGATGGAGAATCAATTGACTCTTACTACTCCAGGTTTTATAAGATGATGAATGACATGACAAGAAATAATCTGCAAGTCTCCACCATGCAAGTCAATGTTCAATTTCTTCAACAACTTCAACCCGAGTGGACACGGTTCGTCACTTTGGTGAAACAACAAGAAAAGTTAGACGAGGTCTCATATCATCGACTTTTTGACATCTTGAAGCAATTTCAGAATGAAGCAAATGAGATTCGAGTTGAACGTGTTACAAAGACGGCTAATCCACTTGCTTTAGTGACTACAACTCAACATGTTCAAGGTCATCACTCTCGTGCTCCTAAGTCATATTCCACTACATCATCTTCACCACGATCTTCCACATCATCTAAGTCTTCATCATCCACAAGATCTTGAGGTAAAGTGCCAAGAGCACCATCACCACCATCTGAGTCATCATTTGAAGAAGATAGTGATGAAGACCAAGCTCAAAAGAACCGAGAGATGAAACAACAAATTGCTTTCATAATGAAGACTTACAAGAAAATCTACAAACCCACCAACAACAATCTTCGCACATCATCTAACACAAAGAACCGATATGTTGAGAGTCCTCCAAGGTATGACACACGTCGACGTGGTGAAAGTCCTTCTAGGTATGATCGACATAATCCAACGCATGTTGAGGGTTCTGCAAGGTATGATCGACAAACTGCCAAGTATGATACTCAGAGGATAGCTGCTACTACTGGGAATAGGGAAACGGTTGGAAGTCAAGTGGTTCAGCAGAGTGGGGTTCAATGTTTTAATTGCCAAGGTTATGGGCATATGGCAAAGGAATGCAGGAAGCTGAAAAGGGTTAGAGACTCCAGCTATCACAAGGAAAAGATGCTGCTATGCAAGAAAATGGAAGCAGGGGTTAAATTGCCAGCTGAGGAAGGAGCAATGCTTGATGATACTGATGATGAAGATTCTGATCAAGAGCTCGATGCACATTACTCGTACATGGCAAAGGTTGAAGAAGTTCTCAAAGTTACTGAATATGACAATGGCCCTATCTTTGACACTGAGCCAATCGATAAGGTACACACTACTGATGAATATAATGTGTTTGGTGATATTCTTGAGCATAGTGATCTACCCAATGTCATTAATGACACGTGTATGATGGAAACGGTTGATAGCAATAACACACTCGATTCATCAGACATGTGCAATAATGAGTCTGAGGATGATCAACATGCAAATGAATATGATGAAGAGGAACGTATTGCGCTTGATAATTTAATTGCTACTTTACAAAAAGATGTCACTGAAAATAAAAAGAGTCAAAAGCAATTAAAGAAGGCAAACGCTACGCTCACTCAAAATTTTAAAGAGTACAAAGCTGCTCTTATCAAATCTAATGAGATGACTGAAAGCTTTAGAGATGAGCTCCTTCAGAAAACCAAAGAGCTTGATGGGTACAGGGAAGTGCGTTAAAAAGTCAAAAGGACGATTTTGAAAACAAATATAATACAACTCTTGAGTTATTAGCCAAAGAGAAGCGTCAATATAATGTTTTCTTAATGGATGAACGCCAAAAAACGTACCTTGCCAATACCAAAGTTAATGAACTTAAACAAAAGCTCTCTATGACCACTACAGATTCTGCTAAAAATCTTGAGGATAAGAAAAAAGAGGTAGATGCGTTAAAACAAGACTTCAAAAGTAGATATGATAAAGAAACCGAAAACGTAACGAAACTAGAAGAACAAGTAGAATTTTTGAAGAAAGTTGTTTATAAAACGCATGATTCTATTCAATCCGTAAGAATGCTAGCACCTCCTTCGATGTTTAAGGGTCAAGCTAGCATTGCAAGTCTTGAGTACCTTGCCAAAGCTCAAGCTGCGAACCCGCATCTTTATCTTGATGAGACTGAAAGGACCGATCTTGATTGCATGCCTGTTAGTGCCGATTGTGAAGAGACTGCCCTTTGGGATGATGATAGTCGACCACTTGTCAATAACGAGTTTGTGAAACCATATAATTATGCTTATGAGAATAGTCTTTATGGTCTTTTCAACAAACAAACTCAGAAAACTTGTGAGGAAGTGTTTCTAGAATGCAAACAAAAGAGAATTCAATGGAAGAAAGCATTTGCCCCTAAGAAATCTAATGTTTACAAATACATAAACTACCTTCCTCTAGATGAATCTAAAAGCAAGAGTATGAAAACATTAGGTATTCTTAAACACCACATAGATAATGTTAAATCTATTGTTGAAAGAGATTGGGCAAAACGTGAAAATGCTGAGTGGCAACGCCCGATTCCTCAAGATATTACCTTGCTTGTGAAAGAACTATTACTTCCAAACACGGCGTTGATTAAAGAAACTGTTCTTCAACTTGAGGAGTTCATTCGGACTGAAATGTATGATGATTTAAAATATGTTGAATCTCTTGAGAAACACATTGAAGATCTTCAAATGGAGAAGTTTGATTTTTCAGATGAATATGATTTACTATTGCAAGAATGCGTTTCTAACGATGTTATATGTGCTTATTTTACATCTTGTGCTGATATTGATGAATATTCTGATGTTGCATGCAAATATCTTGATAAGATCAAAGAATGTTAGCGTCTTGAAATTGAGCTTTCGAAACGTAAAGAAAATGTTGATAAAAAGGCTTTTAAGTTACTTCAACACAAAACTGATTTCCTTCAAAAACATTTTCATTCTCTTGAACTTGCTTTGCAAAAAGATGTTCGTAGTTTTCCACATGATAATAAATTACAAGAAAAACTGTCCCAAACGTTTCGAGAAATGAATGAACAGTATTTGGAAATTAAAGGGTTGAAAGCTCAGTTACAAGATAGGGACAGAGCAATAGCAGAGTTGCAGAAACTCGTTGCTAAAATGGGTTGGAAAGTTGTGGAAGCATTAAGAAACATGTTGTTAGACAACCCAATTCCTCTAAAGAGAATAGATCCTCTATCTTGGGAAAACCATCTGCTTTATCAAATTCCTCGTTTGCAAAACCTGTGTTTGCCCCAAGATGGATGGAAAGGAAAGGTTACCACAAGCTCAACCCATAAGGAATACTATAGCACCAAGCGTTAAGCACAATAATGTGATTAAACCAGGGATGTATAGAATGAACACTAAGCCCACAAACAAAGTTACTCAATCGCCTCAGACTTCTAGAAACACTAATATTCGTGTGTCTTCTACTACAGGAATAGTCTCCACTACTAGTGTTAGCCGGCCTCAGCTTAAGAGCACTCAAGTGAATGATAAGGTCTGGAAACACAAGAATCAAGGGAAGATGAAGGAAGTAGAAGAACACCCTATGAATTTGAATGTTTTTAATAATAAAAAGTCTGTAATCGCATGTAATGACGATATTAATGATGTGAATGATTTGAATGCTATGAATGTGAAATTTGTTTGTGTCAAATGTGGAAAGTGTGCTAATGCTAATCATTGTATGTATGCTATGAATAAAGTCAAAGGCGTAGATACTAGAACTAAGAAGCAAGTTGTGATGCCTATTAGAGCTAGTAAAACCAAACGTAAAGTTAACCATTATGGTTCTACCCCCACTAAGAAAAGTAATGCATCAGACTCCACCACTAAGAATCCTAGAAGCAAAATTAAGGAATTATATGAGTCTGCTAGCAAGTCTTGGAAATGGTGGTTTGCTAATCAATGTCCTCCCGAATATAAGTGGATGCCTAAAGCTAGGACAAAAAATGTGAAAACTAGTGTTAGTTTGCCTTTAAATGTTGATAAGGACACTAATGATTCTACTCTCACAACTATTGTGGTATCCAATTTAGCAAATGCTCCATCGTGTTCTAACTCTTCTGCAGGTGATACAAATAATTCTCTTCATACTGGACTCCGGATGCACGAAGCACATGACGGAGAATCTCAAGCTTCTAATTAACTTCGTGGAGAAGTTCCTGGGTACGGTCCGATTCGGAAATGATCAATTTGCACCGATCCTAGGATATGGAGATTTGGTTCAGGGGAATATCACGATAAAAAGGGTATACTACGTCGAAGGGCTCAATTACAATCTTTTCTCGGTTGGTCAATTTTGTGATACGGATTTGGAGGTTGCTTTCAGAAAGAAGACATGTTTTGTTCGTGATTATGATGGGAATGACTTACTTACCGGTACACTGGGTACTGATCTTTACACAATTTCACTTCAAGACACAACTTCATCAACTCAAATTTGCTTTATGGCTAAAGCTTCAACGACTCAGGCATGGTTATGGCATCAACGTGTATCTCATCTTAATTTTGATACCATCAACTTGCTTTCCAAGAAAGATATTGTGAGAGGCCTTCCAAGTTTGAAATTCATCAAAGATCATCTTAGTTCTTCTTGTGAGCTTTGTAAAGCTAAACAAAGTAGCTTCAAAACAAAAACTACACCAAGCTCAAAAGGAAGGTTATATCTTCTTCATATGGATCTGTGTGGTCCCATGAGTGTTCATAGTATTAATGGAAAGAAATATATTCTGGTAATTGTCGATGAGTACTCAAGGTACACATGGACTCAATTCTTGAGGTCCAAGGATGAAACACCTGAAGTTCTCATCAGCTTTCTTAAACTGATACAACGTGGTCTTCAAGCTCAAGTTAAAGTGGTTCGTACTGGCAGAGGTACAAAATTTTGGAATTCAAATCTGAGAACGTATTTTGAAGCCGAAGGGATTGAACATGAAACACCCATTGCTCGAACACCCGAACAAGACGGCGTTGTTGAAAGACGAAACCGTACTTTGGTTGAAGCTGCTCGAACATTAGTATCCACTTCAAAACTTCCACTATACTTTTGGGCCGAAGCCGTGTCAACCGCATGCTACACACAAAACCGTTCCTTAATTATCCCAAGACACGAAAAGACACCATATCACATAATTCATTATCAAAAACCTTCACTCAAACACCTACATGTCTTTGGATGTACTTGTTACATTATACGAGATGGTGAAAATTTGGATAAGATGAAAGAAAAAGGTGATGCATGTATTCTTGTGGGATATGCAACTCATTCTAAGGGATATAGAGTATACAACAAGAGAACAAAATTGATAGTCGAGATTATTCATATTCGATTTGATGAATTACAAGAATTGGCACTTGAACTGTGACAACCCAAAACCGAGGTCATTGCTTAATCTTATTTTACGATTATTTTTGAAATTTTTGGATGAGTTTGAACGATATTTATTTTTGGAGGTTTAAGTTTAAACCGATGTTGGAAGGTCTATATTTAATATTTATTAAGTATAAGGAGTATTAGCAAGCGTGATGTCGATGGATGCCAAATATTTTACGTTTTATTGTCGGTTGTTCGATTTTTATTATTTTTGAGGTTTTATTTTAAATGACGTGTTAAGTCGAGTCGAGAGTCGATATTATTATTTTTGAGGTACGTTTTAAATTTTTAAAAGTATCTTTATGAAAACCGAGCCCCGTAAATATTTTGAAAATTGACTAATAGTTATTTCCCGCTTTTTAGCTAACTATTTACATATTTAGCCACAACTATTGCTAAATTTCAACTTTGGTCCCTACCCCACTATATATAAACTAAAAACAAACACACACACATCATTTTTCCACTTTAAAAATTTCACTATCTCTCTCTCTTTCTCTCCATTTTGCCGAAACCCTCAACACACCCAAAACCAAACTTCAATCAATTTTATCTTGAGTTTGAGGTTAAATCAAGCTAAACCAAGCATAGACCCACTCTTATAATTGCATAAGGATCATATTGGTGTAAGAATTTCTTACATGCAAGCAAGTTTTTTTTTTCTTGATGTTGGTAGGTAGGAGCTATGATCATGCATGGCATTATTATGATGATCCATGATGATTCTTGCTAAAAACTTTGTTAAAATTTTCATTTTGATCTAAAGATTTTTATTTTGGTTATAACTTTGATGTTATGGTTGATGTATGATGATATCATTTTAATGGTTGGTTTTTATCAAAAAGTTGATTTTGTACAAGATTTTTATAGTCATTTTATAACTGTAAGTAAAGTGTAAAATCTGAATTTTTATGTTTTGATAATGGCTTAACTTATAGCCTAGGGTTGTAGATAATTTTATTAGCTGCGATTTGATATAAGGTAGAGCTTCTAGCTCCAAACGAGCGCGAAGTTATGATGTTTTGAATGATCGTATCCCGGGAGACGAGTATCGACACAACAAGTAGTTGTCGTCGATATTTGGATCGAATCTCGGGGACTCTAAATGGATGTAATAAGTGTGAAAACACTTATCCTTTTACCACTTATTTCCAATAATAACAAGACCAAAACATGTATTTTATGTCGTAAAAGTCGGAATTATGCGTGGTTTGTGTTTTTATTGTGTTTTAGGACCAAAAGATGAAAAAGGAAGAAAACACGGGCTTTCA
This sequence comes from Glebionis coronaria, assembly GCA_025667525.1. Classification (NCBI taxonomy): domain Eukaryota; kingdom Viridiplantae; phylum Streptophyta; class Magnoliopsida; order Asterales; family Asteraceae; genus Glebionis; species Glebionis coronaria. Next base: position 309,464,844 of record CM046878.1, read on the forward strand.
CGGGCGTTTATCGAAGAAAACGAGAAAATACGAAGTCAAGAGATCAAGAGTGCTTAAATAACGGATGTCCAAGACCTATTCTAAAGATTTATCGAAGAAAAAGTCTAAAGACAGAAGTTTAATGAAGTCGAAGAACTCAAGTCTAAATTAAAGAAGAAAATTATTAAGACAAGTTCAAATCCCGAGACGACGTCGAGAAAAGACAAAGAATTAAATCGAGTCGAGAAGAAAAGAAAGAAGTAAGCACACCACACATGCACTTCCCATTTTCCCTATAAATACCATCCTAATCACATTAGGAGGGGAGTTAGCTAGTTTCATTTTCGTTTTTTTCTTTCTAGTTTTTAGAGAGAGAAAGTTCCAAACTTTCTCTCACTAAGTTTTCATCTTTTCTTTCTTTTAATCTTTCAAGTTTAAACCTTTTTGTATTTTGATTTCATTAATCAAGTTCAAGTTAAGCTTTTTGTTCATTGATCTCTTTCTACCTTTCTTTATTTTAGTTAATTTTGATCCGAAATGTTGATGATCCGTGTTTGATCTTGATGTTTTAAGGATTAAAAAGTTCATTTTTTTATCATACTTAAGTTTTCATATGGTTAAGCTCTAAGATCTTTGTGCTTATTGGCTTACTTGTATGTTTAGCTTATTTACTTTTTGAAACTTTTCTTAAAAAGTTTCATCTTTTTATGGTTTGATTTAAAAGATTGCTTATTTTAAGTTGGAAAAGTTGTTATTCAAGCTTATTTAGTTTATTTCATTTCAGATTTGGTGAAGTTTTGGTGTTAGCTTATCACTTTGCTTATTTTCGAATCCCAAATTAATCGGAAAAGGGTAAACCCTTTTTCCGATTAGGCATTCCGATTGGCCCTCTTTATTCCGATCACTAGATCAGAAAGGGGTTTTAAACATTCCGATTTGATCATTAGTATTCCGATCACTAAGATTGGAAAGGGGTTTTATCATTCCGACTGTGGGATTATTTGATATTCCGACTGGAGTAATTTTGCCTTATTCCGATAGCTTGATTTTAAGATATTCCGATTGAGACTGTTTCACAGTATTCCGACAGGATTCCGATTGCACTATCATTCCGACTGAAGGACTTATTGATATTCCGATCTGTGGTGTTATTTTTGATATTCCGACTGGAGTGGTTTTGACTCATTCCGACAGCAAGTTTCCATTAATATTCCGATTTCATTTCCGATTACGCTTTCCGATCAGCTGTATTCCGACGGGGTTCCGACCAGGGATTCCGACGGACTTAATTTCCTGTTTTTTACAAAGTTTTCAAATTTTAGATTCATTAAGTTTTCAAGTATTTTTCTAATCTTGTCTTTAAGTTTTCAATCATTTATTTTTAACTCTTCATTTTAGTTTATATTTTAAAGCTTTAATTTTACTCAACGACACTTTCATATTTGCTTGTAATTTAAAATAGATAATCAACCAAACCATTTATTATTCCACCAAGAACAATTAAGTCACACTTTCTACCAATAATCAATTCGAAAAGGTCGGACGATAAGATTTTATACTTAGCCTAAAAGCTTTGTATTAAATGGCGCCGCTGCCGGCTCTTTTCGTTAAGATTAACTGTTTTTAGTGAGAGACGCGTTGGATTTTGGGATCCGTTCGTCTTTGAACGTTATTTTCCTTGCTTTAAAATTTTCAAAAATCCTAAAAAAAATATAAAATTTTCAAAAAAATACAAAAAAATTAAAAAACATAAAAAACCAAAAAATATTTCTGCTTTGTTAGTTCTTTTGCAGGTGTATGCGCACTCGATCAACGTCTTATCAAGAGCCCGAGACTCTCGATAACTTAGACATGGCCGGTGTACACAACAATAATAATAATCTACCTCAAAACAACATGAATAATAACAACAATGAACCTCTACCGGACAATCGCCCTATGATCGAACTTTTGCAAGCACATGTAGAGGGCAACCACGATGCTATTGTCATACCCGCGATTGGAGCCAACAACTTTGAGCTCAAATCCGGCTTTATTCAAATGGACTCTGCTCAACCATTCTTGGGACGTACCATTGATTATCCTCATGACCACATCAAAAGGTTCCTTCAACTCACGAATACGGTCAAATTCAATGGGGTTTCACAAGAGGTAATCCACTTGAAACTTTTTCCTTTATCCTTAGAGGGACAAGCCCGGCATTGGCTTGATAAGGAACCGCCACAAAGTATTCTTACGTGGACGGACTTAGAGACCAAATTCATAAACTAATTTTTCCCACCCTCTCGTACTACCGCTTTGCGGAATGAAATCAATACTTTTGAACAAAAGTACGATGAGACTTTTAGTGAATCTTGGGACCGTTTTAAAGAACTTTTAAGAAAGTGCCCACAAAATGGTTTTACCAAAGTGCACCAAATTAATACTTTTTACAATGGTTTAAGCATGAATGACCAAGAATCACTAAATAGTGCCTCGGGGGGTAATCTTTTGGTTAAGTCTTCTAATGCCGCTTGGGATATTATTGAGAAAAAGTCTAGAGTGCAAACAAAGAGTGTTCGGACCAATGTGGCTAGTGCTAGCACTAATGAGAGCGACAAGAGACTTGATAAGCGTACTTCGCTTGTTGAATCACTTGCTCTCCAAGCCGCCAATAATACCAAAGCTATCACTGCCCAAGCCAATGCTATGACTCAATCATGTGATATATGCGGGGGATCTCACTCATACACCAATTTTCCTTCGACTCACGACAATCCGGAAAATGTGTATGTCGCCAACGGTACCTATTCTACGGGAGGCTATCAAGCACGTCCTCAAGGTGACCGCAACTTGCTCAGCTATCGCTCAAACAACTTTCTTTCACCACCCGGTTTTCCCCCACAAAACCCAAATAACCTCAATCGCAACAATCAAAACCAACCACGTGCTCCAACTCCATATCAAAACCAAAGAAATCCATATCCACCTCAAAGAAACAACCAAGTTTACCAACTACCTGTTTATCAACCACCCACCTACTATGTTCCTCCTCCCAACCAACACACCGCATTACATCAAGATGTTGAAACCTATATGAGGACTAATGATGTGATCGTGCAAAAATTTTAGCGGGAAATAGCCAACATGAAAGAAGATATGGTGTAGCAAGGGAATGATCTTCGAGCTGATATGCGAAACACTTTGGCAAGTCAAACGAATGACTTAAGAAACATGATGGCTAGTTTCTTCCCAAGTAATCAAGCCTCTGGATCGGGTTATCTTCCGAGTAACACTGTTGCTAATCTACGAGGGGAGATGAAAGCAATCACCACTCGTAGTGGAAAAGGTTTAAAGGAACCCGAGCTTCCTACACCTACACTGGTGATTGTGACAAAGGAAAACGAGTCTCCTTCTCCAATTCCTCCATTTTCTATTCCTCCAACTTCTACTTCTCCAATTCCACCACCTTCTACTTCTACCCCTCCACCACCCACGGATGTGAGTGTGAATTATATCCCAAAGCCTTCATCTCAACCCAATATACCTTATCCTTCGAGGTTGCGGAAAGAAAAATTGAAGAACAAGGATGATATTCAGGTTTCGAACTTTCTTAAAATGTTCAAACAACTGAATTTCAATATCTCCTTTGCTGAGGCTCTCGCTCACATGCCCAAATATGCTAAAATGTTTAAAGATCTTCTCAGTGATAAGGAGAATGATGCGGTATTTTGTATATACTTTATTTTAGGTAAAAACAAAGCACACACAAATGTCGTGGTAAGTATTAAGTATCACGTTTTGTGAAAAACGCGAATACTCGTCGTTGAGTTCGTTCTCGGTGGAGGTATGGTGTTTAGCCAAAAGATATAGACGTATTTAATCGAGTGATTACGTTTTTGGAAAGAAAGAAAGAAAGAAAAACAGAGACGAGTTGCGCTAAAAACGGTCGAAAACGGTTAAACGTACGAACGTAAAAACGCGACCAAACGAAAAATTTGACCTAAAAATTAATTAAAAATTACTAAAAAAAACTCTAAAACGTCTAACTAAGAAAATTACGAAAACCAAAAACTAAGAGTGTTTTGATTATTTATTATTAATTTTTAAAGTTAAGTAAAAAAAATCCTAAAAAAAATAAATAAAAGAACTAAGAAAAGGACGAAATACAAATTTTATAATTTACGAAAGCAAATTTATTTTTTTTCTAAGTCCTAACTAATAAAATAAAATTTAGAAAAAAGATTTATACTTATTTTTACTTTAAAATTTTTTATTATGATTTAAATACGATTAAAAACTAATTAAATAATTAAAAATATTAGATGATTTCGAAAAAATCTCAAAGTTTTCTAAAAAAAATTATAATACTAGACAAGACGTAAGAAAAATAAAATGCCTAACGAATATGCTCCAAAAAGCTGTGAATTAGCTACAAAAATTATTAAAAAAAAAAAAAAACTAAAAAGAGAAGCAAAAAACGTATAAAAGAAAAACAAAAGAAATGGTATACAAAAAAGAACAACAGATGAGATGGTTAAGGGGATGGCTCTTAAGTCTGTATGGGGTTTCGTGGTCAAGGGTTCAATTCCCATGGCTTACACTTTTGCAAATCTGTTTTTTATATCAGAAAATAATAAAAAAAAAAGACTAAAAGAATAATAACAGGAAGTAAAAACAAAAAGAAAGCACAGATCTTATGGTAAGAGAGAATGTTGCTGCGTCTTATGTGTGCAAGGGGTCATGGGTTCAAACCCCATGCTGCCCAGTTTTTTTTATACCACGTTTTCCTAACAGCACCACATAATCTGAAATGATATGACAGCACAACACAGACCCAAACACCCTTATACAGAAAGTTTATGCAGCGAAAATAAATCAAAGACCATTGATAACTCAGTATTAATAAAAATAGCTCCAAGAGCAGATGGCAAAATGGTATTGTGTTGCGTCTGTTGCTTTTTGTGACTTTAGGAGTTCCAGACCTTGTTGTGCCACTTTTTTTTACTATATTTTTTTTACAGCTTTTTGGTAGTGAACAATAAGCACGCCACTAGCAGTTGGCTAGTGGTGAGTTGAATGATTATTGGGGTGAACAATAAGCAGAAATATCAATCAACAAGCAAAGGAAACAAAAAAATTGAGGCTGTATCTAAAATGAACAATAGCTTAACTAGGCAAACAAGAGCTTAACATGCCACTTTCTACTTAGTGCGCAGGCTGCATATAAGCTTCAAATTCCACCAGACATCAAAACAGTAAAAGTCAAACCTGGGATCTAAGTGCACAACAAAAATCAAATCCTAACTTCTACTCAAGCTCCTACAATAGTAGTTGGTGTTTTGTACATCAGGTAGGCAACAAAATAAACACTATGAACCACTAATTGAATATAAATGAAATTCAAACTCAAAGTTAACACTTCCATACTTCTTAGCACACTAACACAAAGTAACAATGACGAGAAACAAACATCAATTAAGCATAAAAAAACATATACCAAGAATTCCACGATACAATAATGTGCAAATACAGAAAAATGAAGAACACAATTTTTTTTTCAGTTTTTTTTTTTTTTTTAAAGTGAACTAAAAGCAGAATTAATTCAAACACCAAAGACCTATCAAGGTTATCTAGTTATCAGATAACAAAGTAACATCAAACAGCAACAAGAAAGATTACCCGCTCATAAAAAAAACTACTACCTTACTGTTTTTTTATGAACTAAGAAAAATGAGAACATGAAAATTTGATCTTAAACTATTTAAGCAGAAATAAAAAAATGATTTAGTCTAATTCTAACCTAAACAAGATGCGACACTAATCCTAAGCCTAATGGTGATGGTTAGTCTTGATTGACAGGCAAGTCCAAACACCCATTTTCAGAAATTTGAACAACTTCCTATTTTCTTTATTATTTTTTTTTCATATTTTTTTGAGATTTATATGAAACCAAAAGCTGATAAACAGTGACACTAACCTTAATAAACTTATGTAACACAAACCTAAACAATATGCAGAAATCAAACTTAGGGTATAAATCTAATCCTATAGCAAACTATCTACTTAAACCAAACACTAGATAAAACTCGGAATAAGGAAAAATCACAGTAACTTATAAAATTTAAATAACAAGCAATAGATAAATTGACATGAAAAGTTATAATGACAGATTCTAAGCAAATAAATAAATTGAAATAAGCAGTTACACTTACACATATAGCCACATAACAAGCAATATAACGAAAATTGAAAAGGAGGAAAACTTAAAACATAACAAGGGAACTTACTTGTGCTAGCAGCTCAACCTTCAATTATAAACTAACTTCTTCTCATCTCATCAAAATCAGCTATAAGAGCTTATGGCTGCTATAAGAGCAGCTTATGGCTTTATGCTCAAAAGATTTACCGAACAACATAGAGTAGAGAACAACGGATATGTCTTCAATTCAGCAACAAAAATCATCAACCACCTTCAAACTTCCTCGAATTACTTGTCACACAGCAGAAACTTACAATAGGAGCTTATTGTCAGAAAGTTCCAAAGTAGCTTATGCTACAGCAGCTTTTGAAAATTTGTAGATATTTGAGATTTTGAATGAACAAAACATAAAGGTAAATGGTGCAAATGAAATGTAAACTTGAAAATACTTTCAAAACAAGCTGAAAAAGCTATATCATAAGCTATTTGTCAGATAGCTTATGATATGAGCTTAAGGGACAAAAACCTTTGAAAAAAAAAACTTTTGGATTGAGAAAATTAAAGAGACAAGCTGAAATTAAGTGCAAGGTATGTAAAACTTGACAGAAAAGTAAAGATAGACAGAATTTAAATGCTGAAAAACTTAAATTTCATTAAAAAAACATGGAACACAAAATCTTTTTTACAAAGAGAATGGAACCAGAGTACAAAGTGAAAACCTACTGCTACTTATACAATTGAAAGATAAACCCTAATCCGAATACGAACTTCCCAAATTGCCCTTCAGATTCGAATATGCCTCCTTGGATGCTTCCTTTGAATTCCTGGTCTTGAACCCATGTGAAGATGCCAGCTGCTCTGAGAATGATCTTGACCGTCTATGATGTTGTGGGGATCACGTTTTTTATCTCATACGTTGATTTGGTCAAAAAATGGTCCACTGTTGAGTAACACGTGATGAGGTGTTGTTGTGGGGGGGGGGGGGGGGGGGGGACAAGGTGAAGCCAGTCGTTTTCTGGGTTGGGAGGTGGGGTAGGAAAATGGTAATAAACATTTCACCCAATGTTAATTGGGTTTTGGTTAGGTGGGTAGTTTAATTGATGCTGGAGGGGAATTAGGGTTTAAGCGAGGGTGATGATGATTAGAGATGATTAGATTTGGGTTTAGCTAAAAAAATATGTGTTTCCCCCGTTCTACTTATTTTGACCGGATTTGACCAAAAAAAACAGGTTTTTAGTAATGGGCTGTTGGGTAAATGGGTTTATTTAGTGGGTTGAACCGGGTTGATGATGTGGCAAAAGATGATTGGTGGGTATAGTTTAGTGGTTGGCAGAAAACACCCTCTATCTTCCATGTTTTTGGCATCTAAGGTTTTAAACAGCATAACTCCAAATCCCTTTGTATTCAACTTTGCACCACTTGTCAAATATGGCACCATGACTTTACAAACTTCAACCAAGGACTAAACATGCAACTTGTTCATTCCCCAAGGGCTCATAATGTAAATTCTTGAAACTTAAGGGACCCACTTGTAATATTTTAGATTTACAAGGGCTAAAAGTGTCAAGTCTTCAATTCTTGAGGGGCCATTCTTGACAAATCTTCAAACTTCAAGGACTTTCTTGGAAATTCTTGATTCGGGTCCGGTTCATTGTGTGGCTTCATTTCCCGTGTTCGTTTTTGCATTGTTTCTTGTGATCTTTTGTCATTTTTCTCGATATCCGTACCTAAAACACACATTGAGCAAACACAAGCATATATATGGCACTTTTTATGATATTTTCATCGTTTTAAGCCCGTTTTGGACGATGAGACTATGTATAATTGCAGTCTCATCACTCCCCCATACTAAACCATTGCCGTGTCCCCACGCAATGCTAGAATTAAGTATCGTAGCACTTCCAAAATTCATATTTATGGACTTTATTGAAATGATAAACTAGCTACACTACTACTATTACTACTACTTGCGTTTTAGACATAATGTATGATTTTCATCGCAAAATGGGACGTTTAGGTTCATAGAATAAGAACACGTGAATGCTTCGTTAGAAATAATTTCGTCGTCCTCGATTTTCACCCAATTCCATGCTAAGCGTGTAACGAGATCATTGTTATTATAAGTTAGCAACACGATCACTTCTCATGAGTGTTAATTACGAACCTAAACTCCCTTATTCCTACTTGGTATCTCTTATATTTTATTTTTGTCTTAATGATCACGAGAATACATCATTGACTTATGCATGAATAGAGATTAAGTCTAAAAATAGAGTTTTAACGGTGTAACCAAAATCATCGAATTAATAATTCATCCTAATAGACAACGATGTCAAAAAATTAAGTCAACAAGAAGGATCGATAAACACGGTTTTATAACGGTTTTGAACATGAGACTTATTACCAAGACTTTTATATGCCCCCTAACGGAAGGACCTTATTATCTTTGGTTTACTTCCATCTTTTATTCAACTTCGCCATGAAGCTTTTATTATGACTTCGGTCTTGCCTTGCCTTTTATTATTCGCCTCATCGGTGGTTTTATTAGCCAAAGACGTATATCATCACGCTAAAGCGAATTTTGGATCTTTAAAGCTTCGAAGATTAAGGCTTGATTCACTTTCAATTTGGGCATAGATTTTTCGGCCTTGTGAGCTTCAAATTTTTGCTTAATTTAGGTGAGCACTTGAAATCTTATTATTAGGTGAAGCTTTCGATTATTCGGGTGCCAATACTTCAAAACCGTGACGCTGGCGATACCTTAATGTTTTCCCAATTTAATTACATGGAAGCTACTAAAAAAATTAGAAACCAACAATAGTGACTAAACCGCTAAATCAATATTTATTAATAATTTATTATGCAAAAGCGTGGGGAGAATGAGCTAATAATTACTACACATGAGATCGTGACGATTACGAGACTTATAAATAACTCTATCATTTCTCGTCCTCATTTAAGAGACTTAGCCTAAAAAGTTAAGGAATCGAAGCTAAGTGTTCAACACGCACGGTCGAGTCAAAAATTACTCTTATTCTCACCATCGGAAAACCTACATTCGTGTCTTAAACACTTATGAAAAACTAGAAAAATTTTAAAATTTGGCCATTTTTAGCCTTATTTGCAACAAAACGATAACAAAAAGATGAAATTTGGATTGCGTGTTGACGTAAGCAAGGTGAAGTATCTACTCACCCCCCATACTAAAACTAAACATTGTCCTCAATGTTTCGAGTCTAGGGGTGTAAACACCCCCATACTAGAGACGTAGTCGAATGCTTAATCTAGCATGGAAAGGGTGTAACCGTTAAATTAATAGCCGTTTATGAAGTGTGCTAAAAACCTAAGGTTAGAACATCAAAGGATATATCATTTGGATATCGAGAAATTCTTCAAAGCAAACGATCAAGTGCTCCCATAAACGAACACGAGAGGCTCCAATCGTGAAGATGATCATCTAAAAACCACAATGCACAAACAACCACGGAACAAAGGTTGGAAGGGCACAAATCCCCTCACATTAGGATTAATTAAAAACAATAATATTTACAAGGATAAGCATGAGAATCCCCCACGAGGCACCTTGTTTTTGATAACCGAGTCAAAAGCTCGACTCGAATCCCCATAAATGTGATCATTTAGGGATAATCATGGTTCGGTCATTTTTGGTGGGACTTACATGTAATCAAGGCCCAAAAGCAACCGCGTATAAAGGCAAAACCTCTATACCGGGATCAAAGATCGTGTCTTCGTTTTCGGATGATAAACGAAACAACACGACTTCAAGTAACAACGTCCCAAAGGGACACAAGAAAATAGCATAAGAAGAGAAGGGTGGGACATTGGTTGGGCATAAAAATCGAGTCACTCGAGGTAAACTCTCACCGTAAGTGTAGAAAGAATTTCTAGTGACTACTTCGGTAAAAGACCGAGATTTTATCTTAAACGTGATACCGGGGTCAAAAATCTCGTCCTCGGTGGAGAAGTGTGAGGGAACAAATGGGGCTTCCCCCATACTAGATCCACACAAAACGACGTCAAAAGAAGTAGACGTGTTTGTAGCAAGCTCAATTAAGCGAGGCGATGACGGAGTTATCTTTGGAAAAAATTTCAAATCACTTTTAAAATCTTTTCCTTTTTCATTTTTAAACTCATTGTTACGAAAACCCAAGTTGATTAAATTGAAAATATTTGGTGTTTCTAAAACAATTCTAGGCACACTTAAAATTTCCACATTTATCTTGAAGGCGGGAGGAGGATTTGAATTTTTAAAATGTGAATCGATTAATAAATCATCCCCCTCCGGGCTAACGCAACGGTCCTCATCAAACTCGAAAATCGAAGGCGGATTATCAAGAATACGTTTGATCTCGGAAAAATCACCGTCGGGATCAAAAACGTCTTCTCTTCCTCGTGGAAGAGGTTGGGAAATCAAGTCGTCGATAATCGAGTCGCTAGCTTCAACCGTCGTGAAACTAGGAATAGAAGGCTCTTCGATTGAAGATTTTGCCTTTGTCGTTTCGACCTCGATATCGAAAAACGTATCGATGTGAGCAAGGCCATCGGCGGACTTCTCACACGATAAATCCAAAATCTCACTCGGTGTGGGATTAGGAGTAAAAGGCTCGTCTCGTGACGATTTTGCCTTGACGGTTTCAACTTTGTCCTTCGAAGGGATCGAACGTGGGTTTTCAAACATTTTAGCAAAACTACTAACACGTCCCTTCGGAATTAATTTTCGTTCATCTTGTAAAAACGAGGGTTCAATTCTTTCCTTAAAAACCTTTTTACATTTTTCTTTTTCAAAATCATTTAATGGAATTTCTTTGTCAAAATTAAGTGTATATTGATTTAGAAAATCCTCAATAATTTCATCCTCATTAGAAAAATTAGGTTTAGAAGGTACAAGATTTAAATATCCCAAGTATCCTACGAGTTTTTCCTTTGGTTTACTTTCAAAAACATTTTTCAAAACTTCGTTGGATGACGTTTTTGTTTCCTCAACGTTTTTGCAAGACGACGAAGGTTGCACGACTCTAAAATTCGAGAGATTGGGATCAATACGAGACGTACGAGTCTTAGGAGTCGAAATAACTTGAACCTCTCCCTCGGGATTAGGATTGGTGACGTTCGATGAAGAACTCGACTCGTATGAAGCTACTTTTTTCTCTAAGGTCTCAATCGTTGAGAGAAGTTCATTTTGCTTATTAGTGTAAGCCTCCACAACTTTATCAATACCTTTATTCCATCTCTCGTCAAGTAGGTCAGATAAACGTTCTTGTTCTTTAAAAGCGGCATCATATTCGTTTTCCAACTCGGTTATCATAGAGGCCAATTCCTTTAAGTAAAATTCCTTTTGAGTTTCTAATTGTTTTTTGTGATGTTCCTTAAGATTCGCAACTTGTTCTTGAATCATCGTTAAGTTTGCATTATTACGTCTCACATAGTCATAAAAAGCGTTTTGATTCATTTCATCATTTTGATTTTGATCACAATTAAAAGACGAATCATATGACGAGTAGAACGAAGACGATGAGTGATCTTGGTCGTAAGATTGAAAATTGTCACCAAGACCACGTGGAGCGGAGTTATAGATATAACCCTCTCGACCTCCAATAACCTTACAATTAAAACAATTGGCACCATCGGGCGGGCCTCCACAATATGGACACGAATAATATCCACTATCATTTGACATGATGCAATGAGAACGGTGTTACGAGAATTAAACGTTATAGAGGGTGAAAGAAGAGAATTATGAAAATAGAGGAAAAAATCGAAGAATCTTTTTGTGTTTTTGGTTTTTTAATTTTTTTGGAATTTTGGTGTATTACGTAGAAATTAATCTACAAAAACTATCCACTAATCAAAGGTCTCGATTAATGAATCCAAGAAGAATGAAGGTAATTACGTGAAGTAAAAACCCTCGTCGACTTTGAAACGTTGGCGGAACGCCAAAACGTTTCAAGGTTCAATAATATAAACTCACAAAAATAGATATATTAATACTTGAGTTGGCAAACCCCTAATTAATCGTCACTTTCAAAATACGCACAAGCGAGCGGAGAAAACGAGGCGGCGCGAAGCACTTAAGAGCCTTTTTTCGTTAGGTCGTGAAATACAACCGCCTTATACCCACCTTATAGTTTGTATTTATCGAGATTAAACTAATTAAGAGTATTTATCTATTTTGCCTTTGATTTCGTTTGAATTCGATACAACAATAGTGACCGGAACGCTCAACTATTGAGGTGCGATTTCTCGCGTATTTGGATAATTATTGTGTATTAGTTGTTCTACGTAAATACAATATATTATGGACAATAAAAACGAGAAAACGATTTTGTGTTAATTGAGTTCAATTTAACACTATTTATTTGTATGGCTAATAGTATAGAAAAATAAAAAGAAGTATTTACGATAAAACGTAAACACTCAAACAAACACGATAAATAAGTATGGCTAAACAAACCTCCCCGGCAGCGGCGCCATTTTGTGATGCGGTATTTTGTATATACTTTATTTTAGGTAAAAACAAAGCACACACAAATGTCGTGGTAAGTATTAAGTATCACGTTTTGTGAAAAACGCGAATACTCGTCGTTGAGTTCGTTCTCGGTGGAGGTATGGTGTTTAGCCAAAAGATATAGACGTATTTAATCGAGTGATTACGTTTTTGGAAAGAAAGAAAGAAAGAAAAACGGAGACGAGTTGCGCTAAAAACGGTCGAAAACGCTTAAACGTACGAACGTAAAAACGCGACCAAACGAAAAATTTGACCTAAAAATTAATTAAAAATTACTAAAAAAAACTCTAAAACGTCTAACTAAGAAAATTACGAAAACCAAAAACTAAGAGTGTTTTGATTATTTATTATTAATTTTTAAAGTTAAGTAAAAAAAATCCTAAAAAAAATAAATAAAAGAACTAAGAAAAGGACGAAATACAAATTTTATAATTTACGAAAGCAAATTAATTTTTTTTCTAAGTCCTAACTAATAAAATAAAATTTTAGAAAAAAGATTTATACTTATTTTTACTTTAAAATTTTTTATTATGATTTAAATACGATTAAAAACTAATTAAATAATTAAAAATATTAGATGATTTCGAAAAAATCTCAAAGTTTTCTAAAAAAAATTATAATACTAGACAAGACGTAAGAAAAATAAAATGCCTAACGAATATGCTTCAAAAAGCTGTGAATTAGCTACAAAAATTATTAAAAAAAAAAAAAAAAACTAAAAAGAGAAGCAAAAAACGTATAAAAGAAAAACAAAAGAAATGGTATACAAAAAAGAACAACAGATGAGATGGTTAAGGGGATGGCTCTTAAGTCTGTATGGGGTTTCGTGGTCAAGGCTTCAATTCCCATGGCTTACACTTTTGCAAATCTGTTTTTTATATCAGAAAATAATAAAAAAAAAAGACTAAAAGAATAATAACAGGAAGTAAAAACAAAAAGAAAGCACAGATCTTATGGTAAGAGAGAATGTTGCTGCGTCTTATGTGTGCAAGGGGTCATGGGTTCAAACCCCATGCTGCCCAGTTTTTTTTATACCACGTTTTCCTAACAGCACCACATAATCTGAAATGATATGACAGCACAACACAGACCCAAACACCCTTATACAGAAAGTTTATGCAGCGAAAATAAATCAAAGACCATTGATAACTCAGTATTAATAAAAATAGCTCCAAGAGCAGATGGCAAAATGGTATTGTGTTGCGTCTGTTGCTTTTTGTGACTTTAGGAGTTCCAGACCTTGTTGTGCCACTTTTTTTTACTATATTTTTTTTTACAGCTTTTTGGTAGTGAACAATAAGCACGCCACTAGCAGTTGGCTAGTGGTGAGTTGAATGATTATTGGGGTGAACAATAAGCAGAAATATCAATCAACAAGAAAAGGAAACAAAAAAATTGAGTTTGTATCTAAAATGAACAATAGCTTAACTAGGCAAACAAGAGCTTAACAGGCCACTTTCTACTTAGTGCGCAGGCTGCATATAAGCTTCAAATTCCACCAGACATCAAAACAGTAAAAGTCAAACCTGGGATCTAAGTGCACAACAAAAATCAAATCCTAACTTCTACTCAAGCTCCTACAATAGTAGTTGGTGTTTTGTACATCAGGTAGGCAACAAAATAAACACTATGAACCACTAATTGAATATAAATGAAATTCAAACTCAAAGTTAACACTTCCATACTTCTTAGCACACTAACACAAAGTAACAATGACGAGAAACAAACATCAATTAAGCATAAAAAAACATATACCAAGAATTCCACGATACAATAATGTGCAAATACAGAAAAATGAAGAACACAATTTTTTTTTTCAGTTTTTTTTTTTTTTTTTTAAAGTGAACTAAAAGCAGAATTAATTCAAACACCAAAGACCTATCAAGGTTATCTAGTTATCAGATAACAAAGTAACATCAAACAGCAACAAGAAAGATTACCCGCTCATAAAAAAAACTACTACCTTACTGTTTTTTTATGAACTAAGAAAAATGAGAACATGAAAATTTGATCTTAAACTATTTAAGCAGAAATAAAAAAATGATTTAGTCTAATTCTAACCTAAACAAGATGCGACACTAATCCTAAGCCTAATGGTGATGGTTAGTCTTGATTGTCAGGCAAGTCCAAACACCCCTTTTCAGAAATTTGAACAACTTCCTATTTTCTTTATTATTTTTTTTTCATATTTTTTTGAGATTTATATGAAACCAAAAGCTGATAAACAGTGACACTAACCTTAATAAACTTATGTAACACAAACCTAAACAATATGCAGAAATCAAACTTAGGGTATAAATCTAATCCTATAGCAAACTATCTACTTAAACCAAACACTAGATAAAACTCGGAATAAGGAAAAATCACAGTAACTTATAAAATTTAAATAACAAGCAATAGATAAATTGACATGAAAAGTTATAATGACAGATTCTAAGCAAATAAATAAATTGAAATAAGCAGTTACACTTACACATATAGCCACATAACAAGCAATATAACGAAAATTGAAAAGGAGGAAAACTTGAAACATAACAAGGGAACTTACTTGTGCTAGCAGCTCAACCTTCAATTATAAACTAACTTCTTCTCATCTCATCAAAATCAGCTATAAGAGCTTATGGCTGCTATAAGAGCAGCTTATGGCTTTATGCTCAAAAGATTTACCGAACAACATAGAGTAGAGAACAACGGATATGTCTTCAATTCAGCAACAAAAATCATCAACCACCTTCAAACTTCCTCGAATTACTTGTCACACAGCAGAAACTTACAATAGGAGCTTATTGTCAGAAAGTTCCAAAGTAGCTTATGCTACAGCAGCTTTTGAAAATTTGTAGATATTTGAGATTTTGAATGAACAAAACATAAAGGTAAATGGTGCAAATGAAATGTAAACTTGAAAATACTTTCAAAACAAGCTGAAAAAGCTATATCATAAGCTATTTGTCAGATAGCTTATGATATGAGCTTAAGGGACAAAAACCTTTGAAAAAAAAACTTTTGGATTGAGAAAATTAAAGAGACAAGCTGAAATTAAGTGCAAGGTATGTAAAACTTGACAGAAAAGTAAAGATAGACAGAATTTAAATGCTGAAAAACTTAAATTTCATTAAAAAAACATGGAACACAAAATCTTTTTTACAAAGAGAATGGAACTAGAGTAAAAAGTGAAAACCTACTGCTATTTATACAATTGAAAGATAAACCCTAATCCGAATACGAACTTCCCAAATTGCCCTTCAGATTCGAATATGCCTCCTTGGATGCTTCCTTTGAATTCCTGGTCTTGAACCCATGTGAAGATGCCAGCTGCTCTGAGAATGATCTTGACCGTCTATAATGTTGTGGGGATCACGTTTTTTATCTCATACGTTGATTTGGTCAAAAAATGGTCCACTGTTGAGTAACACGTGATGAGGTGTTGTTGTGGGGGGGGACAAGGTGAAGCCAGTCGTTTTCTGGGTTGGGAGGTGGGGTAGGAAAATGGTAATAAACATTTCACCCAATGTTAATTGGGTTTTGGTTGGGTGGGTAGTTTAATTGATGCTGGAGGGGAATTAGGGTTTAAGCGAGGGTGATGATGATTAGAGATGATTAGATTTGGGTTTAGCTAAAAAAATATGTGTTTCCCCCGTTCTACTTATTTTGACCGGATTTGACCAAAAAAAACAGGTTTTTAGTAATGGGCTGTTGGGTAAATGGGTTTATTTAGTGGGTTGAACCGGGTTGATGATGTGGCAAAAGATGATTGGTGGGTATAGTTTAGTGGTTGGCAGAAAACACCCTCTATCTTCCATGTTTTTGGCATCTAAGGTTTTAAACAGCATAACTCCAAATCCCTTTGTATTCAACTTTGCACCACTTGTCAAATATGGCACCATGACTTTACAAACTTCAACCAAGGACTAAACATGCAACTTGTTCATTCCCCAAGGGCTCATAATGTAAATTCTTGAAACTTAAGGGACCCACTTGTAATATTTTAGATTTACAAGGGCTAAAAGTGTCAAGTCTTCAATTCTTGAGGGGCCATTCTTGACAAATCTTCAAACTTCAAGGACTTTCTTGGAAATTCTTGATTCGGGTCCAGTTCATTGTGTGGCTTTATTTCCCGTGTTCGTTTTTGCATTGTTTCTTGTGATCTTTTGTCATTTTTCTCGATATCCGTACCTAAAATACACATTGAGCAAACACAAGCATATATATGGCACTTTTTATGATATTTTCATCGTTTTAAGCCCGTTTTGGACGATGAGACTATGTATAATTGCAGTCTCATCAGAGAAACTTCTCGATATTGCTCAGACCCAACTTAATGAGAATTGCTCCGCAGTGCTCTTAAGGAAATTACCAACCAAACTTGGTGATCCGGGTCGTTTCTTGATTCCTTGCAACTTCCCGGGAGTAGAGAATTGCATGGCCCTAGCCGATCTAGGTGCTAGTATTAACTTAATGCCATTAAGTGTTTGGAAGCAATTATCTCTCCCCGAGCTAGTCCCCACACGAATGACTTTGGAATTAGCCAACCGTACGGTTGCTTATCCGGTGGGGATAGCCGAAGACGTCTTTGTTGGCGTTGACAAATTATCCTTCCTGGCGGATTTTGTTGTCGTTGACTACGAGATGGATCCCCGTGTTCCATTAATCGTTGGACGTCCATTCTTGAGGACCGGTTGCACTCTCATCGATGTAGCCGCGAGCGAATTAATCATGAGAGTTGGTGACGATAAAATCGTCTTCAACATGGGTAAACTTTCTAAACAACCTTCGGAAAACGAGAGTGTTAATTTCATTGACGTTCTTGATGAGGCTTGTGAAGAACATTTCAAAGATGCTTGTAAAAGTGGTTCTTCTTCTCTACCCACTGTTGAGACCGTTGACTCTATTGCTCCATCACTAACTCCATTTGGAGAAAGTGATTTCATCTTGAAAGAATTTGAAGCAACTTTGGGAGATGTGGACTTAAAATATGACGATTCTCCCTCCAATTGGGATGAAGACATTCGTACCATTGAGAAACTTCTCAATGAGGACCTTATTTCTCCACCATCTCCTAAGGATATCTCTATCGATGAACCGAATTTGACTACGCCTTCCATCGAAAATCCTTCGGATTTAGAGCTTAAGGACCTACCGTCTCATCTCGAGTACGTATTCCTTGAAGACAACAAGAATTCACCCGTCATCATCGCTAAGGACTTGAAAGAGGAAGAAAAATCCCGACTTATCTCCGTGTTGAAGAATCACAAGAAAGCTATTGCTTGGAAGATCTCTGATATTCGTGGAATTGATCCTCACTTTTGCACACATAAAATTCTCATGGAGGACGACTTTAAACCTACTATTCAAAGCCAACGAAGGGTGAATCCTAAGATCCATGACGTAATCAAAAAAGAGGTTATTAAACTTCTTGATGCGGGAATGATCTACCCCATCTCGGATTCACCATGGGTTTGTCCCGTCCATTGTGTGCCTAAGAAAGGCGGAATCACCGTTGTTCCCAATGAAAACAACGAGTTGATTCCTACTCGTCTCGTTACAGGGTGGAGAGTTTGTATAGACTATCGCAAACTCAATGATGCTACGAGAAAGGATCATTTTCCCCTTCCTTTCATGGACCAAATGCTTGAACGTCTAGCAGGTAATGACTATTACTACTTTTTAGATAGTTTCTCCGGGTATTTTCAAATTCCCGTCGATCCCAAAGACCAAGAGAAAACCACATTCACTTGTCCTTATGGAACATTTGCTTACAAAAGAATGCCTTTCGGCTTATGCAATGCTCCTGGGACATTTCAAAGGTGTATGATGGCTATCTTCCATGACATGGTTGAAGAAACTATGGAAGTATTCATGGATGATTTCTCGGTTTATGGTGATTCTTTCTCTTCTTGCCTTGCCAATTTGGTAACGCATGCTTAAGCGGTGTGAAGACACTCGCCTTGTTCTAAATTGGGAAAAATGTCATTTCATGGTAAAAGAAGGCATCGTGCTAGGACACAAAATCTCTAAATCCGGTCTTGAAGTGGATCGTGCTAAAGTAGATTTTATTGCTAAATTGCCTCCACCTTCAACCGTGAAGGGTGTGAGAAGTTTCCTCGGTCATGCGGGCTTCTATCGCCGATTCATTCAAGATTTTCTAAAATCGCTCGCCCGATGGCCCACCTTTTGGAAAAAGATACCCCTTTCATCTTTTCCAAAGAGTGTCTTGAATCCTTCAATCTTCTTAAGGATAAGCTAACTAAGGCACCAGTCTTGGTTACCCCTAATTGGGAGCTACCTTTTGAGTTGATGTGTGATGCTAGCGACTTTGCTATTGGAGCGGTTTTGGGCCAAAGTGTGAATAAACACTTCCAACCAATCCATTACGCTAGCAAGACAATGACGGGGGCTCAATTGCATTATACCACTACCGAAAAATAGCTTTTAGCTGTAGTGTATGCTTTTGAAAAATTCCGCCCCTATCTTGTCCTTTCTACCACCATCGTGTATACCGATCATTCCGCGTTGAAGTACTTGATGACTAAGCAAGATTCTAAGCCAAGACTTCTTCGTTGGGTTTGGCTCCTTCAAGAATTCAACATTGAAATTCGTGACAAAAAGGGAGCTGAAAACCTAGCCGCGGATCATCTCAGTAGACTTGAGGATCCATATCAAAGGATCATCCAAACAAAGAGATCAATGAATCTTTTCCCCTTGAGGCCTTAATGTCTATCAATCCAAATCTCGATGAGACCCCGTGGTTTGCGGACATCGCAAACTACTTAGCGGGTGGATTTCTCAAGGAAGGGTTAACGTCCCAACAAAAGAAAAAGTTCTATAAGGATATTGAACATTATTTCTGGGACGACCCTTACCTCTTCAAACAATGTGCGGATCTTGTCATTCGTCGATGTGTTGATGGGCCGGCAGCAGTACAAATCCTTGACGCTTGCCATAAAGGACCCACCGGTGGTCACTTTGGTCCTAATTACACCGCGAAGAAAGTATTCGACTCTGGATTTTATTGGCCCACCATTTACCATGACGCTCACGAAATGGTTAAACATTGTGATGCCTGCCAAAGACAAGGCAAGATCACACATAAAGATGAGATGCCTCAAAATTTCATACAAGAATGTGAAATCTTTGATGTATGGGGCATCGACTTTATGGGGCCATTTCCATCATCTAAAGGGAACAAGTACATCCTCGTAGCCGTTGACTACGTTTCCAAATGGGTTGAAGCTAAGGCTCTCCCTACGAACGATGCGAGGGTGGTTGTGAACTTTTTAAAGCAGCTTTTTGCTCGATTCGGTGTTCCTCGTTCTATAATCAGTGACCGCGGGACTCATTTTTGCAACGATCAATTTGCAAGAGTCATGGCTAAGTACGGTGTTAGTCATCGTCTTTCCACCGCCTATCATCCCCAAAGCAATGGTCAAGCCGAGATTTTCATCCGTGGATTGAAGCGAATTTTTGAGCGTACCGTGGGAGAGCATCGTGCCGCGTGGGCCGATAAGTTAGATGATGCTTTGTGGGCTTTCCGTATCGCATATAAGACCCCGATTGGTTGTACACCTTATCGTCTTGTGTACGGGAAAGCATGCCACCTCCCTATCGAGCTGGAACATAAGGCATACTGGGCCTTGAAGTGGGCTAACTTCGACATCAACAAAACCGGTGATCTTTGCAAGATTCAACTCAACGAGCTTAATGAACTGAGGAATGAAGCTTACGAGAACTCACTGATCTACAAAGAGAAGACCAAGATCATCCATGACGCAAGGATTAAGAACCGAGAGTTCCACGTTGGTGATCAAGTTTTACTATTTAACTCTCGGTTAAAGATCTTTTCTGGCAAGTTGAAGAGCCGCTGGTCTGGTCCATTCACCGTCACCAAAGTCTTTCCCTATGGGACCATTGAGCTTTCTCAGCCAAATGGGCCCAATTTTAAGGTGAATGGCCAGCGTTTGAAGCTGTACTTTGGTGAGGACATCTCTCATGAGATGATTCCATCCCTCACCACGTTTCCCATGAACTAGTTTTGGGTCGAGTCAGGCTTGTGACTCGGTTATAAAAAACAAGCGCTTCTCGGGAGACAACCCGTGATCTATCCTTTACCGTTTTCATAATAAGTGTAGGGGAGCTCCGTATGTGTTTGTTGTCTTGTTTCTTGTGCTGTGCAGGGATTAAAGCTTCAAAGATCAACTCTTGATGACATTTGACGAATCGTGATCCCGTGTACCCGTCTTCCTGGTTCTATCCTAAACTGTCGTGATTCAATTGTTCATATTTTATATGTTCACATTGAAATCACTATAGTTGTCCTTTCCTTAGCAAGATTTAAACAAAGTGCACAATGTCATAAGTGTAGGGGAGTTTACTCCCACATGCTTAAAAATTGAGGACAATGTTTATATCAAGTGTATGGGGGACTTCTATCGAAGTAAGTGGTCTTTTCCATGAATTTGCCCTCATTTTAACCGGAAAATTTGATTTTTCGACATTTTTCAAAATTTTTAATCTATTTTGGCCTAGTTGTATAGTTGTATTTTCCTTTTGTTATGGTTATTTTCTTTCCATTGCTAGAATAAAATTTCAATAAAGTGGTTTTAAACTTTTCAAAGTCGTGAATATTTTGACTCAACCCGAGTTCACTTATCTAAGTTTACTCTAGCTACTATCCTTGACGTGTTTAAGTCAAGTTTTGCTAGGCTTTTATATAGGGAACTTTAAAACGCGAAAGTCTTAACTCTCACGGGTTAAGAACAAGAACTTTTCGCAAGTTCCTATAATTGATCCTAGAGAGTTGTTTATCAAGGGAACTTTAAAATGCGATTTCTAAACTTGAAAAAGTCTAAGAATTTGCAAGATCCTATAGATGACTCAAAAACCCAAAACTTTGATTTAATTGGCTAAGCATCCACGAGTCTCATTCCTTGAGATTTTAAACTGTGGAGGACGAGAGATGATAAAGTCAATTATAAGTTTGGTATTCTTTCGTGAATTTATGTGAATTAATTATGAGCCTATTCTCCCATCGCTTGTTAATAAATTTATCTGCAATAAATAAGGTTGTACGATTTGAAATGTTACTTAGCTTCTAGCCCAAGATCGTTTAAAAGTTGCTCGGTATTAATTAGAGTTCATAGCCAAGGCATAACTTATTGAAGCGGGATGCGAAGATTGGCGAGTCCGAAAAGGCCCTAACAAGGCATGAGGGCTACATTTTGTTGCTAAAGATCCAAAAGTGATGTGAAGAATCATTTATCGAAAATCAATATGAAGGATCGAGACACACGACAAAAAGCAAAAACTCCCCAAAAGATTATGGAGAAGTCTATCCGAAAAGGCCCTAACAAGGTATGAGGTTAATAGATCCAAGTCCTAAAAGGAGGCGGATCGTTGTATATCAAAGTCCAAAATAAAGATTGGATAAAAATGAAGAAGTCGTGGTCCAAAGATGAAGAATCTCTCAAAACTTCAAGTGAAGCATTTCCTATTATAAAGAGAAGACCATAATTTCAAGAACGTCTCTCAAGATTTGAAGTATGAAGTCGCTGCCAAATATCGGTCCGAGAAAGGTCTCAAATCGTGAAGCGAGTTATGCCAAGATATGAACTTTATGAGGTCCCGAGAAGCAGTTTTAAAAGATTTTGTCCTTTAGGTAACTATTGATTAAATCGTTCACTTTATTTTCGGCCTAAATAACTATCGAAATAAGTCAAACAATGCATCCTCGTGATCATTCAAGACAAAAATAAAATATAAGAGATACACCTAGGAATAAGATAGTCTAAGTAAATAATTGGCCCACATGAATTCATGTTAGTTTGCTAACTTATAATAGCAATGATCTCGTTTTTAAGCTTGGTATGAGGAACGTGAAACTTGAGGATGATAAACGTTCATGGCAGCCAAAACCCAATGTAATTCTTTGATTTCTTTACTTATTTTTATCTTTTTATCTTCCCTAAATGTTTAGTATTTAATAAAGGCCAAGGTGGGTTATTTATGATGGAAAATGTAAACCGTGCTTTAAAATTAATGCATTGCATGAGGGCATTGCAATGGTCAAGTGTAGGGGATTTAATAAGTGTGAAAACACTTATCCTTTTACCACTTATTTCCAATAATAACAAGACCAAAACGTGTATTTTATGTCGTAAAAGTCAGAATTATGCGTGGTTTGTGTTTTTATTGTGTTTTAGGACCAAAGGATGAAAAAGGAAGAAAACACGGGCTTTCACGGGCTTTTATCGAAGAAAACGAGAAAAGACGAAGTCAAGAGATCAAGAGTGCTTAAAGAACGGATGTCCAAGACCTATTCTGAAGATTTATCGAAGAAAAAGTCTAAAGACGAAAGTTTAATGAAGTCGAAGAACTCAAGTCTAAATTAAAGAAGAAAATTATTAAGACAAGTTCAAATCCCGAGACAACGTCGAGAAAAGACAAAGGATTAAATCGAGTCGAGAATAAAAGAAAGAAGGAAGCACACCACACATTCACTTCCCATTTTCCCTATAAATACCCTCCTAATCATATTAGGAGGGGAGTTAGCTAGTTTCATTTTAGTTTTTCTCTTTCTAGTTTTTAGAGAGAGAAAGTTCCAAACTTTCTCTCACTAAGTTTTCATCTTTTCTTTCTTTTAATCTTTCAAGTTTAAACCTTTTTTTATTTTGATTTCATTAATCAAGTTCAAGTTAAGCTTTTTGTTCATTAATCTCATTCTACCTTTCTTTATTTTAGTTAATTTTGATCTGAAATGTTGATGATCCATTTTGATCTTGATGTTTTAAGGATTAAAAAGTTCATATTCTTATCATACTTAAGTTTTCATATGGTTAAGCTCTAAGATATTTGTGCTTATTGGCTTACTTGTATGTTTAGCTTATTTACTTTTTGAAAGTTTTCTTAAAAAGTTTCATCTTTTTATGGTTTGATTTAAAAGATTGCTTATTTTAAGTTGGAAAAGTTGTTATTCGAGCTTATTTAGTTTATTTCATTTCTGATTTGGTGAAGTTTTGGTGTTAGCTTATCAAAAATAGCTTATCACTTTGCTTATTTTCGAATCCCAAATTAATCGGAAAAGGGTAAACCCTTTTCCGATTAGGCATTCCGATTGGCCCTCTTTATTCCGATCACTATATCGGAAAGGGGTTTTAAACATTTCGATTTGATCATTAGTATTCCGATCACTAAGATTGGAAAGGGGTTTTATCATTCCGACTGTGGGATTATTTGATATTCCGACTGGAGTAATTTGCCTTATTCTGATAGCTTGATTTTAAGATATTCCGATTGAGACTGTTTCACAATATTCCGACAGGATTCCGATTGCGCTATCATTCCGACTGAAGGACTTACTGATATTCCGATCTTTAGTGTTATTTTTTATATTCCGATTGGAGTGGTTTTGACTCATTCCGATAGCAAGTTTCCATTAATATTTCGATTGCATTTCCGATTACGCTTTCCGATCAGCTGTATTCCGACGGGGTTCCGACCAGGGATTCCGACGGACTTAATTTCCTGTTTTTTACAAAGTTTTCAAGTTTTAGATTCATTAAGTTTCAAGTATTTTTCTAATCTTGACTTTAAGTTTTCAATCATTTATTTTTAACTCTTCATTTTAGTTTATATTTTGAAGCTTTAATTTTACTCAACGACACTTTCATATTTGCTTGTAGTTTAAAACAGATAATCAACCAAACCATTTATTATTCCACCAAGAACAATTGAGTCACACTTTCTACCAATAATCAATTCGAAAAGGTCGGACGATAAGATTTTATACTTAGCCTAAAAGCTTTGTATTAGGATGTTTTGAAAAATGTAACCTACTGATAATGAGGTGATTCTTTTACAGGTTGAGTTTACTTTAAAACCCGAGTGTCGGTTTTGTAAACGGAGTCGTTTAAATAAGTTAAAACGGTTGTATGAAAAATTAACGTAAATTTGTCTGGATTTTGTAGTTTGAAAATGAGTTGGGTAAGGTGCTTTAAAAGTAATTTCATTTGATAACCTTGTATGAGGACTTTCTATATATAGTAAGTTAGTTTATCGAGTCGTTTCATAAACGGTTGACGAGTTTAAAAAGGGTAAATAAGCATACATGTAGTATGTACCGGCGGACTTTGTTAAAAGTGTAAAATGGTTAAGTAAATGTGTAGTAAAGTATAATGAAGTTATTTATATCATTTTCTCTCGAGTTTATCGTGACTTTATGAGTTTGACTTGATGTTGTTATGTATGATTTATTTCTCGAGTCATTATTAATGAACGCGCCTTATTTGATAGGTAGCGGTTCTCGTGTTTGAAAGGCATCCATTATCGTCGACGATCATCTCGCTAGATCTCTTATACTAAGGTGAGTCTATAGGCTCGCTTTCTACTTGTTTTAATGATTTTAATACCCGCGAGGGGGATACATGCTATTTGAAAATAAATGAACAAAAGTCATGAGTAATTGTTAGACCCGAATGTTGCCTAAAGTTGATTTCATTGCATTGAGTAACTTGTTGCTAAAGACCCTAAATTCATGAGCCGTTAACTATCTTCTGACTTGATGTTGTGAGTCGGGAATAGCCGCTTATTCTAATGATAGTACTATTGGGTTGACCACCCTATCTGAGACCAGGGCATTACATTAAGTAACCCGCTGGGAAGGATAATTTTACGTGAATAAGATTGTGGTATTCTAGCAACTAATACCCTAGAGGGGCAATGGTTTTATTCTAGTCATGCCGGCATTTGGCGTGGGTGACTATTTGGTTAAGGGGTTGGTGTCATGAGCTTAAATACAATGTTTATTTAATAATATCATTATTATTATTGCTTTGAATATAGATTGTGTGTACGACAATTCTATAAATGATTATGATTGATATTCTTCTTGTGTTCAAATGTGATTTGATAAACCTATAGTCTCGCTCAACATTATTGTTGACTCGTTTTATGCATGTATTTCAGGTAATAGGAAGTGATGGAGCATGGATCTTTGCTGTGGAGGTTGTGGCTTGGCTTTTGGAAGAATGTTGGTCTAAACTGTTTCTACCTTTTAATGTTGAACAATTTACTTTATGTTAATGTACTGTACTAAACTTGTTGGTTGTTGGTCGAGATCCATGGGGACTAAACGCTTTAGTCTGGTATCGTGTCAGTACAATTTAGGTTGAAATCTATGTTTTAGACCATTTATGAAAATGTTGTTTTTATTTATGTGTAAGCGTCTCACTTTTGAGTCGTTCAATATACCTTGTGTGATGATGCTTGTGTCTAGCACCCAATTGTGTATTTCCGCTGCGCAATGTAAATTGGGGGTGTTAGAGATTGGTAATCAGAGCTGCAAGTTATAGAGAACTGGGTCGATTTTGAAAATTGTCCTAAACTATAACTTTGGTGTCGAAAGTATTTATTCTTCAAAAGCACACAACTCCTCTGCAACGCTCCGGTAAGATCACTTTTAGTTTTGTTTTGCATTGTAGATGTATCCCTCATAACTAAAATGATTTCCCGAGTATTTATTAAGTAAATACTACGATATTGTATTGGAATTACTGAAAGTACGTTGAGTGCTTGTCAGTATCATATTTTTTTTGCGAGCATTGCATAAACATCATTTGCATTATGTTGCATAGCATGGATAATGTATGACATTTGCATGAGCATTGCATACTAATTATTATTTTATTAACCATGACCTTAAGTATCCTTAACCCTTATAATTGTATAAAATGGCTAGTTTACCTCGTGAGGATGGATGGATTGATTTGACTAATTTAGTGGATGGTGAGGAAGTAGATAACTGTGGTGCTAGTGACGATGAGGAGCCTTTTGAGTTTTTAGATGATGGGATTCCACTTACTGCAGTTGGTCAGACAGAGCCTGAGTTGATACAAGGTAGTTATGTTCCAAGGGTTAATGTTGTGCCACAGACTGTTCCAGATTGTCAGCGACCGGTTGTTCGTTCTTCGACCCCTACTTGTGATGCTTATATTAGTAGTTTTCCTGGGATTGCATTTGCTAGGGGTGATGTTCCTGTTGAGTCGAGTAGTGCTGCTAGTGCTCGATCTATTCATGATGGTATTCCTAAGGTTTATTGTCTAGGTCCTAGGTCTTATGAGGATATTTTCTGGTTTCTTAAGAAGTTTGATAGGTCTTTGTTTGAAAGGTATTTGGTTGAGACTCGTGTGATTAGGAGGTTTGAGCAGAATGAGAAAAAGTTTGACAGGTTTGTTGGTAGTGTAAGGAAATCAGAGTTTGTTAGGGCGAGGGAAATGGATGAGGTTGTTAGATTGAGATCTATGGTGCTGAATTTGAGTGGGCAAGTTGAAAGGTTGCGTATGGAGCAAGAAAGGAATGCTAGGTTGAGTGCATGGGGTTTGCCGATGAGATCTTTTCCTAGTCGAGGTGTTGTGATTCGTGATGTGCCGAATCAGGTTGAAACTCAGGTGTTGGTGAAGCCGAGTGAAGGAGGTAGTCGTAAGGGGAAGGAAAAAGTGGAGGAAGAATCTGATGATGATGATAGCAGCAATGATGACAAGCCGGTGTACAAGAAGCTGTGGGGATATGACGTTTAGTTCTTTATGTTGTTTTATTTAGCCATGTTGTAATAGAACTTATGTAGACTCGTACTGTAGTTTGTGATGAAACTTAATGACTTTTAAGTTGTTGTGATGAAGGATTGTAGTGACATTACTTGTCACAATTTTGTGGAGATTTTCCAAAGCAATCCAAAATTACCTTCATGACTTCTGATAAGATTCCCACTTTTCTCGGATAGTACACTACAAATTCGAGATTTTTAGCCAACCAATGAACCAAACACCCAAAAATTTTGTGTTTTTAACCAAAGTAACAATGCCAAATCGCTACTACAAGTATGTAGATGATGTATATCAAGATTAAACCATAAAAACACAAAAAAAAAATTGGTCTGAATGTTTTTGGATCAAAATAGGCGTTTGAATCAAGAACACAAACACAAAAACCAAACAATCATCCCATGGCTCTTGATACCATTTGTAAGATATTGTAAATCTTGCTTATGTTTAGAGAGAGAAAGAGATAGAAAGTTGGTAGATTTCACACACACTTCTAGAGAGAGAAAGTAAGGAACTATGTAAAAATATAAATGAAACCACACCCTCTCCAACTAAGGAGAGGGTTTATATACCCAAGCCTTGTGATGGGCTTGGGCTTACATATTGAGCCGTCCATACATTCCATGGACTGGGCCTTTTCATGTTTACTTAATGTAAAGTAACTAAACTACAAGCTACTACTTAATATATTGTCGAAGTGACCGAATCTTCCTAAATACATAAAATGTATTTCCAACAATTTGGTTCTTTGTTTCGATTAATTTTGTTAGAGATTCTGGGTTACGGATAGTTTGTGTATGATTCGGTTGATTTCAATCTCAATCTGGGTTCGATTTTTGGTGGATTAATGATGGTGTTGAAGGCATATTTTCAATTGATGTTTGTACTTTTGATTTGGTTATGGTAACTGTGATATGGAAAATTTTCAGTCAAACAAAGTATTGATTTACAATGTGATGATGTTCAAAGGCTGTGAATAATTTTTCTTTTGTTAAAGATTTGTTTAAATCTTAAAAAAATGTCAACGGGGATTCGAACCCTTGACCTTGAATTTACAAACTATTTTAAATCCTCTAACTAACCAACTATGTTAGCATCCATTTGTTTCTTTCTTTTTGTTTGGGTAGTTAATATAGCTAGATTAGTGGTGTGATTCTTTTTCTTTTGAAAAACAAAAAATCTGATTTTTGCTATTATAAGTATTAGTATTAGTATATATATATATATATATATATATATATATATATATATATATATATATATATATATATATATATATATATATATATATATATATATATATATATATATATATATATATATATATATATATATATATATATAAATTGTTTAGAATTTCATAAATCCCTTTTATTTTATTAGTTTTATAAAAGAATTTAATAGTTTTTAAATATAGTTTTTAATGACAGTCTAAAATAAAAATAGTTTTCCTTTAAAAAAATAATAATAATAATAATAATAAAATCATTAGTTATTAAAAATCGTATCTTTATTTATCTTGTGTTAACCCCGTATTTTTCTTGATTTGATGATCCGATTTGGTTGATATTTGGTGATGATTCAGAACCGTGTTGATATATTTGGAGAAATGATGATACATGACCATGGTTGATATTATTTTTGGCGAGGAGCTTTTCGGATTTATTAGACTTCTTTGATAATTAAAGTTTAGACCTTAATTGGTTTAAAGTTTAATTAGCGACTAAGTTTATTAAATCGGGTTTGTTAATTTTTCGTCTCCGGTTCGTCAATACGGGTTTTATTCTCTATCTCTTTTTATTATCATCGTTTACTTAGCTTTAATATGTTCGTCATTGTTGCTTTGTTGATTTCTAGCTTTAATATCATGATTATAGTAGTTTGATTATGGTTTTTTAGTTTAGCATCTTTATTGTCATTTAGACTATTTTTAGATATCTTTAGCTTAATATTCATAGTATTATTGTTGCTTTTATCGTTTAATATTTTGTTATTAATATTAGTAGTTTAAATATAAAATCAAAATCTCTTTTTATTCGAGCATTAAACTTTAGACATAAACCCGGATTTCCATTCACACTTCGCTAGAACTACCATAACCTTCGGGTGTACGAAAACGATCCAATCATATCTCTTTTGTCATTCTTCCACTTTAATGGACTTGTGTCTTTCTTTTAAGTACGTAGTACGATTTTTATAAGATAATTTTAAGGAAATTGATTCCATACTCCACGTATGAAAAAATATATATATCATTCTTATCGAGTGTTATTGTGTTGGTAGGATGGCTCATACGAGAGCATCAACATCTGCAACCGTAAATATGACACCTGAAGAAATAAGGCAATTGGTTGCTAAGACTGTGACTGCAGCTTTGCAAGCACAAGCCGCCAATGTAGCTAGTACAAGTAGTGGAAATGCTGCTAGAAGAGAAGTTCCGGTGGAGAAGAGATATACTTACAAGGATTTCATGAACTGTCAGCCTTTTAACTATGTTGTTGGACTTATTCGCTGGTTCGAGAGAACTGAATCGGTACTTGTTCGCAGTGATTGTTCTAAAGATTGTAAAGTGAAATTTGTTACGGGTACGCTGATAGAAG
This sequence comes from Glebionis coronaria, assembly GCA_025667525.1. Classification (NCBI taxonomy): domain Eukaryota; kingdom Viridiplantae; phylum Streptophyta; class Magnoliopsida; order Asterales; family Asteraceae; genus Glebionis; species Glebionis coronaria. Next base: position 309,494,721 of record CM046878.1, read on the forward strand.
AAGCTTTGTCTTGGTGGAATACTTATGCACAACCTATTAGGATATAACAAGCTTTCTAGACTCCATGGAGTGAATTCAAGAATCTTCTAATTAAGAAGTATTGTCCTCGTACTGAGATTAGGAAAATGGAGGAAGAACTCTATAATTTAGCAGTAAGGAGAATAATGTTAAAGTTTACATCCAAAGATTTCAGGAATTGGCATTATTATGTCCTAATATGGTGCCTAATACTGAAAAGTTGATGGAAGCTTTTATTGGAGGATTGCCTAGAAGTATTGACATTTTATGTAAGAAACTCATGCTCAAGTATTATATGAATTTGAAATATTCGATTAAACATTTTGTTCTTTTTGAATGGAGAGGTATCTATTAAATCTATTATTTAGTTACATCTTCTTACCGATAAGATTGGAGTTTAGTTTTATCTGACTTCTCTCTAGAAATATCTTTCTCTCTCTAAAAACCCATGAATTTTATTCATAGAATCATCATCTAATTTAGATCCAACCATGGGATCTTAAATTTTATTTTGGATCTTTGTTTTTCATCTCATTAGCTTTCTATTCATATTAAATTTCACCATAAAACATTCCATTCACAACCTTTTAAATCCATTTTATTAATTTTTTTGGGTTCCTGTTCATTGGACCCATTTTCCCTTTTCCCTGTTCACCATTTTCTTTTTATCCTTAATCCATTACCTCTTTTCGTTAAACCTTTTCCCTCCCAACTATGAACCATGTCTAATCAAACCCCTAACGCCATGATTGATCCTGGAATTTTGTCACCTCCTCCGGTGCCAAATCCTCCTATAAAGAAATCTAGTACCAAGGCTCTCAAAACCAAGCAAACCACCAAGACGATGAATCCTAATCCGAGGGTCACCATGAAGCATGCTACAGCGGAGTTGTTAGGTAAATCAGTTAACCAAGTGAATGTGAAGGAAGGTATCTCTTAGAATAGTTCCAAGGTAAAGAAGGAAGGGGGTTTTGTTGGTGATGAATTGAGTGATGTGTTAGGTGATGAGGCTAAGCAGGGTGATGTTATCAAAGAAGATAAGGTTGGTAAGGATGATATGAATATTGATTCTATTGATTTTAATGCTATGTTTCCTGAGCTTAGCTCTAGTGTTTTGAAAACTAAGATAATTGATGATAGTTTGCTAGTTAATGTTGTTCCTAGTAGTATTAAGAGTAGCAATGCTGTTAAGGTTGATAGTATGAAGAGTGTGTTGATAGAAATGAGTTCTACAGGGAATAATGAGCTTATGAAGGGGGTTGTGGGGAGTGATAAGATAGCTAGTAGCCCTAATAAAGTTAAGATGATGGATGTGCAGACTGAGCCTCAAGTAGTGAATAGTGGGTTTAAGAAGTCAATATCATTTAGTAATGTTGTGTAAGGAAATGGGAATATTTATGATAACAAGCTCATGAAGTTCCCTTGTGTGGACAAGGATGGTAGACGTGTTCAAATGGACCCTATTATTGCTGAAGGAAGTAAGAAGTGGGAATTAACTATGGTTAGATATTTCGTAGGATTTAAAATGAGTTATAGAGAGATTTTAGGTCATTTGGGAAGAATGTGGAGGCGTTATCAACTCATTGAAGTCATAGTTAATGAGGGTCTATACTTTTTTAAGTTCAAATCGGAAGATGGTTTACAAACAGTCATTGAGAATGGGCCATGGTTGGTTGATCAGAGACCATTGTTTGTTCAGAAATGGGCTCCTGGAATTTGTTTGAACAAAGTTGAACCTTCTAAGGTTCCATTATGGGTGAGAATCTTTAACATCCCATTAGAAGCGTGGACAAGAGAGGGTATTAGCAGGATAGCTAGTAGGATTGACACTCCGGTTATTATGGATAAGGTCACCACCTCTATGTGTGAAAAAGGTTTTGGGAGAGCAAGTTTTGCTAGGGTACTTGTAGAAGTGGATGCGGTGGATGGTTTGATCGATAAGGTTGAAATTTGGTATGATGGTCTTAATAGGAGCATGGAGCTTAGAGTGGAATATGCTTGGCAACCGCCTTGTTGCAAGCATTGTAAAGTATTTGGTCATGATTTTCTATTGTGTAAAATTTGTGTTAGGAATGAGGATGAGAAGGTGGATATGGCAGGCGGTGTTGCTCAAAAGGATGTTAAGTTAGAAAAGTGTAAGCCAGGTAAAGAAGATTAGAAGTCTGTGCCAGTGAGAAATGTTGCATATAAAAGTAATTATCAAGGTCAACCTCAGGATAGTCAGGCTATATCAGAGTCTAATTTTATTGTTAGAGGAGGTAACTTTGGCAACAGAGGAGGAGATACTATGAATAGAGGTGGATGGAGTAATAGAGGAAGGGGGAATTCATATGGTAGAGGTGGGTATAATGTGGGTAACATGAAGAAAGTTAACAATACTCAGAATGTATCAGTATCGAACAACAATAATGTGAAGAAGAATGTGAGTGAGGTGCCTACTAAAAAATCTAAAGTCACTGTTGTTAAACATATAGCAAAGAGTGATATTACTACAAAGAATAGTTTTGCTGCTCTTGCTAAGGATAAAAGTGAAGAAAATGTGGAAGGCAATAAAGATGGGATGGAACATATTAATTTAGATATTGATTTAGCGCTTGAGGGGGGATTACTGTTTGATGATAAGATGGTGGAACAATGGCCTAGTGAAATTCAAAGTTATTACAAGAATAGATGGAAGAGCTTGGATAAGAAGGTTAAAGTTCAGCTAGTAAGGAATAAGAACAAAAAAACAGAGGATGACATTAAGCTTCGAAAGTAGATTGTTGAAGAAACTGTTAACAAGGTTGTTAGGGCGAATGTGTCGTCTATTATGACTAGAGCAGGTCACTCCAAAAACCAAGCTAGTGATGATATATATAACGAAGCAATGATGGCCGAGAAAGAAGAAATTCATAAGATGATTCGTAGAAAAGATTGTTGTGAGGTTGACATGTATTTACTGACGGGGTTAGTGCCTTCTTGTGGGGATGTAAGCCATTGGTCAAAATTTATGTGAGCTCATCATAAAACTAGAAGTTATGAGGATAAGGCTCAAGATGTTTCAAATTTTGTGGATATTATTATAGAAGAAGTTAGTAATGATAAGTCACCTTATGCAGATTTCATGGTTCAAAACGTTATTTCGGGACCGGTTGATGTAGAGATGGCAAGTGTATTGGGGAATGGTGATGGTTCCTCATCTTCATCTTTCCAATGAGTATCAAAATAGCTGTGTGTAATGTTAGAGGTATGAATGATACCTCTAAACAAGATGAAATTAAGCTTCTTATCAGTGAGAATAGTTTAAAAATGTGTGTTGTTATTGAGACCCAGCTTAGTAAGAAAAGAGTTAAGTTGGTTTGTGACAATGTTTTTGGGAGATGGGAATGGATTTCTAACTCTTCGGACAGTAAGAAAGGCTGTAGAATTGTTGTGGGATGGGATTCTAAATTTATTCAGACTTTGGTTTTAGCTATAGTTTATCAAGTTATCCATCTAGAGGTTAAAATTATGCATGATGGAAGGAAATTCTTTGTTTCTTTTATATATGGTGAAGTTAACCCTAAAGACAGGGTTGGTTTATAGAATAGTTTGGGTGATCATATGGCTCTTGTTAGTAATGAGTCGTGGGTCATATTAGGAGATTTTAAAGTGATTCTAAGTCCGGAGGAGCACTCAGTTGGGGATAATGATAAGTATCATGCTACCAGGGATTTCTGGGAGTGTGTTGAACAGCTAGACATGGATAATTTACCTATGACTGGTTTATTCTATACTTGGGTTCAGAAAAGAAAGGATCCGGAGAGTGGAATTATGAAGAAGTTAAATAGAATTATGGGTAATGGTAGCTTCATAGATCTTTTTGGCACTTGCTTTTCCAAGTCTCTTCCTTATGTTACCTCTGACCATTGTCCGGCTCTCTTTATCTTAAGTGATGTAGTTGCTAAGAGGAGAAGATCGTTTAGGTTTATGAATTATTTGGTGCACAAGAAAGAGTTTGAAGTTATAGTTAAGCAGAATTAGAATATCCTTGTTAAGGGCTATGCCATGTATACTTTCACTAAGAGACATAAGAGTTTGAAAGTTCATATGAGAAGGCTGAATAGACAAAATGGTAATGTATTTGAGAAAATTAAATGTTACAGAATGAGCTCAAGTGTTCAAATAGAGTTAGATGGGGATCCTAATAATGCAGTTTTGAAAGAAACGGAAATGATCTTCAATTCTGCTTATGGAGAAGCTGTCCTAGATGAAGAAAGAGTTCTTAAGCAGAAATCTAAAGTGGAATGGCTTAGGGAAGGGGATCATAATACGACGTATTTTCATAATATTTTGAAGGGAAGACTTAAGAAGAGCAGAATTAGTAGTGTCAAAGATGAAGTGGGTACTGAATTTTTCAATGAAGATGTTGCGGAACAGTGTGTTATACATTTTTAGAAGTTTCTTGGTACTTGTGATGAAGTGTTCCCTATAAAATTCTGATATGAGCTAAAATACTCATATCAATTATATCAATAAACAATGAATATATGCATTAAATGTATAAATATTTCCATGAATTCGTTTGTTTGTCGTTTGATGTGTGTAGGTACCGAAGTTCGCAAAAACCGGCAAAATCGACACGAGATTGAAGAAAAGATCAACAAAGCCAAAAACGAGTCCGTTTTTAGTGGATTTTAACTTAAATGAAGACAATTGGGCTTTGTAGGTCCCACTTATGATTAATGGGACTAAAAGCCCATTTGAGGAGCATGTGTATTTACTTTTGGGTCCAAGCCCAATACATGGCCCATAATAACAAAGAAATGTGACTGATGGATCCAATTTGGGCCTAAGCAATTTTCACAACAAACTAATAAACCCATGTTTCAACCAAAGCCCAAATCATAACGATATGTAAGGAAAAAGAAGGGCCCATTAGGTTTTTGAAACGGTGATTAAAATTTATTTGAAATAATTTCACTTTTCACATTGGTCAACATAATAAACACACACTTACCTCACACGATTGTTTATTTTTGATACTTCCAAAGTCTAACTCACCCTCCTTTCTCGTCTCCTTATCTCTCACCCCAAAACCTGTAAAAATACTATTTACCAAACCCTAATTAACAAAACCAATAAATTGGGGATTTTGAGGCACGAGTGATTCACACACTTGGGAATTATTTCCCAAGTTTTTGGGGGCAAAGAAGATGCCCATTCCAGGTGACTTGGCAAACCTCTCTCATCACAAGCCTTCCTTGATTGGCCAAAGACACCTCATCCCAACCAATCCACCAATAAGAGAAGGACAAGTCAGCTTGGAGAAAGCACAAGTAGCACAAATTCCATCCACCATGGCGATCTGTGTGACCAAGAGCTATCCACAGCCCTTGGACGGGAATTGAGAAGAAAGAGAATAAGGGAAACAAGGATTGGACGATCAAGATCAAGTCAGCTCCTCAACAAACTTCACCAAGAAGCCTTGGGGCCCCCATTTTCTGTAAAACCATTCATTCCATTTTTTACTTATTGTTATTATGTTTAAATAGATGTAGGATAATTTGTATCTCTCTCTTTTCAGTATTGTAATCTTTTTGATAATTAATAAAAGTCTTTTTCTGTTTACATCAAATTTGAGTTTACTACTTGTTATTAAATTGATATTGCATCTTATTTCTTAATCCGCTTAAATATAATAATATTAATGTTATTCGGTTAAGCTCATTTATAGCTTATATTGAATAATAAAGTAAAAAGTGGATAAAAACTTCCCCCACTGGGAAGTTTATAATAAACTGGATCAACTGTTGGAGATGTTTGGTTTGATTAAAATGGTTGCAAAAGGTAGTGGTTCGAATGGTGTTGATGGTTCGAACAAGGGTGAATGGTGGTTTTGACTCGTTCGGTTAAGGGGGCTCAGCGCTTTCCCTTCTTCTCAAAGGATTCGTCAAAGGTTTTAATCCTTTTTAGTTATTTTTGTTTACATGTTTTAGTTATGATTCTGCTTAGTTGAGTATTTTGATTGAAAATCTGATGAGATGTTATAAATTTGTTTAGTTAAGGATGAATTTGTTAGTTTAAGCTTATAGATATGTAAGATCAGTTACATCTGTGATTGGTATGCTAATTTTGTGAGATCTAATTAGATTGGTTAATAGTTAGTTTGTTAATCTGATCTTTGTTCTGTGAATGGGGAATAAATTGATTTATCTGTTAGATTTTAAGGCTGATTTAATTATCTGTTAAAGTTGAACACATTGTCTGTTGATGCTTGTGGCTTACTTTTAATTGCTGATACATGATTTTTTGAACTGCTTATTTGCCTAAAATAAGTTTGATCTGCTATTATTGAGTTTAGCTAAGTGAAGTGTTATCTGCTGATCTGATGCAAGTTTAACTGATGACTACTGATTTCTTATGAGTCTGATTTTAGATGATGTTAATGAGATTTGCATTTGTTAAGTTTTGCTGAAACATTATAGGCTGCTGATTTATAGTTTCTTTCACTTTGCTGTTATGGTAACTGAATAACTGCTTTGCTGTATTACTGTTTAAAGCAAAGAGCTATCATGTTTTGCTGAGTTTTTTTTTCTAGTTTGGTTTATAGATTTGATTGCCAATTGGTTGCCTGATCTTAGTTTACTGATTTTCAAAGTTTACTTTGTTGTTTTTGTGATTATTATTTACCAAGCAAATACTATCAGATATTACTGATCTGATAGTATAAACCTGATTCTTAACAGTCCAATATTTTAAACACATAAGTCATTACTGTCACTCCCAATTCGTTTAAGTTGTCCAAAAATTATTTCATTAAAAATAAATCCCCCATGGGATTCGAACCCTTGACCTCAAGGGTGAAGGCCAAACGTGTTTGCCATCTCGTCTAAACTTGCTTTTTGGTTTAATTACTTACATTTTAATTAATATAGTATTAAATAGGTGCTGTCAGCTTAGATTTTGTTTAAATAACTAGTTTTACCTTTATTTACATATTATTCATTTTAATTTCCTTTATTAAAGTTTTCAAATAATAAATAAAAACAAAAAAAAAATTTTATTAATTTTATAAATTTAGTTAGTTATAAAAATTCGTTTTTAAATTAGATTTTAATTAAATTAGTTTTAAATAAAATAGTTTTATTAATAGAAATTTAATTTTTAATAGATTTATTTAAAATTTAAGATTTAAGTTAGTTTAAATAGATTTTTAATTAGTGTAAAAGTAATTTTATTTTAATATAAAAGTTTTTAATAGATTATTTAAATAGTTTAAATGTTAAAAAGTTTTAATTTTAAATAATTGTTTTTAGATAAGATAATGGGAAACGATTCATGCACTTTAGGAATTAATTAATTAAATTGGTAGAGTAATTTTAGTTTAAAAACCGAAAACTCATTCGAATCAATTGTCCATATCGAAACAAAAACTTCTCAAATTCACTCGATCTTCATGTACAACGAACTTGGTTCATCAGCGTGTTTAATTAAATCCGTCTTTGGTGAACTTAGTCTATTACTTTTTCCTTAAGGTAATTTTCTAAGTTTACCCTATAACGTATCTAATTAATATACATTCGACGACACATCAAAAATTTTGGCGCCGCTGCCGGGGATATTGTGTACGATTCGTTTCGTTGAGATTTGTTGATCGTTGATTTGAAGACCCTTTCCGTCCTCGGAAAGTTTTGTTATATTTCTATTATTATAGAATGTATCGTTTTCGTGTTTTTTGTGATTACTATATTGTATTATGTAGAACAATAAATTTTCGTACATCCAAATAAGACCTTAGTTGGGATTTCATCACCTAGCTATTGTATTCGAATCCAAAACGGAAAAAAAGGCAAAATAGATAAATACTAATAAAAAGTTTGAACTCGATTTATACAAACTATAAGGTGGGTATAAGGAGACGTGCTATAAAAGGTCGTCTAAGGAAAAAGGTTTTTAAGTGCTTTGCGCCACCTCTTTTCCCCGCTTGCTTGTGCGTATATTGAGAGGGTCGACCGATTATTGGTTTGCCAACTCAAGTGGTATTAAATCTTATTTTTCTAGTTTACTTATTGAACCTCGAGAAGTTTAGGTTTTCACCTATCGTTTCAAAGTCGACAGAGGGTAGATTACCTTCCATAGTAGTTATCCTTATTCCTTGTTTTTATTAATCTTTTTGATTGAGCAATACCAAAAATAATCTTCTTCTTGTCTAATTTCTTTTCTTCAATCCTCTAAAATTCTCGTTACTTTGGTTTATGCAATTACGATCTTCTGGACTTTTGATTTATCTCAATAGGCTTGAAAATATTCCTCGTAGAAATAGAAATCGTCAACAACGAATAGTGGAACCCAAGCTTCCACCTATTTTTGTAGAGATGGCCGATAACCGAACAATGGAGGAATTGCTCCGTGCACCCACCGAAGGGTATGGGGAAGCAATCGTTGTGCCGGCTATTTTGGCGGATCATTTTGAGATTAAGACGGGTCTTTTATCGCTCATTCGTGCTGACCAATTTCGTGGCAATGAAACCGATAACCCGCACTCTCACATTCGGAATTTTCTTCGTATTACCTCGACTCTCAAGTTTAGAGATGTGCCGAATGACGTGATTAAGCTCATGCTTTTTCCGTACTCGCTCGAGGGTAACGCTAAGATTTGGTATGAGAAAGAACCACCGGGTTCGATTTTGAGATGGGATGATTTAGTGTCTAAGTTTATGAATTACTTCTTTCTACCATCCAAAACAACACACTTTAAGAACGAGATCACTAGATTTGAACAAAAAGTGCATGAATCGTTTGGGGTTGCTTGTGAAAGGTTTAAAGATTTGCTAAGACAATGTCCACACCACGGTTTCTCGGAATTGCACAAATCAATACTTTTTATAATGGACTTAATATGGTTGAACAAGATTCTTTAAATGCCGCCGCGGGTGGTAATCTTTTAAGAAAAACTCCGAGAGACGCGTGGGGTATAATTTAGATTAATTCTAGAGTGCAATATTCATGAAACACACCGGTTGTTTCCAATGTGAATTCATCTAATACCGAGATTGCTAGATTGGACTCTAAGATTGATAATGGATTTGCTACATTGTTGAATGAGATTAGGAAGAATCCTCATGGATCGATTAATATGATTGAGAATTTTTGTGTATCATGTGGTGGAGCACATCCTAATTATGCTTGTTCAACCACGGGGTTTGATCAAGCTAGTGCTTTTGCCTCGACGGGAACTTATGGCTCCAACGGTCAAGTTCCTCGTCAAAATCATGTTGCTCCACCGGGTTTTCCACCGGTTCAAAATAGGTACAACAATGGAAACAATGGGAATAATTTTAACCGTGGTAACCAAGGGAATTTTGATCAAGGAAATGGGTTTAATGCTAATCAAAACAATCAAGGTTTTCATAATAACCAAAATGATTTGTCAAGCTACATTAAAACGAATGAGGCAAATTTGAAAGCTTTTCAAAACAATATTCAAGGACAAATGGAAACTTTAAAAAATGAGTTTCAAAATACGATTAAGGGGCTAAATAACAAGATTGAGCTTAATCAACAGAGACTTGAACAAAACCAAAACCGTTTTAAGCAAAGATTAGAGAAAAGTCAAATTCAAATGCAACAAAGTTTGGAACAAGGTCAAAAAAATTGCTTTCGATGTTTGAGGGATTTATGTCTAAACCATCCTCTTCTTCGGGTTGCTTACCTAGCAATACCATTCCAAACCCGAAGGGAAAGCTTAAGGCCATCACCGTTTATGATGATTGTGATAAGTTAGAAGAAGTGATTGAGTTTGATCCTCCACCTAAGGAAACCTTTCTTGATGTTACCAAGGCTACTTTAAATGTGATTAGTACCTCTGTTTTCTTTGATCTCCTTCCCGATTAATATAAAGATCTGGGTTAATTCTTGATACCTTGTGTTTTCAATGAGCTTGGGGAATGCAAAGCTCTAACCGATCTTGGAGCTAGCATTAACTTAATGCCCTTAGCCATTTGGAAAACTCTTGACTATGCACCACTTAGTACCACTCGAATGAACATTGAGCTTGCTAATGGTACCACCACCCATCCGGTTGGTATAGCGGAAAATGTCATTGTTAAAGTAGGGAAGTTTCTGTACCTAGCCGATTTTGCTATCGTTGATTATGAGACCAATCCTCGTGTGCCTATCATTTTAGGATGACCATTTTTGTGCACAGTGTAACACCCCCAAATTGGTCCAGCGGAAGCCCACGAGTATTGGGGCCTGTTACGTCATGATTATCCGAGTCTTGATCCGAGAGAACGACCTTTATGCCAAATATCACAATGTTAACTCCAAATAATCATACAGTCAAGTACCTAAGAATACATGCTTAAAAGTGTCAACACAAAGGTTGGCGAGTTCATAAGTTTTATTAAAATGTTTAAGACACTTTAAAAGTTTACAAGGACAACTACTAAAAGTAGTATCGTAAAAACGTTTAGAAATCTAGAGTTTCACAATAAAGAGACATTACAACAAAGCTCGGTCACAACACAAAATTTAGAAGTAGCATAACAGTTAACACAAAAACTTCATTTCATACACAAGTTGTAGATCATGCTCACAGTTCATTTCATTTCAGTTTTGGGTTCATGATCACATTCACATCCAGTTCAATTTAATAGTCACGGTCAATATAAATAACAATGTCATGTTCTAGGTTCATGTCAGTAATCAAGATCACATATGAGAATCATAGAAAAAAATACATATAAGCATCATGTCCAACCATCATTTAACCATCAAATCAAACCGTCACATAAGCATCATATCAACCCAGTGTGTAAGCATCATTTAAAACCATCATATAAGTATCATATAAAGACCATATGCATGAATCATGTCAATACCACACCTAAGAATTAGATCAGTCCACGTACAATAATCCTATCATATCTCATGCAGATATCATGTCAGACTCACATAATAAATTCATGTCAAGATCATTTCATTACTATAGTCAAGATTCGTATCGATATCACAGCTAAGATTCATATTAGATCAATACATGATCAAAGTCAAGATTCATATAAATATCGCAGTTAAGATTCATATCAGATCGATACATGATCGCAGTGAGGATTCATATCAATATTCATAGCAAGATCAAAGTCAAAATTCACATTCAAGATTCATAGCAAGATCAAAGTCAAGATTCACATTCAAGATTCATAGCAAGATCAAAGTCAAGATTCACATTCAAGATTCATAGCAAGATCAAAGTCAAGATTCACATTCAAGGTTCATAGCAATATGGACCGCAAAAGTTCAGTTAGTTCAAGTACCCAAGGCAACTATAGGAGATATAGTCCCAAGTGTAGGATAAATCGGATGTTTCAGTGTTTATGATAGCGCTAAGCTCATGATGTCGAAGCTAATGATCCAGTACTTACACCACAATGTACATATAAGTTGCCCCAAGTGGTAGTCTAGCCAAGACTACCCAAGTTCACACAAATGATATACACTCGTCCGGCGTCAGAATGCCCGAGTGGAGGTTGTCAAGCCTCAATAGATCTATCCATAACATAAGAGCTTACTCCAGCAGAGTAATTAATGATTCATGATAGTGGGGACTACGGCTAACACTACTTAGGCTAATCATAAACGAAGTTCATTGAGCGTTCACAGAAATCAATCTTTGCGTCCACAAGCAAGTACAAGCAATTATTTCACTTCACAGTATTTAACATACAAAACAGTTAAAAAGGAGCTATGGGATAGCCCCGATATTCATAAGTATAAATCATCAATAATCCCAAATGTATAAACACACATGTCACGTAAACAATCCACTAAAGTACAAGCACATACGCAATATAAGCAATCTTCAAAAAGATATCAACTTGTAATTATCACAATAACGCATGGAAAGTGTAGACATGTATATCTTAAAAAATCATTGAAATGCATAACACGCATTTGACATCGACAAGCATGTATCTCCCCCAAAAGATATTCAAAACATTTATAAAGCGATTTGAAAATAAAAAGAGGGGGTATGAACTCACATCGATGTTGCAGAACAATTTGCAAAGACGTGAATACAAGAGCAGTGTAGCGTAGGCCGGAACTGCTCGATACTGGAAGTCACAGTTTATCTTATCGATCATCTCCCAGCATCCCAAATCGATGCATCCAAGCTTTCTCGATGAAAAGTTTCATCAATACCATCGGTTCATAAACCGCTTAAATCCCATATCAAAATCGTTTGGTAATCGGTTCAATAACTGGTTCAGTAATCGGTTCAGTAATCGGTTCAGTGATCGGTTCAGTAATCAGTTCAGTGATCGGTTCAGTAATCGGTTCAGCAATCGGTTCGGTAATCGGTTTAGTAAGGTGAAGCGGAGGATACCACTCGGTATGTAATATATATACCTAATATATATTACACACGGAGGAACGGAACATGTATATAATTCATAGCTTGAATTATATAACAAGAACATACAACGCACGAATTACTCATAATATACATGACACGCGACATGTACAAAACTCAAGAAGATGACAACAAAAGAATAAAAATAATCCAAGCATGCAATACCTTGCAAATAAAATAAACTTAAATAATTCGACACGCTTTCAAAATCACCTATTTATTTAAGTAAAAATCATTTAATAAAAGAGGGCACACGTTTCAGAGTTCCAAATGGAGTATCAAAAGTATATACAATAATTATGATTTTATAAAATAATATTTTATAAATCGTTGTTTCATTATTGTCCATTTAATATTTCTAAAAAGAAGGTTTTAGTTTCTAAATAATATTTAAGAAAACTAAATAAATATTAAATTTATAAAAATTTCGGCATGACCTATTCGTTTATACAACATTTCTCGTAATCACAAAATGCCATATTTTTCACTTTCAAAGGTAATTTATTCGTGTTGCAAATGTCCACTAATTTTATTATATAAAATTTATTAGTGTCGAATCGTAACAGAGTAATTAAACAAACCCATAACCAACACATTCAATGATCAATCAACACTTTCAACCATAAACCCAAACACCTTTTAGGCTCACAAAACTCGGAACCAAACACCCCCAAGTGGACAGCATACCCTTTATCCAAACGCCCTATTATCGCAGTTTACACAAAACCCATATCCAAACACCCATTTAAGGCAGTTTTAAAACCCGTATCCAAACGCACTAAAAAGTCGGGTTCTAGACCAAAATCTAACGAGAACGCCAAACAAGAAAAACAATAATACCATAAGCCCGACACCTTCTCGGGTGCGGCTGTGGTCACGAAATACACACAAACACCACCTTTTTGGGTGGTTTCGTGGTAAAAAGACACACAAACACCCCTAATAGTTTTGGCTGTGGTGGCTCGACGTGGTGCGGGTGGTGGTGGTTACGGGTATTGGTGATGGTGACGAAGGATGGTGTGGTGATTGGACGGCCAGGGAGCAGTGGTGGCTGGCGGATGATTTTGTGGTGGTCATGGTGGTAATAGTAACAGATCCGGTGGTGGATTTGTGAGAACAATGATGGTGAATGCTGTTGTAGGTGGCGGAGGTGGTAACAGCAGCGATGGCTGACGGGTTTTAATAAATCAAGATGGTGGGTGGTGGTTGAAACCATGTTGGGTGATGATTTATGGTGGATTCAACATGTGGTAGCGCGTAGATTATTAGATCGGGAAGATCCGATCATTTTGGAAGGAGTTATTGTTCGCCGGAAAAGGTGACGGCGCTGGAATCCGGTGGCCGGATTAGGGTTCCCGTGGCTGGACTTGTTGAAGGAGAGAGAGAAGTGGAATTAGGGTTATGTGTGTTTTTGTAAAGATGGAAATGATGAGAAAAATGTATTAATTTAGTATTTCTATAAATTAAATAAACGTTGTTAAAAGTAAATGGAAAGTTGTATTTACTTGGGGGTTCAAAATGTAAATAACTAATAAAGTTTTCTTTTATCTTGTTTAACGTGACTTGGGGCTCGATCGCGATTGATAAAATTCGATTCATGACACGAAAGTTACACCATTGTTTTTAAAACAGATTTTCCACTAGAACTGACTAATCACTTGACTATTTTTCATGAATATTTCGTAAACTCTTTTAAAATGTTAGTTATCTATTAAGTACCCCGGTCAAGCTTCGTTTTAAAGAAAGACGGACTTTAACCTAAATATTTATTTTTTAGCAAACGTTATTGAGTCAAAAACATCAAATAATCTAATAAATCTTTTTATTAAATATCTCGTGAGAATTAAATATTAATTTAATTTTTATCATAGTGGTAAGCAAACTGCGCGATTTTCAGATTTTGTCATAATATGTCCCATTTTCAAATCTAATAAGTTTGGTAGCGCTCAAAAATGAATTTCAAATAATAATTAGTATAGTTTATTATTATTTATGGTAACGAAAATTCTCTGGTGTTACACACGGCTCATGTTCAAGTTGATATGAGGAAATAGGAAATTAAATTATTTTATGGGGATAAACATATTATTTTCAAACCGAAAAAGATTCCAAGATTTGTTTCTAGGAAAGTAAAAAGTGTGAAACTTGTTAAAACTATTGAAAGTAACACAAAAGAAAGATCTCTCTTTTACAAAGGTGCTTTACCAATTTTGGAAACCTCATTTTGTGATGAAGAAAAATTAAATTCAAAGAAAGATGCTTGTTTTGTTGAATCATGTTGTAATCTTATCTCGTCTCCACTCACTCCACACGAGGATGATAGTTCTAAGATTGAAAAGGAAATTGATGAATACCTTAGTGCACCATTTGATGCTAGTGAGTTTAATAGTGAGAATTTTGATCCCGAGAGAGATATTGCTTTAATTGAACAATGTTTGAAAATGGACCATTTGATTCCTAACTCCACACCGAGTGAGGTTAGTGACTATTCATTCGATAAGTTCGCCGATGAACTTGTTGATCCACTTCCACGGGGAAGTGAAGACGTTACCGATCTCGAGATTGAGCGTGTTTCTCATGTTTTACCTACTATTCTCGAGGAGTTCTCCGATGAATTTCCTTCTAATGAGAATGATGATCTTGTATCCGAGTGTGACACACTTGATACCTTGTCGGATATTTCTTGTGATGACAAGATTGATGACACTTTTGTGACCTACTCAAATCCTCTTTTTGAAGCTTCAATGAACAATAATCCATTGTTTCAAGAGGATTTTGAGAGCATCATACTTCCTACATATCACAACCCTTGTGATGATGAACTTCTCTTGAAGGAGGTTGATGAGTTTCTTTATATAGACATTCCTTCAAAATTTGAGGAAGAGTCTAATGACGGTGATGAAAATCTTTGGTTTCATCACCCGATTTATGATGATGATAATGTTGACCCGGAGGGAGAAATTATCTTTACTCCAATTATCCTTCCCACTCGCTTTGATCTTAATGTGCGGGTTTTTCATGCGACTCATTTTGAGTACCATGACCCCTTTGTTCACATTCATAAGAGTGATAAGGTCAACAAAGTCATGCAAGTTGATACCATTAGTGTTGAGACTTTTACCACATCATTACCATGTGCTTTATATGATCTTCGATTAGCATGGGGGGACGACACCGTGTTGTCTATTCCTTTCTCTCCCGAGGACGAGGTATTCGACCCCGGAATCGATGATTTAGGGAAATCTCGGCCTTTCACCGATGCAATAATTGAAAGACTTTTCGATCATCTTGGTGCGAGTTTATCTCGGGGAACATGTTTTATCCATATCGTGATTTGTGACTACCATCTCTTTTTAGAGATTTATGTTGGAGTTTTATCCTTTCGTTTGTCATCCGACAACGAGGATGTAATCTTTGACCCCGACATCGTGCTTCATGTTGGATTTTATTCCATTATGTCGGTTTTCACCATTTTTCCTAAGGACCAATGAATGCGGGGATCGGGTCGAGCTCATGACTCGGTTAACAAAAACGAGGTGCCATGTGGGGGAGTCTCATACATTCTATCTTCTTTCTATTTTCTAACACTAATAAGGCTTGATCTTTCAAGCTCGTGCTCGTGTTTCGTTGTGTTGTGAATCTTAGGTATGACCCTAATCATTGAAGACTCTCGTGTTCGGTTTTTTCCGCCCCACTTGATCTTCCATACTTTGATTGCCAAAAGGGGCACACTCTCTATCCTTTGATTTTTATCGACTAACTTTTTATCTTGAGGCATAATTAATAAACGGCTTATATATTTTCTCTTACCATGTTAGTATTTTGCATTAGACTCTTCGTGTTTTAGCAAGGGGGTGTTACTCTTAAGCTAAGAAACATTGAGGACAATGTTTGGTTTTAGCATGGGGGAGTCAATCGATATAAACGCTTGCAATTGCTTTTGCCGTGTCTAAAAGTAATCATTTTTGTCGTTTTTCATTAAAATTTTAAAATTTTAGTGTTATTTTAAGTTTTAATAAAGAAAATAAGTGATTTTGACACAAATGTAGGCTTTCCGTTGGAGAAAATAAAAATAGTTTTTGACTCGACTCGGTTTTTACCTTAGCTTTTTCCTTAACGTGTTTGAATTAAATTTTGCTAGGCTTTTATATAGGGAACTTTAAAACGCGAAACTCTTAACTCATACGGGTTAAGCAAGAGAACTTTTCGCAAGTTCCTATAATTGATCCTAGAAAGTCGTTTATCAAGTGAACTTTAAAACGCAAATTCTAAAACTTGAAAAATTATAAGAATATGCAAGATCCTATAGATGACTTGAAAACCCAAAACTTTGATTTAATAGGCTAAGTATCCATTGATTTCACATTTTTGAAATTTTACAATATGGAGAACAAGAGATGATATACTTTAATCATAAGTTTCTAAGGTTAAATCCTCCTTGTGTAAGTATTTTTTGTGTTTGATTTAATCTACTCGTATTTAATTTTCACGCTTGAATAATTAATTGCTTAATAAATGAAGTTTTTAGCGGTTTAGGCTTAATATCTTAACTCGTAACTCCTTCTTTTTCTTCCCTTGTAATTAAAGTGAGAACACATTAAGGGTGTCAGCGTCATGGACTTTTGATCATGGGATTGCGGAAATTTGGTTTACTATACATATCATATTAATAAAGAAGAATAAATAAAAACATGTTCTCTATGAGCCTTCGGGTGGGAGTCATGTAGCACTAACCTTGTCATTAGAGCCTTAGGGTGTATGGCATGGTGTTAGCCTTAAAATGTGTGCGACTAGCGGAATTACATTAGTTTCATAGCCGGGACTTGCAGGGACTAATATTGTCATATGTAAAGTCCAAGTCCCGTGCTATATAAACACATATTTATTAGATCAACTCTTTCTCTCACTAACAATGGCTAAACACCACTTCTATCCTCCCCGACCTCCGGATCTTATACCCGTGTTCTTAGTGAATCCAAGTTAACAATTGGCATCATAGCTAACCGGGAGTGTTTCGTGTTTTTTTCTCGATGTGTTGTGTTCGTGTTTGTGTGTCGAATCTACTTTGATGTGGTGGTACGTTTTTCATTTTCTTTGATAACTTTTACACGGTGTAATTCCACATCAGTCCTTTTATTATCATTTTTTAATCTTTTCTTTATTGGTTCCATCAAAACATTGTCTACTTTTTCTACACGTTTTTTTGTCTCATCACATATTTTATGATCTATTTTCATTGGGGAAAAGGACAAAGATAACAGATCCATCTTTTTTGGTTTTAAAACCCTTTTCCGACTGTTTTTCCGATAAAGCATTCCGATGGGTTTTCCGACAGCTTATTCCGATGAGTTTTCAGATAGTCATTCCGATGGCTTTTCAAATGGTGTGACAATCCGTCAATTTACGATTGATATTTTATTCTCAAATATTATTTGAAAATATTATTTTAATGTTACAATATGAACTCACTTATTTTTGGGAAGAAATTTGGATTTACGTCTTGAAGTAGCATCGACTACGTTTAAACCGGAGGATTCTACGTTACGTGCTTACGTTTACATACACCGTCTTTGGTGACAGTCCGACAATTCAGAAAATAAATTTGTCCATGAATATTATTTTGGAGTTTTAAATTTGAGTTGGTTCATAAACTCACAAATTTACGAGAAGAGATTAGGACTTACGATTTTATTTTAACGTCCTTTACGACTAAACCGGAAACCTTAGGATTTCGTATTTACGTTTTCGAACTCCGTTTTTTATGAGACAATTTTTATTGGATTCGTTTTGTGACGTTGATTCATAATTTATAAAAACGTTTTTCGTAAAACGACCCGAGGGCACGCAAATCGAGGAAACAAGAATCGAGGAGTACCCGTAAATAAATGAGGATGAGACAAGTGGGACACTTGTCCCACCCCCAAAACCGGCCAAGATGTTGCTACAACACATCTTATGATGTGTCAACACCTTACCAAACTAACAACACTTGTAAACTTAAGCTTACATTGTAAGCTACAACTCATCAAAACCACCAACACACCTATGTTGAAGCCACTTTGAAACCCTATTGATTGGTGCAAGTTATAACATCCAAGGAGGAGTATTCATGGTGTCTTGGGGCTGATTTTCTACAAGGTGATCATAAAGATTGATGGTCTTGAAGATGGTGTTGGCTAAGCACAAGTTTCTCCATCAAAAATCCATGTTTTGATCAACCTACATCATCATGGTGGTATAAAGATTGTCCTCCTCATCTTCTTGTTATTTTGATTATGTAAACATGTATTTTATTTCCTATTGTATATATTTATGATGATTATATGATGATAAAAATGTTATGTGGGGATTTGTTGTTGATAATCATGGATAAAAAGGTGAAAAACTATAAGAAACAAGGTTAAAATCTTGATTAATTTGCATGGATGTATAAAACAGTAAAGAACCATATGGTAAACTGATAAAATGATGAAGTAGAATTGATTTACAGTAAGCTATGAGTCTTGTACACATGTGAGAGTTGGCCATGCAATGGAATCAAAGTAATGAGTGAGATATGATCAAAACAAGTTTAGGGTATAAATCTGAAGTTACTGTTTTGGACGATTTTTAGAAAATATTTAGAAGATGTTTCAACAGTAGCCATAGAAGAGTTAAATGTAGCACATATCATTTAGTTTATGTCATAAAAATTTGAGCTTCTATCTCCATGTAGAACTCAAGATATGGCAGTTTTGGTGAAAGTAAAGATAAAAATCAGATTTTTGGAAATTAAAGAATAATACTATTATATAAGCACTCAAATTATAATGTATAAAATGTAAAAGTAAAACCCACTAACTTATAAAACTTATTTATATAAGTATGTGAAAAGTTAAATAAGTGGACATTTTATAAAAATGGTAACTTGTTAAGTTTTATAAGTTATAAAACTATAAACATGATTTTTACGACTTTTTCGGCTATCACCGTAAAATTAACGTTTTTATTAAATAAAACATAGATGTTTGGACCCGTCTAATGAAAACTTTATAAAACTTATATACTGATATATAGACATGTATAAAAAGTAAAAACCAATAAAACCCGAACTTTAGGGCATACGGACATTAATGAGCTAAGTAAACATATTGGACTAATACTTGGGCTAATAATTGGACTAAATAAGATAAACACCCATAAAAAGAACTTATTGGGCTTAACCCATTTGGGCCCAACTTGAAAGTGTATGTACTGATAATAAAAGTACAAAATGGATTAAAATAAGTTAAATAACTTATAATAAGCTTGTTGGACCTAAAACACGTAAATAGGTAAGACGAGAAAACTAGTATAAAAGTTATCAACACGTAACTCTAAAATGAGTAAACGAGAGTATGTAAACCCACTTGATCATCATATATATATAATCATCATATGTATACATAATTGTTATTTTTATAAAGTCATTGGACATGAGTCTAAGACGAATATTATTTGTCTAGGTTTCCGTGATTGAAGCACGTACCGTACGTCCGAATTGCCGATAACCCGCCTTCCCACATCAACATGAGTTCATAGCCTCGCACTCTTTTAAATGTTTTTATAAATGTTTTATAAACCCGCGAGGGAGATGACATGTTAGTTTTTATAAAATAGGACGCCATTTGTCCCGATTGTTTGTTTATTGATTTTGGACCCGAATGATTAAATGACCCGATTGTATGACCCGATAAATGATTAATGGACCCGATAGATGAAATAAAATGGATTATTAAAGTTAGGTTATGTCACTAAAAGTCCCATTAGCATGAATTGTGAACTACCGGGAGTTGGTAGACGCTTATGCATTTGATAGTACTATTTGGGGACGATCACCCCAGTTCGCGCCTTGACGGTTGATCCCCGTCGTGCCACATTGATTGGTAAGCGAATTTATGTATGAGAAGAATTCCATAGCGTGACCTTTGTGACGACACGCTACTTTAGATGGGCAAAATTGGTATCAGGTTAGCTACCCGTTGTTGGTTTAGTAAGGTAACAATGTCATGCGGCTTATAATAATCCAATCACCAAAATATTACTGGACGCTCCGAATTACGATGTATTGCCTGACTAGCAATACTGGGTCATACTATTGATATTATGTTCGTGTTTTGGTTTTCATAACCATATTCATATAACGGTTTTTATTTAATCTATACAACGTTGCAAAACGTATTGTATGGTGTTTTTAACGACAATGATTCGTATAATGATTTTTAAGGCAAATGCCTATATCATGATTTTCGATAAGGATTTGTATAAAAATGATTTTGGATATTTTATGGCCTATTACAAAGATTTGTATAAAATGATTTTGGCTATTTTACGGCCTATTACAATGATTTGTACGTATTGATTTTTGGTACTAATTTTATACCAAAGTTATATTGATGGAATTTATTAAACTCTATGAATTCACTCGGCGTTATCGCTGACCCTTTTCTTTTAACATGTTTTATCTCAGGTACTTGAAGGTAATTCTCGGGAAGACAACAAGAATTCATGGCCCGCACCTAAAATACTTATTTCCATTCAAATACTTTGTAAAACCTGTATTAAATATAATAACTTGGGACCGATGTAACTTTGATATTTATGAATGGAAATGATTTATTATTAAACGACGCGATTTTTATGCGTTGTCTATGATGTGAGTAATGTGCTATCCCGTAACACCAACTAGTCTTCCGCTGTACTGAGTTGTATAAATTTGGGGGTGTTACAATTTGGTACCAGAGCTCTCGTTATAGAGAACGAAAGATTTTTAAAACCAAGGTTTTGAATAAAACATTTCAAAATCTTTTAACTAAAAACATTTTTCTAAAAATGTCTAAAAATCTTTTGACTATAACGGTGCCGAAGAATTCCCGAGTTACCGACAAGGCCAAGACTGAGAAGTGTTATTTTAATATATATATATATATATATATAACTTGGATTTTATATATATATATATATATATATATATATATATATATATATATATATATATATATATATATATATATATATATATATATATATATATATATATATATATATGATGTAATTTTATTACATGATTGTTTGATGAGTATTTTGATATTTATACGAGGTATTTATACGACGTAGATTGTCACAATATACCCTAAATCCCCTAGTAAATTAATCGAAGCTATTCTCGTAGGAATTCTAGCTATCCTAGATCTAAACCAAGTTGTGGATATTTATGATCCCAACAAATGGTTGATATTCGTAGAAATGTAGATATTAGTTGATTGTAATATTGAAAAAGAATTGGCGAGATTAAAACTGATATCGATGTCATGACGATCTTTCCTTATAGAGTGGAGTTTGACAAAACGTTATCACCTAGAAAGATGTCATCTGATTCGTTGTCATCCAATTCTTAAATTTGAAATCGAAAGGGTGAATGTTGCACTTGAGGCTGTCATTGGAACCATTACCCAAAGGCCTCATGCCACTAATACCTTTCCGAGAATTCTAATTGAATGTATGAGTCATCTCATGCTAGTGACTCATTTGATAATTGTTGTTGTAAGAGCTAATAGGATTGGAAATTAAGTGTTGATTTATATTGAGATTGTATGGCCTTTACAAGGCCGAAGAATAAGATTGAAAGTATTGAAGAATGAAGTAGGATATCGACTTGAGTATAAAATTTGTTGAAACTTGGATAAAGTAAAATTTAACCCGTTTGGAATATGAGATTGTTAAGAAGAAGTCGTTAAGTTCTTTGATTGAATTATAAGGTTTTAATTGATTGTTGATCCGTGTTAAGGGTTGTTCCTAGGCCATTGTCCACTAATGAGGATGCCCAGTGTCCAAAGAAATAAATTGAAGAAATCTTCTTCTGAATTGAGACCAATGGATCTTCTGGGACATGTGGAACACCTAATGACTCTTGTAGATTAGTATTCATTGTGGTATCTTTTAAAAATCCCTAACTTCACTGAGATATCAGTTGGTAGGATGAGTTCTGAGAATTGTATGACATAGTGACACATAATGTGTTACGGTACAATTTGACTTGTTTGTGATTAATGAAAAAGACTACCTTTGATTGCTAAATCCTACATATATCGATGTTAACTATCTTTTCTTACTTCATCCTAATGTTCACATTAGTGATGTAACCATTGAACAAGTACTCATCTCGATTTGAGTTACACTGTGGATTATTCTTCCTGAGTGCCAGCGAGGTCATGAACCTCATGATTAATAGGCTAAGCTCATTTCCTATCATATCGTAGTAAATTCTTGGTAAACAACTCTCCATCACTCTTTTACAGATCACACATTGTTTTTATAAGATAAAACCGTATCCATTGAGAAAAATTGAATTTTCATCACTATAAGGATTATTCATAGTGAGATTTATAGGTGATTGTTATTGAAATGAAGTTGTTTATGAAACACCTTGGGAAACCTAATTGTTTTCATAACAAGGAAAATCTTTGTAAAGTTATTTTTGATTCTTATTTAAGAATTAAGCATGAAAATGTTTTTATTATAAACATGATGATAAAATTTTGACGAACTGAGTATTGCATCGTTAATCTTGAAATTGTATATAGTTGCGCGCCTACATACAATTTGGAATAGACCATGCAAGGCTGATTAGTAGTCACCATAAAACTGATTAATAAACACTAAATTTCTTTGAAGATTGTGAAAGATTAAAATTTACGAGATCTGCAATAAGTGAAAAATAGGGACATAATGTTAGGGACACCTACATATGTGCCTGTAGCATCTATTCTTCTGAATCAAATTTACTCATCTTTGGAAATTGTCTTATTTGACAATTGACAGTTCTTTCTTGTCCAATTCTTCCGTAGTGAGGTTCTTAGGAAAAGTATCTGATTACCGAGTGTTGATACCCGACTGGATGTATTGACGTTCTTATCATTTCTTATGATTTGATTTCATTTGAATGACCTGGGTAACGATCCGAGGAGCTTTCGGATGCGTACTCAAATTATGAAAACATGGGATATATTCATATTCGTTTAATGTTTTCGTCTGTATCTGATTTGAAATTCTCTCGCGTAGATTATGCGTTGACCTTACTCTTTTAATAGTAGTTGTGTCTCCATATATCCTTGATTTATGAAGGATTATGAATTATTATTAGTCTTTTGAGAAGTTCACATCTTATCGACGGTAATGAAACTGGACGGTTGATAGTGCCAGTAGAATGGATTGATTGATTATGACATGACGACATTGTCTTAATTGATGGGAACTCGAGTAGAATTCCCCTAAACGATAAGATGTTGATTATCAAAAGTGATCTAAATAATTCTTGGTGGATGACGATATCCTGCATTTAGACTTGAGATTATACCGTGAATGGTTGTGAACTAGTTATAGATATTGTAATCTAGAAGAACCTGATATGAATGTATTAAAAGTTGTTTCCGTTATCTAAAACTTTAGGAGATATTTATTGGTAAATTTCCTAGACTTTTGCCATTAAGGCAAGTTGAAATTGGTATTGATTATATTCCCGGTGCTGCACCTGTGGCTTGTGCACTGTACGTCAGCACCATCTAAATTAAAGGAATTACCGTACAACTGAGAGAGTTGTCGGAAAAAGATTTTATTATACCAAGCCTGTCATCCTGAAGAGCTATGGTGTTATCATTCCTTATATTTATAGATTATTGTGACTGAGTAAATTGACAATCGAAAACGATATCCATAACTCGAAATGGAAGATTTGTTCGATCATTTACAAGGTTTTAGCGTATGTTTTAAAAATTTGATCCATAGCATGGTTATCATCAACTTTGCATCTGCGAAAGAGATTATCTATTCCAATCACTACATCCGGTGCTTGTAATGAACATTACGAGTTCCACGTGATGTCGTTTGGATTGACCAATGCACATGTAGCATTCATAAATTCGGTGAATCACGTGTGTAGGCTGAAATTTGATAAATTCATGTGTGTGATCATTAAGGACTATTTGTTTGTATATAAGAATAATAATGAGTTAATAATTATTTATAGATTGCCTTGAACTGGCTGAACAATAAAAACATGTACCTTGAATATCTAATATGTGATTAAAGACTTAAACCTTTACATGATTTAACCGTGTGATTAATAGATAATGGAATATAAATTGACTCTTCAAAAATTAAGAGCCCTTTTAAGACTTTGGATTTTACCAAAAAGAAATGGAAATATGTTTTGACAAATGTTTTAACAAAGGATTTTAAAGGGATTATTCCCTTATACACTAAACATTTAACTAAACTTCTGTTTAGGGGTAAATGTTTGTGTATACTTCTAGACAACCTAAGAAGAATTAAGGAAACTATATAACTTATTACTTGAAATTCGAAACGACAATTTTTGCTTTTCAAACTAAGAAAACTTTTACCAAAGTATAAACAAAGGTTTTCCGAACATTTACGAATCTTATTAAATATTTTCGATAAATCAACAAAAATCTTGTTAATTAAATTCAAATTTATTTTTTTTGAACATTTCATATAATTGGTCGAACTAAGAAATTTAAAACTTTTACGCTTCATAAAAATTAACTAATAATTATTTAATTAATTATGATAATTATCGACGCTTTAGACGACGGATTGAGTAAAACGGATAAAAATGATAGATGAGACAAAACTAAAACTTAGAATATGAAGAAAGAATTTTGAATAAATAAAGTTATGATATTTATTTCATCAGGAGAAAGTGAACGTAATTACTGACGCTTAATATAGAAAGAATATCTGAGTAAATTGTGGACATGATACTTATATCATCATGTGAAGTGAATATAGATACCGACGCATTATGTATAAAAGATAAAGAACCAGTTAGGACGTGTTCCTTAATAATGAAGGTGCAGAATAAATTGCCGAACGATATAAAAATAAACAATGTTTGTAGAAAAGGATAATATAAATAGTGAAGGGTTTCACGGCTAATGTGAACCAACAGATTTGAGAAGCTAATGGCATTAAATATTTTAAAGACCACATGTGATTGTCTAAATATGGAGGATTGTGAGATATAGTTATGTTGGAATTTGTAAGTATAAGTATTATATGTATGTCATTTTATGACTAAAAGTATCTTTGTCTGAAGAAGTTGTACTAATGGCAGTTATGAAGGCAGACATCGCCTCATACATTAGTAAACGTCTAGCTATTGCAAAGGTCATCATCTGAATTTGATTCGATTTGGGTCATCGTCAACCGACTGACCAAATCTGCTAATATCATTCCCGTTAATGATAAATGCAAAAGAGTTATGTAAACATAGTGTGCCTGTATCGAACATCTGAATCAAGATCCTCGCTTCGCATCGAATTTCTAGAGATTTGCTCAGAAATCATTGAGAACGAACCTTGATGAGAGTACTATGTACCATCCCAAATCGAAGGGACGAGGTAAAGTAACGATACAGAGTAATATAAGTGTTGTTTTATGTTTGAATGAATGACCTTTGGTAATAGACCGTATAATCGTGTTCCTTTGGAGAGATTATCATTGATA
Organism: Glebionis coronaria; assembly: GCA_025667525.1. NCBI lineage: Eukaryota > Viridiplantae > Streptophyta > Magnoliopsida > Asterales > Asteraceae > Glebionis > Glebionis coronaria. The sequence continues at coordinate 309,520,660 of CM046878.1, forward strand.
ATCATCGTGTTAGGATTAAAATCGAATCTTGTTAAGCTTTAGAAATTAGAGCATCTGTAAGAAGGAGTTGAGATAAAGACACCCGACATACACCCACTGTGAGTTGGACATGTCTTTTAGGCTTAAGGTTTCCTATGATGGCGAACCTATCCTTGCAAAATACCCGACCCGCGAGATCTGAAATGATTGTTGAAATTAGGATCTGATTATTGACAGCCGGTAGTAGGCAAGAGGTTATGTGAATATGAAATGTAGATCTTGAAGTGCCAAATGGGTAGCGAAGTTATGCCACAATTTTTAACCTTGGAAAAAAAAATGAATTCATGATCTGTCAAATCATGGGATATAAGTCCCCGTTGTATGGGACCATTGAAATGATGTTAAAGTTGGGATTGAAAGGCATATAAGCTGGATCTACCCTAGGACTTCAAGAACCGCGTGTATTATGTTTCGTAAATCGAACTTGATGGAATATCTATCAAGTGAGAATCTGATTATTCTTAGTAGAGCTTAGATCGGCGAAAAGTTGCATTCATCAAAAACCCGTGAACATCATGGATAGAGAAAGTAAGTCAACATTAAGCCTGATCTTATCCCCATAGTTATGTTTGATGAAACTCGCGTATTGTAATTACACTTGTGAGAAAAGACCGAATGTGGAGGAAATACCCACATGGCTTTAACTCTATTAGAAGCGAGTAGTAAGGTAAGATGATCTTTGAGGACAAAGATCCTGTTTAGGGGTAAATGCTGTGACAATCCGTCAATTTACGATTGATATTTTATTCTCAAATATTATTTGAAAATATTATTTTAATGTTACAATATGAACTCACTTATTTTTGGGAAGAAATTTGGATTTACGTCTTGAAGTAGCATCGACTACGTTTAAACCGGAGGATTCTACGTTACGTGCTTACGTTTACATACACCGTCTTTGGTGACAGTCCGACAATTCAGAAAATAAATTTGTCCATGAATATTATTTTGGAGTTTTAAATTTGAGTTGGTTCATAAACTCACAAATTTACGAGAAGAGATTAGGACTTACGATTTTATTTTAACGTCCTTTACGACTAAACCGGAAACCTTAGGATTTCGTATTTACGTTTTCGAACTCCGTTTTTGATGAGACAATTTTTATTGGATTCGTTTTGTGACATTGATTCATAATTTATAAAAACGTTTTTCGTAAAACGACCCGAGGGCACGCAAATCGAGGAAACAAGAATCGAGGAGTACCCGTAAATAAATGGGGATGAGACAAGTGGGACACTTGTCCCACCCCCAAAACCGGCCAAGATGTTGCTACAACACATCTTATGATGTGTCAACACCTTACCAAACTAACAACACTTGTAAACTTAAGCTTACATTGTAAGCTACAACTCATCAAAACCACCAACACAAACTAGCTACTCATTTCTCACCATGCAAATCTCACACAAATCCTCTCATCTTTCTCTCTATGTGCCGTCCCATATAGCCTCCAAAACACCACCTTCATATGATTTTTAACCACAAAATCCTATGTTATTTACACCTATGTTGAAGCCACTTTGAAACCCTATTGATTGGTGCAAGTTATAACATCCAAGGAGGAGTATTCATGGTGTCTTGGGGCTGATTTTCTACAAGGTGATCATAAAGATTGATGGTCTTGAAGATGGTGTTGGCTAAGCACAAGTTTCTCCATCAAAAATCCATGTTTTGATCAACCTACATCATCATGGTGGTATAAAGATTGTCCTCCTCATCTTCTTGTTATTTTGATTATGTAAACATGTATTTTATTTCCTATTGTATATATTTATGATGATTATATGATGATAAAAATGTTATGTGGGGATTTGTTGTTGATAATCATGGATAAAAAGGTGAAAAACTATAAGAAACAAGGTTAAAATCTTGATTAATTTGCATGGCTGTATAAAAAAGTAAAGAACCATATGGTAAACTGATAAAATGATGAAGTAGAATGGATTTACAGTAAGCTATGAGTCTTGTACACATGTGAGAGTTGGCCATGCAATGGAATCAAAGTAATGAGTGAGATATGATCAAAACAAGTTTAGGGTATAAATCTGAAGTTACTGTTTTGGACGATTTTTAGAAAATATTTAGAAGATGTTTCAACAGTAGCCATAGAAGAGTTAAATGTATCAAATATCATGTAGTTTATGTGATAAAAATTTGAGCTTCTATCTCCATGTAGAACTCAAGATATGGAAGTTTTGGTGAAAGTAAAGATAAAAATCAGATTTTTGGAAATTAAAGAATAATACTATTATATAAGCACTCAAATTATAATGTATAAAATGTAAAAGTAAAACCCACTAACTTATAAAACTTATTTATATAAGTATGTGAAAAGTTAAATAAGTGGACATTTTATAAAAATGGTAACTTGTTAAGTTTTATAAGTTATAAAACTATAAACTTGATTTTTACGACTTTTTCGGCTATCGCCGTAAAATTAACGTTTTTATTAAATAAAACTTAGATGGTTGGACCCGTCTAATGAAAACTTTATAAAACTTATATACTGATATATAGACATGTATAACAAGTAAAAACCAATAAAACCCGAACTTTAGGGCATACAGACATTAACGAGCTAAGTAAACATATTGGACTAATACTTGGCTAATAATTGGACTAAATAAGATAAACACCCATAAAAAGAACTTATTGGGCTTAACCCATTTGGGCCCAACTTGAAAGTGTATGTACTGATAATAAAAGTACAAAATGGATTAAAATAATTTAAATAACTTATAATAAGCTTGTTGGACCTAAAACACGTAAATAGGTAAGACGAGAAAACTAGTATAAAAGTTATCAACACGTAACTCTAAAATGAGTAAACGAGAGTATGTAAACCCACTTGATCATCATATATATATAATCATAATATGTATACATAATTGTTATTTTTATAAAGTCATTGGACATGAGTCTAAGACGAATATTATTTGTCTAGGTTTCCGTGATTGAAGCACGTACCGTACGTCCGAATTGCCGATAACCCGCCTTCCCACATCAACGTGAGTTCATAGCCTCGCACTCTTTTAAATGTTTTTATAAATGTTTTATAAACCCGCGAGGGAGATGACATGTTAGTTTTTATAAAATAGGACGCCATTTGTCCCGATTGTTTGTTTATTGATTTTGGACCCGAATGATTGAATGACCCGATTGTATGACCCGATAAATGATTAATGGACCCGATAGATGAAATAAAATGGATTATTAAAGTTAGGTTATGTCACTAAAAGTCCCATTAGCATGATTTGTGAACTACCGGGAGTTGGTAGACGCTTATGCATTTGATAGTACTATTTGGGGACGATCACCCCAGTTCACGCCTTGACGGTTGATCCCCGTCGTGCCACATTGATTGGTAAGCGAATTTATGTATGAGAAGATTTCCATAGCGTGACCTTTGTGACGACACGCTACTTTAGATGGGCAAAATTGGTATCAGGTTAGCTACCCGTTGTTGGTTTAGTAAGGTAACAATGTCATGCGGCTTATAATAATCCAATCACCAAAATATTACTGGACGCTCTGAATTACGATGTATTGCCTGACTAGCAATACTGGGTCATACTATTGATATTATGTTCGTGTTTTGGTTTTCATAACCATATTCATATAACGGTTTTTATTTAATCTATACAACGTTGCAAAACGTATTGTATGGTGTTTTTAACGACAATGATTCGTATAATGATTTTTAAGGCAAATGCCTATATCATGATTTTCGATAAGGATTTGTATAAAAATGATTTTGGCTATTTTATGGCCTATTACAAAGATTTGTATAAAATGATTTTGGCTATTTTACGGCCAATTACAATGATTTGTACGTATTGATTTTTGGTACTAATTTTATACCAAAGTTATATTGATGGAATTTATTAAACTCTATGAATTCACTTGGCGTTATCGCTGACCCTTTTCTTTTAACATGTTTTATCTCAGGTACTTGAAGGTAATTCTCGGGAAGACAACAAGAATTCATGGCCCGCACCTAAAATACTTATTTCCATTCAAATACTTTGTAAAACCTGTATTAAATATAATGACTTGGGACCGATTTAACTTTGATATTTATGAATGGAAATGATTTATTATTAAACGACGCGATTTTTACGCGTTGTCTATGATGTGAGTAATGTGCTATCCCGTAACACCAACTAGTCTTCCGCTGTACTGAGTTGTATAAATTTGGGGGTGTTACAATTTGGTACCAGAGCTCTCGTTATAGAGAACGAAAGATTTTTAAAACCAAGGTTTTGAATAAAACATTTCAAAATCTTTTAACTAAAAACATTTTTCTAAAAATGTCTAAAAATCTTTTGACTATAACGGTGCCGAAGAATTCCCGAGTTACCGACAAGGCCAAGACTGAGAAGTGTTATTTTAATATATATATATATATATATATATATAACTTGGATTATATATATATATATATATATGATGTAATTTTATTACATGATTGTTTGATGATTATTTTGATATTTATACGAGGTATTTATACGACGTAGATTGTCACAATATACCTTAAATCCCCTAGTAAATTAATCGAAGCTATTCTCGTAGGAATTCTAGCTATCCTAGATCTAAACCAAGTTGTGGATATTTATGATCCCAACAAATGGTTGATATTCGTAGAAATGTAGATATTAGTTGATTGTAATATTGAAAAAGAATTGGCGAGATTAAAACTGATATCGATGTCATGACGATCTTTCCTTATAGAGTGGAGTTTGACAAAACGTTATCACCTGGAAAGATGTCATCTGATTCGTTGTCATCCAATTCTTAAATTTGAAATCGAAAGGGTGAATGTTGCACTTGAGGCTGTCATTGGAACCATTACCCAAAGGCCTCATGCCACTAATACCTTTCCGAGAATTCTAATTGAATGTATGAGTCATCTCATGCTAGTGACTCATTTGATAATTGTTGTTGTAAGAACTAATAGGATTGGAAATTAAGTGTTGATTTATATTGAGATTGTATGGCCTTTACAAGGCCGAAGAATAAGATTGAAAGTATTGAAGAATGAAGTAGGATATCGACTTGAGTATAAAATTTGTTGAAACTTGGATAAAGTAAAATTTAACCCGTTTGGAATATGAGATTGTTAAGAAGAAGTCGTTAAGTTCTTTGATTTAATTATAAGGTTTTAATTGATTGTTGATCCGTGTTAAGGGTTGTTCCTAGGCCATTGTCCACTAATGAGGATGCCCAGTGTCCAAAGAAATAAATTGAAGAAATCTTCTTCTGAATTGAGACCAATGGATCTTCTGGGACATGTGGAACACCTAATGACTCTTGTAGATTAGTATTCATTGTGGTATCTTTTAAAAATCCCTAACTTCACTGAGATATCAGTTGGTAGGATGAGTTCTGAGAATTGTATGACATAGTGACACATAATGTGTTACGGTACAATTTGACTTGTTTGTGATTAATGAAAAAGACTACCTTTGATTGCTAAATCCTACATATATCGATGTTAACTATCTTTTCTTACTTCATCCTAATGTTCACATTAGTGATGTAACCATTGAACAAGTACTCATCTCGATTTGAGTTACATTGTGGATTATTCTTCCTGAGTGCCAGCGAGGTCATGAACCTCATGATTAATAGGCTAAGCTCATTTCCTATCATATCGTAGTAAATTCTTGGTAAACAACTCTCCATCACTCTTTTGCAGATCACACATTGTTTTTATAAGATAAAACCGTATCCATTGAGAAAAATTGAATTTTCATCACTATAAGGATTATTCATAGTGAGATTTATAGGTGATTGTTATTGAAATGAAGTTGTTTATGAAACACCTTGGGAAACCTAATTGTTTTCATAACAAGGAAAATCTTTGTAAAGTTATTTTTGATTCTTATTTAAGAATTAAGCATGAAAATGTTTTTATTATAAACATGATGATAAAATTTTGACGAACTGAGTATTGCATCGTTAATCTTGAAATTGTATATAGTTGCGTGCCTACATACAATTTGGAATAGACCATGCAAGGCTGATTAGTAGTCACCATAAAACTGATTAATAAACACTAAATTTCTTTGAAGATTGTGAAAGATTAAAATTTACGAGATCTGCAATAAGTGAAAAATAGGGACATAATGTTAGGGACACCTACATATGTGCCTGTAGCATCTATTCTTCTGAATCAAATTTACTCATCTTTGGAAATTGTCTTATTTGACAATTGACAGTTCTTTCTTGTCCAATTCTTCCGTAGTGAGGTTCTTAGGAAAAGTATCTGATTACCGAGTGTTGATACCCGACTGGATGTATTGACGTTCTTATCATTTCTTATGATTTGATTTCATTTGAATGACCTGGGTAACGATCCGAGGAGCTTTCGGATGCGTACTCAAATTATGAAAACATGGGATATATTCATATTCGTTTAATGTTTTCGTCTGTATCTGATTTGAAATTCTCTCGCGTAGATTATGCGTTGACCTTACTCTTTTAATAGTAGTTGTGTCTCCATATATCCTTGATTTGTGAAGGATTATGAATTATTATTAGTCTTTTGAGAAGTTCACATCTTATCGACGGTAATGAAACTGGACGGTTGATAGTGCCAGTAGAATGGATTGATTGATTATGACATGACGACATTGTCTTAATTGATGGGAACTCGAGTAGAATTCCCCTAAACGATAAGATGTTGATTATCAAAAGTGATCTAAATAATTCTTGGTGGATGACGATATCCTGCATTTAGACTTGAGATTATACCGTGAATGGTTGTGAACTAGTTATAGATATTGTAATCTAGAAGAACCTGATATGAATGTATTAAAAGTTGTTTCCGTTATCTAAAACTTTAGGAGATATTTATTGGTAAATTTCCTAGACTTTTGCCATTAAGGCAAGTTGAAATTGGTATTGATTATATTCCCGGTGCTGCACCTGTGGCTTGTGCACTGTACGTCAGCACCATCTAAATTAAAGGAATTACCGTACAACTGAGAGAGTTGTCGGAAAAAGATTTTATTATACCAAGCCTGTCATCCTGAAGAGCTATGGTGTTATCATTCCTTATATTTATAGATTATTGTGACTGAGTAAATTGACAATCGAAAACGATATCCATAACTCGAAATGGAAGATTTGTTCGATCATTTACAAGGTTTTAGCGTATGTTTTAAAAATTTGATCCATAGCATGGTTATCATCAACTTCGCATCTGCGAAAGAGATTATCTATTCCAATCACTACATCCGGTGCTTGTAATGAACATTACGAGTTCCACGTGATGTCGTTTGGATTGACCAATGCACATGTAGCATTCATAAATTCGGTGAATCACGTGTGTAGGCTGAAATTTGATAAATTCATGCGTGTGATCATTAAGGACTATTTGTTTGTATATAAGAATAATAATGAGTTAATAATTATTTATAGATTGCCCTGAACTGGCTGAACAATAAAAACATGTACCTTGAATATCTAATATGTGATTAAAGACTTAAACCTTTACATGATTTAACCGTGTGATTAATAGATAATGGAATATAAATTGACTCTTCAAAAATTAAGAGCCCTTTTAAGACTTTGGATTTTACCAAAAAGAAATGGAAATATGTTTTGACAAATGTTTTAACAAAGGATTTTAAAGGGATTATTCCCTTATACACTAAACATTTAACTAAACTTCTGTTTAGGGGTAAATGTTTGTGTATACTTCTAGACAACCTAAGAAGAATTAAGGAAACTATATAACTTATTACTTGAAATTCGAAACGACAATTTTTGCTTTTCAAACTAAGAAAACTTTTACCAAAGTATAAACAAAGGTTTTCCGAACATTTACAAATCTTATTAAATATTTTCGATAAATCAACAAAAATCTTGTTAATTAAATTCAAATTTATTTTTTTTGAACATTTCATATAATTGGTCGAACTAAGAAATTTAAAACTTTTACGCTTCATAAAAATTAACTAATAATTATTTAATTAATTATGATAATTATCGACGCTTTAGACGACGGATTGAGTAAAACGGATAAAAATGATAGATGAGACAAAACTAAAACTTAGAATATGAAGAAAGAATTTTGAATAAATAAAGTTATGATATTTATTTCATCAGGAGAAAGTGAACGTAATTACTGACGCTTAATATAGAAAGAATATCTGAGTAAATTGTGGACATGATACTTATATCATCATGTGAAGTGAATATAGATACCGACGCATTATGTATAAAAGATAAAGAACCAGTTAGGACGTGTTCCTTAATAATGAAGGTGCAGAATAAATTGCCGAACGATATAAAAATAAACAATGTTTGTAGAAAAGGATAATATAAATAGTGAAGGGTTTCACGGCTAATGTGAACCAACAGATTTGAGAAGCTAATGGCATTAAATATTTTAAAGACCACATGTGATTGTCTAAATATGGAGGATTGTGAGATATAGTTATGTTGAAATTTGTAAGTATAAGTATTATATGTATGTCATTTTATGACTAAAAGTATCTTTGTCTGAAGAAGTTGTACTAATGGCAGTTATGAAGGCAGACATCGCCTCATACATTATTAAACGTCTAGCTATTGCAAAGGTCATCATCTGAATTTGATTCGATTTGGGTCATCGTCAACCGACTGACCAAATCTGCTAATATCATTCCCGTTAATGATAAATGCAAAAGAGTTATGTAAACATAGTGTGCCTGTATCGAACATCTGAATCAAGATCCTCGCTTCGCATCGAATTTCTAGAGATTTGCTCAGAAATCATTGAGAACGAACCTTGATGAGAGTACTATGTACCATCCCAAATCGAAGGGACGAGGTAAAGTAACGATACAGAGTAATATAAGTGTTGTTTTATGTTTGAATGAATGACCTTTGGTAATAGACCGTATAATCGTGTTCCTTTGGAGAGATTATCATTGATAATCATCGTGTTAGGATTAAAATCGAATCTTGTTAAGCTTTAGAAATTAGAGCATCTGTAAGAAGGAGTTGAGATAAAGACACCCGACATACACCCACTGTGAGTTGGACATGTCTTTTAGGCTTAAGGTTTCCTATGATGGCGAACCTATCCTTGCAAAATACCCGACCCGCGAGATCTGAAATGATTGTTGAAATTAGGATCTGATTATTGACAGCCGGTAGTAGGCAAGAGGTTATGTGAATATGAAATGTAGATCTTGAAGTGCCAAATGGGTAGCGAAGTTATGCCACAATTTTTAACCTTGGAAAAAAAAATGAATTCATGATCTGTCAAATCATGGGATATAAGTCCCCGTTGTATGGGACCATTGAAATGATGTAAAAGTTGGGATTGAAAGGCATATAAGCTGGATCTACCCTAGGACTTCAAGAACCGCGTGTATTATGTTTCGTAAATCGAACTTGATGGAATATCTATCAAGTGAGAATCTGATTATTCTTAGTAGAGCTTAGATCGGCGAAAAGTTGCATTCATCAAAAACCCGTGAACATCATGGATAGAGAAAGTAAGTCAACATTAAGCCTGATCTTATCCCCATAGTTATGTTTGATGAAACTCGCGTATTGTAATTACACTTGTGAGAAAAGACCGAATGTGGAGGAAATACCCACATGGCTTTAACTCTATTAGAAGCGAGTAGTAAGGTAAGATGATCTTTGAGGACAAAGATCCTGTTTAGGGGTAAATGTTGTGACAATCCGTCAATTTACGATTGATATTTTATTCTCAAATATTATTTGAAAATATTATTTTGATGTTACAATATGAACTCACTTATTTTTGGGAAGAAATTTGGATTTACGTCTTGAAGTAGCATCGACTACGTTTAAACCGGAGGATTCTACGTTACGTGCTTACGTTTACATACACCGTCTTTGGTGACAGTCCGACAATTCAGAAAATAAATTTGTCCATGAATATTATTTTGGAGTTTTAAATTTGAGTTGGTTCATAAACTCACAAATTTACGAGAAGAGATTAGGACTTACGATTTTATTTTAACGTCCTTTACGACTAAACCGGAAACCTTAGGATTTCGTATTTACGTTTTCGAACTCCGTTTTTGATGAGACAATTTTTATTGGATTCGTTTTGTGACGTTGATTCATAATTTATAAAAACGTTTTTCGTAAAACGACCCGAGGGCACGCAAATCGAGGAAACAAGAATCGAGGAGTACCCGTAAATAAATGGGGATGAGACAAGTGGGACACTTGTCCCACCCCCAAAACCGGCCAAGATGTTGCTACAACACATCTTATGATGTGTCAACACCTTACCAAACTAACAACACTTGTAAACTTAAGCTTACATTGTAAGCTACAACTCATCAAAACCACCAACACAAACTAGCTACTCATTTCTCACCATGCAAATCTCACACAAATCCTCTCATCTTTCCCTCTATGTGCCGTCCCATATAGCCTCCAAAACACCACCTTCATATGATTTTTAACCACAAAATCCTATGTTATTTACACCTATGTTGAAGCCACTTTGAAACCCTATTGATTGGTACAAGTTATAACATCCAAGGAGGAGTATTCATGGTGTCTTGGGGCTGATTTTCTACAAGGTGATCATAAAGATTGATGGTCTTGAAGATGGTGTTGGCTAAGCACAAGTTTCTCCATCAAAAATCCATGTTTTGATCAACCTACATCATCATGGTGGTATAAAGATTGTCCTCCTCATCTTCTTGTTATTTTGATTATGTAAACATGTTATTTATTTCCTATTGTATATATTTATGATGATTATATGATGATAAAAATGTTATGTGGGGATTTGTTGTTGATAATCATGGATAAAAAGGTGAAAAATATAAGAAACAAGGTTAAAATCTTGATTAATTTGTATGGCTGTATAAAAAAGTAAAGAACCATATGGTAAACTGATAAAATGATGAAGTAGAATGGATTTACAGTAAGCTATGAGTCTTGTACACATGTGAGAGTTGGCCATGCAATGGAATCAAAGTAATGAGTGAGATATGATCAAAACAAGTTTAGGGTATAAATCTGAAGTTACTGTTTTGGACGATTTTTAGAACATATTTAGAAGATGTTTCAACAGTAGCCATAGAAGAGTTAAATGTAGCACATATCATGTAGTTTATGTGATAAAAATTTGAGCTTCTATCTCCATGTAGAACTCAAGATATGGCAGTTTTGGTGAAAGTAAAGATAAAAATCAGATTTTTGGAAATTAAAGAATAATACTATTATATAAGCACTCAAATTATAATGTATAAAATGTAAAAGTAAAACCCACTAACTTATAAAACTTATTTATATAAGTATGTGAAAAGTTAAATAAGTGGACATTTTATAAAAATGGTAACTTGTTAAGTTTTATAAGTTATAAAACTATAAACTTGATTTTTACGACTTTTTCGGCTATCGCCGTAAAATTAACGTTTTTATTAAATAAAACTTAGATGGTTGGACCCGTCTAATGAAAACTTTATAAAACTTATATACTGATATATAGACATGTATAACAAGTAAAAACCAATAAAACCCGAACTTTAGGGCATACGGACATTAACGAGCTAAGTAAACATATTGGACTAATACTTGGGCTAATAATTGGACTAAATAAGATAAACACCCATAAAAAGAACTTATTGGACTTAACCCATTTGGGCCCAACTTGAAAGTGTATGTACTGATAATAAAAGTACAAAATGGATTAAAATAAGTTAAATAACTTATAATAAGCTTGTTGGACCTAAAACACGTAAATAGGTAAGACGAGAAAACTAGTATAAAAGTTATCAACACGTAACTCTAAAATGAGTAAACGAGAGTATGTAAACCCACTTGATCATCATATATATATAATCATCATATGTATACATAATTGTTATTTTTATAAAGTCATTGGACATGAGTCTAAGACGAATATTATTTGTCTAGGTTTCCGTGATTGAAGCACGTACCTTACGTCCGAATTGCCGATAACCCGCCTTCCCACATCAACGTGAGTTCATAGCCTCGCACTCTTTTAAATGTTTTTATAAATGTTTTATAAACCCGCGAGGGAGATGACATGTTAGTTTTTATAAAATAGGACGCCATTTGTCCCGATTGTTTGTTTATTGATTTTGGACCCGAATGATTGAATGACCCGATTGTATGACCCGATAAATGATTAATGGACCCGATAGATGAAATAAAATGGATTATTAAAGTTAGGTTATGTCACTAAAAGTCCCATTAGCATGATTTGTGAACTACCGGGAGTTGGTAGACGCTTATGCATTTGATAGTACTATTTGGGGACGATCACCCCAGTTTGCGCCTTGACGGTTGATCCCCGTCGTGCCACATTGATTGGTAAGCGAATTTATGTATGAGAAGATTTCCATAGCGTGACCTTTGTGACGACACGCTACTTTAGATGGGCAAAATTGGTATCAGGTTAGCTACCCGTTGTTGGTTTAGTAAGGTAACAATGTCATGCGGCTTATAATAATCCAATCACCAAAATATTACTGGACGCTCCGAATTACGATGTATTGCCTGACTAGCAATACTGGGTCATACTATTGATATTATGTTCGTGTTTTGGTTTTCATAACCATATTCATATAACGGTTTTTATTTAATCTATACAACGTTGCAAAACGTATTGTATGGTGTTTTTAACGACAATGATTCGTATAATGATTTTTAAGGCAAATGCCTATATCATGATTTTCGATAAGGATTTGTATAAAAATGATTTTGGCTATTTTATGGCCTATTACAAAGATTTGTATAAAATGATTTTGGCTATTTTACGGCCTATTACAATGATTTGTACGTATTGATTTTTGGTACTAATTTTATACCAAAGTTATATTGATGGAATTTATTAAACTCTATGAATTCACTCGGCGTTATCGCTGACCCTTTTCTTTTAACATGTTTTATCTCAGGTACTTGAAGGTAATTCTCGGGAAGACAACAAGAATTCATGGCCCGCACCTAAAATACTTATTTCCATTCAAATACTTTGTAAAACCTGTATTAAATATAATGACTTGGGACCGATGTAACTTTGATATTTATGAATGGAAATGATTTATTATTAAACGACGCGATTTTTATGCGTTGTCTATGATGTGAGTAATGTGCTATCCCGTAATACCAACTAGTCTTCCGCTGTACTGAGTTGTATAAATTTGGGGGTGTTACAAATGGGCTTATTCCGATGGATTATTTGGATGGATTATTCCGATGGAATATTCCGATGAATATACATTCCGACAGCTTATTTACATTCCGATGGGTTGACTTGACACTTCACATAACATTCCGATGGTTCTGAAAACTCGGTTGACTCAAATACATCACTTTACACCGTGTCAACTCGGTATTGACCGAGTTAACCGGGTTAACTCAAGTGATTCAAAGGTTAAAACAACATTAAAACCAACTCATCCCAACAACCAAACTGAATATCACTCAAAACCAACAGATTCGACTCAACTATATCTAATCACTACACCATCTCTTCATACAACCACAATCGATTTGAAAACATTGCTTTGACTCAAACATTGTGATACTGTCTTTCAAAGAGATTATTCCGACACAGTTTCACATCATTCAAAACCCAAATCTACCTAATCTCATCATCACTAATCAAACCCAACTGTTGCAACACCTCTCATCATGACTCGAAATTAAAAAAAACACAATAATAAGATCTCAGAATTATATTTCGTGTCTAAAAATTGAGTAGACCTTAATGATCTCGCACACGAAATAGATGTCATCATCGGATCTGTGGGGGTCAAAACTCCCTTTTATATTCGAAATCAGATAAAGAAGATCTTTAACAAGCATGCATGTTAAGATCTGTCTTTGTTTCGATTAGAAATTCACAAAGAAAATAACCCATATCAACCTACCCGAGACCATTAAGATCTTGATGCCATGTATCTCGTATCACCTTGACCTTGTGGCTTCATCTGTCTTAACAGAGATTTAGTTATCTAAATCGAAGGTCAATGGGTGTCCGTGTGAATTCGGTGTGGGTGATGATGTTTATTGCATTAGATGGAGATCATATTGATTAGTTTCTTGTTGATATATGAGATGTGAGGTTAATTGATTAAAGAGATTGATGATTTCTTTTACTTGGATGAGATGAGATCTGATGAGTGGCTGCATAGTGTGTAACGATGAAAGAGGTGGAGGAAGTTACATAAGATAAGGGTTGTAATACCTAGTTTTTTGGTTAGGTGTTCTTTATATCCATCTTATATTTAACCGGGTATAGCAAATCTCATGAGCCGTGTTCCTTTTTTTGAATGGGCTGGTAATTCAAGATTAGTATCTCTCATGATGGGCTGGCCTGTAACGAAATGTGATGAGCTGTATGCTTTATCGAATTATGCCATAATGGGTTGGATTTGGATATTAGTTAATTGCAAATGGATTGTGCTAAATGAGCTTTTTTATGATGTGCGGATAATGGGTATATGGTGATTACGGGTTATTCCGATTAAAGAAAACCTTCGTTTTGAACCTATATTTTTCTGAAATTTTTTCGACGACCTCACCGCGGATTCGACTCAACTATATCTAATCACTACACCATCTCTTCATACAACCACAATCGATTTGAAAACATTGCTTTGACTCAAACATTGTGATACTGTCTTTCAAAGAGATTATTCCGACACAGTTTCACATCATTCAAAACCCAAATCTACCTAATCTCATCATCACTAATCAAACCCAACTGTTGCAACACCTCTCATCATGACTCGAAATTAAAAAAAACACAATAATAAGATCTCAGAATTATATTTCATGTCTAAAAATTGAGTAGACCTTAATGATCTCGCACACGAAATAGATGTCATCATCGGATCTGTGAGGGTCAAAACTCCCTTTTATATTCGAAATCAGATAAAGAAGATCTTTAACAAGCATGCATGTTAAGATCTGTCTTTGTTTCGATTAGAAATTCACAAAGAAAATAACCCATATCAACCTACCCGAGACCATTAAGATCTTGATGCCATGTATCTCGTATCGCCTTGACCTTGTGGCTTCATCTGTCTTAACAGAGATTTAGTTATCTAAATCGAAGGTCAATGGGTGTCCGTGTGAATTCGGTGTGGGTGATGATGTTTATTGCATTAGATGGAGATCATATTGATTAGTTTCTTGTTGATATATGAGATGTGAGGTTAATTGATTAAAGAGATTGATGATTTCTTTTACTTGGATGAGATGAGATCTGATGAGTGGCTGCATAGTGTGTAACGATGAAAGAGGTGGAGGAAGTTACATAAGATAAGGGTTGTAATACCTAATTTTTTGGTTAGGTGTTCTTTATATCCATCTTATATTTAACCGGGTATAGCAAATCTCATGAGCCGTGTTCCTTTTTTTGAATGGGCTGGTAATTCAAGATTAGTATCTCTCATGATGGGCTGGCCTGTAACGAAATGTGATGAGCTGTATGCTTTATCGAATTATGCCATAATGGGTTGGATTTGGATATTAGTTAATTGCAAATGGATTGTGCTAAATGAGCTTTTTTATGATGTGCGGATAATGGGTATATGGTGATTACGGGTTATTCCGATTAAAGAAAACCTTCGTTTTGAACCTATATTTTTCTGAAATTTTTTCGACGACCTCACCGCGGATTCCACTCAACTATATCTAATCACTACACCATCTCTTCATACAACCACAATCGATTTGAAAACATTGCTTTGACTCAAACATTGTGATACTGTCTTTCAAAGAGATTATTCCGACACAGTTTCACATCATTCAAAACCCAAATCTACCTAATCTCATCATCACTAATCAAACCCAACTGTTGCAACACCTCTCATCATGACTCAAAATTAAAAAAACACAATAATAAGATCTCAAAATTATATTTCGTGTCTAAAAATTGAGTAGACCTTAATGATCTCGCACACGAAATAGATGTCATCATCGGATCTGTGAGGGTCAAAACTCCCTTTTATATTCGAAATCAGATAAAGAAGATCTTTAACAAGCATGCATGTTAAGATCTGTCTTTGTTTCGATTAGAAATTCACAAAGAAAATAACCCATATCAACCTACCTGAGACCATTAAGATCTTGATGCCATGTATCTCGTATCACCTTGACCTTGTGGCTTCATCTGTCTTAACAGAGATTTAGTTATGTAAATCGAAGGTCAATGGGTGTCCGTGTGAATTCGGTATGGGTGATGATGTTTATTGCATTAGATGGAGATCATATTGATTAGTTTCTTATTGATATATGAGATGTGAGGTTAATTGATTAAAGAGATTGATGATTTCTTTTACTTGGATGAGATGAGATCTGATGAGTGGCTGCATAGTGTGTAACGATGAAAGAGGTGGAGGAAGTTACATAAGATAAGGGTTGTAATACCTAATTTTTTGGTTAGGTGTTCTTTATATCCATCTTATATTTAACCGGGTATAGCAAATCTCATGAGCCGTGTTCCTTTTTTTTAATGGGCTGGTAATTCAAGATTAGTATCTCTCATGATGGGCTGGCCTGTAACGAAATGTGATGAGCTGTATGCTTTATCGAATTATGCCATAATGGGTTGGATTTGGATATTAGTTAATTGCAAATGGATTGTGCTAAATGAGCTTTTTTATGATGTGTGGATAATGGGTATATGGTGATTACGGGTTATTCCGATTAAAGAAAACCTTCGTTTTGAACCTATATTTTTCTGAAATTTTTTCGACGACCTCACCGCGGATTCGACTCAACTATATGTAATCACTACACCATCTCTTCATACAACCACAATCGATTTGAAAACATTGCTTTGACTCAAACATTGTGATACAGTCTTTCAAAGAGATTATTCCGACACAGTTTCACATCATTCAAAACCCAAATCTACTTAATCTCATCATCACTAATCAAACCCAACTGTTGCAACACCTCTCATCATGACTCGAAATTAAAAAAAACACAATAATAAGATCTCAGAATTACATTTCGTGTCTAAAAATTGAGTAGACCTTAATGATCTCGCACACGAAATAGATGTCATCATCGGATCTGTGAGGGTCAAAACTCCCTTTTATATTCGAAATCAGATAAAGAAGATCTTTAACAAGCATGCATGTTAAGATCTGTCTTTGTTTCGATTAGAAATTCACAAAGAAAATAACCCATATCAACCTACCCGAGACCATTAAGATCTTGATGCCATGTATCTCGTATCACCTTGACCTTGTGGCTTCATCTGTCTTAACAGAGATTTAGTTATCTAAATCGAAGGTCAATGGGTGTCCGTGTGAATTCGGTGTGGGTGATGATGTTTATTGCATTAGATGGAGATCATATTGATTAGTTTCTTGTTGATATATGAGATGTGAGGTTAATTGATTAAAGAGATTGATGATTTCTTTTACTTGGATGAGATGAGATCTGATGAGTGGCTGCATAGTGTGTAACGATGAAAGAGGTGGAGGAAGTTACATAAGATAAGGGTTGTAATACCTAATTTTTTGGTTAGGTGTTCTATATATCCATCTTATATTTAACCGGGTATAGCAAATCTCATGAGCCGTGTTCCTTTTTTTGAATGGGCTGGTAATTCAAGATTAGTATCTCTCATGATGGGCTGGCCTGTAACGAAATATGATGAGCTGTATGCTTTATCGATCTATGCCATAATGGGTTGGATTTGGATATTAGTTAATTGCAAATGGATTGTGCTAAATGAGCTTTTTTATGATGTGCGGATAATAGGTATATGGTGATTACGGGTTATTCTGATTAAAGAAAACCTTCGTTTTGAACCTATATTTTTCTGAAATTTTTTCGACGACCTCACCGCGGATTCGACTCAACTATATCTAATCACTACACCATCTCTTCATACAACCACAATCGATTTGAAAACATTGCTTTGACTCAAACATTGTGATACTATCTTTCAAAGAGATTATTCCGACACAGTTTCACATCATTCAAACCCCAAATCTACCTAATCTCATCATCACTAATCAAACCCAACTGTTGCAACACCTCTCATCATGACTCGAAATTAAAAAAAAACACAATAATAAGATCTCAGAATTATATTTCGTGTCTAAAAATTGAGTAGACCTTAATGATCTCACACACGAAATAGATGTCATCATCGGATCTGTGAGGGTCAAAACTCCCTTTTATATTCGAAATCAGATAAAGAAGATCTTTAACAAGCATGTATGTTAAGATCTGTCTTTGTTTCGATTAGAAATTCACAAAGAAAATAACCCATATCAACCTACCCGAGACCATTAATATCTTGATGCCATGTATCTCGTATCACCTTGACCTTGTGGCTTCATCTGTCTTAACAGAGATTTAGTTATCTAAATCGAAGGTCAATGGGTGTCCGTGTGAATTCGGTGTGGGTGATGATGTTTATTGCATTAGATGGAGATCATATTGATTAGTTTCTTGTTGATATATGAGATGTGAGGTTAATTGATTAAAGAGATTGATGATTTCTTTTACTTGGATGAGATAAGATCTGATGAGTGGCTGCATAGTGTGTAACGATGAAAGAGGTGGAGGAAGTTACATAAGATAAGGGTTGTAATACCTAATTTTTTGGTTAGGTGTTCTTTATATCCATCTTATATTTAACCGGGTATAGCAAATCTCATGAGCCGTGTTCCTTTTTTTGAATGGGCTGGTAATTCAAGATTAGTATCTCTCATGATGGGTTGGCCTGTAACGAAATGTGATGAGTTGTATGCTTTATTGAATTATGCCATAATGGGTTGGATTTGGATATTAGTTAACTGCAAATGGATTGTGCTAAATAAGCTTTTTTATGATGTGCGGATAATGGGTATATGGTGATTACGGGTTATTCCGATTAAAGAAAACCTTCGTTTTGAACCTATATTTTTCTGAAATATTTTCGACGACCTCAAACTATATCTAATCACTACACCATCTCTTTTTACAACCACAATCGATTTGAAAACATTGCTTTGACTCAAACATTGTGATACTGTCTTTCAAAGAGATTATTCCGACACAGTTTCACATCATTCAAAACCCAAATCTACCTAATCTCATCATCACTAATCAAACCCAACTGTTGCAACACCTCTCATCATGACTCGAAATTAAAAAAAACACAATAATAAGATCTCAGAATTATATTTCGTGTCTAAAAATTGAGTAGACCTTAGTGATCTCGCACACGAAATAGATGTCATCATCGGATCTGTGAGGGTCAAAACTCCCTTTTATATTCGAAATCAGATAAAGAAGATCTTTAACAAGCATGCATGTTAAGATCTGTCTTTGTTTCTGAAAGTCCCAAAATACAACTATTGTTGAAACTAAGTCACGAAAAACAATAACACACAAAAGGATATACTTTTCAAACGAGTAATTCTTTATTAACTATTATCAACAAAGGATTACAAAGTGTTATGAATACACTTGTTGAATAACAACAAGAAATGAACCCTAGAACAAGTAAACTTGATTCGAGACTCAAGTTTACAAGAGAACCAATGAGTCGCTGATGGACAGCTGAGGGCTCAGTGGTTCCAGTGGGAGAAAGAACTTAGATTAAGATTCCAAGCACAAGGGTTAAATCTTAACTTCTTTCTCATCCCTATTTATAGTGGTACGAGATTGTATCCTTAGTGGGGGTAGTTGATACGTGTCATCTTCTGAGTGGAAGAGTACAACGTATTAAATGCATGTCCAAATCGAGACATGCCTTTAACTACTTTAGGTGAACAGTTCTGCCAACTGTTCACCTTTGTCCCACTAGGTCGTACTAGGCATTGACTTGAATCTCTTGTTTTGTCCCGCTCAAAACACTTGTAAGATTCTCCCGCCTAAACTATAAAGGCTTGGATAAGCTTTGCTTAATCCAAGTCTCTAGGGTTCTTAAGTGATCTCTGAGTGTTGTCAACTCAGAGATCCTTGAACACCAGTGCATTCCTTTGACATCCCAGCTATCCATAATCGCTGGTGAGTCTGACTTCAGATTGTCTTCGACTTCTCTGACGTTGTCTTTGACTTGAATGATTCTGGTGTGCCAGCTGAGGCTTTGCCTTCCACTGGTCTAGTCTCTGTCGCTGGTCTTCTCAGCGACCTTTCAACACTTAGTCTAATTTAAACAAATCTAGACAGGGCCATAGTTAAAACTTTCATTGGACCAACAATCTCCCCCTATTTGTTTATAAATTATACTAAGTCTAAAATTATTGTAAGTGAGTACACAGCTTCTTCTTACACATAATTTAACAAACATACCTCAAAGTTTTATTAAACAGAATGAACCTAGTCTATTACAAGAACACCCAGGTGTGTAAACATAAACAAAAGTAAATAGGTTCTTCAGTGATCAAGGCCTTGATCACAGAGTCTCTGGGCTTCGACTTTGTCACTCCTAGAGTTAATGACAAGTTCAATTTCAAAATCGAACTCATCAGCTTCTTTGCAATTCCTTTGGATGCCCTGCTTGAGTCTGATTAGCTGGATGGTTGAAGCCAGAGGTAGCTCATTCAACCCCTGAAAAGCATAATCACAGTTGCCATTTATAAAGACCATACCTGCCTCAGGTTCTGTGTATACTTGGCCTTCTATGGGTTTGGTGATTTCTTTGGGAAGGACCAAGTTCCTTTGCATCCCATCCACCACTATGTCTTCAGTGACCAGCCTTTCTATCAGAGGCCCCATTGGGGTTTTCCTTTTCCTTTGCAACTGAGGAGGTGGTTGAGAAGAAAGCTGAGGAGGCAGGGGTGCCTTCAGCTTCTTTGCTGTGTCTCTTACCCAATTAAGTTTTGCTTGTATGTTTTTCATCATTTGGGCAGCACCAGGCCCAGTCTTCTTTTGGGCAAGAGCCAGCAACTCCAACCACTCAGAGAGGCTCAGATCTCTGAGTTTAAAGTCACTGGAGACTTTGTAGTTCTGTATGTCATTTTCCCTATAAATAGTCATTACCACCCTTTTGTCTTTGTCAGTGAAATATGTATACTTGGTGATACGACCAGGTTCAGCTCTCTGGTTGACAAGTCTTTGATATTCCTTCAAGAGGTTGTTCCTCTTATCCTCCAGTTCCTTGAGCTTGACAAGCTGAGCTTTCTTAGCAGTGGGGGAGAGCTTGTCCAGGGCTTCTTTGCTTCTTAGTTCAGCAGCCCTGATGTTTGCCAATCTTTAATGTTCAATGATTTGGGCTTTTGCTTGCTCTGGAGTGAGTGGTGGTTCATCAGCGCTCTTGAATTTGTTGAGTTCAGAGTTTTTGGAGGGTCTTGCTGTGGATCCACATTCAGCTTGAAGGGAGTGTAAGGTTATCTCAGGTTGCTCAACAACAATTCCTTTTCCCTTATCTTTCGCAGATTCAGCAGCGGATTTGAAAGATCTCAGTGGTTTGGGTGTTGGAATTTCAGCTGTGGATTCATCTTCTTCAGAGGAGGAGGCAGAATTCTCCCCCTCAGGCATAGCCCCAGCAGGTGTTGTGCCTGAACCTGCCTTATTGAAGCGAAGGAACTCGTTGTGAACAAATATGCAAATTTCCTTAAGTTCACCTTGGAGAAGTTCCTGAAGAAGACGCCTTGAGGGTTCAGCAGCCTGAGCTATAGCTATAACATTTGCCTGCACCGCAGAGGTGAGAACAGAGGGTATATACTGCTGAAGACTCTGGTTGAGTAGAGTAGGTAGTTGTGCCTTCAGAGCATCGTTCAGCAGTTGTGGAAGCATAGCTGTCATAGAAGATTCCACTGATGAAGTTAGTGAAGTCTCTAGATTGGTGGTGAGCTCCTCAGCAGCATGAGTGAGGGTTTTGATTTCAGAGAGGAGATCATCATTGGTGGTTTTGGGCTTTGTGGTGCTGATATCCCCTCTCTTTTGCCATAAAGCCTTAGCAGCCAATTCCTGTACATTTTTCATTCTGGGAACTTGTGCTGACTTGCGGGATTATAAATACTCCAAGTGTTGCTTGGCCCCTAGTTCCAAAACTTTTGGCAAGGTGGGGAAAGGAATGGGTGTAGGTGAGGAAGATCTCTGTTCCCATAGCCTTCTGGCAGCCAATTCCTGAACATTTGGTAGTGATGGAACAGAGGCAGTCTTCAGCTCAATGGAAGATATATTGTAATCATCAGTGCTCATCTCCTCAAAGTCAGAGGTGAAGGTGCCTTCCTCTACAACAAAGACTTCATCATCAGGCAATGATTCAATGTCTGAGAGGGCATCAATATCAATGGTGGCAACTTCAGCGGTTTCGTCATCAGCAATCGAGTAATCATCATTGTTAAGTTGCTCCTGATGAAGATTGTGAGCCTGTGATAAGAGTTATTAGTTGACCAGTTGTGAAATAATAATGCAGTTATAGATCGCCAGTCGCTGCCCCTAGGAAAGCTGGGTGTGATTATCCAGCCCCCCCTAAGGATTTCTCCTTGGGACTCTTTTAATGTGAGATAGATATGTTAAAGGATCGCCATTCGCTACCCCTAGGAAAGCTGGGTGTGATTACCCAGCCCCCCCTAAGGATTTCTCCTTGGGACTCTTTTAATTGTGAAATAGATATGTTGAAGGATCGCCATTCGCTGCCCCTAGGATAGCTGGGTGTGATTATCCAGCTCCCCCGTAAGGATTACTCCTTGGGACTCTTTTTATAAGTGAAAGTTATGAGGTGAATGGTCGCCGTTCGCTGCCCCTAGGATAGCTGAGTGTGATTATCCAGCCCCCCCTGAAGGATTTCTCCTTGGGACTCTTTTATTGTGAAACATGATATGGGAATGGTCGCCTTTCTCTGCCCCCGGGATAGCTGGGTGTGATTATCCAGCTCCCCCTTAGGGATTACTCCCTGGG
This sequence comes from Glebionis coronaria, assembly GCA_025667525.1. Classification (NCBI taxonomy): domain Eukaryota; kingdom Viridiplantae; phylum Streptophyta; class Magnoliopsida; order Asterales; family Asteraceae; genus Glebionis; species Glebionis coronaria. Next base: position 309,543,529 of record CM046878.1, read on the forward strand.
ACTCTTTTGATTGTGAATTAATATGAGGGTGATGGTCGCCTTTTATCGCTGCCCCTAGAAAGACTGAGGGTGATGATTCAGTCTTTCCAAAAGAATAAATTCTTTAGGACTCTTTTAATAATGAGGGGGACCCAGAGTCAGTGAGAAGTGCAGAGACTCTGGGTCGAGACTTATGTGTGCTCAGGGGGGTTGTTGTTTGCCAAGAGCACAGTCCAGAGGTTGAAGGATCATCGGGGTGCGTTAGGAGCACAAGTGAATCATTTCCTAGTGAAGACAGAGTGTATAGAGAGTCCTAAAAGATCTAGGTGTTGACACAGACACGTTAAGAGTTGAGGCAAACTCTAAATTACATCACTCTCTCCTAAAGACAATGAGAGTGAATGTATGTGGACCTCTGAGAGGAAAAATAAAGAACAAACTAATACCTGAGTGATATCAGCGTGGAGAGGGATCTTAGTCGTCTTCGCTGACATGGAGACACTAGACACTGGTTGTTTGTCAGCAATGGGCTCTTCTACCACATCCACCAGAGAAGGGGATGGGTTCTTCTTTGTCTTTGTCTTCTTTGAAGGATTAACAGAAGGGGTTTCAGAGGAAAGGGGGATGTCTTTCCTCTTCTTCTTCTTTTCCTTAAGCACCTTGGGCTGAGAAGTAGATTGCACAGAGGTCTTGGACAGAGACTTATCAATCGTGCTTTCAGCATTCACCTCAAGTTGAGGGATCAAGGGCTCATCATCCTCAGCAAGTAGCCCAGCAACTCTCATCATATGCCTGGTAAGGGGTACTTCATTTTCTATGGGAGTCTTCAGAGAAGCTGCGGTGATGTGATGAGAGGGAAAGGAGTGTAAAGCATCATTGGTGTAGGATTCACCAAGAATATCTTCTAAGACAAGAGAGAGATATCTGGTGTAGCAGATGGTGGCCCCACGATTCTTCTTTCCTTTGTTTTCCAACTTAGCGATGAGATCGGTGTACAGTATGTGAGCGATTCCAATATCCAAACCCCAGATTAAGCTGTATGCAATGGCTAGCTGGGAGCCATTGAGTTGGTCATGTGATCCAGTGTTTCCTCCCAGACACTTTACGATGTATAACATCAGCGTTCTCCATGTGGGAGAGAAGTAATTCACCTTGATGAGAGATTTGCTTTGGAAGCCAGCAGCGGTGAAAGGTTGTTCATGATCATCATGAGGTTGAAGGGTGGCCAGAGCTTTTCTCACAGTGGCACTGGTGGGCAAAGCTGACATGTTATTGTTGTAAGGGAGTCCAATGGCTTTAGCAAAGGTTGGGAAATCAAAGGTGAGAGGTTGAGGATGGGTAGAAAGGTTGAAGGTAATGTGTGAAGAGGTTTGGTCAACTTCAGCGCTATACCAGAATTCGCGAAGGTATTGGGAGTAGCAGGTGGAGGGTTCCTTGGTGATAGCTTCGTGGATGGTGGAGTTCTTGAGGAAGTTGAAAAGTGGATGGTAGAGGAGATTGTTGTGTTCAAGAAGGGCTACATAGTTATTGAGTGCAATCTTTCCATCAGAGACCTCGAAATCAACATTTGTGGCGGCTTGTACGACGAAGGTTTGGTTTGGTGAAGTAGACGCCATTGTTGAGAGATTCAAGGTAGTGAGAGGATTAAAGAAGATGAAAGGGAATGTGTGTGTTTGGAAATTTTTAAAATGACAAACTGATTTTGGGTCAAGGGTTTTGAAAGGTTGAGTTGTTTTCCAAATTTGAGCATTAAATGCAAAAGTGAAGCTTTTCAGAAAAACGTGGGTCCCCTTGACCTTTCATGGGATACTTGTCCCCTTGGAAAGCGGGAAAGTTGGTAGCATTAAGGGACAATCATTTGAATTTAATATCAGAATATACACATTCCCATTGAAATGTAACTACCTCGTTACATTCAATTCCCTTAAATGCCCAGAGACAACGGTCATCATCAGATTTATTTGCCAATATTGAGCATTCCCAGCTCAGCGACCAGCCTAGTAAAGCTTGGCTCAGCCAGCGGCTTGGTGAAAATATCAGCGAGCTGGTACTCAGTGGGTATGAAATGTAGCTCAATATCACCTTTTAGAATATGGTTTCTGATAAAGTGATACCTGATGTCAATATGCTTGGTTCTGGAATGAAGTACTGGATTATTGGAGATGGCTATGGCACTGGTGTTGTCACAGAATATGGGAACCTGCTCATAATTAATTCCATAGTCAGCCAGCTGACTTTTCATCCAGAGAACTTGTGCACAGCAACCAGCGGCCGCAACATATTCAGCCTCAGCTGATGACATGGCCACAGAGTTTTGCTTCTTAGCACTCCAGCATACCAACTTTCCTCCAAGGATTTGACAGCTACCAGAGGTGCTCTTTCTGTCAAGGCAGCACCCTGCGTAATCTGAGTCGGAGTAGGCTTTAAGGTCGAAGCCTGAACCATTTGGGTACCAGAGACCCAATGAGGGAGATCCTTTTAAGTACCTGAAAATTCTTTTGACAGCTACAAGGTGGGATTCCTTGGGGTTAGCTTGGTACCTAGCACAGAGACAGGTGGAGAATTGTATGTCTGGTCTACTTGTTGTGAGATACATCAGTGACCCAATCATGCCTCTATATAAGGTCTCATTAACAGAGACCCCTGAGTCATCAGCTCCCAAGTTGTTGGGAGGAAGCATGGGGCATTTCACTGATGCACAATCAGACATATCATACTTCTTGAGCAAATCTCTAACATATTTTTCTTGACAAATAGAAATTCCTTTGGAATTTTGTTTGATTTGAAAACCCAAGAAAAAGGTTAGTTCCCCCATCATGCTCATTTCATACTTTTTGGTCATGAGTTTGGCAAATTGTTTGCTCAAGATAACATTGGTTGAACCAAAAATTATGTCATCCACATAAATCTATACTAAAATGACGTCACCCTTGGACCTATAGGTGAACAAGGTTTGGTCAATGGTACCTCTGACAAATTTATTTTCAAGAAGGAATTTTAAGAGAGTTTCATACCAGGCTCTGGGTGCTTGTTTCAGCCCATAGAGAGCTTTGTGAAGTCTGCAGACATGATTGGGGTAGTCACTGTTTTCAAACCCTGGGGGTTGACTGACATATACTTCCTCTGCAAGTTTCCCATTAAGAAAGGCACTCTTCACATCCATCTGATAAACCATGAAACCCATATAAGCTGCAAAGGCTAGGAAGATTCTGATGGCTTCCAATCTGGCCACTGGTGCGAAGGTTTCATCATAATCAATTCCTTCAGATTGGTTATATCCCAGCACCACGAGCCTAGCCTTGTTTTTTACTATCATTCCAGCTTCATCCCTTTTATTTCTGTAGACCCATTTTGTTCCAACCACTTGCTTATCAGCTGGAGCTTTAACCAGAGTCCACACCTTGTTTCTCTTGATCTGATTGAGTTCATCTTGCATGGCAACAACCCAGCCTTCATCAAGCAGAGCAGCAGCCACGTTCTTAGGTTCATCCTCAGAGAGAAAATTTGCAAACAGGAATTCATTTGCAGAGGCGGTTTCCAGAGTTCTTAATTTTCCTCTGGTGGTGACTCCCTCAGAGGGTTCTCCAAGAATATTAACTAGAAGAATATCTTGGTTCCTACTCCATTTGGATTGTGGAGCAGGAGTCTCTGTGGGATCAGGAGTCACTTCAAGTTCAGGGAGTGATGGAGGTTCATCACATGTAATCTCTTCGTCCATGATCTCTTCATCTGATTGAATATTTAAAGTGACTGGATCAACATTTTCTTCAGAGATTTGAGTAAGAGATTCAACACCAACAGTCTCTGGAATGATGTCAGAGATGGAGTGAGGATCAAAAGCTTGAACATATGGAAGATCCTTGTGACGACTTTGAGATGATTCCTTGGGATTTGAGAAGTCATCTTTGGGATAAGATTTAACTTCATTGAAGTCAATGTCACAATCCTCTGAGTTGGTGTGTGTGATGACAGCGTCAGCTTCATTAAAGGTGACATGAATGGACTCTTCTAATTCTTGCCTGCGAATATTGAATACTTTGAAAGATCTGGAGGTAGGAGAGTATCCAAGGAAGAATCCATCATCTGATTTTTCATCAAATTTACCCAGGTGATCTTTGTAATTGTGAATGAAAACAGGGCAACCAAAGACATGGAAGTAGCTTACATCAGGGGCTCTCTTCCTATACACTTCATAAGCGGTCTTACCATGTCTCTTCACAATAATGGATCTGTTTTGTGTGTAGCATGCTGTGTACACAGCTTCACCCCCAGAATTGTTTAGGAAGTCTAGATTCGCTGAGCATCGTTCTGGCAGCTTCAATGAGTGTTCTGTTTCTTCTCTCAGCGACACCGTTTTGTTCAGGGGTTCCTGGGTTTGAGAAGTTCTGTGATATACCCTTTTCATCACAAAAGGCTTCCATGGCATGGTTTTTGAATTCTGTGCCATTGTCTCTTCTGATAGCCTTTACCCTACAATCATTGAGGTTTTCTATTTCTCTGATGAAGGACATGATTCTTTCAGCAGCATCACTCTTTCTCTTAAGAAAGAATACCCATGTGTATCTGGAGAATTCATCTACAATGACCAAGGTATATTTGTTGTGATTGAGGGATTGAGGTTTAACTGGTCCAAACAAGTCCATGTGAAGAAGATGAAGGAACTTGTTAATGGAGAATGATTGTTTTGTTTTGAATGAAGCCCTGTGATGCTTCCCTTTCTCGCAGGCTAAGCAGGGTCTGTCCTTGCTGAAGGTCAGAGAGGGAAGTCCAGCTACCAAGTCATTCTTTGCCAGTTTGTTGATGTTTTTGAAGTTGAGATGGGAGAGTCTCTTATGCCAGAGCCAGTTTTCGCTATCAGATGCTTTGGCAAAGAGACAGGTGTTCTCTCCTTCAGGGGATGATGTCATGTCAATGACATAAACATCCCTTCTTCTGGGTGCAATTAGAACGACATCATCATTCTGATTGAAGATAGTTCCTTGGGTCTTAGAGAACAGAACCTTGAACCCAGCATCGCAGAGTTGACTGATGCTGATTAGGTTGTGCTTCAAACCATTTACATAAGCGACCCTTGTGAAGGTTAATCCATTGCAATCCACTGAGCCATATCCTTCAGTGGCCCCTGAGGAGTCATCCCCAAAGACTACTTTTGGACGAGGCTCCTTCTTATATCTATGCAGATATTGTTTAATTCCTATCATGTGTCTGGAGCACCCGCTATCCAAATACCAAACAAATTTCTTTAGGTATGCCTGCATAGATATAACAAACCAGATTAGTTTCTATGATGAACCCACTTTCCAGTGGGTCCATGCTGTCGCTGACTGGCGACATTGGGTCTTCTGGGCCTTTCTCCCCCTCTTTGGTTGCAATCCCTGGTTTCATGACGCATGCTGCCACAGATGTCACAACCAGGGTAATGTTCACACTCATCAGAGTGGTGGTCATAAAAGCCACAATATTTGCAGGGAGGATTAGGCCTGTATCCCTGAGAACTTTCTCTGGATTTTGGTTGCTCAGGTCTTCTAGAGGGCCTGTGAGGGGTTTTAGATCTAAGATGTGTTCGAGTTCTTTGAACAGCGATGATCTCCTCATGCTCTCTAGAAGAGTGTTCGGTGGACTCACATGTGATACACTTGGGTCTCTTGGAACAATCATCTGAGGAATGATTTTTGAACCCACAGTGTTTGCAAGGCCTGAATAGCGTTCTCCCCTTTGAGCTGCTGGAGCTTTCACCAAGGGAGTTAACAGAAGGACTGTTATCCTTGGGGTTGATTTTTTCTTTCAACCCTTTTACCTCTTCCATCAGGGTGAGGAGAAGTTTCTTGGTGGGTGATAACTCTTCGGGGGAAGAAGTGGGTATGTCAGTGTTCTTGGCCACATAAACCTTCTTGTGTGCTTTATCAGCAACTTTGGAAGTGAGGTTCCCAGAGGTTTTGAGAACTGGTTTTGGGCCAAGCAAGGAATCTGATGGGTTAGCACCAGCAAGTTTAGGAGTAGCTGATGCGTCAGATTCTTTGTCAGAGTCCTTCTCAACCACAGAAGTGGAGAGAGGAGAAGAGACTTCTGATGGGACAAATTTAACACTGGGCACAGGAATGTGATTTTTGAACCTACCCTTACCCCCTATTGCCTGAACCACATTTCCTGGAATGGTTTCAGCAACTATTTCTTCCACAGTGGACTGGGCAAGGTTCCATTTTTCAATGGTTTTTCTCAACTCAGAGTTTTCATCAGCTAAAGATTCATTTTCAATGCACAACTTGCTGACCTCATTTTGAAGTTGATTAGCGATGTTCACAAAAGGTTTGAGATTAGCTAATTCAGATTGACGAAGACTCGACTCGTTTTTGAGATTTTGAAACTTATTTAACAGATTTTTTCTTTGTTCTTCTACAAAATAGAGGTCAAGTAAAGTGTAATCGCTGACATGGTCTCTGTCAGGACCCTCAGGCATGGAAAGTAATCTTTGTACCTTTTTCATAGTGATGTCAACCCATTGACCTGATCTAGCTTCACTTTTACCAACTGCTGGTTCTTCATCAGCAACAGCCATGAAGGCTCTGACGGTGGTGGTTCCTTCATCCTCAGAGGTGAGGGGTTCATCATCCCAGTCAAAAGAAGCAGCTATTAGACCTTTTTCAGTCTTTTTGTTATCCTTCTTCTTGGCTGCATCATCAGCTTTCTGATTGAGTTTAATCAGTTCAGCTTTCAAGGCCTTGTATTTTACCTTGTAGTCCTTTTTACCCTCAGAGTCACTGAGAGAGGATTGCTTGAAAGGTGAGGAAAAAAACTTCTTTTTGCTGAGGGTTTTGCTGGATGATGGAAAGCTGGGAGAAGATGTCTTGTTTGACCAGCAGTCTTTTTGGAAATGACCCGTCTTTCCACAAGTGTAACATGACACTTTGGATTTGTCAATCTTGGCAGCACCAACTCTACCAGATCTTTTGTAGTATCTCTTCTGGTCAACTAAAAGGGCTCTGTCATGGAATTCAGCATGTAATTCATCAAGGAATTCTTGACTGCTTCTTGTGTCTTCTTCCACGTCAGAGTCACTATCCTGAAAAGAGTGGTTAGCAACAAGAGCTTTTGACCCAGATATAGGAGAGGTAAACATGTCAGTCTCTGATTTGTAAATAGAGTCAATCAGCCCTTCTTCATAATTGTATCTACCAAACAGTTGAGCAAGAGTATCATTTTTTATGGCATTATTTTCTCTCAGGGTTTGGTTAAGACTAAGCCATTTCCTAGGCCAGCTGTTTACAAACGTGGCATTAACCTCAGCCTTGGGTAGTACAACACCATTGTTACCTAAATCATTCAGCAAGATCTTGAGTCTAGTGTACGTTTGAGAAACAGTTTCAGTTTCCAAGGCTTTGAAAGCGTTAAACTTAAGTCTTAATGCTTGGATTTTGGTCTCTTTAGTCTCTTCTGGTCCTTCATACCCTAGAACCAACTCAGTCCACATTTCTTGTGCGGTGTTGCACTTGATGATGCACTTCATAATGTTCTTGGGTAGGCAAGAGACTATTATACTTTTGAGTCTCTTGTCCTGGTTATGCAGACGTCTATCAGCGGGAGACCATTGCTTAACAGGTTTCTTAATGGGTCTCTCTGGTGTAGAGGAAATGGCCAGTGGTACATAAGGACCATTTTCCAAGATTTCAAACAAGAAGGGTTCTAGACCATCTAAGTATATAAGAAATTCACTTTTCCAACTTGAGAAATCTTCTTCATCAAACGCTGGAACATTAAACACATGTGACCCTCCACGATTATCAAGAAGTTGTGGAAGATCATCCTCATTTACACCAGTGCTTACAACAGGTGTAGGCATGGTAGTAGATGTGATGGCTGGAGCGTTTGTTGAAGTATTTGCTTGGTTAGATTGACCAAACGGTGGTGGGATGGGTGGCATAGTTTCAGTCATATTTGGATCTTGATTTTAAAAACTAGAACGGTTTTTAGAAAAGTTTTATAAATCAAACCGCTCTGATACCAATTGAAAGTCCCAAAATACAACTATTGTTGAAACTAAGTCACGAAAAACAATAACACACAAAGGATATACTTTTCAAACGAGTAATGCTTTATTAACTATTATCAACAAAGGATTACAAAGTGTTATGAATACACCTGTTGAATAACAACAAGAAATGAACCCTAGAACAAGTAAAGTTGATTCGAGACTCAAGTTTACAAGAGAACCAATGAGTCGCTGATGGACAGCTGAGGGCTCAGTGGTTCCAGTGGGAGAAAGAACTTAGATTAAGATTCCAAGCACAAGGGTTAAATCTTAACTTCTTTCTCATCCCTTCTCATAGTGGTACGAGGTTGTATCCTTAGTGGGGGTAGTTGATACGTGTCATCTTCTGAGTGGAAGAGTACAACGTATTAAATGCATGTCCAAATCGAGACATGCCTTTAACTACTTTAGGTGAACAGTTCTGCCAACTGTTCACCTTTGTCCCACTAGGTCGTACTAGGCATTGACTTGAATCTCTTGTTTTGTCCTGCTCAAAACACTTGTAAGATTCTCCCGCCTAAACTATAAAGGGTTGGATAAGCTTTGCTTAATCCAAGTCTCTAGGGTTCTTAAGTGATCTCTGAGTGTTTTCAACTCAGAGATCCTTGAACACCAGTGCATTCCTTTGACATCCCAGCTATCCATAATCGCTGGTGAGTCTGAATTCAGATTGTCTTCGACTTCTCTGACGTTGTCTTTGACTTGAATGATCCTGGTGTGCCAGCTGAGGCTTTGCCTTCCACTGGTCTAGTCTCTGTCGCTGGTCTTCTCAGCGACCTTTCAACACTTAGTCTAATTTAAACAAATCTAGACAGGGCCATAGTTAAAACTTTCATTGGCCCAACAGTTTCGATTAGAAATTCACAAAGAAAATAACCCATATCAACCTACCCGAGACCATTAAGATCTTGATGCCATGTATCTCGTATCACCTTGACCTTGTGGCTTCATCTGTCTTAACAGAGATTTAGTTATCTAAATCGAAGGTCAATGGGTGTCCGTGTGAATTCGGTGTGGGTGATGATGTTTATTGCATTAGATGGAGATCATATTGATTAGTTTCTTGTTGATATAAGAGATGTGAGGTTAATTGATTAAAGAGATTGATGATTTCTTTTACTTGGATGAGATGAGATCTGATGAGTGGCTGCATAGTGTGTAACGATGAAAGAGGTGGAGGAAGTTACATAAGATAAGGGTTGTAATACCTAATTTTTTGGTTAGGTGTTCTTTATATCCGTCTTATATTTAACCGGATATAGCAAATCTCATGAGCCGTGTTCCTTTTTTTGAATGGGCTGGTAATTCAAGATTAGTATCTCTCATGATGGGCTGGCCTGTAACGAAATGTGATGAGCTGTATGCTTTATCGAATTATGCCATAATGGGTTGGATTTGGATATTAGTTAATTGCAAATGGATTGTGCTAAATGAGCTTTTTTATGATGTGCGGATAATGGGTATATGGTGATTACGGGTTATTCCGATTAAAGAAAACCTTCGTTTTGAACCTATATTTTTCTGAAATTTTTTCGACGACCTCACCGCGGATTCGACTCAACTATATCTAATCACTACACCATCTCTTCATACAACCACAATCGATTTGAAAACATTGCTTTGACTCAAACATTGTGATACTGTCTTTGAAAGAGATTATTCCGACACAGTTTCACATCATTCAAAACCCAAATCTACCTAATCTCATCATCACTAATCAAACCCAACTGTTGCAACACCTCTCATCATGACTCGAAATTAAAAAAAAACACAATAATAAGATCTCAGAATTATATTTCGTGTCTAAAAATTGAGTAGACCTTAATGATCTCGCACACGAAATAGATGTCATCATCGGATCTGTGAGGGTCAAAACTCCCTTTTATATTCGAAATCAGATAAAGAAGATCTTTAACAAGCATGCATGTTAAGATCTGTCTTTGTTTCGATTAGAAATTCACAAAGAAAATAACCCATATCAACCTACCCGAGACCATTAAGATCTTGATGCCATGTATCTCGTATCACCTTCACCTTGTGGCTTCATCTGTCTTAACAGAGATTTAGTTATCTAAATCGAAGGTCAATGGGTGTCCGTGTGAATTCGGTATGGGTGATGATGTTTATTGCATTAGATGGAGATCATATTGATTAGTTTCTTGTTGATATATGAGATGTGAGGTTAATTGATTAAAGAGATTGATGATTTCTTTTACTTGGATGAGATGAGATCTGATGAGTGGCTGCATAGTGTGTAACGATGAAAGTGGTGGCGGAAGTTACATAAGATAAGGGTTGTAATACCTAATTTTTTGGTTAGGTGTTCTTTATATACATCTTATATTTAACCGGGTATAGCAAATATCATGAGCCGTGTTCCTTTTTTTGAATGGGCTGGTAATTCAAGATTAGTATCTCTCATGATGGGTTGGCCTGTAACGAAATGTGATGAGCTGTATGCTTTATCAAATTATTCCATAATGGGTTGGATTTGGATATTAGTTAATTGCAAATGGATTGTGCTAAATGAGCTCTTTTATGATGTGCGGATAATGGGTATATGGTGATTACGGGTTATTCCGATTAAAGAAAACCTTCGTTTTGAACCTATATTTTTCTGAAATTTTTTCGACGACCTCACCGCGGATTCGACTCAACTATATCTAATCACTACACCATCTCTTCATACAACCACAATCGATTTGAAAACATAGCTTTGACTCAAACATTGTGATACTGTCTTTCAAAGAGATTATTCCGACACAGTTTCACATCATTCAAAACCCAAATCTACCTAATCTCATCATCACTAATCAAACCCAACTGTTACAACACCTCTCATCATGACTCGAAATTAAAAAAAACACAATAATAAGATCTCAGAATTATATTTCGTGTCTAAAAATTGAGTAGACCTTAATGATCTCGCACACGAAATAGATGTCATCATCGGATCTGTGAGGGTCAAAACTCCCTTTTATATTCGAAATCAGATAAAGAAGATATTTAACAAGTATGCATGTTAAGATCTGTCTTTGTTTCGATTAGAAATTCACAAAGAAAATAACCCATATCAACCTACCCGAGACCATTAAGATCTTGATGCCATGTATCTCGTATCACCTTGACCTTGTGGCTTCATCTGTCTTAACAGAGATTTAGTTATCTAAATCGAAGGTCAATGGGTATCCGTGTGAATTCGGTGTGGGTGATGATGTTTATTGCATTAGATGGAGATCATATTGATTAGTTTCTTGTTGATATATGAGATGTGAGGTTAATTGATTAAAGAGATTGATGATTTCTTTTACTTGGATGAGATGAGATCTGATGAGTGGCTGCATAGTGTGTAACGATGAAAGAGGTGGAGGAAGTTACATAAGATAAGGGTTGTAATACCTAATTTTTTGGTTAGGTGTTCTTTATATCCATCTTATATTTAACCGGGTATAGCAAATCTCATGAGCCGTGTTCCTTTTTTTGAATGGGCTGGTAATTCAAGATTAGTATCTCTCATGATGGGCTGGCCTGTAACGAAATGTGATGAGCTGTATGCTTTATCGAATTATGCCATAATGGGTTGGATTTGGATATTAGTTAATTGCAAATGGATTGTGCTAAATGAGCTTTTTTATGATGTGCGGATAATGGGTATATGGTGATTACGGGTTATTCCGATTAAAGAAAACCTTCGTTTTGAACCTATATTTTTCTGAAATTTTTTCGACGACCTCACCGCGGATTCGACTCAACTATATCTAATCACTACACCATCTCTTCATACAACCACAATCGATTTGAAAACATTGCTTTGACTCAAACATTGTGATACTGTCTTTCAAAGAGATTATTCCGACACAGTTTCACATCATTCAAAACCCAAATCTACCTAATCTCATCATCACTAATCAAACCCAACTGTTGCAACACCTCTCATCATGACTCGAAATTAAAAAAAAACACAATAATAAGTTCTCAGAATTATATTTCGTGTCTAAAAATTGAGTAGACCTTAATGATCTCGCACACGAAATAGATGTCATCATCAGATCTGTGAGGGTCAAAACTCCCTTTTATATTCGAAATCAGATAAAGAAGATCTTTAACAAGCATGCATGTTAAGATCTGTCTTTGTTTCGATTATAAATTCACAAAGAAAATAACCCATATCAACCTACCCGAGACCATTAAGATCTTGATGCCATGTATCTCGTATCACCTTGACCTTGTGGCTTCATCCGTCTTAACAGAGATTTAGTTATCTAAATCGAAGGTCAATGGGTGTCCGTGTGAATTCGGTGTGGGTGATGATGTTTATTGCATTAGATGGAGATCATATTGATTAGTTTCTTGTTGATATATGAGATGTGAGGTTAATTGATTAAAGAGATTGATGATTTCTTTTACTTGGATGAGATGAGATCTGATGAGTGGCTGCATAGTGTGTAACGATGAAAGAGGTGGAGGAAGTTACATAAGATAAGGGTTGTAATACCTAATTTTTTGGTTAGGTGTTCTTTATATCCATCTTATATTTAACCGGGTATAGCAAATCTCATGAGCCGTGTTCCTTTTTTTGAATGGGCTGGTAATTCAAGATTAGTATCTCTCATGATGGGCTGGCCTGTAACGAAATGTGATGAGCTGTATGCTTTATCGAATTATGCCTTAATGGGTTGGATTTGGATATTAGTTAATTGCAAATGGATTGTGCTAAATGAGCTTTTTTATGATGTGCAGATAATGGGTATATGGTGATTACGGGTTATTCCGATTAAAGAAAACCTTCGTTTTGAACCTATATTTTTCTGAAATTTTTTCGACGACCTCACCGCGGATTCGACTCAACTATATCTAATCACTACACCATCTCTTCATACAACCACAATCGATTTGAAAACATTGCTTTGACTCAAACATTGTGATACTGTCTTTCAAAGAGATTATTCCGACACAGTTTCACATCATTCAAAACCCAAATCTACCTAATCTCATCATCACTAATCAAACCCAACTATTGCAACACCTCTCATCATGACTCGAAATTAAAAAAAAACACAATAATAAGATCTTAGAATTATATTTCGTATCTAAAAATTGAGTAGACCTTAATGATCTCGCACACGAAATAGATGTCATCATCGGATCTGTGAGGGTCAAAACACCCTTTTATATTCGAAATCAGATAAAGAAGATCTTTAACAAGAATGCATGTTAAGATCTGTCTTTGTTTCGATTAGAAATTCACAAAGAAAATAACCCATATCAACCTACCCGAGACAATTAAGATCTTGATGCCATGTATCTCGTATCACCTTGACCTTGTGGCTTCATCTGTCTTAACTGAGATTTAGTTATCTAAATCGAAGGTCAATGGGTGTCCGTGTGAATTCGGTGTGGGTGATGATGTTTATTACATTAGATGGAGATCATATTGATTAGTTTCTTGTTGATATATGAGATGTGAGGTTAATTGATTAAAGAGATTGATGATTTCTTTTACTTGGATGAGATGAGATCTGAAGAGTGGATGCATAGTGTGTAACGATGAAAGAGGTGGAGGAAGTTACATAAGATAAGGGTTGTAATACCTAATTTTTTGGTTAGGTGTTCTTTATATCCATCTTATATTTAACCGGGTATAGCAAATCTCATGAGCCGTGTTCCTTTTTTTGAATGGGCTGGTAATTCAAGATTAGTATCTCTCATGATGGGCTGGCCTGTAACGAAATGTGATGAGCTGTATGCTTTATCGAATTATGCCATAATGGGTTGGATTTGGATATTAGTTAATTGCAAATGGATTGTGCTAAATGAGCTTTTTTATGATGTGCGGATAATGGGTATATGGTGATTACGGGTTATTCCGATTAAAGAAAACCTTCGTTTTGAACCTATATTTTTCTGAAATTTTTTCGACGACCTCACCGCGGATTCGACTCAACTATATCTAATCACTACACCATCTCTTCATACAACCACAATCGATTTGAAAACATTGCTTTGACTCAAACATTGTGATACTGTCTTTCAAAGAGATTATTCCGACACAGTTTCACATCATTCAAAACCCAAATCTACCTAATCTCATCATCACTAATCAAACCCAACTGTTGCAACACCTCTCATCATGACTCGAAATTAAAAAAAAACACAATAATAAGTTCTCAGAATTATATTTCGTGTCTAAAAATTGAGTAGACCTTAATGATCTCGCACACGAAATAGATGTCATCATCAGATCTGTGAGGGTCAAAACTCCCTTTTATATTCGAAATCAGATAAAGAAGATCTTTAACAAGCATGCATGTTAAGATCTGTCTTTGTTTCGATTAGAAATTCACAAAGAAAATAACCCATATCAACCTACCCGAGACCATTAAGATCTTGATGCCATGTATCTCGTATCACCTTGACCTTGTGGCTTCATCCGTCTTAACAGAGATTTAGTTATCTAAATCGAAGGTCAATGGGTGTCCGTGTGAATTCGGTGTGGGTGATGATGTTTATTGCATTAGATGGAGATCATATTGATTAGTTTCTTGTTGATATATGAGATGTGAGGTTAATTGATTAAAGAGATTGATGATTTCTTTTACTTGGATGAGATGAGATCTGATGAGTGGCTGCATAGTGTGTAACGATGAAAGAGGTGGAGGAAGTTACATAAGATAAGGGTTGTAATACCTAATTTTTTGGTTAGGTGTTCTTTATATCCATCTTATATTTAACCGGGTATAGCAAATCTCATGAGCCGTGTTCCTTTTTTTGAATGGGCTGGTAATTCAAGATTAGTATCTCTCATGATGGGCTGGCCTGTAACGAAATGTGATGAGCTGTATGCTTTATCGAATTATGCCATAATGGGTTGGATTTGGATATTAGTTAATTGCAAATGGATTGTGCTAAATGAGCTTTTTTATGATGTGCGGATAATGGGTATATGGTGATTACGGGTTATTCCGATTAAAGAAAACCTTCGTTTTGAACCTATATTTTTCTGAAATTTTTTCGACGACCTCACCGCGGATTCGACTCAACTATATCTAATCACTACACCATCTCTTCATACAACCACAATCGATTTGAAAACATTGCTTTGACTCAAACATTGTGATACTGTCTTTCAAAGAGATTATTCCGACACAGTTTCACATCATTCAAAACCCAAATCTACCTAATCTCATCATCACTAATCAAACCCAACTGTTGCAACACCTCTCATCATGACTCGAAATTAAAAAAAAACACAATAATAAGTTCTCAGAATTATATTTCGTGTCTAAAAATTGAGTAGACCTTAATGATCTCGCACACGAAATAGATGTCATCATCAGATCTGTGAGGGTCAAAACTCCCTTTTATATTCGAAATCAGATAAAGAAGATCTTTAACAAGCATGCATGTTAAGATCTGTCTTTGTTTCGATTATAAATTCACAAAGAAAATAACCCATATCAACCTACCCGAGACCATTAAGATCTTGATGCCATGTATCTCGTATCACCTTGACCTTGTGGCTTCATCCGTCTTAACAGAGATTTAGTTATCTAAATCGAAGGTCAATGGGTGTCCGTGTGAATTCGGTGTGGGTGATGATGTTTATTGCATTAGATGGAGATCATATTGATTAGTTTCTTGTTGATATATGAGATGTGAGGTTAATTGATTAAAGAGATTGATGATTTCTTTTACTTGGATGAGATGAGATCTGATGAGTGGCTGCATAGTGTGTAACGATGAAAGAGGTGGAGGAAGTTACATAAGATAAGGGTTGTAATACCTAATTTTTTGGTTAGGTGTTCTTTATATCCATCTTATATTTAACCGGGTATAGCAAATCTCATGAGCCGTGTTCCTTTTTTTGAATGGGCTGGTAATTCAAGATTAGTATCTCTCATGATGGGCTGGCCTGTAACGAAATGTGATGAGCTGTATGCTTTATCGAATTATGCCTTAATGGGTTGGATTTGGATATTAGTTAATTGCAAATGGATTGTGCTAAATGAGCTTTTTTATGATGTGCAGATAATGGGTATATGGTGATTACGGGTTATTCCGATTAAAGAAAACCTTCGTTTTGAACCTATATTTTTCTGAAATTTTTTCGACGACCTCACCGCGGATTCGACTCAACTATATCTAATCACTACACCATCTCTTCATACAACCACAATCGATTTGAAAACATTGCTTTGACTCAAACATTGTGATACTGTCTTTCAAAGAGATTATTCCGACACAGTTTCACATCATTCAAAACCCAAATCTACCTAATCTCATCATCACTAATCAAACCCAACTATTGCAACACCTCTCATCATGACTCGAAATTAAAAAAAACACAATAATAAGATCTTAGAATTATATTTCGTATCTAAAAATTGAGTAGACCTTAATGATCTCGCACACGAAATAGATGTCATCATCGGATCTGTGAGGGTCAAAACACCCTTTTATATTCGAAATCAGATAAAGAAGATCTTTAACAAGAATGCATGTTAAGATCTGTCTTTGTTTCGATTAGAAATTCACAAAGAAAATAACCCATATCAACCTACCCGAGACAATTAAGATCTTGATGCCATGTATCTCGTATCACCTTGACCTTGTGGCTTCATCTGTCTTAACTGAGATTTAGTTATCTAAATCGAAGGTCAATGGGTGTCCGTGTGAATTCGGTGTGGGTGATGATGTTTATTACATTAGATGGAGATCATATTGATTAGTTTCTTGTTGATATATGAGATGTGAGGTTAATTGATTAAAGAGATTGATGATTTCTTTTACTTGGATGAGATGAGATCTGAAGAGTGGATGCATAGTGTGTAACGATGAAAGAGGTGGAGGAAGTTACATAAGATAAGGGTTGTAATACCTAATTTTTTGGTTAGGTGTTCTTTATATCCATCTTATATTTAACCGGGTATAGCAAATCTCATGAGCCGTGTTCCTTTTTTTGAATGGGCTGGTAATTCAAGATTAGTATCTCTCATGATGGGCTGGCCTGTAACGAAATGTGATGAGCTGTATGCTTTATCGAATTATGCCATAATGGGTTGGATTTGGATATTAGTTAATTGCAAATGGATTGTGCTAAATGAGCTTTTTTATGATGTGCGGATAATGGGTATATGGTGATTACGGGTTATTCCGATTAAAGAAAACCTTCGATTTGAACCTATATTTTTCTGAAATTTTTTCGACGACCTCACCGCGGATTCGACTCAACTATATCTAATCACTACACCATCTCTTCATACAACCACAATCGATTTGAAAACATTGCTTTGACTCAAACATTGTGATACTGTCTTTCAAAGAGATTATTCCGACACAGTTTCACATCATTCAAAACCCAAATCTACCTAATCTCATCATCACTAATCAAACCCAACTGTTGCAACACCTCTCATCATGACTCGAAATTAAAAAAAAACACAATAATAAGTTCTCAGAATTATATTTCGTGTCTAAAAATTGAGTAGACCTTAATGATCTCGCACACGAAATAGATGTCATCATCAGATCTGTGAGGGTCAAAACTCCCTTTTATATTCGAAATCAGATAAAGAAGATCTTTAACAAGCATGCATGTTAAGATCTGTCTTTGTTTCGATTAGAAATTCACAAAGAAAATAACCCATATCAACCTACCCGAGACCATTAAGATCTTGATGCCATGTATCTCGTATCACCTTGACCTTGTGGCTTCATCCGTCTTAACAGAGATTTAGTTATCTAAATCGAAGGTCAATGGGTGTCCGTGTGAATTCGGTGTGGGTGATGATGTTTATTGCATTAGATGGAGATCATATTGATTAGTTTCTTGTTGATATATGAGATGTGAGGTTAATTGATTAAAGAGATTGATGATTTCTTTTACTTGGATGAGATGAGATCTGATGAGTGGCTGCATAGTGTGTAACGATGAAAGAGGTGGAGGAAGTTACATAAGATAAGGGTTGTAATACCTAATTTTTTGGTTAGGTGTTCTTTATATCCATCTTATATTTAACCGGGTATAGCAAATCTCATGAGCCGTGTTCCTTTTTTTGAATGGGCTGGTAATTCAAGATTAGTATCTCTCATGATGGGCTGGCCTGTAACGAAATGTGATGAGCTGTATGCTTTATCGAATTATGCCTTAATGGGTTGGATTTGGATATTAGTTAATTGCAAATGGATTGTGCTAAATGAGCTTTTTTATGATGTGCAGATAATGGGTATATGGTGATTACGGGTTATTCCGATTAAAGAAAACCTTCGTTTTGAACCTATATTTTTCTGAAATTTTTTCGACGACCTCACCGCGGATTCGACTCAACTATATCTAATCACTACACCATCTCTTCATACAACCACAATCGATTTGAAAACATTGCTTTGACTCAAACATTGTGATACTGTCTTTCAAAGAGATTATTCCGACACAGTTTCACATCATTCAAAACCCAAATCTACCTAATCTCATCATCACTAATCAAACCCAACTATTGCAACACCTCTCATCATGACTCGAAATTAAAAAAAACACAATAATAATATCTTAGAATTATATTTCGTATCTAAAAATTGAGTAGACCTTAATGATCTCGCACACGAAATAGATGTCATCATCGGATCTGTGAG
This sequence comes from Glebionis coronaria, assembly GCA_025667525.1. Lineage (NCBI taxonomy): Eukaryota > Viridiplantae > Streptophyta > Magnoliopsida > Asterales > Asteraceae > Glebionis > Glebionis coronaria. Next base: position 309,562,166 of record CM046878.1, read on the forward strand.
GGTCAAAACACCCTTTTATATTCGAAATCAGATAAAGAAGATCTTTAACAAGAATGCATGTTAAGATCTGTCTTTGTTTCGATTAGAAATTCACAAAGAAAATAACCCATATCAACCTACCCGAGACATTTAAGATCTTGATGCCATGTATCTCGTATCACCTTGACCTTGTGGCTTCATCTGTCTTAACAGAGATTTAGTTATCTAAATCGAAGGTCAATGGGTGTCCGTGTGAATTCGGTGTGGGTGATGATGTTTATTACATTAGATGGAGATCATATTGATTAGTTTCTTGTTGATATATGAGATGTGAGGTTAATTGATTAAAGAGATTGATGATTTCTTTTACTTGGATGAGATGAGATCTGATGAGTGGATGCATAGTGTGTAACGATGAAAGAGGTGGAGGAAGTTACATAAGATAAGGGTTGTAATACCTAATTTTTTGGTTAGGTGTTCTTTATATCCATCTTATATTTAACCGGGTATAGCAAATCTCATGAGCCGTGTTCCTTTTTTTGAATGGGCTGGTAATTCAAGATTAGTATCTCTCATGATGGGCTGGCCTGTAACGAAATGTGATGAGCTGTATGCTTTATCGAATTATGCCATAATGGGTTGGATTTGGATAGTAGTTAATTGCAAATGGATTGTGCTAAATGAGATTTTTATGATGTGCGGATAATGGGTATATGGTGATTACGGGTTATTCCGATTAAAGAAAACCTTCGTTTTGAACCTATATTTTTCTGTAATTTTTTCGACGACCTCACCGCGGATTCGACTCAACTATATCTAATCACTACACCATCTCTTCATACAACCACAATCGATTTGAAAACATTGCTTTGACTCAAACATTGTGATACTGTCTTTCACAGAGATTATTCCGACACAGTTTCACATCATTCAAAACCCAAATCTACCTAATCTCATCATCACTAATCAAACCCAACTATTGCAACACCTCTCATCATGACTCGAAATTAAAAAAAAACACAATAATAAGATCTCAGAATTATATTTCGTGTCTAAAAATTGAGTAGACCTTAATGATCTCGCACACGAAATAGATGTCATCATCGGATCTGTGAGGGTCAAAACTCCCTTTTATATTCGAAATCAGATAAAGAAGATCTTTAACAAGCATGCATGTTAAGATATGTCTTTGTTTCGATTAGAAATTCACAAAGAAAATAACCCATATCAACCTACCCGAGAACATTAAGATCTTGATGCCATGTATCTCGTATCACCTTGACCTTGTGGCTTCATCTGTCTTAACAGAGATTTAGTTATCTAAATCGAAGGTCAATGGGTGTCCGTGTGAATTCGGTGTGGGTGATGATGTTTATTGCATTAGATGGAGATCATATTGATTAGTTTCTTGTTGATATATGAGATGTGAGGTTAATTGATTAAAGAGATTGATGATTTCTTTTACTTGGATGAGATGAGATCTGATGAGTGGCTGCATAGTGTGTAACGATGAAAGAGGTGAAGGAAGTTACATAAGATAAGGGTTGTAATACCTAATTTTTTGGTTAGGTGTTCTTTATATCCATCTTATATTTAACCGGGTATAGCAAATCTCATGAGCCGTGTTCCTTTTTTTGAATGGGCTGGTAATTCAAGATTAGTATCTCTCATGATGGGCTGGCCTGTAACGAAATGTGATGAGCTGTATGCTTTATCGAATTATGCCATAATGGGTTGGATTTGGATATTAGTTAATTGCAAATGGATTGTGCTAAATGAGCTTTTTTATGATGTGCGGATAATGGGTATATGGTGATTACGGGTTATTCCGATTAAAGAAAACCTTCGTTTTGAACCTATATTTTTCTGAAATTTTTTCGACGACCTCACCGCGGATTCGACTCAACTATATCTAATCACTACACCATCTCTTCATACAACCACAATCGATTTGAAAACATTGCTTTGACTCAAACATTGTGATACTGTCTTTCAAAGAGATTATTCCAACACAGTTTTTCATCATTCAAAACCCAAATCTACCTAATCTCATCATCACTAATCAAACCCAACTGTTGCAACACCTCTCATCATGACTCGAAATTAAAAAAAACAGAATAATAAGATCTCAGAATTATATTTCGTGTCTAAAAATTGAGTAGACCTTAATGATCTCGCACACGAAATAGATGTCATCATCGGATCTGTGAGAGTCAAAACTCCCTTTTATATTCGAAATCAGATAAAGAAGATCTTTAACAAGCATGCATGTTAAGATCTGTCTTTGTTTCGATTAGAAATTCACAAAGAAAATAACCTATATCAACCTACCCGAGACCATTAAGATCTTGATGCCATGTATCTCGTATCACCTTGACCTTGTGGCTTCATCTGTCTTAACAGAGATTTAGTTATCTAAATCGAAGGTCAATGGGTGTCTGTGTGAATTCGGTGTGGGTGATGATGTTTATTGCATTAGATGGAGATCATATTGATTAGTTTCTTGTTGATATATGAGATGTGAGGTTAATTGATTAAAGAGATTTATGATTTCTTTTACTTGGATGAGATGAGATCTGATGAGTGGCTGCATAGTGTGTAACGATGAAAGAGGTGGAGGAAGTTACATAAGATAAGGGTTGTAATACCTAATTTTTTGGTTAGGTGTTCTTTATATCCATCTTATATTTAACCGGGTATAGCAAATCTCATGAGCCGTGTTCCTTTTTTTGAATGGGCTGGTAATTCAAGATTAGTATCTCTCATGATGGGCTGGCCTGTAACAAAATGTGATGAGCTGTATGCTTTATCGAATTATGCCATAACGGGTTGGATTTGGATATTAGTTAATTGCAAATGGATTGTGCTAAATGAGCTTTTTTATGATGTGCGGATAATGGGTATATGGTGATTACGGGTTATTCCGATTAAAGAGAACCTTCGTTTTGAACCTATATTTTTCTTAAATTTTTTCGACAACCTCACCGCGCATCAGTTGGGTATATGATTGATTTTGGGGTTCAAAAGTCAAGTTAGCTAGACGACGTTGACCGTTTCTCATCTTTTTAGTCATCGTTTGTTTCTAGTTAACATCACTCACACAAAAACAACCAAACACAACAAACACAAAAGACAAAAACAAACAAACACCAACACGATCCTTTAAGATTCACTAAAAGTATCAAAACGGCTAGTATTCGGGCAAAGTAATGTCAAGTGATTACGAAGTGGATTTGGTATTTATTATTTGAAGGTGAAGTGGAATATCACGAAGGCGTCTACTCAAGTCATCATCGAGCCTTTTCACCCCCTCTATCGATTGATGATTCGCTTACACATTTATGATTGAGACTTGATTTATCTAGTTTCCATTGTCAAGGGGTGGATGGTCGACGACATGGACAACTATCACTTAAGGAGTTACGTTGTAGTGCTCAGTGTCACACTCACCTGTAGTTGTGAATACTTCAAGAGGTGTTTTACATTTTATACTTCTCTCTTCTTTTATGTATAAGGTACTAAGAGACGTTTCTCTACACCGTTCGTCAATCAACAACAGTGCTAGGCGTAAGTAACAAATTTGGGAGATTGTACTTCAGTTTCAAGTTTGGAATATCAGGTTTACTTCACCAGTGGTCACTACAGATAGCCAAAAGAATATGAGGTCGGTAAGTTTAGCCAGAGAGTACAAGAGTAGAGATGTGATTAGCAAAAACAAATTCTCACGAGCACCTTGAGCTAAAAAATGTCAACAAAGATTTCTACTTTCGACAAGAACATCTCGCTATTTTGACCGTACACGTCAGATGATGCTTCCGAGAGTTCGTCACCATCATGGGGGAAGAACGTGTACTTTGGAGATTAGTTCCCACACTGGAGTACTTAGTTCAACTTTCAGGGGGAAGTATTCTACAAGCGTGAGAAGATTTGTTGCTGATTTCTTACATGTTCCCCCAAACTCATAATCATGAAGACCAAAAATGTCAAGGTAGCGGTTACTTGGTGGATTTTACTTCTTCTTCTACAAAATTCCGCTGTGCACTTTAAATGTCAAAGATAGAAGATTGCTCAAGTTACAGATTCTGCTCAAGACAGGGATATTGGTTTGGGGGGAAGCTGATTCAGAAGCTTCATCAAAGAGAAGTCTATGAAGAAAGCTTTTCAAGACATGTGGTATGAATTGGGGGGAGTTAATCCAATTCATACATGATACAATGGTTCCTCAACAAGCAAAGACAAAGAGGATTCAAACTGGGGTATAAGTTTTTTCTAGAAGACTTGAAGACAACGGTGTCACCCTCAGCATTGGAAGCAAACTTAATACTGTCATTTTTTTTTGCATTTGCATTTGTTAGGAACATTGTAAGTAATTCCGTATGTCACCACATTGGGGGAAGATTGTTAGCCTTAAAATGTGTGCGACTAGCGGAATTACATTAGTTTCATAGCCGGGACTTGCAGGGACTAATATTGTCATATGTAAAGTCCAAGTCCCGGGCTATATAAACCCCTCCATACTTCCATGGAGGGGTGAGGTTTCATTTCTTTCTTATCTTTCTCTCTCTAATAAACACATATTTATTAGAGCAACTCTTTCTCTCACTAACAATGGCTAAACACCACTTCTATCCTCCCCGACCTCCGGATCTTATACCCGTGTTCTTAGTGAATCCAACTTAACACATGGGGACATGTTTAATAAAAATTTCTTCATCATCATGAGCCATAAGGTGGGATGGTGAATGTCAATTCCCTTATTTTTGTCCAAGGAGCCTTCGGGTGTGGATTTTAAATAAGGAGCACAATTGCATCTTAAAGAGCCACAAGGTGATATGATGTAGTTGTTGCTAACTCCATTAATAAGGTCATAATTGACTTTGGAGGTTTTATTGTTGCTTTAAAGTAGTCCTATTAGCCAAATTTCGGGTCCATGGAATTATCCCTCAAATCGTGTTAAGTTATCCTTGATGGGGGCTTTCTTTTGTGACAACGGTTTTTGAAGTCGAAGTTAGGTTTTGAGTGTTGAGTTTACACCGTTCTTGCCTTCATTTTTAGATTAATAAAAATTAAATAGTCAAATGAGCCTTTGGGTGAATGATAAATAAAATCTAGAGATACAGTTAGGAATAATAGGAGATTGAGTTTAACACAAATTACTTGTATGAGTTGTTTTAATTTTGGGGCTTATGATTGACAATGATCTTGTTTTTACACTTGGCATGGAAAAGTGAAAAGTCGAGGACGATTAATCTATTTGAGTTTTATGATCCTAAAAGTTATTTTTCTAATAATGAAAGTAATACATTATGTCTTTGCAAAATAAAGTCAAAAAGTTGAATAAAAGTGTAGTTAGAGTTTTATTTTATCATTGTGTGAGGACACGGCAATTGCTTAGCAAGGGGGAGATTGATATGAGCTAAAATACTCATATCAATTATATCAATAAACAATGAATATATGCATTAAATGTATAAATATTGCCTTGTATTCGTTTGTTTGTCGTTTGATGTGTGTATGTACCGAAGTTCGCAAAAACCAGCAAAATCGACACAAGATTGAAGAAAAGATCAACAAAGCCAAAAACGAGTCTGTTTTTAGTGGATTTTAACTTAAATGAAGACAATTGGGCTTTGTGGGTCCCACTTATGATTAATGGGCCTAAAAGCCCATTTGAGGAGCATGTGTATTTACTTTTAGGGTCCAAGCCCAATACATGGCCCATAATAATAAAGAAATGTGACGGATGGATCCAATTTGGGCCTAAGCAATTTTCACAACAAACTAATAAACCCATGTTTCAACCAAAGCCCAAATCATAACGATAGGTAAGGAAAAAGAAGGGCCCATTAGGTTTTTGAAACGGTGATTAAAATTTATTTGAAAGAATTTTACTTTTCACATTGGTCAACATAATAAACACACACTTACCTCACACGATTGTTTATTTTTTATACTTCCGAAGTCTAACTCACCCTCCTTTATCATCTCCTAATCTCTCACCCCCAAACCTGTAAAAATACTATTTACCAAATCCTAATTAACAAAACCAATAAATTGGGGCTTTTTGAGGCACGAGTGATTCACACACTTGGGAATTAATTCCCAAGTTTTTGGGGCAAAGAAGATGCCCATTCCAAGTGACGTGGCAAACCTCTCTCATCATAAGCCTTCCCGGATTGGACAAAGGCACCTCATCCCAACCAATCCACCAATAAGAGAAGGATAAGTCAACTTGGAGAAAGCACAAGTAGCACAAATTCCATCCACCGTGGTGATCCGTGTGACCAAGAGGTATCCACAACCCTTGGATGGGAATTAAGAAGAAAGAGAATTAGGGAAAGAAGGATTGGACGATCAAGATCAAGTCAGCTCCTCAACAAACTTCACCAAGAAGCCTTGGGGGTTGGCTATAAAAAACCTCATGTTGGAAATACGTTTTTACGTATTTAGAAAGGATCGGTCACTCCAATGATATTGGGCTCGTGATCCAATTATAGCCCATATAGCCCACATGTAGGGTGGGCTATATAAACCCCCTCCTAGCATGTTAGGAGGGGTTGGTCATTCACTTTTCACACACTTAATCTAATCTTTCATTTTTCTCTCCAACCTCTCTCTAGTTTCTCTCTCTACATCTTCATCTATCTCTCTCTCTCTAATAATCATCTCCATAGTTAGATAATCCAAGGATTACGATAAACTAACAATTGGTATCAGAGCCATGGGATGATTGTTTGGTTTTTGTGTTTGTGTTCTTGATTATCTCGCCTATTTTGATCCGAATTCACAAGTACAAATTTTTTTTTGTTTTTATGGTTTAATCTTGATATACTTCATCTAGTTACTTATTATTGTGATTTGGTATTGGTATTTTGGTTAAAAACACAAAATTTTTGGGTGTTTGATTCGTTTCTTGGCTTGATATTCCGAATTGGTTGTGTACTATCCGAGAAAAGTGGAAAAATACTACATCGCAAAGTTGGAAGGGTTTTATATTCCGATCTGAATATTGCGATCGCAAAAGCCTAGGGTTTCTACATTGCGACGAATATGCAGATAGTGTATTCCGATACCCCTTATTCCGATCGAGGATTGCGATCGTTCTTTGCGATCGTGGATTGCGACGGAATTAAGAGATATTGCGACATCACTCTGTCCATATTTCGATCAAACATTGTGATAGGCAACACTGCGATTGGCATTGCGATCCAATATTGCGATAGGTAACATTCCGATAGGCAATATTGCGATGAGTATTCCGATGGGAAATATTGCGATGGGTATTGCGATGAGTATTCCGATGGTTTAAACATAATATTCCGACAGGTATTCCAATCCACATTCCGACAGACTTTCCGATAGGACATTCCAATGGTTATTCCGATGGGTATTCCGACGGATTAAATTTGAGGATTCCGATACAGTGACAAGTATTTCAAGATTTTTCAAAAACGTGTTTTTGAAAATTTTTAGGGGATTTTAACATTATTTCTCGACTTCTACTCACAACAACAAACAAAATTACTTTCTTTCATTGATCGATCGACAAGTAATCCTTACTTTCATTTATCATCGATTTTTAATGGATTCGTTGAATTCGACATCTCGAGAGGGAGACTTGCATCTCATGCAAAACACAGCTAGAGAAAGTGGTATAACGTTCTTTCGACTACTCCAGTCTCATCTAGTGACCATTTCTTGGTTTCAAGGAGGAAGCGAATTTCTGACACTCTTCGGTCAAGATCGTTATATATTCATCGATTCCATATTCCTCAACTTGAACCAACTAGCTGAGCAACTTCACAAAGAAGACTTTAATCATTCTGCATCAGCATCTGCATATCAAGCTCTAGTGACACAACTTACGCACTTCTTCAAATTCAACATTCTTAAGTCTAACAATTCAGGGATATGTCAATCATTTCTTCAGTACACACAAACGGAAATTAAAGAGTCCCGTGGTACATTGTTGAAATTAATGATATCGGTCTCGTCTTCGATTTATGAAAGATCTCGACTTCAGCAAGAGTATGATAATGGAGTGCAAGAATCTACGATGCAGATGCAAGAGGAGAATGATCATACGGTTGACAACTTGGAGCCTAAAGATTACAAGAGCAAGGATTCGGGAGGAAAGCATGATACAAGCAGCATGTCAGGGATTGATGACACCATACCCGTATCTGACGAAGAGTCTACAAATATGGTACAAAGGAATGTGGTATATGATGTCTATGCCGATGAACTACCGCATGTTGCGCATTCCGAACCTAATTGTGACAAACATGGGATGGAAAAGGGTGATAGTTTTACCACTTCAGATTCATCCGATGTGAGTCAAAATAGGGGAGAAATTGTTTAGAATGCTATAGTTCATCATGATAAATGATTTATGACTGCTTCTCTAACCGATTCTGATTCCAAGATTAAAGAGCTTGAAACGAGTTTAGCACAGCAATCTAAAGCTCTTGAGGATGCCAAAATTGAATTTTCGAAGAAAACGGAAAATTTGAAAAGTATTTTGAAAAACTTGAAGTTTCAAACGTTATTCTTGAAAGAAAATTAAATCAAAAAATTCAAGATTCTAAAGCTGAAAATGATAATTTTGTGAGACAAATTAAGTCGCTTGAATCTAAGTTGGCATCCCAAGATGAATTGCTCAAAGAGAATGAGACTTTAAAGGCTCAAGTACAAGAAAAGGTCTTTCCTATAGCTGCGTTGAAAAACGAATTGAGAAAAACTAAAGGATCTAGTGTGGATACTAAGCTTGAAAAACCATCAATCTTGGGGAAACCGCCTCAAATTCAGTCTGTTAGACAACCGACTGCATTTAGATCTGAGCGACCAAAATCCTCGAGACCGCGGCTTGCCTCCCAAGTTGATATGGTTCATCTTTCTAGACAAGTCACTCCACTATCTAGGCCCAATGTGAATAAAACAGCTTTTGTAAGACCTAATCACATGATTGCATCTAGCCTCCCTAGAAATAGTCTAAAGAACACGTCTCTAACTAGTTCAAATGATGTTCGCCATAAATTTGGTCTAAGGGAAGCTATTCAGAAGACACAAGTAAGAGATAGGAATTTTAAACCTAGTCAGATGCCTTCTGGATTACCCAACACTACTAACCGTAGCATATCATATCCTAGGAGCATCAATCAATCATCTAGGAATTCTAGATCTTACTCGGACATTAAATATGCTACTTGTAAAACATGTAGGAAATGTGTCTTTAAAGCCAATCATGATTCTTGTGTCAAGAAATTACTTAATGAGGTGAACTCTCGTGCTAGACTTAAATCCCAGTGGGTGGCTAAAATAAAACCCATGGGTAAAATGTGGCGCCCCACTGGTAGAATTTTCACTCTTGTAGGAAACGAGTGCCCTTTAACTAGGATAGTCTCTGATTCTACTAAGACTACTAGGGAGGAAATTGAAAAGGAGGATACATCACTTAAGCCTGAACTTAAGGTTTTCTATAAAAGGAAACGTTTGCCAGCTAAGACAAGTGAATCCTCTCCTCAGGTCACCTCTAGCACAAGAAAAGAAAATTGTGAACCCCCACTTGCTTCTAAGATAGATATCGCTAACCCATATCAAAGCATGCAAACTCCTAATGAGAATACAGGTACCAAAGAGGATGTTCCAAAAGAACGAAGCGGTCCAATCATTATACACCATTCAATTAAGGACACTCTTAGAGTTTGGTTGCTGAAGAAGCAGATATCGGAGAAACAAGTGTCTCAGGGGATTCATGGTTTAGCTTAACAAATGACTTACAGTCACATAACAGACTGTAACTCGCTTTCAAAAGACAGGAAGGTTCATCCCGATGATGAATTATCCTCAAAACGAGAAATTAAATTTTCTCGGACACGAGCTTCCGTTAAAACTATTCAAAGGTTTTAAGCTCGTGTAAAAAGACTTATAGTCACATTACAGTCTGTAACTCGATCATCAAAGAAAGGAAAGTTTATTGCCGATGATAAACTTATCCTCACAACGAGAAATTAAGTTTTCTCGGGCATGAGCTAAAATTAAAAACATTTAAAGTTTTTAAGCTCATGCACAATGGCTCATAGGTAAATCACAGTCTGTGACCCGTTCATCAAAGAAAGGAAAGTTTATCGCCGATGATAAACTTATCCTAACAACGAGAAATTAATTTTTCTCGGGCATGAGCTAATAATAAAAACGTTCGAAGTTTTTAAGCTCATGCATAAGGACTTACAGTCACATTACAGTCTGTAACTCGATCTTCAAATAAAGGAAAGTTTATCGCCGATGATAAACTTATCCTTACAACGAGAAATTATTTTTTTCTCGGGCATGAGCTAATAATAAAAACATTCGAAGTTTTTAAGCTCATGCACTATGACTTACAGTTAAATATCAGACTGTAACTCGGACTTCATTTTAGGAAAGCTTATCTTTAAAGATAAGTTTTCCTCGTAACGGTAAATTCATTTTTCTCGGTCATGAGCTTGTATTAAAACATTCCAAGTTTTAAGCTCAGAAAGGAAAGTGTATCTTTTAAATAAGAGAACTTTTCCTCATAACGAGAAATTCATCTTTCTCGGTCATGAGCTTTCCGTAAAAACATTCAAAGTTTTTCAAGCTCATGAAAACGACTTCTAAGTAAATGTCAACTTAGGACTCGTTCTTCAATTAAAAGGAAGGTTTATCGCCGATGATAAACTTATCCTTAACAACGGGAAGTTTACAACTTCTCGGACTTGAGCTCGTTTTGTAAGATATTCAACATCTTAAGCTCAAATAGTTGGTTTTCAAAACAATGAACATATTTTTTCGAGAATTTCTCAAAAGGTTTTTCTAAATCTTTCAAAATTGTGTGTTCAAAAAATGTTTTGATAAAAAGAGCATGTCTTCTGGAATCGATAATATTTACGATACTAGAAATGTCATTCAATAATGACACGGGGTTGTAAATAAAGTTCGAGCAGAAGTTCAAACGTTTTAAAACATGCTCAAAATGGTTTGCTATTATTTCAGATAGTAACCCGCTTTTCATACTCAAGTCAAGCATTTCACCGGAAAGCTTTGACTCAACAACGGGAATTAATTTTCTCGGGCATGGTTTACTTTATAACCATGTAAGGGATTGTGTTTACGTAACAACACAATCTAATACGAATATATGTACGTGTCAGTGCATTTATTTGTTAAAACAAGAGAAATCTTGTTTTTATGAATTTATCATCTCTATCAACCGTAGCAATTCACAACTGATATCTACATACTCGACGATGCGACTACTCAAACGGTGATTACAGCTCTTTCAATAGAACACGGGTCAACAATTGAGGGGGAGCAATTGTCCAGCATTCAGAATCCTTGATGCCGAGAGTGCCAAGTTCACATATTGGTGTCAAGACAATGATATCAATCACACACATGGAGTCAAGAGATAACTTCAGAAGTGACGAGGTGACCAACATTCGTGAACAAGAACTATGTGCTTCTTTCATATGATGTTCTCCATCATTCAGGTCCAACCTCGTAAATTGCTAATATTGTGAATACATTATCATATATGATCTTTGCACGTGATAAATACCTTACACTTGTGTTTAAAAGGTATTTTATTTACGTTTCCAGTACACCCTCATTAATTTGAGGTGGAGCTTGTGTAATTCATGAAGATAATTGAATTTGCATTTTTCTTCCCAAATTTTCTTAAAACTTCATTAAATCAATTGATATTAAAAACAACGATTGGGTTAATATTTTTAATATGGGGGAGAAAATGTGATTTAATATGGGAAATGATTAATCATAAATGGTTTGACTTAACGTGATAGCTCATCCCAACATGTGCGAAATGTTTTCGGATATCGTAGCATATATTAAGGGGGAGCAAAATGGATTTGCACTTCAAAATGGATTTCATGGTGACAAACACTTACCCAAAACATCTCTATTCACGACGTTGAAGATTGTGGTGACATAAGGATGGTAGGATAGGTTAAAGTCCAATGATTTCTCTAAAACCGGAGGAATCTTCCCAAGGACATTCCATAGCTAGAAATAGTAGTCCTTAGGAAAGATGGAGAAAGATTGTGAACGTAGATGAATGTCGACCAAGTACTTAAGTTAGCACTAGAACAATCACAACAAGGTGCTAGTTATGCCGTATTGGTAAGCATTAAAGGGGTTGAAGAATGAAAAAGAATTGTAAAGATAAAGGGTGTAAAGAAAGAAGCCCTCCTTACAACTTTAGGCAGATATCGGGTCAACACATATGCTATTGAGATCATTTTAATAATGCTCGATATTGAAGATAGACATCATGGACCCAGTGATGCAATGCACAACCCATCCCAGCTAACTCAGATATCTCTTAAAAGGTATTTGTTTTAATCACACGGAGACAACACTTTATCTATCGATTTATTCATTCCGAATAAATTGGTATTGAAATGGTGGCACTCCTCTCCAGCCTTCGATCACTAAAATCCAAAGTGCACGATCGAGTCTAGAGCCATTTGAGATCATCAAATATCTCATTAGGACACACTTTCATATTTCCTTGCTTCTTCACACACTGTGAAAAGTAAGAAAGATATTAAGAGTCCTACGCAAAATCTTCATGATCTTGCCTGAACATCCGAGTAATACGAAAGTATTTACTATGAAGATGGAAATCCTTCTTGAGCGAATATCAAAAAGCTCATGGTAGGTGACTTGTGCGATTATTTATGAATCAAACTTGTGATAACTGGAAAGCAACAGTGGTTTAATTCTTAAATGAATTTAAACACGTTTCAGGCCTCTACGCAATATCTTAGTGATCTTGCCAGAACACTCAGAGTGATACCTTAGTGTTCACAATGATGAGTGGAAATCCTTCTAGTGTTAACCTCAAACAGCACTTGGTAGGTAACTTGCAAGATTCTATACGAATCAAGCTCGTGACAACTAGAATGCAATGATGGTGCGGTTCTTAATTGAATTTCACTTGTTCCAGGAACATGAATTGACGGCTTCAAATCATGCGGATATTATTAACCAAATGATTCACTCTTTATGTTCGCAGTCAGCTTTGGACGGTCGAATAAAAGAGAACGGGTGTACCCGCGAAATCTTGTCAAGGAGGTTCTTAATTGAAACTACCTGTCACAAGTACGATATTTTATATCGTCCAACGGTCTTCACCGACCGGAGGTAAAATGCTACCGAATTAGAATGAAATATTCAAGGCCATTTCATCCGTGTATATGTTTTGTTGCTAACTGTCTTATGCAGCGTAACAAGAAGGTGGCATTGCGGTGTACAATCCAGAAGAAGTCGTCACCACATGCTTATACTATATGCATCTAATACTTCATCAAATTCAAGAAAGTCTAAAAGTCAAGTCTTCCGATGTATCAAACTCTAAAGGTTTCAAAAATTTATAAAAGTATAAGTACGTGGAACATGAAGTCACGAAGAGGCGAATATCACAACTGATGAATGCACAAGGTCAAGGAAAGGAAACATGCTCAAGGCTAAAGTCAAAGATCACATCAAGCATATTCACAAGAACAAGATCGAAGACTTAAGCATAGTATGCTAGGTTTAAGATTTTGTAAAATGGTGTGACCTCCCTTTGGGGGAGATTGTTGGAAATACGTTTTTCCAAAGAAAGTCTCGGTCACATCATTATTAGCATAAATCACGAGCAATAGACTATTTAGGACATTGTAACTTGGAGTGACCTCCCTTTGGAGGAGATTGTTGGAAATACGTTTTTACGTATTTAGAAAGGATCGGTCACTCTAATGATATTGGGCTCGCGATCCAATATAGCCCATATAGCCCACATGTAGGGTGGGCTATATAAACCCCCTCCTAGCATGTTATGAGGGGTTGGTCATTCACTTTTCACACACTTAATCTAATCTTTCATTTTTCTCTCCAACCTCTCTCTAGTTTCTCTCTCTACATCGTCTTCTATCTCTCTCTCTAATAATCATCTCCATAGTTAGATAATCCAAGGATTACGATAAACTAACACCCCATTTTCTGTAAAATCATTCATTCCATTTTTTTACTTATTGTTATTATGTTTAAATAGATGTAGGATAATTTGTATCTCTCTTTTTTTAGTGTTGTAATCTTTTTGATAATTAATAAAAGTCTTTTTCTGTTTACATCAAATTCGAGTTTACTACTTGTTATTATATTGATATTGCATCTTATTTCTTAATCTGCTTAAATATAATAATATTAATGTTATTCGGTTAAGCTCATCTATAGCTTATATTGAATAATAAAGTAAAAAGTGGATAAAAACTTCCTCAATGGGAAGTTTATAATAAACTGGATCAACTGTTGGAGATGTTTGGTTTGATTAAAATGGTTGCAAAAGGTAGTGGTTCGAATGATGTTGATGGTTCGAACAAGGGTGAATGGTGGTGTTGACTCGTTCGGTTAAGGGGGCTCAGCGCTTTCCCTTCTTCTCAAAGGATTCGTCAAAGGTTTTAATCCTTTTAGTTATTTTTGTTTACATGTTTTAGTAATGATTCTGCTTAGTTGAGTAATTTTTATTGAAAATCTGATGAGATGTTATAAATTTGTTTAGTTAAGGATGAATTTGTTAGTTTAAGCTTATAGATGTTTAAGATTAGTTACATCTATGATTGGTATGCTAATTTTGTGAGATCTAATTAGATTGGTTAATAGTTAGTTTGTTAATCTGATCTTTGTTCTATGATGGGGAATAAAATGATTTATCTGTTAAATTTTAAGGCTGATTTAATTATCTGTTAAAGTTGAACACATTGTCTGCTGATGCTTGTGGCTTACTTTTAATTGCTGATACATGATTTGTTGAACTGCTTATTTGCCTAAAATAAGTTTGATCTGCTATTTTTGAGTTTAGCTAAGTGAAGTGTTATCTGCTGATATGATGCAAGTTTAACTGACTGCTGAGTTCTTATGAGTCTGATTTTAGCTGATGTTAATGAGATTTGCATTTGTTAAGTTTTGCTGAAACATTATAGGCTGCTGATTTATAGTTTCTTTCACTTTGCTGTTATGGTAACTGAATAACTGCTTTGCTCTATTACTGTTTAAAGTGAAGAGCTATCATGTTTTGCTGAGTTTTTTTTTCTAGTTTGGTTTATAGATTTGATTGCCAATTGGTTGTCTGCTCTTAGTTTACTGATTTTCAAAGTTTACTTTGCTGTTTTTATGATTATTATTTACCAAGCAAATACTATCAGATATTACTGATCTGATAGTATAAACCTGATTCTTGACAGTCCAATATTTTAACCACATAAGTCATTACTGTCACTCCCAATTCGTTTAAGTTGTCCAAAAATTAATTCATTAAAAACAAATCCCCCATGGGATTCAAACCCTTGACCTCAAGGGTAAAGGCCAAACGTGTTTGCCATCTCGTCTTAACTTGCTTTTTGGTTTAATTACTTACATTTTAATTAATATAGTATTAAACAGGTGCTGTCAACTTGGATTTTGTTTAAATAACTAGTTATACCTTTATTTACATATTATTCATTTTAATTTTCTTTATTAAAGTTTTCAAATAATAAATAAAAACAAAAAAAGTGTTTTATTAATTTTATAAATTTAATTAGTTATAAAAATTCGTTTTTAAATTAGATTTTAATAAAATTAGTTTTAAATAAAATAGTTTTATAAATAGAAATTTACTTTTTAATAGATTTATTTAAAATTTGAGATTTAAGTTAGTTTAAATAGATTTTTAATTAGTGTAAAAGTAATTTTTATTTTAACAGAAAAGTTTTTAATAGATTACTTAAATAGTTTATATTTTAAAAAGTTTTAATTTTAAATAATTGTTTTTAGATAAGATAATGGGAAATGATTCATGCACTTTAGGAATTAATTAATTAAATTGGTAGAGTAATTTTAGTTTAAAAACCGAAAATTCATTCGAATCAATTGTCCATATCGAAACAAAAACGTCTCAAATTCACTCGATCTTCGTGTACAACGAACTTGGTTCATCAACGTGTTTAATTAAATCTGTCTTTGGTGAATTTAGTCTATTACTTTTTTCTTAAGGTAATTTTCTAAGTTTACCCTATAACGTTTCTAATTAATTACATTCGACGACACATCAAAATCCCTGAGAATCTCTTTAAAGCTAAAGTCAGTCGTGAAATGGCTTTGCATTTGATTAGAGAGGTCTCTAATGATGAAATCAAAATTGCGCTTTTTGATATCAATGATGATAAAGATCCGGGTCCGGATGGGTTCACTTCAATGTTTTCAAGGCTACTTGGAGTACCATTGGTAATGACTTGTGTGTTGCGGTTAAGGAGTTCTTTGTCTCAGGTAAGATTCTAGGGGAGATTAATACTGCTATTATTTCTCTTGTCCCTAAGTGTAATATTCCTATCAAGTTTACGGATTATAGACCCATTGCTTGCTGCAATGTGGTTTATAAATGTATTAGCAAAGTCATAACCAATAGGCTTAAGTCTATGTTAAATGGCCTCATTGATGCAAATCAGAGTGCATTTGTGCAGGGTAGGTAGATTTATGATAGTATTATGTTAGCGCAGGAATTAATGTGTGGATATTCTGCTATTAAGAAACCTGCTAGATGTACATTTAAGGTAGATATCCAAAAGGCCTATGACACTATATCATGGGTTTTTTTAGAAGCATGTCTTACTGAATTTGGGTTTTACATGACTATGGTTGACTGGATTATGGTCTGTCTAAGGTCTGCCTCCTTTTCTATATGTGTTAATGGGGAGTCTCACGGGTTCTTCAAGGCTAAGAGGGGTCTTAGGCAAGGTGACCCCATCTCACCGTACCGTTTTACCTCAGTAATGGAATTTTTTACCCTTATGCTTAAGAGACAAGTAATGAATGAAAGGAAGTTTAAGTATCACTGGGGATGTAAAAAACTAGGTATAGTGAACCTATGTTTTGCGGATGACCTTATGATGTTTTGTCATGGAGATTTAGTTTCAGCCTCTGTTCTTAGAAGAGCAATGGATGAATTTTGGGTTTCCTCTGGTCTTAGGCCTAGCATGGCCAAGAGTACTTGCTATTTTGGCAATATCCCTATGAATGATAGAGAGGAGATCAAAATGGTTATGCCATTTCAGGAAGACAGTCTTCCGGTTAGGTACCTTGGTATTCCTCTAGATGCTAGGAGAGTTTCTAGGAATGATTGTGTTGTTCTGATTGATAAAGTGAAGAATAGAATTAATAATTGGAGGAATAAGCACCTTTCATTTGCGGGAAGACTTCAACTTGTTGCATCTGTCCTTAGTTCTATAAATGTTTATTGGGCGTCTATGTTTGTCCTGCCTAAGGGTGTGTGTGATGACATTGACAAAGTTTTCAAATGCTTCCTTTGGAATGCTGAGGGTAGGAAGGGGTATATGCATTGTGTTGCCTGGAAGGAGGTTTGTAAGCAGAAGGATGAGGGAGGTCTTGGACTTAAATCATTCTTTGAGTGGAATGAAGCCCTCGTGATCAAGCACATTTGGAACATTTTAACATACGAGACTCCATTTGGGTTAGATGGGTGAAGTCAAAATGGCTTAAGGGTGATAGCTTTTGGGCTGCTAAGAATATTCAACACATTTCATGGTGTTGGAGACAGTTATCGTAGTTAAGGGATAAGGTTAGAGAATTTGTGCATATTAAAATTGGTAATGGGCATATGTGTTATTTCTAGTTTGATAGATGGTATTTCTAGTTTGGAGACAGTTACCAAGTCTTGTACAAACTGGTTGATCCTCGCCTTTTAGCTTAAGATCATGTGGCTAGATGTAGCAAATTTGTTGACCTAGTTACTGATGGCAATTGGAATTGGCCGTGTAGGTGGCATTCTAAGTTCAAAGAGATTATTAGTATCCCTGTGCCTAATATGGATTTATCCTCTAGTGATAAAGTTCATTGGCTCAACAAGAAAGGCAAGGTTACTGTGTTTAGTGTCAATGAAGTTTGGAAGGCTACTAGAAGTGAGTCTCCTAAAGTTATCTGGCAAAAACATGTATGGTTCAGCCAATGTATCCGGAGGTATGCGTTTGTCCTTTGGATGGCCATCAAGGGCAGACTGAAGACGGAGGACAGGTTATCTAAGTGGATGAATGTCCCTGATCTGTTTTGCCATTTTTGTGCTAAATACAAGGAATCTCATTCACATCTTTTTTTTGAATGTGTCTTTACAAGAAGATTATGGGAGCGCTTAAAAGGCATGTCTTACCTTAATAATGTTCCTAACTCTTGGCCACAGATTATTTCCTTTATTGCTAATGTTCCGGCTAGGAACTCTGTATGGAGTATAATTCAAAGGCTTGTATTAGGTGCTACTGTTTACTTTATTTGGCAGGAACGTAACATTAGGTTTTTTGAGAAATCTCTAAGGGCTGAGGAGGAGCTCTTTATAATTATTGGTAGTTCTGTCAAGTATAGGATGTTTAGCCTTTCTATTAAGAGTACCCCAGAGACTTAGCGTGCTTCTAGGATTTGGGGTTTTCCTATTATGGCTAGTGATAAAGCTGGTGCAGCTTGTGAGTACATTAGGGATGAATTTATTAATGACCCAATGGATATTGATGATAAGAGTTGATAAGAGAGTGTTTTGTTGGTTCTAGTCCTATGGTGGGACTGGTCTTTGGGCATGTAACAGATGTTGGGTTCATCTATGTCTAGAGTTAGACTATTGTTCTATTTTATCAGAGGTAAGTTCCTTCTTACCTATGTCATCTTCTCATTTGGGGGGGAGACTTTTTGGTTTTTGTGGGTGCAAGTTTGATGTGCCATTAGTGGACGTATGGATTACATTAAGGGTGTGTGTTGTTCCTGCTAGAGCGTGCTGAAAGATGTGTCGTCTATGCTAGGGATGATTCTTCTCTCCTTTTATGTTTTCCTGTATATACAAGTTTTGGATTCCAAACCTGTTGATGCTTAGTCCTCCCCTGTTTATACCTTTATGCTTGGTTAGTGTCATGAATCCATAAGCATATTTTTATAGGTATTTGTTATGCATCATTTTGAGAGTTTTCATGTTTCTGTTGTACTCTTTCCCCTGCCAAGGTTTTCCATAGGGTTTTACTTGGTTGGGGTTTTGAGGAGGCAAAGAAATGTGAATTGCTACATTGGCAACTCTCACTTATCTTTCTACAGTTCAGATGGTGATTATGCATGTAGTTTTTTGCCTGCTTTCTATTAGCTTATTTCTGGTGAAGGGTACTATTGTGATAGATTGGGTGTCTTTGGTACTTTCTCTTTGTGGATTGTACTAAGGGCATTCCATGGATTCAGAAGTGGTTCCTTCACTTGGAAATAAGCCATGGATCTTTGGTGTGCCATTGAAGTGTAGAAGCTTGGTCTTTATTCATAAGGATCAAGTGCTATGGGATTGCAGCTATTTTCTTCTCTGGATTAGTAGTTGCTTTGTATTAGACTAATTATGAAATGAGCATGGGATATGTCCATTGCCATTGTCATTTGTTTTTTTCTGCCAAAGCTAAAGAGTAGGGGTTTGTCCGAATTCTTTTTGTCTTTGTGTTTTTTGTTACTTTTCTTCAAGTGCTTAATAAAATTTACCTTTAAGCAAAAAAAATATTGGAGTTTAGTTTATTAATCTTTGTTCTTGGCTTCACATTAAGCTAGCTTTTCGTTCGTTGTTTATGTACAGATGTGTAGAGTTACATACAATCAATTGTGCTTCGACATCACATAATAAACATACACATCAACAACATACCCTATAAAAAATTATACAAAATGGAGGTACTTTTACTAATTCCACTATCCCAAGAAATATCGTGTCAAACACAATCGCTAACATACATTAACAGATTTAGATTAAAATTATCTGAAAACATGGGTTGTAATAAAAATGCCATAACATGTGCTACATGACTCCGTTTCAAGACCAAGACTAAGCAAATGGAAGCTTGAAACAAGGATATATTGTATCCAGGAAAACCTAGCTCAAAATAGACTAAACCCGGTCGAAAACCGATCAAACGAATAAAAACAGCCAAAAATGCCGAAACCGGTCATAATCATCCAAACCCAAGAAAACACCTTTAGAAAACTTTACAGTCCGTATAACCACTCACAATCCGTGCAAAATGATTTTTCCCGGATTCTTGATGGTTAAAACACATATAGAGATTATTTTTGTTTAGGTTTGGTCATGTTTTACCTGGTGTAAAAGTTAGTCAGTTAGTATTAGAAACAGTTGTCAATACACGAGACATAGAACATCTCCACGACCCAAAATAATATAAGGTCTAGATATGAGTGTTCTCTAACAACACGTCGCATTCTTTGGTCAAGAAAATAATGATATTGTTTATCCTTGAGAAGCCTACAAAGGCGAATAATATACAAAACTAAGCAACAAGTAATTGACATTTTATGTAAGAAACTCATTGAAGGTCTACGAAATTATTGGCCTATTCTACATGATGGATTTGATGGATTAAGTTGGTTGATTAAATGATAAATATAAAAGAAATGAAGGAAGGAGATGAGGGAGTAGAGAGAGAAAGGAGAGAAGGGAGAAAGTTAGAGAGAGAAAATAAAGATGGAAATGATTAAGTGTAAAGTGAACAATCAACAACCCCTCCTAACATGCTAGGAGGGGATATATATAGCCCACCATACATGTGGGCTATATGGACTATACATAAACTAAATGGATCACGAGCCCATTACATAATTATCGTTGGAGCGACCGATCCTTCATAAATACGTAAAACGTATTTCCAACAATCTCCCCCTAAGGGAGGTCGCTCCAAGAAACAAAGTTCTAAATAGTCTATAACTCGTGATCTATGCTAACTAAGATGTGACCGAGACTTTATTGGGAAAAACGTATTTGCAACAATCTCCCCCTAAGGGAGGTCACATCTTTTTACAAAATCTTAAACCTAGCATCTATGCTTGAGTCTTCGATCTTGTTCTTGTGAATATGCTTGATGTGATCTTTGACTTTAGTCTTGAGCATGTTTCCTTGCCTTGACCTTGTACATTCTTCACTTGTGATATTTGCCTCTTTGTGACTTCATGTTCCACATACTTATACTTTTAAATTCTTGAAAGCTTCAGAGTTTGATACAGCGGAAGACTTGACCTTCAGGCTTTCTTGAATTTGTTGAAGTACTATTTGTATGTAGTATAAGCATGTGGTGACGACTTCTTCTGGATTATACACCGCAATGCCACCTTCTTGTTACGCTGCATAAGACAGTTAGCAACAAAACAATATACACGGATGAAATGGCCTTGAACATTTCATTCTAATTCGGTAGCAATTTACCTCCGGTCGGTGAAGACCGTTGGACGATATTAAATATCGTACTTGTGGCAGGTAGTTTCAATAAAGAACCTCCTTGACAAGATTTCGCGGGTAAACCCGTTCTCTTTACTCGACCGTCCAAAGCTGACTGCGAACGTAAAGAGTGGATCATTTGGATAATATTATCCGCATGATTTGAAGCCGTCAATTCATGTTCCTGGAACAAGTGAAGTTCAATTAAGAACCGCACCATCGTTGCTTTCCAGTTGTCACTAGCTTGATTCATATAGAATCTTGCAAGTTACCTACCAAGTGCTGTTTGATGTTAACACTAGAAGGATTTCCATTCGTCATTGTAAATACTTAATAGTATTACTCTGAATGTTCTGGCAAGATCACTAAGATATTGCGTAGAGGCCTGGAACGTGTTTAAATTCATTTAAGAATTAAACCACTGTTGCTTTCCAGTTATCACAAGTTTGATTCATAAAGAATCGCACAAGTCACCTACCATGAGCTTTTTGATATTCGCTCAAGAAGGATTTCCATCTTCATTGTAAATACTTTCGTATTACTCGGATGTTCAGGCAAGATCATGAAGATTTTGCGTAGGACTCTTAAGATCTTTCTTACTTTTCACAGTGTGTGAAGAAGCAAGGAAATATGAAAGTGTGTCCTAATGAGATATTTGATGATCTCAAATGGCTCTAGACTCGATCGTGCATTTTGGATTTTTAGTGATCGGAGGCTGGAGAGGAGTGCCACCTTTTCAATACCAATTTATTCGGAGTGAATAAATCAATAGATAATGTGTTGTCTCCGTGTGATTAAAACAAATATCTTTTAAGAGATATCTGAGTTAGCTGGGATGGGTTGTGCCTTGCATCACTGGGTCCATGATGTCTATCTTCAATATCAAGAATCATTAAAATGATCTCAATAGCATATGAATTGACCCGGTTTCTGCCTAAGTTGTAAGGAGGGCTTCTTTCATTACACCCTTTATCTTTACGATTCTTTTTCATTCTTCAACCCCTTCAATGCTTACCAATACGTCATCACTAGCACCTTGTTGTGATTGTTCTAGTGCTAACTTAAGTACTTGGTCGGCATTCAGCTACGTTCACAATCTTTCTCCATCTTTCCTAAGAACTACTATTTCTAGCTATGGAATGTCCTTGGGAAGATTCCTCCGGTTCTAGAGAAATCATTGGACTTTAACCTATCCTACCATCCTTATGTCACCACAATCGTCACCGTCGTGAATAGAGATGTTTTTGGGTAAGTGTATGTCACCATGAAATCCACTTTGAAGTGCAAATCCATTTTGCTCCCCCTTAACATATGCCACGATATCCGAAAACATTTTGCACATGTCGGGATGAGCTATCACGTTAAGTCAAACCATTTATGATTGATCATATCCCATATTAAATCACATTTTCTCCCCCATATTAAAAATATTAACCCAATCGATGTTTTTAATATCAATTGATTTAATAGCATTTTAAGAAAATTTGGGAAGAAAAATGCAAGTCCAATTATCTTCATGAATTACACAAGCTCCCCCTCAAATTAATGAGGGTGTGCTGAAACGTAAATTAAATACCTTTTAAACACAAGTGTAAGGTATTTATTACGTGCAAAAATCATATATGATAATGAATTCACAAGATTAACAATTTACGAGGTAGAACCTGAATGATGGAGAACATCATATGATAGATTCAAATGGTTCTTGTTCACGAATGTTGGTCACCTCGTCACGTCCCCGAGAAAATTAATTCCCGTTGTTGAGTCAAAGCTTTCCGGTGAAATGCTTGACTTGATTATGAAAAGCGGGTTGCTATCTGAAATAATAGCAAACCATTTTGAGCATGTTTTAAAATCTTTTAAACTTCTGCTCGAACTTTATTTACAACCCCGTGTCATTATTGAATGACATTTCTAGGTTCGTAAATATTATCGATTCCAGAAGACATGCTCGTTTTATCAAAACGTTTTTGAACACACAATTTTGAAAGATTTAGAAAAATCTTTTGAGAAATTCTTGAAAAATTGTGTTCAAAGTTTTGAAAAAACAATTACTTGAGCTTAAGATGTTGAATATCTTAATAGCGAGCTCAAGTCCGAGAAGTTGTGAACTTCCCGTTGTTAAGGATAAGTTACCATCGGCGATAAACTTTCCTTTTATCTGAAGGACGAGTCCTAAGCTGACATTTACTTAGAAGTCGTGTTCATGAGCTTGAAAACTTTGACTGTTTTAACGGAAAGCTCATGACCGAGAAAGGTTAATTTCTCGTTATGAAGAAAAGTTCTCTTATTTAAAAAATACACTTTCCTTTCTGAGCTTAAAACTTCGAATGTTTTAATACAAGCTCATGACCGAGAAAGGTGAATTTCTCGTTAAGAGGATAAGTTATCATAAAAGATAATCTTTCCTTTATTTTAAGTTCGAGTTACAGTCTGACATTTAACTGTAAGTCATTGTGCATGAGCTTAAAAACTTCGAATGTTTTTTGATATAAGCTCATGCCCGAGAAAACTTATTTTCTCGTTGTTAGGATAAGTTTATCATCGGCGATAAACTTTCCTTTACTTGAAGAACGGGTTACCATCTGATATTTAATGATAAACCATATACACGAGCTTAAAACCTTTGAATGGTTTTAGGATAAGCTCGTGTCCAAGAAAACTTAATTTCTTCTTAAGAGGGTAAGTTATCATTGCGTGGATAAACTTCCCTGTCTCTGAAGTCCGGGTCGTCGTCTGTCATTTAACGAGGAGCCATTGTGCATGAGCTTAAAAACTTGGAATGTTTTGTTTTTTTTTTTATATAAGCTCATGCCCGAGAAAAATGAATTTCTCGTTGTTAGGATAAGTTTACCATCGGCGATAAACTTTCCTTTCTTTGAAGAGCGAGTTATAGTCTGTGATGTGACTATATGTCCTTGTGCATGAGCTTAAAAACGTGGAATGTTTTTAACATAAGCTCATGCCCGAGAAAAATGAATATCTCGTTTTTAGGATAAGTCATCATCGGGATGAACTTTCCTGTCTTTGGAGATCGAGTTACAGTCTGTGATGTGACTGTAAGTCCTTGTAAGCTTTAACCATGAATCCCCTGAGATACTAGTTTCTCTGATATCTGCTTCTTCAGCAACCAAACTCTAAGAGTGTCCTTAGTTGAACGGTATACAATGATTGGACCGCTTCGTTCTTTTGGAACATCAACTTTGGTACCTGCATTCTCATTAGGAGTTTGTATACTTTTGCATGGGTTAGAGATATCTATTTTAGAAGAATGTGGGGGTTCACGGTTTTCTTTTCTTGTGTCAGAGGTGGCCTGAGGAGATGATTCACTTGTCTTAGTTGGCAAACGTTTCCTCTTATAGAAAACCTTAAGTTCAGGCTTAAGTGAAGTATCATCCTTTGCAATTTCCTCCCTAGTAGTCTTCGTAGAATCAGAGACTATCCTAGTTAAAGGGCACTCGTTTCCTACAAGAGTGAAAGTTCTACCAGTGGGGCGCCACATTTTGCCAACGGGTTTGATTTTAGCGACCCACTGGGATTTAAGTCTAGCACGGGAGTTCACCTCATTAAGCAATTTCTTGATACAGGAATCATGATTTGCCGTAAAGACACATTTTCTACATGTTTTACAAGTAGCATATTTAATGTCCGAGTAATTCCTAGATGATTGATCGATGCTCCTAGGAGATGTCATGCTACGGTTAGCAGTGTTGGGTGATCTAGAAGGCATCTGACTAGGTTTGACATTGCTATCTCTTACATGTGTCTTTTGCTTAGCTTCCCTAATACTAGATTTATGGCTAGCGTCATTTGAACTAGTTCTAGACGTGGTCATTGAACTATTCTTAAAGAAACTAAAGGCAATCATATGATTTGGTCTTGCTAAAGCTGTTGTGGTCACATAGGGCCTAGATGGTGGAGTGACTGGTCTAGGAAAGTGAACCAAATCAACTTGGGAGGCAAACCGCGGTCTCGAGGATTGTGGTCGCTCGGATATAAATGCAGTAGGTTGTCTGACAATCGGTTGTCTGACGAACTGATTTGTAGGCGGTTTCCCCAAGATTGATGGTTTTTCAAGCTTAGTGTCCACACTAGGTCCTTTACTTTTCCTTAACTCGTTTTTCAACGCAGCTATAGCAAAAACCTTTTCCTGTACTTGGGCCTTTAAAGTCTCATTCTCTTTGAGCAAGTTATCTTGGGATGCCAACTTAGATTCAAGCAGTTGAATTTGTTTCAAAAGATTATCCTTTTCAGCTTTAGAATCTAACACTTTTTGATCCAATTTTCTTTCAAGAACAACATTTGATTTTTCAAGTTTTTCAAAATATGTTTCAAATTTGTCCGTTTTCTTAGAAAATTCAAGTTTGGCATCCTCAAGATCTTTTGATTGCCTAGCTACGATCGTTTCGAGCTCTTTAATCTTGGAATCAGAAGCAGTCAATGAAGGAGTTATAGGATAATTATCATGATGTTTAGCATTCTGAACAATCTCTCCCCCATTATGACTTACATCGGATGAATCAGAAGTGGTATTGCTATCACTCTTTTCCATCCCATGTTTGTCATAATTAGGTTCAGAATGCTCAATATGCGGCATATCATCAGCATATACATCATAAACAACATTACATTGTACCATGTTTGCCGGCTCTTCGTCATAAACGGGTACGGTGTCAGCAAAAGAGATCTCGTGAACAGTTCCTGACGTGCCACTGGTATCATGTTGTCCTCCTGATTCCGTGCTCTTGGCATTGATAGGCTCCAAGTTTTCAACCGTATGACCATTCTCCTCTTGCATCTGCGGCATTGATTCTTGCACTCCATTATCATACGTTTGCTGAAGTTGTGATTGTTGATAAATCGAAGACGAAACCGATGTCATGATTTTCAATATTGTATCACGGAAAACTCGAAGCTCGGTATGTGTATCTCGAAGAAATGATTGTCAAATCACAGAACTTTCAGGCTTAATGATATTGAATTGGAGGAAAGGCGTGAGTTGTGTCACAAGATCCTTATAGGAAAGTGCCGATGCAGAGTGATTAAAGTTTCCATGGTTGAGTTGCTCGGTGAGTTGGGTCAAAGTGGTAAAAATTGAGTTGATGAATATATGACGATCTTGTCCAAAGATTGTCACAAATTCGCTCCCTCCTTGAATCCCCGAAAGAGTGACAAGATGAGACTGGAGCATTTGAAATGAATTTATACCACTTTCTCGAGCTTTGTCTTGCATTCGATGCAAGTCTCCCTCTTTAAGTGTCTAATTGAACGAATCCATTGAAAATCGAGGAAAGATAAAGAAAAATGATGTGGATGTTGGTGTTGTCGGGTTTTTACAATTCGATTCGGCTCAAAAGATGTTGTCGGCTCAGATGATGAAAAATTAAACCCGATCAAAAATTCGTAGTCACTAAAAATGAAGTCCGTCACTTTTGTCTTTCAAATCCGGCCACAAAAATGTTTAACCCGACAACTATACTTTCCACAAATATATTTGAGATATTCCTTAAAATAAAGAAAAAATAAAAAAATAAAAATAAAATAAAATAAAATAAAATCTGAAAGTTTGTTTCACGAATTTAAAAATCGGAGATATATTTGAAAGTATATTTGACAAATATATTTGAGATATTCCTAAAAATAAAGAAAAATAAAAAAAATAAAATAAAACTCCGAAAGTTTGTGTGCGCTAAGTGAAAACGTGACAACTAATGACTTTGTAATCTCCGTCAATTTAACTCCTCCTTCCACGTGTGACACACTTACCAACACAACCTTATAACTCTCGATTTCTCCGTCCAGATGTATACCTACTTTGCCTTCACCAAACTTACAAAATCTCTCTCTCTCTCAAAACCTAATAATACACCTCCGTCTATACCACTTCTCTCTCCCACCAAAGATACTCTCAAACCACAACCCTAATATCTTCTCCCCCTAGTAAACTCCGCCCCACAAATCTCACAGCCGCCACACTTCCCCCTTTCGTTCCTGTTGTTCTATCAAACCCAGTCACCAGATCCACAAATAAATCACCTTTCCAAGAAAATGAACTTGTATATATATATATAGACCCACGAATCTGAAAAATCACTAAAGATTGTGTCTACAAGATCATGCAAATGGTCTCGGGTAGGTTTTCTTTTAATGTTTTAATTGTAGTCTCTCTCTTCTGTAGCGTCTTTCTTGTGATGTATGGGGTTGAGTGTTGATCAATGATGGGTATGTTTAAACTTATAAATCTTAGAAAAGATTTTGAAAAAAATTTAAGCAAGCTGAGATCTTATAATTGATTTTCGATTTTTTAAAGATCATATGAAAGAATTATAGATCGAAAATCGATTTGCAAACAGTGATGGAGTTGTTTTCTGTTGAGGTCAAGTCAGTTTGGTGTCTGTATGACGAGAGGTATGAGGGAGTTGAGTTTGGTGTGGGTTTGGTCTTTGGTGGTCTAGACGAGTTGTGGGTTTGGGTCGAAACGAGGGTGGGTAAATGAGTCTTTGAGTTGTGAGTTTGGTTGTTTGAGTCTTTGAGTTGTGGGTTTTGGTAAATCGAGGGTCGGTTTGGGAGGATAGTGTGTCGAGAGGGTCCGAGAGTGAGGGTTTTGAAGGTGTGTGTCAAGGGAGGGGAGTGAGTCGGAGTGAGAGTTGTGTCTGAGTGTGGTTAGGGTGAGGGTCGAGAGGATGTGAGTTTGAGAGGGATTTGAGAGTCTGTTGTGGTTGAGTCTTGGGTTTAGATGTCAGTCGAGAGTGTGTCGAGTGTTTTTTTGTTTTCTAGGTGAAATGATGGTGGTCGAGAGGGTATAGGGACGAGATTATTGTGAGGGTCGAGGTTTTGGTTAAGATGTCGAGGGTATGAGTCGTTGTAAGAGACGACGATGACTTGCCCGTTGTGTTTGAATTTACAAAGCTTCATTCGGAAGAGTTCCGAATCGAAAGAGTTCCGAATCGGAAGAGTTTGATTCGGAACTTTAAGTTTGATTCGGAACTTTAAGTTTGATTTGGAACTTTAAGTTTGATTCGGAACTTTAAGTTTGATTCGGAACATTAAGTTTGATTCGGAACTTTACGTTTGATTCGGAACTTTAAGTTTGATTCGGAACTTTTGGTTCGGAAGTGTTTGGTTCGGAAGAGTTTGGTTCGGAAGTGATCGGTTCGGAAGTGTTCGGTTCAGAACTTTTTAGTTCGCCCGGAACTGATGAGACTGACTGAGTTTATATAAAAAAAATAGAAACTGGACAAAGATAATGAAAACCTTGATGATGAAGGACTGTAGGACAGATATTGGACAAAAACTCGAGACCCAATAGATTAAAAAATAAAGAAAAATACTGATTATATAAAAAAGAAAGACAACTATAAAAACTGCTTATAAAAAGTAGAAACTGATTAAAAAAAACTGATCCACTAGATAACAAAGTTATATAAGAAACTGATAACTGAAAAACTAGATAGGATAAAACTGAAAATTGATAAACGAAAAAAAAAATAAATAAAAAAATAAAAAAAAAAATACAAACTTTAAAATTAAAAAAATTGAAAAAATTGATAAAAATTTAGAAATTGATAAAATTGATAGATTAAAAACAATAAAAAATACAAACTTTTTATGATTTAAACCATAAAAACACAAACTTTATATGAAAAATACAAACTGTTTATGATTTGAAACATAAAAAACACAAACTTTATATATAAAAAATACAAACTTTTTTAAAATTTAAGCATGATTAAATCAAAACCCACCAAAATCAAAAAGAAATAAAAGAAAGAATAAACCAATCAAACCTTGGCTCTGATACCAATTGAAGGTCTACGAAATTATTGGCCTATTCTACATGATGGATTTGATGGATTAAGTTAGTTGATTAAATGATAAATATAAAAGAAATGAAGGAAGGAGATGAGGGAGTAGAGAGAGAAAGGAGATAAGGGAGAAAGTTAGAGAGAGAAAATAAAGATGGAAATGATTAAGTGTAAAGTGAACAATCAACAACCCCTCCTAACATGCTAGGAGGGGATATATAGTCCACCCTACATGTGGGCTATATGGACTATACATAAACTAAATGGATCATGAGCCCATTACATTATTATCGTTGGAGCGACCGATCCTTCATAAATACGTAAAACGTATTTCCAACACTCATGCTCAAGTATTATATGAATTTGAAATATTTGATTAAACATTTTATTCTATTTGAAGGGAGATGTATTTATTAAATCTATTATTTAGTTACATCTCCTTACCGGTAAGCTTGAAGTTTAGTTTAGTTTATTTTATTGATTGGAGTTTAGTTTATTGATCTTTGTTCTTGGCTTCACATTAAGCTCGCTTTTTGTCCTTTGTTTATGTACAGATTTGGAGTTTAGTTTAGTTTATTGATTGGAATTTAGTTTATTGATCTTTGTTCTTGGCTTCACATTAAGCTCGCTTTTCGTTCTTTGTTTATGTACAGATTTGTAGAGTTACACACAATCAATTATGCTTCGACATCACATAATAAACATACACATAAACAACATACCTATAGAAAATTATACAAAATGTAGGTACTTTTACTAATTCCATTATCCCAAGAAATATCGTGTCAAACACAATCGCTAACATACATTAACAGATTTAGATTAAAATTATCTGAAAACATAAAATGCCATAACATGTGCTACATGACTCCGTTTCAGAAACACGACTAAGCAAATGGAAGCTTGAAACAAGGAGTATAATGTATCTAGGAAAACCTTGGTTAAAAGAGACTAAACCCGGTCGAAAACCGATCAAACGAATAAAGACAACCAAAAATGCCGAAACCGGCCATAATCATCCAAACCCAAGAAAACACCTTTAGAAAAATTTACAGTCCATATAAACCACTTAGAATCCGTGTAAAATGATTTTTCCTGGATTTGAGATGGTTAAAACACATTTAGGGATTATTTTTGTTTAGGTTTGGTCGTGTTTTACCTTGTGTAAAAGTTAGTCAATTAGTATTTGAAGTAGTTGTCAATGCACGAGACATAGAACATCTCCACGGCCCAAAATAATATAATGGTCTAGATATGAGTGTTCTCTAACAACACGTCGCATTCTTTGGTCAAGACAACAATGATATTGTTTATCCTTGAGAAGCCTACAAAGGCGAATAATAAACAAAACTAAGCAACAAGTAATTGACATTTTATGTAAGAAACTCATGCTCAAGTATTATATGAATTTGAAATATTCGATTAAACATTTTATTCTATTTGAATAGAGAGGTATTTATTATATCTATTATTTAGTTTACATCTCCTAAAAAGGGTTCAGATGGCGTTTTATAGCAGGTGCTTTTGACTGCTGTTCATAATCTTAACTCAGGTAAGAGTTTCCATTGTGATGGATTGGGGTGTTCCTGGTTCTTTCCCTTTATGGTCTGAGTTAAGGGCATTTCATGGATTCAGAAGTGGGCTTTTGCTTGGGTTAAGTTATATCATTTTGGTAGTGTCATTGATGTGCAGAATCTTGATCTTTGCCAATTCGGATCAAGTGTTTGGGATTGCAGCTAGATCTTCACTGGACTTGTAGTTGCTTTATATTAGACTAGTGATGAAATGAGCATGGGATTTTGTCCATTGCCATTTCCATTTGTTTTTTGCTGCCAAGACTAATGAATTAGGGGTTTGTCTTAATTTGTTTTAGTCCTTGTGCTTTTTTGTTACTTTTTCTTCTTGTGCTTAATAAAATTTACCTTTAAGCAAAAAAAAAAGATTGTAGTTTAATATTTATGGGTTCCTGTTCATCGGACCATTTTTCCCACTTAACCGTTTTCTTATTATCCTTAATCCTTTACCTCTTTTCATTAAACCTTTCCCCCTAACCATGAATCATGTCTAATCCAACCCCTAACACCATGATTGATCCTGGAACTTTGTCACCTCCTCCGGTGCCAAATCCTCCTATGAAGAACTCTAGTACCAAGGCTCCAAAAACCAAGCAAACCACCAGAACAATGAATCCTGACTCGAGGGTCACCATGAAGCATGCTACAGTTGATTTGCTAGGTGAATCAGTGAACTAGGTTAATGTGAAAGTTAATACTCCTCATAATAGTACTAAAGAGAAGAATGAAGGGGGTATTGTTGCTGAAGATGATTTGGGTGATGTATTAGGCAAGGGTGTAATGTAGGGTGTTGTTGAAGAAGGTAATAATAGTGGTAAGGATGTTATGAATATTGATTCAAGTAATTTTAATGTTATGTTTCCTGAACTTAATTCTACTATGCTTAAGTCTAA
Source organism: Glebionis coronaria (assembly GCA_025667525.1). NCBI lineage: Eukaryota > Viridiplantae > Streptophyta > Magnoliopsida > Asterales > Asteraceae > Glebionis > Glebionis coronaria. The sequence continues at coordinate 309,593,724 of CM046878.1, forward strand.
GATAGTTGATGATAGTCTATTAGTCAATACTGGGATAGATAGTGATAAGGTTAATGAGAATGTTAAAGTGGATAGTATGAAAAGTGTTTTACTAGAAATGAGCTCCAAGGGGAGTACTAGTTTACAGAATGGTAACAAGGGTAGTTGTAATGTAGAAGGTACTTCCAATGGGGCTAAACCTATGGATGTGCAGTTTGAGGCACAAAATGGGGATAGTCAGTTTAAGAAATCAGTATCGTTTAGTAATGTTGTGCAGGGTAAGGAGTCTACTTATGATAACACGCTTATGGAAGTTCCTTGCGTAGATAGAGAGGGTCATTTAGTTTTGAAGATGGACCCTGTTATTGCAGAAGGGAGTAAGAAATGGGGTTTAACTATTGTAGGGTATTTTGTCGGTTATAAGATGAGTTATAGAGAGATATTGGGGCATTTAAGGAGAATGTGAAGGCCCTATCAGTTGACTGAAGTTATTTTCAATGAGGGTCTTTATTTCTTCAAATTTAAGTCGGAGGATGGGTTGCAAAATGTTATTGACACTGGTCCTTGGTTGGTTGACCAGAAACCACTCTTTGTGCAAAAGTGGACTCCGGGTGTTTGTTTGGATAAAAATGAGCCTTCTAGGGTGCCATTATGGGTTAAGATATTTAACATTCCTTCAGATGATTAGAATAGGGAGGGAATAAGCAGAATAGCAAGTAGAATTGACACTCCTGTCGTTATGGATAAGGTAACTACCTCCATGTGTGAAAGGGGTTTTGGTAGATCGAGTTTTGCCAGAGTCCTTGTTGAAGTTGATGTTGCGGATGGATTGATTGATAATGTAGAAGTTTGGTATGAAAGCCTTAATAGAAGTATGTTACTTAGAGTGGAATACACATGGCAGCCTCCATGTTGTAGCCATTGTAAGGTGTTTGGCCATGACACCAAGGTTTGTAAACTACATGTCACAAGTGATAAGGGGAATGTTAATTTGGAGAGTAATGGTGCTCAACATGCTAGAAAGGAGGGTATTGCTTCTAAAGTTAAGAATGAGTGGCAATCTGTGCCTGTAAAGAAAGTTGTTTCGAAGACTTATGTTCAGACTCAACCTCTTGCTAATCAGGGTAACACGGGGTATGTTAACAATGTTAGGGGTGGTTTTGCTGGTAGTAGAGGTGGAAACTCTTTGAGTAGAGGGGGTGGCAATGGTAGAGGAAGAGGAAATCAATATGGCAGGGGTGGTATGACTATGGGGAGAGGAGGGTATAATGATGGATAAGGGAATGTCAATGGCAATTTGAGCAGTGGAAGCAATAGCCCGAATGTGAAGGCGTAAGGCAATAATTATGATAAAAAGGATAACATTGAGGGTAATTCTAAGAAACCAAAGGTAAATGTGGTTAAGCATATAGCTAAAAATAACATTGTGTCTCAGAATAGCTTTGAAGTTCTTGCTGACAACAGTGGTGAGGAAAATGTGGAAGTTGTGAATAGGGGGATAGAACAAATTAAAGTTGATATTGATACAGCGTTTGAGGAAGGGTTGTTGATGGATGAGGAAATGATTAAGAAGTGGCCACAGGAAATTCAAGACTACTTTAAGAACATATGGGAGAGTTTAGATAAGAAGGTAAAGGTTCAATTGGTGAGGAGCAGAATTAATGCCATTGAGAATGATGTTAATAGAAGGAGGCAATGTTTAGAAGGTACGGTTAATCAAATGGTTAAAGATAATGTTACTTATGTTATGGAAAATACGGGTCATTCGTTAGAACAAGCAAGGGATAACCTCTACAATGAAGTTATGATGGCGGAGAAAGAGGAAATTCACCAAATGATCCTTAAAAAGCATTGTTTTGAGGTTGACCTTTATTTACTTACTGGTTGTATTCCCTCTTGTGGTGATGAAAAACATTGGTCGGATAAAATGAAGAGTCACCATAAAACAAGAGTTGCTGAAAGAAAAGCCCAAGATGCTTCAAAGTATGTTGATGATATGATAGAAGAGGTTAGCAATGATAAGTCAACTCATGCAGAATTCATGGTTCATAATGTGGCCTCTGGACCGATTGATGCAGAGATGGCTACGGTATCGGGGAATCGAGATGGTAGTTCATCATCAACCCTCCAATGAGTATCAAAATAGCAGCATGGAACATTAGGGGTATGAGTGATACCCCTAAGCAGGATGAGGTTAAGCTCCTTATTTCTGAGAACAATTTAAATATGTGTGCAATTATAGAGACTCAACTTAGTAAGAAAAAGGTTAAGTATGTTTCTGATAACATTTTTGATAGATGGGATTGGATTTCGAATTCTAGTGATAGCAAGGGGGTGTAGGATTCTGGTGGGATGGGATCCTGATTCTATTTTAGCCACTGTTGTTTCTAAATCTGATCAAGCTATCTGATGAGACTGCTTTTATACATGGTCTCATCGTCCAAATCGGGCTTAAAATCAATTAAATATCATCAAATATGCCAAATATATGCTCGTGTTTGTTACTTGTGTATTTTTAGGTACGGATATTGAGGAATTGGCAAAAGATCACAAGAATCATTCAAAAACGAACACTGGAAACGAAGTCGCACAATGAACCGGGCCCAAGTTTGGAAATTTGCAAAAAGACCCCTCAAGAATTGAAGATTGGCAACTTTAGTCCCTCATCTTTGAAGAACTTATCACAATTGACCCTCCAAATGTCAATTGTACAAGAATGGTCCTTGATGTTTGAAGATACTACAAGATCAGCCCTTGAAATATCAAGAATATGCATTAAAGGCCCTTGGATAAAGTTTTGGAAGTTTTTGTGCCACTTTTGACAACTTGCCAAAAGTTGTCAAAGGCAAAATAGGCGTTGATAGCATATTTTTACAAAGTGGAAGAAGTATGAAAGCATGGGGGCCAAGTCTGCCAAACAGCAAAACCTCCATACCCAACCATCTCTTGACACGTCATACAACCCACCCATTCACCCATACCCTACCCGACCTTACCCAGTCCAATACCCAAAACCGGTTTTAATTAAATAACCAGGGTCAAACCCCAGTCAAACCCACCCCACTTCCCACCAAAACACCCTTTTTAAATCTTTCTTTACCCAAACTGGATTAAACCCCCCTTAATCCCCCACTTAAACCCTAATCCTACCCAGACCCAATTACACCCAAACCAAAGGGTTTTTCCCCTATATTGTCCAGATCCTTAATTGAGGTCACCCTCATCACATCCCACACCCAAACCGTGACCCTAGACAACCCCATGTGAAAGTGGACCCCTCCCCTGCTCACGTCCCATTCACCCAAACCCAATGCCCGACCAAACCAACATCCAGGATCACTCTCCTTGGTCCCCAAGGCATTTTGAACGTCTTTGATCAAATCTCCATGCTGGCACATCACATGAACACCTTTTGACCAAGAATCAAGAGTGAAGACCCAAGGGCTTTATTGGTATTTCCAGCAATTAGGGTTTCAAGCATTGTAATATTTTATTTTTATTCTAGATAGTTCTATGTTCTAGTATATAATGAGACGACATGTGTCTCATTTAGTTGTTCCAGAATTTCTTTCTCAAATTTATGTAATCCGTTTTTTATTAATGCAAAGTTTGGTGTTTGTTTGAAATACAAGTGTAATTCCTTTTGATTAATTAAAAGAGTTGGTACTAAAAGAGAAGAGAAATTCTGAGTTCCATTTTTATTGTGAAACACCTTGAGTGTTTAAGGTTTTCAAAAAGGTTTTGAAAATATCTTGTTAATTTCAGAAAATCCAAGAGTTTGAGAAGTGAAAGTGGATCATTCTCCTGGATTTTGTGTTATTGTTCTTGTTTTTGAGAAGTGTTAAAGGTTTTAAGGATTTTGGAAAAGGTTTCAAAAAGTTTCAGAAAATCAGAAAGTGGTATTTTTTCTTGTGTTCGTCTTTTCTCTTAGCAGGTTTAAAGGATTGTTGTTGACCAAGGATCTGCATAGACCCGGGTCTATAGGAGGTGACATCAGTCACTGAGGGACTTGGATGTAAGTCCCTCGAGGTAGAATCCTTTTTTTCATCTTAATTTTCAGTTTTTGGTCATTTATGTGATTTTTGTGGAAATTGCATGAAAGGTGTTCATGAGCTTATTTATCTGTTTGATTTTGCTTATTTTGGTATAATATGCATGTCTAGTTAGTTTAGAATCAGTTTGAATTGGTTTTAAGTTGCTTTGGTTTGTAAAAATTTGAATTTCAGAAACTTAAGGAGTGTTTGGCTTTGTGTTTTAAACAGGTTTTGTGTCAAGTTCTTGAATTAAATCTGGTTTGAAAACACTTGTTAGGTGTTGTTTAGGTTGTGTATTAGTTGTTTATCAGCTTTGCATAAGTTTGGAACAAGTGTGTAAGTGAAAAAGGGAAAAAGTTAGCTTAAATCTGCTTAGTCATTTTTCTGCATGATTTTGATGAAATTTTGAGCTTAGATCTTGTAATCTGATAGACCCAAGGTTGTTTAAGGATTGGTTACTGTTTTTATGCTAGTTAATGTGATTGTGTGCAAGTTTGTGGACTTTGAATCTCACAATTGTGCAAGTGAACTTAGCTAAAAGTCACCAGACCTTATTATCCATATCAGAAACTTGATTTTGCCTGTTTTGCTTGATTTGTGTTATTTGGAGTGTTGTTCTTGCTTGTTTGCTGCTAAGTATTGACTCCTTGTACTCCAAAGAGTACAAGGGTGCCTGCTTGTCCATTAAACACCCACAAATACTCAGGTCAAGTCCTCTTGACCATCATTGCACAAGTGAAGACATACAAAAGTTCTTCCTTGTGTTCATCAGAAACCAAGTTTGATCTGAGCACGTTTTGGTTCCTTTTTGGTTTAATCTTGTATAAAATTTGATTTGGCTTGTGTTTTTGTGAGTTAAAGAGTGTACTGGTTGAGTTTTAAAAGTAAAAAAAAAAAAGAAAATTTGTGCAAAAAGCATACCCCGCCTGGACTCGAACACGGGACCCCTCGTTGGGGGAGTATACGTGTTTACCAGTGATCTAGATAGCTTTTTACGTTAGAGTTTCATTTCATTATCTATTTAACCCCTTTTTCAATTAAGCTTATTTAAATAAGTCGTAGCTAATTTAGCTTATTTTAGCTTATTGGCTTAGTTTATTTAGTAGTTAGCATCTTTCCTAGGGCTTAATTTAGTTTTCAGACTTTTCTGTTTAAAAATATTATTTTTCCCTTTATTTAATTATTTATTAGGATTATTTTTTAGATTAAATTTTAGAAAGTAAAGTAAAAATAGTAAACAGTATTTTAAAAATCCAAAAAATAGTTTTTAGGTTTTAACTTATATTTTTTAGGTTTACATATCAAAAAGTTTTCAAAAACTTTAATTTTTAATTTTATTTGATTTTAGGGTTTTTAGACAACTTTAAAAATTAATATAAAATTAACTAAAAGGTTTTAGAAACTTTAATTTACATTTTTGTTCTAGTTAGAATATTTAGGATTTTTGGTAATTTTTTAGAATTAATCTAAAAACTTTTTTTTTTTGGATTATTTTAATATTATTTTATTAAGAAAAATTCAAAGTTTAATTTTTAACTTTTTTTCATTTTTCCTAGGTTAAGGACATTAAATTAGGAACTTTTTCACTTTCCAAATATTTTTTAGGCTTTTCAATTAATTTTTAGAATTAATTTAAGATTTAATAGATTTTAATAGTTTTTAGGAGTTTAAAAATAGTTTAATTTGGTTTTAAAATTTTTAAAAATAGTTTTTAGCTTAATTAGGTCATTTTTGAGGTTTACAAACTATAAAATCTTGTTTAGGGCTTTTTAATATTTAAAAGTGATTTTTAGGGCTTTAATTAGCATTAAAAAGTCTTTATTTAATTAATTAAAAGGTTTTAGCGAGTTTGGATTTTTTGTAAACTCTTAGAATTTTATTGTGGATTTTTAGTAATTTTTAAGAATTTTTAGGTTAAAATTTTAATTTTTATGTTTTTTTACGTTTCTACGTCTTAACTTTCTAGTAGTGTTTTTGTTAATTTTTATTTTTTCGTCTTCGTCATTTTTTTTCTTATCTTTTCTTCTTGTTAATAATCAAAAACATTAATCAATCATTCATTACACAACACACGTGCCTCCTTGGGAAACGAACTTGGACTTCATTTGGGTCATTAGTGCTCGGTTTTCCTAAACCGACACTTAATACTACCACTATTTGTCATCCTTTTCCTAAAGGGTACAAAAACACTACATCAATTTTGGCGCCGCTGCCGGGGAGGCGTGTTTTGTTTTGATTGAACATTGTTGTTTTCTATATTAGCCATAATAGTATTGGTATTAGTAGCACTCTACTAATACGTATTATCGTTTTTCGGTTTTTGTGTGAATATTATTAATATATTGTATACGTAGAACAATAAAATCACAAGTACTCCAAATACGTGAGCAATCACAACCTTGATTCAGGATTTTATCACTCGATCATTGTATTCGAATCTCAAACCAAAGAAAAAAGGCAAAAATAGATAAATACTTTCGTGAAGCTTAATCTTGATAATACAAACTATAAGGTGGGTATAAGGCGGTTGTATTTCACAACCTAAAGGAAAAAGGCTCTTAAGTGCTTTGCGCCGCCTCGTTTCCTCCGCTTGCTTGTGCGTATTTGATTTTGAGAGTGAATCGAGGGTTTTGCCGCCCAAAGTATTATTACATATCATATATATTTTCTTGGTTTCATTTGATTAAACCCTCTTGAACGATTTGGTGTTCCACCATCGTTCTAAAGTCATCGAAGGCATTCACTCCACGTGTTCGTTTTCATTCCTTGAGGCCTTTTTTAATCAAGAGATTTGATTAAGGAGGAGATTTGTGGACTCTATTGTCTACTTAATACATTTCACCAATTTCCAAAAAAATTAATACAATCAAAAACCACAAAAAAATTGAAAAACACAAAATACCAAAAAGAATCTTCTTTGCTCGTCTCCACGTTGTACGTGACGTTTATGCTCACTCGTAATCAAGCAAAACGTGCACGTAGACGAAAGAACAAAACTCCCACTCCAACTCATTCTAGTGAGGAGTCTCCTATTGACGAACCCATTGTACAAGAAGAACCAACCATGGCGAATCGAACTATGATGGAGTTACTTCAAGCACCCACCGAGGGTTATGGAGAAGCTATTGTGATTCCCGCAATCCTTGCGGAGAATTTTGAGGTGAAAACGGGTTTGTTGTCGATGATCCAAAACAACAAATTCCGTGGTGATGAGAAGGACAATCCCCACAACCATGTCCGCCAATTTAATCGTCTTACCGCCACGTGCAAATTTAAGGATGTCTCGAATGACTCGATTAAGATGATGCTTTTTCCGTATTCCTTAGCGGGGCCCGCTAAAATTTGGTTAGAGAAAGAGCCACCCAATTCTATATTGACGTGGAAGGATCTCGTTTCAAAGTTTGTGAACCAATTTTTTCCGCCCTCTAAGACTACGCATTTGAAAAATGAGATTTCTAAATTTTCACAAGAATCAAATGAAAGTTTTTCTATGGCTTGGAATAGGTTTAAGGAGATGTTACATGAATGTCCTCATCACGGTTTTTCCGATTTGCATCAAATCGACACGTTTTACAATGGACTTAACGATCATGAAAGAGATTATTTAAATGCCGCCGCGGGTGGTAATTTTTTGTGTAAAACGGTTGAAGAAGCTTTGGTCATAATTGAGAATAGGTCTAAAGTTTATAGCCCTCGTCACACACCGAGTGTTGCCAAAATGGGTTCGTCATCGTCTCGTTCTATCAATGCTTTACAAGATGAAGCCAATGAGGAAAATCGGTTTTTCGATAGGTTTTCGACTCTAATGTCCCATTGGAAGGCTCAAGAAGCTTCCAATTCCGCTTCGGTTAAAGCGGTTTCTAAAAGTTGTTTGTCGTGTGGGGGAGCTCATGATCTTTCCGAGTGCATTACCGCGGATGGTAACACTTCGAATGCTTTTGTAGCCACGGGAACTTATAACCAAATCGGTCAAGGTTCTCGTTCAAATCAAGCTCCACCAAATCAAAATGCTAATAACTATCGCAACAACAACCAAGGTGGAAATTACCAAGGAAATCAAAGGAATTATAACAAAGTTAATTACCAAAGTGGAAATGGGCAAATTTCTAATCAAAACCAAAACCGTGATTTTCAAAACAATGCCCAAGGTTTTCAAAATGATCACACCAAAAATCTTCAAGGAGAATTTTTGAATTATGCTAAGGCTAATGATGCTAAGTTTGACAATATGCAACATGAAATGGTTAGCTTAAGATCCGAGTTGAAAAACGAGCTTAAAAACGAACTTGCTAATGAACTTAAAACTCATGCTAATAAAATGGAAGGAATTGTCACACGTCTCCAACAAAATCAACAAAAAATAGAGCAAGGTCAACATGAGATTAAGCAAGAGTTGTTAAAAGCGGATGCTAGGCAATCTAAGTTTGAAGACCGTATGGCTAAAATGTTTGAAGCTATCATGTGTAAGCCCTCTTCTTCGGGTGGTCTTCCTAGTGATACCATCGTGAACCCGAAAGGAGAATTGAAGGTTATTACTACACGAAGTGGTAAAACTTTCAAAGAACCCATTTCTCGTCCAAGTACTTCTATGGAGAAGGAAAAAGAGAAAGAACCCGAGGTTGTGGTTGAAAATGAGCAAATTACAAGCCCACGAAGTACCGCTCAAACCACACCTACGGTTGAACCAATACCAATCATGGAACCCGAGATTCCAAGGCCTATGCCTATGCCTACTTTGCCCCAACCCACACCACCTTGACCCTACCCTTCAAGACGAGATAAGGAAAAGGCACAAGAACGAAATAATTATCAATTTGAACTCTTTATGAAAATGTTTCGTGACTTGCATTTTAATATAAGTTTTGCCGACGCCTTAGTCATGATGCCTCGATTTGCCGCGAACTTCAAAAGTATGTTGAATAACAAAGAGAAATTGCAAAAATCGTCTAGTTTTTCTTCGGTTTTTCTAAGCCGCATACCTCAAAAAGTCGGTGATCCTGGAAAGTTTTTAATCCCATGTGCTATCCAAGACATGGAAGAATGCTACGCCTTGGCCGATCTTGGTGCTAGTATTAATTTGATGCCTCTTGAGATTTTTAAATCGCTCAATCTTCCAAATCTCACTCCTTCAAGAATGTCAATCGAAATGGCCGATCATTCTACGATTCTAGCTTGTGGAGTTGCCGAGGACGTCTTCGTGAAAGTTGGAAAGTTCTACTATCCTGTAGACTTTATTGTTGTTGATATTCCCATCGATCCTAAAGTTCCGTTAATTTTAGGTCGATCTTTTTTGGATACCTCGAGAGCACTTATCGATGTGCATGCAAGAAAAATCACTCTTCGTTTCAATGAGGAAGAACTCGTCATTAATGCAACCCAAAACTCCACTCTTTCTCATGTGTACTCGATCACATCTTTGTACAATGTCAATCCCATCAAAAGCATTTGCAAAAAGATTTCAAATAGAGTTTTAGGAGTTGTTGAGAAAGGGTGGAGGTTAAGAGTGTTAAGCCTATGATTCCAATCTCGAGTGATTCTTCGGATGATGAATACATTGATCCCGATGGGGAAGTTTTCTTTGTTGACAAAAGATTTGAAAACTTACCACCACCAAAACCAAAACGCTTTTAAAATGTGAGAATTTTTAGTGTGACTAATATTGCTTTAGAAACGCCAAATATTTTTGACATTATCAAATCGGGTTTTCATAAGGAAAGTTTAAAAGATGAAAAAGGAAAAGATTTTGAATTTAATTTGAAAGATTTTTCTACTACTCTAACTCCGTCATCACCGCGTGTCTTGAGTACTACAAGCTCGTCTTCTCCTTTTGACGATGCTTTGTGTGGACTTAGTGTGGGGGAAGCCCCTTATGTTCCCTCCCCTTTCTCCACCGAGGACGAGATATTTGATCCTGGAATTGCTTATATAGGGAAATCTCGGTCTTCCACCGATGCAATAAATGGAAAATCTTTTCATTTGATTGGTGCGAGTCTACCTCGAGTAGCTCAATGTTTTGACTTACCCATTGTCCCACCCTTCTATTTCTTCTCTCCTATTTTCTTCTACCCCATTGGGGTTTGTGTTGAAGTGGCGTTGTTTTGTCTTTCATCCGAAAACGAGGACGCTATCTTTGACCCCGGTATACGTTTATCGGGTTTTTAAAGTACTCCACGTGCTTTTGGGCCTTGTTTATCATGTAAGACCCACCAAAAATTGACCATACCATGATTATCCCTAAATGATCATATTTATGGGGATTCGAGTCGAGCTTTTGACTCGGTTATCCAAAACAAGGTGCCTCGTGGGGGAGACCCATGCTTATCCATGTACATTTATTGCTTTCTAATTAGTTTAATGTGAGGGGATTTGTTCCCTTCCAACCTTTGTTCCGTGATTGTTTGTGCATTGTGGTTTTTAGATTATCATCTTCACGATTGGAGCCTCTCGTGTTCATTTTATGGGAGCACTCGATCGTTTGCTTTGGAGGCCTTTCCCAATATCCAAATGATATATCCTTTTATGTTCTAACCTTAGGTTTATAGCACACTTCATAAACGGCTATTAATTTATTGGTTACACCCTTTTCATGCTAGATTAGGCATTCGACTACGTCTCTAGTATGGGGGTGTTTGCACCCCTAGACTCGAAACATTGAGGACAATGTTTAACTTTAGTATGGGGGGGTGAATAGATACTTGCCTTGCCAAACCTTCACGCTTTCCAAAGTTTATCGTTTTGTTATCGTTTTGTTGCAAAATAAGGCTAAAAATGGCCAAATTTTAAAATTTTTCTCATGTTTTATAAGTGTTTGAAGACACGAATGTAGGTTTTCCGATGGCGAGAATAAGAGTAATTTTTGACTCGACCGTGCGTGTTGAGCACTTAGCTTTGATTCCTTAACCTCACATTAGGCTAAGTCTCTTAAATGAGGACGAGAAATGATAGAGTTAATTATAAGTTACTATGCTAAACGTAGAGTACTCGTATTCTTTCAAAAACTCATGTGTTCTCGTTGTTTACTTATTCTCCCTTCGCATGTAAATATTTTTTGCTTAATAAATATTGATTTAGCGGTTTAGTTAGGATTGTTGGGTTTCTAGTCTTTTCTAGTAGCTTCCGTGTAATTAAATTGGGAAGACATTAAGGTATCGCCAGCGTCACGGTTTTGAAGTATTGGCAACCCGAATAATCGAAAGCTTCACCCAATAATAAGATTTCAAGTGCTCACCTAAATCAAGCAAACAATTTGAAGCCCCACAAGGCCTAAAATCTATGCAAAATTGAAAGTGAATCAAGCCTTAATCTTCGAAGCTTTAAAGATCCAAAATTCGCTTTAGCGTGAGGATATACGTCTTTGGCTAATAAAACCACCGATGAGGCGGATAATAAAAGGCAAGGCAAGACCGAAGTCATAATAAAAGCTTCATGGCGAAGTTGAATAAAAGATGGAGGTAAACCAAAGATAATAAGGCCCTTCCGTTAGGGGGCATATAAAAGTCTTGGTAATAAGTCTCATGTTCAAAACCGTTATAAAACCGTGTTTATCGATTCTTCTTGTCAACTTAATTTTTTAACATCGTTGTCTATTAGGAGGGGTTATTGATTTGATGGTCTTAGTTACACCGTTAGGACTCTATTTTTAGACCTAAATCTCTATTATCGCATAAGTCAATGATGTATCCTCGTGATCATTAAGACATAATAAAATATAAGAGATACAACTTAGGAATAATGGGAGAATAAGTACGTGATTAGGGCATATGAGTAGTGTTAACATTACTAACTTATAATGACAATGATCTCGTTGCACGCTTGGCATGGAATTAAGGTGAAAATCGAGGACGATGAAATTATTTCTAACGAAGCATTCACGTGTTCTTATTCTATGAACCTAAACGTCCCATTTTGCGATGAAAATCATACATTATGTCTAAAACGCAAGTAGTAGTAGTGTAGCTAGTTTTCATTTCAATAAAAGTGAATAAAATTAAATTTTGGAGTTGTTACGATACTTTATTCTAGCATTGCGTGAGGGCACGGTAATGGTTTAGTATGGGGGAGTGATGAGACTGCTTTTATACATGGTCTCATCGTCCAAATCGGGCTTAAAATCAATTAAATATCATCAAATATGCCAAATATATGCTCGTGTTTGTTACTTGTGTATTTTTAGGTACGGATATTGAGGAATTGGCAAAAGATCACAAGAATCATTCAAAAACGAACACTGGAAACGAAGTCGCACAATGAACCGGGCCCAAGTTTGGAAATTTGCAAAAAGACCCCTCAAGAATTGAAGATTGGCAACTTTAGTCCCTCATCTTTGAAGAACTTGTCACAATTGACCCTCCAAATGTCAATTGTACAAGAATGGTCCTTGATGTTTGAAGATACTACAAGATCAGCCCTTGAAATATCAAGAATATGCATTAAAGGCCCTTGGATAAAGTTTTGGAAGTTTTTGTGCCACTTTTGACAACTTGCCAAAAGTTGTCAAAGGCAAAATAGGCGTTGATAGCATATTTTTACAAAGTGGAAGAAGTATGAAAGCTTGGGGGCCAAGTCTGCCAAACAGCAAAACCTCCATACCCAACCATCTCTTGACACGTCATACAACCCACCCATTCACCCATACCCTACCCGACCTTACCCAGTCCAATACCCAAAACCGGTTTTAATTAAATAACCAGGGTCAAACCCCAGTCAAACCCACCCCACTTCCCACCAAAACACCCTTTTTAAATCTTTCTTTACCCAAACTGGATTAAACCCCCCTTAATCCCCCACTTAAACCCTAATCCTACCCAGACCCAATTACACCCAAACCAAAGGGTTTTTCCCCTATATTGTCCAGATCCTTAATTGAGGTCACCCTCATCACATCCCACACCCAAACCGTGACCCTAGACAACCCCATGTGAAAGTGGACCCCTCCCCTGCTCACGTCCCATTCACCCAAACCCAATGCCCGACCAAACCAACATCCAGAATCACTCTCCTTGGTCCCCAAGGCATTTTGAACGTCTTTAATCAAATCTCCAAGCTGGCACATCACATGAACACCTTTTGACCAAGAATCAAGAGTGAAGACCCAAGGGCTTTATTGGTATTTCCAGCAATTAGGGTTTCAAGCTTTGTAATATTTTATTTTTATTCTAGATAGTTCTATGTTCTAGTATATAATGAGACGACATGTGTCTCATTTAGTTGTTCCAGAATTTCTCTCTCAAATTTATGTAATCCGTTTTTTATTAATGCAAAGTTTGGTGTTTGTTTGAAATACAAGTGTAATTCCTTTTGATTAATTAAAAGAGTTGGTACTAAAAGAGAAGAGAAATTCTGAGTTCCATTTTTATTGTGAAACACCTTGAGTGTTTAAGGTTTTCAAAAAGGTTTTGAAAATATCTTGTTAATTTCAGAAAATCCAAGAGTTTGAGAAGTGAAAGTGGATCATTCTCCTGGATTTTGTGTTATTGTTCTTCTTTTTGAGAAGTGTTAAAGGTTTTAAGGATTTTGGAAAAGGTTTCAAAAAGTTTCAGAAAATCAGAAAGTGGTATTTTTTCTTGTGTTTGTCTTTTCTCTTAGCAGGTTTAAAGGATTGTTGTTGACCAAGGATCTGCATAGACCCGGGTCTATAGGAGGTGACATCAGTCACTGAGGGACATGGATGTAAGTCCCTCAAGGTAGAATCCTTTTTTTCATCTTAATTTTCAGTTTTTGGTCATTTATGTGATTTTTGTGGAAATTGCATGAAAGGTGTTCATGAGCTTATTTATCTGTTTGATTTTGCTTATTTTGGTATAATATGCATATCTAGTTAGTTTAGAATCAGTTTGAATTGGTTTTAACTTGCTTTGGTTTGTAAAAATTTGAATTTCAGAAACTTAAGGAGTGTTTGGCTTTGTGTTTTAAACAGGTTTTGTGTTAAGTTCTTGAATTAAATCTGGTTTGAAAACACTTGTTAGGTGTTGTTTAGGTTGTGTATTAGTTGTTTATCAGCTTTGCATAAGTTTGGAACAAGTGTGTAAGTGAAAAAGGGAAAAAGTTAGCTTAAATCTGCTTAGTCATTTTTCTGCATGATTTTGATGAAATTTTGAGCTTAGATCTTGTAATCTGTTAGACCCAAGGTTGTTTAAGGATTGGTTACTGTTTTTATGCTAGTTAATGTGATTGTGTGCAAGTTTGTGGACTTTGAATCTCACAATTGTGCAAGTGAACTTAGCTAAAAGTCACCAGACCTTATTATCCATATCAGAAACTTGATTTTGCCTGTTTTGCTTGATTTGTGTTATTTGGAGTGTTGTTCTTGCTTGTTTGCTCCTAAGTATTGACTCCTTGTACTCCAAAGAGTACAAGGGTGCCTGCTTGTCCATTAAACACCCACAAATACTCAGGTCAAGTCCTCTTGACCATCATTGCACCAGTGAAGACATACAAAAGTTCTTCCTTGTGTTCATCAAAAACCAAGTTTGATCTGAGCACGTTTTGGTTCCTTTTTGGTTTAATCTTGTATAAAATTTGATTTGGCTTGTGTTTTTGTGAGTTAAAGAGTGTACTGGTTGAGTTTTAAAAGTAAAAAAAAAAGAGAAATTTGTGCAAAAAGCATACCCCGCCTGGACTCGAACACGGGACCCCTCGTTGGGGGAGTATACGTGTTTACCAGTGATCTAGATAGCTTTTTACGTTAGAGTTTCATTTCATTATCTATTTAACCCCTTTTTCAATTAAGCTTATTTAAAAAAGCCGTAGCTAATTTAGCTTATTGGCTTAGTTTATTTAGTAGTTAGCAATTTTCCTAGGGCTTAATTTAGTTTTCAGACTTTTCTGTTTAAAAATATTATTTTTCCCTTTATTTAATTATTTATTAAGATTATTTTTAAATTAAATTTTAGAAAGTAAAGTAAAAATAGTAAACAGTATTTTAAAAATCCAAATAAATAGTTTTTAGGTTTTTAATTTATATTTTTGAGGTTTACATATCAAAAAGTTTTCAAAAACCTTAATTTTTAATTTTATTTGATTTTAGGGTTTTTAGACAACTTTAAAAATTAATATAAAATTAACTAAAGGTTTTAGAAACTTTAATTTACATTTTTGTTCTAGTTAGAATATTTAGGATTTTTGGTAATTTTTTAGAATTAATTTAAAAACTTTTTATTTTTTGGATTATTTTAATATTATTTTATAAAGAAAAATTCAAAGTTTAATTTTTAACTTTTTTTCATTTTTCCTAGGTTAAGGAGATTAAATTAGGAACTTTTTCACTTTCCAAATATTTTTTAGGCTTTTCAATTAATTTTTAGAATTAATTTAATATTTAATAGATTTTAATAGTTTTTAGGAGTTTAAAAATAGTTTAATTTGGTTTTAAAATTTTTAAAAATAGTTTTTAGCTTAATTAGGTCATTTCTGAGGTTTACAAACTATAAAATCTTGTTTAGGGCTTTTTAATATTTAAAAGTGATTTTTAGGGCTTTAATTAGCATTGAAAAGTCATTATTTAATTAATTAAAAGGTTTTAGTGAGTTTGGATTTTTTGTAAACTCTTAGAATTTCATTGTGGATTTTTAGTAATTTTTAGGAATTTTTAGGTTAAAATTTTAATTTTTATGTTTTTTTACGTTTCTACGTCTTAACTTTCTAGTAGTGTTTTTGTTAATTTTTATTTTTTCGTCTTCGTCATTTTTTTCTTATCTTTTCTTCTTGTTAATAATCAAAAACATTAATCAATCATTCATTACACAACACACGTGCCTCCTTGGGAAACGAACTTGGACTTCATTTTGGTCATTAGTGCTCGGTTTTCCTAAACCGACACTTAATACTACCACTATTTGTCATCCTTTTCCTAAAGGGTACAAAAACACTACATCACTATCCACTTTGAGATTAAAGTCATTTAAGATGGGAGGAAATTTTTTGTATCTTTTATTTATGGAGAAGTCAATCCGAAAGATAGAGTTAGCCTTTGGGATAATTTGTATGATTTTATGGCCACTGTCAAACAGGAGCCGTGCGTCATGCTTGGAGATTTTAACGTAATCCTAAAGATTAATTATCCGGGGAGTGGTATTATGAAGAAAATGGATAGGATTATGAGTAATAGTGGGTTTGTTGATCTATTTAGCTCCTGCTATGCATGTTTCTTGCCTTATGTTACATTTGACCACTGTCCGGTATTACTTGTAATGTCTGATAATGTTATTAGAAGAAAGAGATCCTTCAGGTTTATGAACTATCTTACCCACAAAGATGAGTTTCATAAAACTGTTAAAGATAATTGGTATATTCTAGTTAAAGGATATGCTATGTATACCTTTGCTAAGAGGCTTAAAGGTATGAAGTATCACATGAGAATGTTAAATAAACAAAATGGGAATGTTTTTGAGAAAACTAAGATGCTTAGGAATGAATTGAAACTGGTTCAAAGAGAGTTAGATGGGGATCCTCATAATGTTGATTTAAGATATATGGAAATGATCTTTAACTCGGCTTACAGGAATGTTGTCCTGGATGAGGAGAGAGTGCTTAGGCAGAAGGCGAAAGTTGAATGGCTAAGGGAGGGAGATCAAAATACTGCTTACTTTCATAACTTGCTTAAGGGAAGGCTGAAGAAGAGCAGAATTATTTGTGTTAAAGAGGATATGGGAAATAAGTATGTTGATGATGCTGTTGCTGAACAGTTTGTGAAACATTTTCAGAATTTCCTTGGTTCGAGTGATGAAGTTTTCCCTATTGTTGGAAATACGTTTTACGTATTAAGAAGGATCGGTCACTCCAACGATAGTCCATGTAATAGCTCGTAGTTTAGTTAACTTTATTTATTAAACAAACAAAGTCAAGCCTA
Organism: Glebionis coronaria; assembly: GCA_025667525.1. Taxonomy (NCBI): domain Eukaryota; kingdom Viridiplantae; phylum Streptophyta; class Magnoliopsida; order Asterales; family Asteraceae; genus Glebionis; species Glebionis coronaria. Next base: position 309,610,584 of record CM046878.1, read on the forward strand.
GCCTACAACATGTGTAGGCCGGCCCAACATTGTAAGCCCAAGCCCATCACAAGGCTTGGGTATATAAACCCTCTCCTTTGATGGAGAGGGTGGTGTGGTTTCATTATTTTCACATAGTAAACATTGGTTTCTCTCTCTAAGTGTGTATGTAATCCACCATCTCTCTATCTCTTTCTCTCTCTAAAAACATAAGCAAGATTTACAATCCTACAAATGGTATCAAGAGCCATGGGATGATTGTTTAGTTCTTGTATTTGTGTTCTTGATTCTCGCCATTTTTTTGATCCATTTTCATACGAACCAAATTTTTTTTTGTGTTTTTATGGGTTAATCTTGATTTACTTCATCTTATTACTTGTTATAGTGATTTGGTATTGTTATTTGGGTTAAAAACACAAAATTTTTTGGTTGTTTGATTCATTTTTTGGCCTAGAATCTTGAATTGTTGGTGTTCGTGTACTGTCCGAGAAACAAGGTAAGGAGGAATCCATAGTACGATCTGAAGTTGCGATTGCATAAACCCTGGGGGTTTCTACTTGCGATCCATCGTCACGATCTGGTGTTACGATCTAACTGCGATCGGTAGTGCGATCCAAGTTGCGATCTTGACTTTGATAGCTCACTACGATCCATACTACGATCAAGGTAAGTTTGTCTAGTACGATCTCTCGTTGCGATCCATAGTCCGATCACTTGTTGCGATAAGGGAGTGCGATCAGGGTACGATCGTTGGGTACGATCTGGGAGTCCGATCTAAGTGCGATCAAAGGGAGTGCGATCCTCACTGCGATCTAAGTACGATCATCACTGCGATCTGAGTGCGATCATCACCACGATCTGAGTACGATCACAACCACGATCTAAGTGTGATCACAACCACGATCTGAGTACGATCACAACCACGATCTGAGTACGATCCAACATTTTTTTCAAAAACGTGTTGTAATTTTGACTTGGATTTTTTGGTTTATCGAGGACATAATTTAGGGGATTTTAACATTATTTCTCGGTTTTAACACACTACAACAAACACATTTACTTTCTTTCATTGATCGATCAACTTTGTAAATCTTCACTTATTGAAATGGAGTACACATCTCTTACGGATAAGTCCATCCTCTCGGGTACGGATAATCGTCCACCAATGTTGGTGAAGACTATGTATGAGGAATGGGCTTCCCGAATGGAACTTTATATGTTGAACAAGGAGAATGGACATCTCATTTGGGCATCGGTGCTCAATGGACCATTAGATTATGGTACAGTGACGGAAGGCACAACTACTCGTCCTCGCACAACGGGTGAATTGACTGGAGATATGAAGATTCAAGACAAATGTGATAAGTATGCTACAAACATCATTCTCCAAGCCCTTCCTCCAGATGTCTACAAACTCGTCAGCAAACATAAAGTTGCCAAAGAGTTATGGGATAGAATTCGTGTTCTCATGCAAGGCACCTCGTTAACTAAACAAGAACGAGAGTGTAAGCTTTATGATACTTTTGATAAGTTTGCCTATGTGCCAGGGGAGACTCTCAATGATTACTATCTGAGATTTACTCTATTGTTGAATGAGCTTAATATCTATGGCATGGCAATTCCTACCTTTCAATTGAACACCAAGTATTTGAACACTCTTCCTCCAGAATGGAAAAAATACGTGACGGATGTTAAATTGGCTAAGGACTTGCATAACACCAATGTGGATCAACTTCAAGCTTTTCTTCAACAACACGAATGCCATGTGATCGAGGCTCGGTTGTCTACACCTCAAGTTCATGATCCACTTGCAATGTATGCTTCTCAACAAAACATGGCTTATACTTATCAACAACCATCATACTTGCAGCAGCCACCACCACACATCTATCAGCAACCATCTTATCAACCACCAATGATGCCACAGCAAGACTATCAACAAAGTGTTCATCAACAATATTTTCCACAGCAACCACAATATCAGACATCACCATCACAAGCCAACACTTCTCCAATGGGCTATACTCCTCAGCAAGGATATTTTCCAATAGAAGCACAACCAGCACAAGCTTTCTACTCTAATGAACTTCCACCAATCCAAGCACCAGTCTTTACTCCAAATGATACGCCAGCTGATGTTCTAAACCATCTCACTGCTTACTTGTCAAAACTTGTTGCAACTAGAGGATTTCCACCAACAAACAATCAGCTCCGCACCTCTTCAAATCCTCGACAACAAGCCACTGTTCAAGATGGTCATGTGACGGTGCAACCTATTCAGGGAAGGCAAAATTCATATGGACCTCCTACAAGGACTGGGAACAATCAAGCTGTGAATTCTCAAGCTAATGGAAATGGAAGTCCTAGTGGTCCTAAAAAGGTTGTGACTTGCTACAATTGCCGAGGACAAGGTCATATGGCTAGGGAATGCACTCAGCCGAAAAGGAGAAGGGATGATGCATGGTTTCGAGAGAAGATGTATTTGGTTGATGCTCAGTCTAAGGGGAAGATTTTGGATACAGAGGAGTTAGCATTTCTTGCAGACCCAGGGGCAGCAGATACCGAAGGCATTGCAGTCGTTTCCACTTCTAATGCAGCTTATCAAGCAGATGATCTTGACGCATATGATTCGGATTGTGATGACATTCACTCTGCCCAAGCTGCTCTCGTTGCTAATCTTTCTCACTACGGTTTTGATGTCATCAGTGAGGTACCAACCACATCTAATAATATTGATGATAACCAACATCAAGTTGGGCATGAAAATGACAACCTCAAACAGCATTCGGGAACTAGTAACTCAAATGATGTGATACCCAATTCTACACATTTGAGTGAACCTCAACCAAATGCTACGACAGGTATGGAATCTTATGCTCAACATGATTTGGTCATGGCGCCTAAACATATTATTGATCAAATGCATATGGCCCTCAGACAATCCGTAGATACCAATTCCACCCTAACTGCTGAGCTTGCGTTGCATAAAGAAAAGGTCAAAGCTTTTGAAATGGTCCCTCAAGAAGAGAAAATAACATGTTCTGAATTTGACCAATTTCGTTTTGAAAAGATTGAACACTTGAAAGAAATAGAATCATTAAAAGCTAATCTTTCCAATGAATTAAAAGAAAAGGAGTCGGTTGTCAATGATTTTCAGAAACTTAAAATGGATTTCGAAACTCTCGAGTCTAAAAAGGTTGAATCGGAAATTAATGCTACCAAACTTCTTAAATTCAAAGAACAACAGCTTTTAAAACAATACGCTTCCACAGAAAAGGTTCATCTTTTAACTAAATCATTTAAAGAATTCGAACTTAAGCGTCTTCAAGATTTACCACCTAATCCCGGTTATGCAAAACAAGCTCAGGAATATATTCCCGGTCTTTATGATATGACCATAATTGGCAAATCGAAAGAAGAACCTTTTGTTCGTAGTTCTGACGCGACTCAGTCACTTGCGGATGACACTCATTCTAAAATGCTTTCAAAATTCCATACAATTGATTATGATCAACATAACAAAGATCAATTTTCTAAAAAGACCCGCATTCGCTTACAAAAGGAATTAGCTGAATTGACAGTTCTTGTGCCCCAAAGTTTGTCAAATGAAAACCCTCCCAGTACGTCTCCTACACTTGTCAAAAAGGATTTAACGAAGTTAATTCCACCGATAAGTAAGCCGTCCGTTAAATTAAATGCGGTACACCAACACTTAGCCGATTTTGACAAGGTCATTTTGGAACGTACGACGGCTTCGGCCATAACGGAAGGTGAATGGAACTTTGAGCACACTAGAGCTGCGTTTCGAGACGAAATTATTCCATTTGTAAAGAATGTTAAAGCTTGTCTTAGTAATCTTGATCAAGATTTGTAATAATTCGTTTTTAAGTGTAGTTGTCTTCTCAGCTCGATTCGAATTGATATAACGTTTTTAAGCAAAGACTTGATTGTTTTTGGTTATACAACTTTGTTTGGTATCTATTTCTAATTCGCAATTAACAAGCAAAAATGTAAAAATAGCTATATACGTAACCGTACTACACTAAAACAAATTGCAATTACAACATTTAAATGCACGAAATACGAATTTTAACAAAATATAAAACGTAAAATATAAATGCACGTAAATCGAGAAAAGTACTAAAAATTATATCCTTTACTAGTATTATACTTTTGTTATTATTGTTATTACTTGAAATATGAAAATGAAGTTTAAATGGCAGAAATTAAAATTCTTTCTAAATGAAATGTGAGAAACAACAAACTTAACAGCCCAAAATGGATACTAAGCCCAATAGAGCTACACGTCCAACAGACCCCTATTCTAACAAATTATAGTGAAAGGACTAACTTTGCAGTACATTCTAACTAGCAAGGTTATAAAACAACATTAAGGGACTGTGATTGTAAAAATATACAAACTCAGGGACTAAAATCATAGATCACTGAAACTAATACAAACTTAATTTCCAACAGATTACTTGTATTCAAGTTTGTCAGTTTACAAATTCTAAATCAAATTCTTTATTACCATTACAGAAACATAATATGTGCTTAACCAAATTCATCCAGGCCAAGTCCGTTGACGATGAAACGCGGCGCTGAGCCGGTTTAACACAAAACACCTCCAATACTGAATCAAAGCTAAGCTACACCTGTAAAACTGAAATCAAGAAGAGAACTCCTACTGATCTGCTGACATGATCTTCTGAAACAGCAAAGCGCAACCTGCAAAATCGAAGTAAACCGAAGAAAACCCAAACAGATTCTACGATTATGAAACCTACATAAACCGGTCTATAACGAACTAAACAGTAATCAAGTTCTGATCAAACTAACTTCTATAGAACGTATCCGAATTTTAACTGACTTTTACTTTGTGAATGAATATAAGACTAAAGACCTATGCTATTTACTATCCAATCAGGCTGATTTCAACTTTACTAACTGAATTAGACTAAATCTCTAACATTTCAACTCTCATAAAAGGTTCCAAACCAATCAGATAACGAAACAAAATCTATATCTACCCTAGCTAAAAAGAACTCATACTCCAACTCTGACTGAATTACTTAAGGATTTATTAACAGTAACTCTAACTGACTCAACTAATCACTAAACATCAACAAAAACGATTTAAAGAAAGCATCTTGAACTGAAAACTTAACCATTTTCAACAAATTCAGTATTCATTAACAAAACTAGCTATTGAAATCAGAGAAAGGAAATCTCAACAAAAGCTACAATAACTTTCTGAAAAGCTACACACCCTGCGTGAACAGTAATAAGCTAAGAAGAGCAGAAATTAAAGATCATTGAAGCAAACTGTTTAAGAGAAAAGAAAGATTCTATTTAACGAAAATCAGTAAAGAAGATTAAGAGAACTATTCATTTCATTAATGGTGGAAAAATGAAGCATTCGGTTACAACTGTCTAACAGAATTGAAGATGACTGTTAACTAATTGAGTAACTGAAAATAAGAACAAACGTTTTGAGAGAAAACTGAATTAACTAACTACTCCTAACTAACCTAGTGTGTGAAATCTACACCTAAGCTAACCCGTTGCAAATGAGGGCCTTCGTCTTCTTTTATAGGCGTCGAGAGAGGGAATGGATGATGTGTTCTAGCCAATGACCGAATGCCACGTGGAAAATACGAGGATTGAGCTCTTCGTTCTTCATCTTCCAATTTGGGGCTTTCTTCAATTCTTGATTCCAATATAATTAACTTATATCTTCGTGTAGAGGAGAATGAGATGAACATCTTCTCTTCTTTAATCTTTGGCTGATTCTTATTGGATCTTTAATGATTTTCGTTTGCAGGTGTTGGAGATAGAAGGAGATAAAACTGTCTTTCTTTCTCTCTCTTCTTGGAGAAGAAGAAGACGCGTACGTGTTTATGTGTTGTGAGTTTTGACCGGTATTGGTCTTTTTGACCAAGTAAATAAAGTTAATAAACTTTTCAATTAATTCTCTTTTGGTCCCTTATCTTTCATCTTTCATCAAAATGGTTTTGGAAACTTTTAGCAAATCTATCTTTCATCCTTTATGTATTGAAAATTGCACTTAAGTCCTCGATCTTTGGAAATTTGGCAAATAAGGTCCTCGGAGCATCTTTCGTCCTTTTCTTCGTCTTTTATTATGAAAATCCCTTGAAAGCTCGTGTTTCGTCTCAAATGTACCTATATACCTGAAAATACACAAACACCAAATACACGCGTAATTCTGATAATTAACAGTTAAATATGATGTATTTGACTGTGTTTTGAGTGGTATTTGGATCATTATTGATGAGTGTTTTCACACTTATCAACTCCCCTCCACTTGACCATTGCCATGTCCTCAGGCAATGCAGCATTTTAAAGCACCAAGTTACACTTTTCTCATAATTAACCAACCTTGGCCATTTTATGATTTGATAGACTAAACTATACTACATGATGAATGGTTTTGAATATTTACAATGCAATGCAAAGAAAACAATTCTATTTATATCTTTTTGGATTTTTCATAAATGGTTTCGATGGAAATAACTCATAAAGAAATCAATGACTTAGATTAGGGCTTGGGTACCATGGACACTTATCACCCTCAAGTTTCACTTTCCCCATACCAAGCTAGTAAATGGGATCATTGCATTCACAAGTAAAAAGTGCATCAACTTATTCATGACAATTAAATGTGGAACCGGTTATTAATTGAGCAAATTGCTTGTGGGCAAATTTGTCATTATTTAAAGCGTGAAATATAAGAAGTGTAAAATCCAAAAATAAGGAAGCACGGTTTTAATCCTAAGTAATCTTCTCATCCATTACTTGAAAAACCGCTCACAATTAATATAAGTCCGTATTAAGAGTAATAAGTCATTCGCCTTATGTGTAAAATCCTCATGTCATGCTTTCATAAGTAACTACACACTCGCTAAGGAAAGAAAAATAAAACTCACGCAATAATTTACATCCTCATCTTTTTGAGATTTTGGATCTTCAACCCCGCAACCCGTCAAGGTAATATTGGATTGGAGCAATCTATTGAATCCCCGCAACCCGTCAAGGTAATATTGGAACTCAATAGTCACTATAATTAACACCACACTGCCCCTCTTGGGAGTCTTGCATTATTTTTTTTCTTTCTTTTTTTTTTTTTTTCTAGCCACTCATTTTTTTTTCATAAGCCGCTCTTATTTTTCTTTATTCCTCACAAAGAAATTTGAAAAGAAGAAAAGGAAAAACACCCGCTAAATATGGAGCATGACACAAGTCTAGTACACATAAAACGTGCTAACTTAGAATCTTAAGACGTACTCATATCAACCATAAATGATTAGCCAAAAATGCATAAGAGATTACAAACCAATTAAAACCGTACTTGATTATTTATTAACAATTATATACATGCGTAGAAAATAGAGATAAAGAAGAGAAGGGTTTAGCCACAAGTAATTGCCATGAAGTCTATCTAGCCCTTTTACACTTGCTTCAACTCTATCATTTCCCATTCTCCACAAATTTAAAATTTCAAAGAATGAAATTGGTGGAAGCTTAGCCTAATAGACCAATGAAGGACTACATGGTTAAGGATACTAGCTAGAGAATGCTAAAATAAGCAAACTCGGGTTGAGTCAAAATATCCATGGCGGGCCTAATATGTCAAAGAAGTCTAAATTTGTTAAAACCATGTTTTATTATATTTTTTTCTTTTTATATATTTTTGATGAAAAATAAAAGAAGAAATATATACAATGCAAATGTGTTATGCAAATGAAAAATGATTGATGCAAAAATTATGAATGCATATTTTTGTTGGCCAAAGTAGATCAAAAATTCGAAAAATGTTTGAAAAATTAATTTTCCCAATTATCATGAAGTTAAGGCAATGGTCTAGGTAAGGTCACTTCGATAGAAGTCTCCCCTACACTTAAGATAAACATTGTCCTCAATGTTTAAGAGTATTGGAGTGAACTCCCCTACACTTATGACATTGATTACTTTGCTTAACCCAAGTTAAGGAAAAGACAACTAAAGGGTATTCATTTTAAGCACAAATGTTGAATATCACAATAGCAAAAACTAATCGAAGTGAACCAGAAACACGGGCCTCCTCCATAAGCTCCAAGCATGAAATGTGAGAGAGCAACCCTTGAAACAAAACACGAAAAGACGAAGAAATGCACCCCTCCACTTCAACTCGACTATAACATCCTTTTAATTAAACTTAACCTATTGAAAATCTACTCTACGTTTTCTAACCTAGTTATTCATTGCTTGAGTTTTTTTAACCCTAAGTCGCTAGCTCGACTCGGCCCCGAATTAAGTTGTCCTTGGGGAAACCATCATGGAGAATAAAGAATATCCACTTTGAAGCACGTCTCACATGATACACTCAAACTTAGCACGTTGCCATTTACTATAAGATTTACCATATCCGCCTCGATAAATGGAACGGTCCAACGTGTCTCAAGTTTTTCCAACATACAAAATCTCTCAAATATGAAGCACACCAGGATCAAATACAAAGTTTCCATCTCTACATATGAACAACTCCAAAATAGGTAGCATCAACAAAGTAAGCTCATACAAGAAGCGCATATCAATCGAAGGCACACTCTTAAGTCGAGTAGATGAAAACCAATTTTTTCCAAACATATGTATCCCAGGATCAAAAACCTTTCCCTTCATGGGAAAATAAGAAGATGAACTCGTATCAACCATATAAGATTCCCCCTTAGTAATCAAAGCATCATGAGAATATGAAGGTGTAGGTATCAAAACATTCATAACAAGTATATCCATATTAGGCTCATCATCATCAAAAGGTGGGAAATCTTCCATAGAAGGCATAGAAAAAGGAGGATCAAGATGAATAGTGTCTTGTGAATGAGGTGTAGGCTCTAGGTTCCCAAAAAGCAAGTTCTCACTAAGACGAATCTCGTCTTCCCAATTAGAATCACTATCATCAACCTCAATATCAATATTATCAAGATAAGCCTCTATGGTGTCATCAATATCCATATGAGAATCCATATCAAAGGTTTTGGGTTCTAAATGTGCCATAGGTGAAAAAGGATCAATCTCTAAGAGTATAGGATCTTCATCAATAACCAACTTCAAGGGTGGGAGGTTGGGAATAGAAGGCTCAAAAGAAGATGTATTGAGATAATCACTCAAAGGGATGATATCATCATGAAAGTCAATAGGTGCAACCTCAAAAACCGGTGAAGAAATGTCAATGAAAGGTTCTTCTTCTATGGAATCATCATTATGGTGTGTGCTCAATGATTCAATCGAGGAGATAAGATGATAAACGTTTGATAAAACCTCACGAATATGAACATCTTCCACTTCTTCTATATGAGCAACATCATCATCCAAATTAGGAATGTCATCTTGACATGAAAAGTCCTCGGATAATATATCATAAGATGCCTCACTAGAATCACAATCATCATCCTCTACTTGTGGAAAATCTTGCATAAACTCTTCCTCAATCTCATTATCCCTTTCTTTGAACAATTCATCAAGATCAAAATCACCAAAATCACTAGTAGTAGCATGAGAGTCAACATGTGATGAAATCTCAATGTGATCATGAGGAGAAGTATCAATAGAAGGCTCATCACATGGTTCAATGGAAATACCCTCAAACTCTCTTTGGATTGGGATAAGGTTCTCAACACTAGAAACGGTTAATTCTTCTAAATTGGTGTTTGTATTAGTGCTAAGAGGCTCGTCCCCCATGGTTAAAGAGTCGGTGGTTGCCACGTGAGGTAAAGGTGATGAAGGTGTGTCATCATTAAGTGTCATACAACTCGAAGGTTCCTCAACATCTTCATCTAATAATGGATCAGGCCTACGAGTAAAAGTAGTCATGTAATGTCCGTCTTCCTCGATTATAAGAGTCTTAAGGAATAAATCATTTGAATATTTCCTGAGGCGACAAGAAAATTTGTTCAACGATTCACGATACAAATCACCGAATTCCTTGTAATCATATTGCCGAGACTCAATTTCCTTTTCCTCAGTAGAGTTAATTAATTCCTTTAACAATTGATGCGTGTCTTTCATTTCCTTGTAGCTCATGTTTTTCATACCATCAAGCATCTTATAAACGTCATCGTACGACTTGTCATTTTTCTCGAGTAAAGAATGAAACTTCTTGTCATTATCAAGGACATAGGATGGCGGATCTCTCGGTCTACAATCATAACCATAATGGGGTTCTTTTCCACAAAACTCACATGAATAAGTCGAAGAATAGGGTGGAGGTGGATTTCCATAATTAGGTGGATTATAGTTTTGAAAAGAGTCATGATGATGAAAGTTCTCATGATTGTAACCTTGAAAATTCCCTTTATCACTAATAGTATCATCCTCAGCATCAACTCTCAAAGACGGCTCAATATCACATGGTAAAACTCCTTGAGTTAGATAAGATTGTACACGGAGAAGTTGTCTTTGCCAATTTTCCTCGAAACGTCCAAGTATTCTCCTTTCCATCTCTTGAAGTTTCCTCTCAAAGGATTCACGAAATTGAGAGACATTTTGCATATTCTCTTGGTTAAACCCTTGATTATATCCTTGATTATGAAAAGTTTCTTGATTATAGCCTTGAAAATTATCATTAGTTTGAAAACCTTCATTGTGTGAAAATCCTTGATTATGAAAAGTTCCTTGATTATAGCCTTGAAAAGTATCATTATTTTGAAAACCTTCATAATTGGAAAATCCTTGGTTTTGGAATGGCACATTAAAGGTTTGATCATGAAATGATGGTGGAGGTTGTGATGAAAAACCGGAATATCCCATATAGTCATTACAAGTGTAGTCCATTCGAGTGTTAGGTTGAAAATTAGGGTTCTCGGTTCCATTGTAAGCATATCCCTCCCCATAATAACCATTATTTTGATCACATAAATAAGTATCGTGTGGACCACCACAAGTCGAACAAGACGGATAATTAGCGGTGGCGGATTGTTGTTGCAAAATCTCCAACATGGAACGAGTATCCATGTGTAACAAGGTGGCCGAATGTATATACAAGTATAATGACGTCTAAAAGCTTCCTCGGGAAAGGAAGTGATACACCAAAGGTGGTATGTTTACACGTGTGCGAGTACACGTGTAAGTAAACACGAGGAATGAGGGAGTAGCCCTCGGTCGACTTTTGAAGGAGAAGAGATTATCTCCCTCGAGGTTCGATATAAAATATCCACAAGAAAATATATATATAATTACTACTTGGGTGCAAGACCTCCAATTAAGCCTTCCTTCTTAGAATACGCACTAGTGAACGGGGGGTTAGGTGGCGCGAAGCACTTAAGTACCTATTGACCCTTAGACGGCATTTTATAGCACGTCGCCTATCTATTCACTTTAGTAGTTTGTATTCTTCGAATTATTGCCAATTGGAAGTATTTATCTATTCTTGCTTAATTTTATTTGATCGATACGCGTGTCAAGGACCGGAACGCCCCTCAACACGGTGTATTGCCTCGGCAATACTTATGGAGATAGGTAACTTGGTTGTTTTTATACGTATACTTATTTACATATAATAATATATAAAAAATATTTTTGTATTTATTTGTTTTTTTAAGAAAAATACTATATCTACGTAAAAAGCGATGAAATCGATATAATATATATTTTTTTTGTTGTAATCTTTTAGGAAAAAGATTACTTTTTGGTTTTTTTATTTTTTTGGTTCAATTCTTTAGGAAAAGAATTGATTTTGTGATTTTTTATTTTTTTGTATTTTTATCTTTTTGATTTTTTTAATCTTTTTGATTTATAATACGTAAAAATAACGTTCACAAAGTGAACGGATCCCAAAATCCAATCGTCTCACTCGAAATCGTTAATCTTCACGAAAAGAACCGGCAGCGGCGCCATTTAATAATTCGTTTTTAAGTGTAGTTGTCTTCTCAGCTCGATTCGAATTGATATAACGTTTTTAAGCAAAGACTTGATTGTTTTTGGTTATACAACTTTGTTTGGTATCTATTTCTAATTCGCAATTAACAAGCAAAAATGTAAAAATAGCTATATACGTAACCGTACTACACTAAAACAAATTGCAATTACAACATTTAAATGCACGAAATACGAATTTTAACAAAATATAAAACGTAAAATATAAATGCACGTAAATCGAGAAAAGTACTAAAAATTATATCCTTTACTAGTATTATACTTTTGTTATTATTGTTATTACTTGAAATATGAAAATGAAGTTTAAATGGCAGAAATTAAAATTCTTTCTAAATGAAATGTGAGAAACAACAAACTTAACAGCCCAAAATGGATACTAAGCCCAATAGAGCTACACGTCCAACAGACCCCTATTCTAACAAATTATAGTGAAAGGACTAACTTTGCAGTACATTCTAACTAGCAAGGTTATAAAACAACATTAAGGGACTGTGATTGTAAAAATATACAAACTCAGGGACTAAAATCGTAGATCACTGAAACTAATACAAACTTAATTTCCAACAGATTACTTGTATTCAAGTTTGTCAGTTTACAAATTCTAAATCAAATTCTTTATTACCATTACAGAAACATAATATGTGCTTAACCAAATTCATCCAGGCCAAGTCCGTTGACGATGAAACGCGGCGCTGAGCCGGTTTAACACAAAACACCTCCAATACTGAATCAAAGCTAAGCTACACCTGTAAAACTGAAATCAAGAAGAGAACTCCTACTGATCTGCTGACATGATCTTCTGAAACAGCAAAGCGCAACCTGCAAAATCGAAGTAAACCGAAGAAAACCCAAACAGATTCTACGATTATGAAACCTACATAAACCGGTCTATAACGAACTAAACAGTAATCAAGTTCTGATCAAACTAACTTCTATAGAACGTATCCGAATTTTAACTGACTTTTACTTTGTGAATGAATATAAGACTAAAGACCTATGCTATTTACTATCCAATCAGGCTGATTTCAACTTTACTAACTGAATTAGACTAAATCTCTAACATTTCAACTCTCATAAAAGGTTCCAAACCAATCAGATAACGAAACAAAATCTATATCTACCCTAGCTAAAAAGAACTCATACTCCAACTCTGACTGAATTACTTAAGGATTTATTAACAGTAACTCTAACTGACTCAACTAATCACTAAACATCAACAAAAACGATTTAAAGAAAGCATCTTGAACTGAAAACTTAACCATTTTCAACAAATTCAGTATTCATTAACAAAACTAGCTATTGAAATCAGAGAAAGGAAATCTCAACAAAAGCTACAATAACTTTCTGAAAAGCTACACACCCTGCGTGAACAGTAATAAGCTAAGAAGAGCAGAAATTAAAGATCATTGAAGCAAACTGTTTAAGAGAAAAGAAAGATTCTATTTAACGAAAATCAGTAAAGAAGATTAAGAGAACTATTCATTTCATTAATGGTGGAAAAATGAAGCATTCGGTTACAACTGTCTAACAGAATTGAAGATGACTGTTAACTAATTGAGTAACTGAAAATAAGAACAAACGTTTTGAGAGAAAACTGAATTAACTAACTACTCCTAACTAACCTAGTGTGTGAAATCTACACCTAAGCTAACCCGTTGCAAATGAGGGCCTTCGTCTTCTTTTATAGGCGTCGAGAGAGGGAATGGATGATGTGTTCTAGCCAATGACCGAATGCCACGTGGAAAATACGAGGATTGAGCTCTTCGTTCTTCATCTTCCAATTTGGGGCTTTCTTCAATTCTTGATTCCAATATAATTAACTTATATCTTCGTGTAGAGGAGAATGAGATGAACATCTTCTCTTCTTTAATCTTTGGCTGATTCTTATTGGATCTTTAATGATTTTCGTTTGCAGGTGTTGGAGATAGAAGGAGATAAAACTGTCTTTCTTTCTCTCTCTTCTTGGAGAAGAAGAAGACGCGTACGTGTTTATGTGTTGTGAGTTTTGACCGGTATTGGTCTTTTTGACCAAGTAAATAAAGTTAATAAACTTTTCAATTAATTCTCTTTTGGTCCCTTATCTTTCATCTTTCATCAAAATGGTTTTGGAAACTTTTAGCAAATCTATCTTTCATCCTTTATGTATTGAAAATTGCACTTAAGTCCTCGATCTTTGGAAATTTGGCAAATAAGGTCCTCGGAGCATCTTTCGTCCTTTTCTTCGTCTTTTATTATGAAAATCCCTTGAAAGCTCGTGTTTCGTCTCAAATGTACCTATATACCTGAAAATACACAAACACCAAATACACGCGTAATTCTGATAATTAACAGTTAAATATGATGTATTTGACTGTGTTTTGAGTGGTATTTGGATCATTATTGATGAGTGTTTTCACACTTATCAATTTGTATTTGGAAATAGAAGAAGTTAAACGTGTTTTCAATGAAATGGATGACGCTTATGAAAATAGTTTACTTGAAATAGAACGAGTTTCACGCCAAAATGATCAGCTTCTGAAGCAAGTGATGTCTCATGATATTATTTCCGTCTGTGTGAATAAACGTGTTGATAATGATTCTACTGTGCATAATGTTGAAACTGTGGATAATGTGGTAGATAGTACTTGTCACGAATCTGACGCTGAATTTTAAAAGCTTCAAGATTCATATTCTTCGCTTTTAAAACGTTTTGATGAGATTCAAACACATTGTATTTCGCTTGAATTCAAGCAACAATTTATTCAAGAAATCTTTGAAACGTCATTCGAAGGTGTTAATATCGATGATGCAAATTTTGAAAAGAATTTTCGATTGAATTTACAATCAAAACAGCGTCAGCCAAGTGACAAAGTTGCTAACTCTTTGCCGATAGAAATAGAGAAATCTAAGGAGCTTAATTGTGTGAACGTACTTGAGGCCGCTGAGAATTTTAAACTTGATCTAGATAATCGAGTTTCCAAGATCTTGTCCAAAGTTGATAACTTAAAACAGAAAAATACACGACTCTTCGATTCAGTACAGCCCGCATGTGTTGATACCACTGCAAAAAATCAATCATTGATTGAACAATTGAATCAAAAGTCGGTAGAAATATCTCATTTGAGGGAACAAATTTGTGATAAGAATCTGGTCTTGGCTGAGTTAAAAGAAACACTTCGTACTCTAAAAGGTAAGAATGTTGTGGATAACGCAGCCACTGTCTTAGCATCGCCCTCTAGTGCAATCCAAAGGAACCTTATAGCCGTCACACCACTTAACAAGGGCCCTAGGACTAAACCATCTCAAACTTTGGTCACTAAAGATAAGGCGGAATCAAAACCAGCTTCTAATATTCCCGTGTTGCCTTCTACAGGAGTAAGCACCACTACTAAGGCTCAAAGATCTAAGCTTAAGAGAAACATGAAGAATGATAGGATCTTGCCCCCATCTAGTAGTCAAGTGAAGAAGAAAGTAGAAGCCCATCCTAGGAATGTTATTTCTGTTTTGAATAAAAAGAATCATGTAGCTAAACCTAAAGGCTCTGCGGTTGTGTAGCGTTCTAAGCCTACTGTGAATTCTAATTTGAAATGTTGGAATTGCAATGAATGTATGTTTTCTAGTCGTCATGATTCTTGCCTTATTGACCATGTGAATGAGATGTATGCCCGAAGAAATGGATTAGAATGGAAACCGACTGGGAAAGTGTTAACCCAAGTTGGTTGGATGTGGCGCCCCACTGGTAGAACTTTCACTATAGTAGGAAATACGTGCCCTTTGACTAGGATCACTCCCACTACAACGAAGAAAGCGTGCCCTTTAACTAGGAGTACCAAGGCTACCAAAACACAAGCGTGTCCTTTAACTAGGAACACCAACACTACTGTAGGAACAAAGTGCCCTTTAATTAGGTCTACTCCCACTGTAGTGCCCGCGAATAATCCAAAACCTAAGAAAGTTGGAACAATAAAACATGTTAGTGCTACAACTCACATTAGAAAATGTAGGAAATCTAAGGGTCAAACACATGTTAGCAATTTTGATAATCTTATATATGTATCTGCTAACACTCCGGAACCAATAGTTTCCAATGCATTGTCTACTGTTGTTATTGAAAACAGGTGGTCCAAATTGTTCTCTGGTATTTGGACTCTGGTTGCTCCAAGCATATGACCGGAGATCGCTCTCAGCTCAGAAATTTCGTCAGCAAGTTTCTTGGTACAGTTAGATTTGGAAATGATCATATTTCAAAGATAATGGGTTATGGTGAATATTATATTGGGAATGTGATAATTTCAAGAGTGTATTACGTGGAAGGTCTCGGTCACAACTTATTTTATGTGGGACAATTTTGTGATGCAAACCTAGAAGTTGCTTTTCGAGAGCATACCTGCTTCATTCGTAATTTGGAAGGGGTTGATTTATTGAAAGGTACTCGAGGGAATAATTTGTATACTTTGTCTCTACAAGACATGATGGCCGCCTCTCCCGTATGTCTTCTCTCCAAAGCATCGAAGACTAAGTCATGGTTATGGCATCGACGGTTATCTCATCTTAACTTTGACGCTATTAATCACTTGGCGAAAAACGAACTTGTTCGTGGTCTTCCTAAACTTTCATTTCACAAGGATCATTTGTGTTCCGCGTGTACAATGGGGAAAAGCACTAAGAAATCATACAAACCCAAGACGAAAGACACCAACCAAGAGAAACTTTATCTTTTGCATATGGATCTTTGTGGGCCAATGCGTGTTGAAAGTCTTAGTGGCAAAAAGTACATCCTCGTCATTGTCGATGATTACTCTCGGTTTACATGGGTGAAATTTCTTAAAGCAAAAAATGAGGCACCTAAATTCATCATCAGATTTCTCAAGATGATTCAAGTGCGTCTCAACACTACTGTCCGACGCATTCGTACAGATAATGGAACCGAATTTGTGAATCAAATTTTGCGTGATTATTATGAAGAAGTTGGCATTTCTCATGAAACATCCGTTGCTCGCACTCCACAACAAAACGGTGTCGTTGAAAGGCGAAATCGCACACTTATGGAAGCTGCTCGAACGATGTTAATTTACATAAAGGCTCCATTGTTTTTATGGGCAGAAGTAGTATCTACAGCAGTGTACACCCAAAACCGGTCACTAATTCGTAAACGCCATGGTAAAACACCTTATGAGCTTCTCCATGGAAAAGTACCAGATTTATCATATCTTCATGTATTTGGTTCTCTTTGCTATCCAAATAATGATGGTGACAATTTGGGAAAACTTCAACCAAAGGCTGATATTGGTATTTTCATTGGTTACGCACCCGCAAAGAAGGCATACCGAATCTACAACCGTAACTCTAGCAAGATCCTCGAAACTATGAATGTTGATTTTGATGAGCTGACAGCAATGGCTTCTGAGCAAAGCAGCTCGGAACCCGCACTTCATGAAATGGGACCCAGTAACATTAGTTCTGGTCTTGTCCCAAACAACCCTACTTCATCATTTATACCACCTACTAGGAATGAATGGGATACGTTGTTTCAACCGTTCTTTGATGAATTCTTTACTCCTCCAACTATTGTTGCTCCAGAACCTGAGGTAATAGCTCCGGTAACCGAAGTTGTCGCTCCTGAAACCGAAGCACAATCAGATACATCTGCACCTACAATTGGTCAAGATATACCATCCACAAGTAATTCTCAACCAACACATGTAACAACTACCCACGTCATGCCTATTGATGATGAAGAGGATGATGATGATCACGATTTGGAATTCGCTCAAATGCGTGAACTTCCATTCTTTGGTGTACCAATTCCCGACCCTAATCAAGCCGGGTCGTCCACCTCAGAGGAATCTCCTTCTACAGTTTACTCCAATCCACGGATTCGTGAACATGACAGCAAGTGGACAAAGGATCATCCTATAGATTCTATTATTGGTGACCCTAATCGTCCGGTATCCACACGAAGTCAGTTACAAGAAAGTGCAATGTTTTGTCACTTTGATGCTTTTCTCACTGAAGTTGAACCCAAGACATGGCAACAAGCTTTTACTCAATCATGTTGGATAGAAGCTATGCAAGAAGAACTTAACGAATTCATACGTCTTGATGTTTGGGAACTTGTCCCATGCCCGGATCAAGTGCAGTTACTCACTTTGAAATGGGTTTACAAGGTGAAACTCGATGAGTTAGGCGGTATATTGAAGAACAAAGCTAGACTAGTAGCTCGTGGATACAAGCAATCACTGGGCATTGACTTTATGGAATCCTTTGCACCTGTTGCCCGTTTGGAAGCTATTCGACTATTCCTCGCTTATGCAGCCCACATGAATATGATTGTCTATCAGATGGATGTGAAGACGGCATTTCTTAATGGTGAAATCAAAGAAGAAGTCTATGTTCAACAGCCGGATGGTTTTGTGAATCCTAATTATCCTAATCATGTGTACAAGCTTAAGAAGGCTCTCTATGGGTTGAAGCAAGCTCCACGCGCATGGTATGATCTATTATAACAATTCCTCATCACGCAAGGCTTCGCTAAAGGCAAGGTGGATCCTACGCTGTTCATTCAGAAACGAGGCAAAGATATGATTATGGTACAAATATATGTTGATGATATTATATTTGCAGCCTCGACCCAAACCTTATCGGATGAGTTTGGGACACTCATGTCTTCCAAGTTTAAGATGTCAATGATGGGCAAGGTATCATTCTTCTTAGGTCTTCAGATATCTCAGAGTCCCAGAGGCATCTTTATTAATCAATCCAAATATGCCCTTGAATCGCTTAAGAAATATAAGATGGAATCTTGCGACCCCGTGGACACTCCAATGGTGGAGAAATCTAAGCTTGATGCAGATCCACATGGAGTTGCCGTTGATCCGACACTTTATCGTGGAATGATCGGTACTCTTCTGTATATCACAGCCAGTCGACCTGATCTTCAGTTTGCTATATGTATGTGTGCCAGGTATCAAACTCGGCCTAATGAATTACACTTAGCTACTGTTAAAAGGATCTTTTGATATCTTAAAGGAACCATTAATCGGGGACTTTGGTATTCGAAGGACTCTTCTATTGCACTAATGGCATATGCATATGCGGATCACGCGGGTTGTCAAGATACACGGCGTAGCACGAGTGGAACTTTGAAACTATTAGGAGATCGACTAATCAGTTGGGCATCGAAAAGGCAGAAAAGCGCTGCAATTTCAAGTACGGAAGCAGAATACATAGCTATGTCCGGTTGCTGTGCTCAAATTCTTTGGATGAGATCGCAATTAACCGACTATGGTCTAGGTTTCAACAAGATTCCGATGTACTGTGACAACAAGAGTGCAATTGCCTTATGCTGCAACAACGTTCAATTCTCCCGGTCGAAGCATATTGACATTCGCTACCACTTCATCAAGGAGCAAGTGGAAAATGGAGTAATCGAGCTTTACTTTGTCCGATCTGAGTATCAATTGGCGGATATTTTCACGAAGGCTTTAGATCGCGCTCGAATTGAATTTTTGGCCGACAAGCTAGGAATGAGAACTCTCGCCTGAGACTCTTAAGGAGCTAGCAGATGAACCGAAAGAATAGTGGTGGTAAAACTATTCTCCGTATCCTTGGTGATCATTTGTATATATTGTTTATATTTTTATCCTCAAAAGCAAAATACAAAAATATAAAACCATATAAAAACCATAAAAATTGAAAAATTCAGAAAAATCCAAAAATATTTTTACCTTATTTTTCAAAGGCATGTCTTTTGGTACGATAATATTTACGGCTTTAGAAATGTTGATTAATATTTACACGGCGCCATAAATAGAGTTCGTACAAAAGTTGTACTTATTTCATAAAACATGCCTAGATGGCTTGTAGTTATTTCAGACTGCAACCCGGTTCATATTAAAGTCAAGTATTTCTTATGAAAGCTTTGGCTCACAACGGGAATTAATTTTCTCGGGCAAGGTTTACTTTAAAACCTTGTAAGGGATCAAGTTTACTTTATAACTTGGTCTAACACAAATCTATGTACGTTTCAGTGCATTTATTTGTTAAAACAAGAGAAGTCTTGTTTTTATGAAGCTATCATCTCTACAACCATGTTATCTACAACTGGTATCTACATACTCGACGATGCGACTACTCAACCGATGACTACAACTCTTTCAATAGAACACGGGTCAACAATTGAGGGGGAGCAATTGTCAAGTATTCAGAATCTTCGATGCCGAACGTGCGAAGTTCACAAGTTGGTGTCAAGACTACAATACCAATCGTACATGTGGTGTCAAGAGATGACTTCATACGTGACGAGGCGACCAACATATGCTGACAAGAACCATTTGATCTTATCATATGATGTTCTCATCAATCAGGTCCAACCTTGTCAATTCTTTTTTAATATGGTGAATATGTGATCATGTTACAAATCGGTATCATATCTAATACATTTGATACCATGAAGATAAAACGGACTCGCATTTTTCTTCCCAAAACCTTTGTTAAACCTTCATTAAATCAATTGATATTAAAAACATCGATTGGGTTAATATTTTTAATATGGGGGAGAAAACGTGATTTAATATGGGATATTATCACAAATGGTTTGACTTAATGTGCTGGCTCATCCCGACATGTGCGTAATGTTTTCGAATATCGTGGCATATGTTAAGGGGGAGCAAAACGGATTTGCATATCAAAATGGATTTTCATGGTGACATATACTTACCCAAAACCCATTTATTTCACGACGATGAAGATTGTGGTGACATAAGGATGGTAGGATAGGTCAAGTCCTATGATTCTTCCAGAACCGGAGGAATCTTCCCAAGGACATTCCATAGCTAGAAATAGTAGTCCTTAGGAAAGGTGGAGAAAGATTGTGAACGTAGCTGAATGCCGACCAAGTACTTAAGTTAGCACTGGAACAATCACAACAAGGTGCTAGTTATGACGTATTGGTAAGCATTGAAGGGGTTGAAGAATGAAAAAGAATTGTAAAGATAAAGGGTGTAAAGAAAGAAGCCCTCCTTACAACCTTAGGCAGAAACCGGGTCAATACATATGCTATTGAGATCATTTTTAATGATGCTTGATATTGAAGATAAGAAATCATGGACCCAGTGATGCAATGCACAACCCATCCCAACTAACTCAGATATCTCTCAAAAGGTATTTGTTTTAATCACACGGAGACAACACGTTATCTATTGATTTATTCACTCCGAATAAATTGGTATTGAAATGGTGGCACTCCTCTCCAGCCTCCGATCACTAAAATCCAAAATGCACGATCGAGTCTAGAGCCATTTGAGATCATCAAATATCTCATTAGGACACACTTTCATATTCCCTTGCTTCTTCACACACTGTGAAAAGTAAGAAAGATTTTAAGAGTCCTACGCAAAATCTTCATGATCTTGCCTGAACATCCGAGTAATACGAAAGTATTTACAATGAAGATGGAAATCCTTCTTGAGCGAATATCAAAAAGCTCATGGTAGGTGACTTGTGCGATTCTTTATGAATCAAACTTGTGATAACTGGAAAGCAACGGCTGTTTAATTCTTAACTGAATTTAAACACGTTCCAGGCCTCTACGCAATATCTTAGTGATCTTGCCAGAACACTCAGAGTGATACCTTAGTGTTCACAGTGATGAGTGGAAATCCTTCTAGTGTTAACCTCAAACAGCACTTGGTAGGTAACTTGCAAGATTCTATACGAATCAAGCTCGTGACAACTGGAAAGCAACGATGGTGCGGTTCTTAATTGAATTTCACTTGTTCCAGGAACATGAATTGACGGCTTCAAATCATGCGGATAATTTTATCCAAATGATTCACTCTTTATGTTCGCAGTCAGCTTTGGACGGTCGAATAAAGAGAACGGGTTTACCCGTGAAATCCTGTCAGGAAGTTACTTAATGGAAACTATCCGTCACGGGTACGATATCTAATATCGTCCAACGGTCTTCACCGACCGGAGGTAAAATGCTACCGATTTAGAATGAAATGTTCAAAGCCATTTCGTTCGTGTCTACTTATATTGCGGCATTTGAAGACGGTGGTGTTGCGGAATCCAAGAAGAATTCGTCCCCGGATGCTTATACTTCATGCACTTAATATCTCATCTAATTCAAGAAAGCCTAAAAGTTAAGTCTTCCGCTGTATCGAACTCTGAAGCTTTCAAGAATTACGAAGGTATAAGTATGTAGGACATGGTGTCACGAAGAGGCGAAGATCACAAGTGATGGATGCACGAGATCAAGGCAAGAGATTAATGCTCAAAGATGGATATCAAATATCACATCAGCATGTTCACCTGAAAAGAAAAAGAAAAAGAAAGACAAAGACTACGAGCTCAAGACAAGCATAGTATGCTAGGTTTATTTTATTATTGTAACTTGGGTAACGCCCTTGTTTGGAGTGACCTCCCTTAGGGGGAGATTGTTGGAAATACGTTTTACGTATTAAGAAGGATCGGTCACTCCAACGATAGTCCATGTAATAGCTCGTAGTTTAGTTAACTTTATTTATTAAACAAACAAAGTCAAGCCTAGCCTACAACATGTGTAGGCCGGCCCAACATTGTAAGCCCAAGCCCATCACAAGGCTTGGGTATATAAACCCTCTCTTTTGATGGAGAGGGTGGTGTGGTTTCATTATTTACACATAGTAAACATTGGTTTCTCTCTCTAAGTGTGTGTGTAATCCACCATCTCTCTATCTCTTTCTCTCTCTAAAAACATAAGCAAGATTTACAATCCTACACCTATGGAGATGCCTGATAGTTTGTTCAAGGCTAAAGTGAGTGATGAGGTGACTTTACATTTGGTCAGAAGTGTTTCAAATGGGGAAATTAAGATGGCCCTTTTTTACATTAAGGATGACAAAGCTCCCGGCCCTGATGGTTTCACATCTAGGTTCTTCAAAGCCTCATGGAGCACTATGGGGGATGACTTATGTGCTTCTGTTAAGGAGTTCTTTGTATCAGGTAAGATTCTTGGGGAGCTGAATACTACTTTGATTTCTTTAGTTCTAAAATGTGCTATTCCTTTGAGGGTCATAGATTATAGACCCATTGCTTGTTGCAATGTGGTCTATAAATGTATTAGTATGGTTATCACTAATAGACTTAAGACTGTCCTTAGTGGTATTATTGACACTAATCAGAGTGTGTTTATTGAGGGTAGGCATATATGTGATAACATTAGGTTAGCTCAGGAACTTATGTGTGGGTATAATGCTATTAAGAAACCGGCTAGATGTACGTTTAAGGTTGATATCCAGAAAGCCTATGACATGGTGTCATGGGATTTTTTGGAATTTTGCCTAGGAAAGTTTGGCCTGCATAAGATTATGGTTGGATGGATCATGGTTTGTCTTAAATCTACATCCTTTTCCATTTGCGTTAATGGTGAATCTCATGGGTTTTTCAAGGCCAGAAGAGGACTTAGGCAGGGGGCCCATTTCGCCTTATTTGTTTACAATGGTAATGGAGGTGTTCACTCTCATGTTAAGAAGACAAATTTTGAATGAAAAGAGATTTAAATATCGTTGGGGTTCTAAGAAATTAGGCATTGTTAATCTCTGTTTTACGGACGATCTTATGATGTTTTGCCATGGTGACCTTATCTTAGTTGTTGTTCTTAGAAGAGCTTTAGATGAGTTTTGTTTATCATCCGGTCTTAGACCTAGTATGGCCAAAAGTACGTGTTATTTTGGTAATGTGACTAATTCGATTAGGAATGAGATTAAGATGGTTATGCCATTTCAAGAAGGTAGTCTTCCAGTTAGATATCTTGGCATCCTATTAGACGCTAGACAGATTTCTTGAAGTGATTGTGGGGTTTTATTGGATAGAGTCAAGAAATGAGTTCATGATT
This sequence comes from Glebionis coronaria, assembly GCA_025667525.1. Lineage (NCBI taxonomy): Eukaryota > Viridiplantae > Streptophyta > Magnoliopsida > Asterales > Asteraceae > Glebionis > Glebionis coronaria. Next base: position 309,634,351 of record CM046878.1, read on the forward strand.
GGAGGAATAAGAACCTTTCTTTTGCAGGAAGGTTACAACTTATTGTTTCTGTTCTTAGCTCTCTTACTGTTTACTGGGCTTCCATTTTTGTTCTTCCTATGGGGGTTTGTAATGAAATTGACAAAGTTATGAAATGTTTTCTTTGGGGTGCTGAGGGTTAGTGTTTCCTGGAAAGAGGTTTGCAAGCAGAAAGATGAGGGTGGCTTGTGTTAGCCTTAAAATGTATGCGACTAACGGAATTAAATTAGTTTCATAGCCGGGACTTGCAGAGACTAATATTGTCATATGTAATAGTCCAAGTCCCGTGCTATATAAACCCCTCCATACTTTCATGGAGGGGTGAGGTTGTTCATTTCTTTCTTGTCTTTCTCTCTCTAATAAACACACATTTATTAGAGCAATTCTCTCTCTCTTGTTTCTCTCACTAACAATGGCTAAACACCACTTCTATCCTCCCCGACCTCCGGATCGAACCCGTGTTCATAGTAAATCTAAGTTAACAATTGGCATCAGAGCTAACCGGGGGTGTTTGTGTTCGAGTTCGTGTTTAATCCGTGGTTTGTACTATTCTGGTTGAATCTTTCTTTTAAGTGCTTTTATCAAGTTTCACGTTTTGATATTAGCTAATTTTCACATTATATAAGTCTCGTCTATCATCTCTTCTTTGTCCTTTTTTCTATTATTACCCGTTTTTTTTTGTCCCAACAAATATCATCAGATCAATTTTTTATTGGCAAAAGGACATAAATAACAAAAACTTGGACAGATCCATGTTTTTCGGTATCAAAACCATTTTCCGACTGTTTTTCCGATGGGTTTTTCCGATGTTTGTACATTCCGACTGAAATCCATCGGAAAAGGGTTTATACTTTCCGATGGTTATTAGTTTGATATGAGTGATTTTACTCATATCATTTGTATCTTAAAACGAACTTAAAATGCATAAAATATATCAAAAATGCTTTGTATATGCTTGTTTTGTTTGTTTCATGTGTGTAGGTACCAAGTTCACAAAAACCGGCGAAAATGACACGAGAATGAAGTAAGATCAACAAAGCCAATTTCGAGCTCAACTTTAGCGGATTTAATCTTTTATGAAGCTAATGGGCCAAGTGGATCCACGTTTGCTTAATGGGCTTGAAGACCCATTTATGGGAAATTAAGTACATGTTTTCTACCAAAAGCACATAAAATTGGCCCAAAGTGAAATGAATGAAACGGATTTTGGGTCCAAATCATTTACAAGCCCATTTTCTATTCGTATTAATAAAGGTGTGGGACGTTATTTGGTCTTTTCAAACCTAATTAGGGTTAAACTTGGAGAACGATTATAAAACATATTTACACGTATCTGGTAAATGAAAAGTTATTCAGTCAAATAATTCCCCAACCCACTCACCTTTATTTACGTTTATTAACATCACAATTTACCACCACTCAAACTTTCGATAATACCAATGTATCTCCCATCTCTTATCTCCCCTCCCAAAACAAAAAAAATAACCATAGCCTCCTGTTAATGTACTGTTCATAAAAACCCTAATCAAATAAATCACACAAAAATTGGGGCTTTTTACTCTTTTGATTCCCACGTGTTATTTACACGGATGGGTAAATAATCCCCCATGGATTTTGGATGAGCATGATGGAAGCATATTGTGATCCTCTCACCAACGTGGCAGCATATCATTGGCCTTAACAGCTCATTTTCCCCCGATCATCCAATAAATAGATGACACCTCAGCATCCAAGAAGCACAACTAGCACAAACGGATGCCACGTTGGCAATCCGTGTGCTAGTGTGCGAATATCCACCCTTGGATGATAACAAGAACGAGAGAGAAGATCAAGATGTTGATCTAAGTGCCAAAATTGAAGATGCTTCTCAACAAATTCTCATCAGCAAGGCCAAGGGGTTGCCTATAAAAACCCCTAATTATTCTGTAATTTTTCATTCTAATTTTACTTACTGTTATTATGCAAAATTAGATTTAGGAATTATTATATTTTCAATTTCTTAGTTTTGTAATCAGTTTTCAATGAAATAATAAAAAGTTTATTTAAAGTTTAATTTGTCTCGAATTTTATTATTGTCAGAAGTTTATTGCAATTATTCCTTCTTTTAATCTAATTTGTCATAATATAAAATTATTTCATTGAGCTTCTTAATAGTTTAATGAGATACTAAGTAAATTGTGAATTAAATCAAACCCCAATGGTTTGATTGAAACAAAACAGTATAGTTCGTTTGATGATACCGATTTGAGGTAAGTTGTTTCCGGTCCGAGTTACTGTAACTGGTTCAATCAATGGTGTTTGGTGATGACGTTTCCGGTTCATAAGGTAGCACAGCGCTAACCTTCTACCCAATGGACATCTCCAATAGGTTCTCCTTCTTGTTTAATTTTATTGTTTTATTTATTTAATGAATCTTTTTTTGTTAAATGATGTGATGAATATCTGCTTACTGGTTTTCTATTTTTCTGTTTAAAATAGTGGTTCTAGTAATAATTTGTTTATTTACTATAAATTTCCTTTTAGTTTAATTTTGCTGTTTGGATTTCTGCGCGTTTAGGTTGTTTGGAACTGATTTATGTTAATTATGTTTATTAGATGCAGTACTTGAAATTAGATGAGTTTTTAATGTCATAATTCATGGGCTGTGAGTTTATCTTAATGTTTATCGTAGAATATATAGAGTAGGGTTTGGTCATCAGTAATATAGGAGTAAGGGAAGTTTTATATAAAATCTATGGTAGAATCTGATATCTAGGACTGAGTTGTGTAAGCCTTTAGATTGATTGCTACCTGCAGCGGTTATGTTATATAGGTTTTATGTTTGCTGAGAGTTCTACTGTAGCACTATGAATACTTTTGCATATGAGTTTGTTGTTAATCTTTGAGTTATGTTAGATCTAGTAAGGGTAAGTAGTGTTAGACATTTGTTAATCATTGCTTGTGTGACATGCTATAAGTAGGGGTTGTAGAGTTCGTCTTTAGATTGTTGATTTTTAAAGTTGACATATCATTTTTATGTTGCTGTTAATTCGAACATTATATAGTGAATTTGGATTGACTGTATTACTGTATGTTCATGAATTAATCGTATGAGATTACTGAATAATTTTACATAAGCATTCGTTGAATGATTCATAAATTGTTGTAGAGTACTGCTGTAGCATTTTGAATTGGTTCTGCTGAGTTCGTTTGTAGTTTAGGTTTGGATTTGTTGCTATATATAGTCTGATTGATTCCTGAAATTTTTGTCTGATTTTATATGCACTTGGAATATGTTGATAAGGATTAAATAGCTGCTTGTGCTTTCTTGCTTGTTGACTTGTTTTAATCTGTGTTATCTTGCTGATATAGCTAACCAGACGATTTGTTTGGTTTGTTTATTTACCAAAATCTGTCCAAAAAATTAAATCATTCACAAAAATTCGTCACCCATGAGGCTCGACCTCGAGACCTTTTGTTCAACAGTTCAACGCCTCACCAACTGAGCTGGGATACCTTTTTATCATTAGAATTATAAGTTGAATTTTATATTACGTTTGTCAGACTGTCACTTTTAATTAATAGATGCTTTTATTTACGTTAAATTAGTTTTTAAATATTATAAATTTTAATTAATTTAGTTTTAAATTAAAATTGTGTTAAATATATTTTGTTAATTAAGAGAAAAGGTAATTTTTTTTAAATAGTTGTTAAATTTGTTTAAATAGATTTTTTTTTTAAATAGTGTAAAAGTTAATTTAATTAAATAGTAAAAGTTTTAATTAATTTTAAATAGTTTAATTTTTAAATAATTTGGGTTAACAGTTCATGCACTTTAGGATAAAATTAAGATTTAAATTTGTAGAACTTAATTTTAGTTTAAAAACCGAAAACCAATTCAAATCGATTGTCCTAATCGAAACGAAACGTCTCAAATTCACTCGATCTTCGTGTACATTGAACATGGTTCACCCACGTGTTTAATTGAATCCGTCTTTGGTAATTTTAGACTATTACTTTTTCCTAAAGGTAATTTTCTAATTTACCCTATAACGTATCAATTATCACTATACTATCTCGATTACATCAAAAAATTTGGCGCCGCTGCCGGGGATCTTGTGTACGATTCGTTTTCGTGGTTATTTGTTGATCGTTGATTTGAAGACCCTTTCCGTCCTCGGAAAGTTTTGATTGTTTTGATTAGCATTAAACCCATTTCCTTGATTGTAATTCCCTTGGTTACCACGGTTAAAATTATTCCCATTGTTCCCATTGTTGTACCTATTTTGAACCACGAAAACGAAACTATATGAATACATACTATATGATAGAAAAATAACAAAACTTTCCGAGGACGGAAAGGGTCTTCAAATCAACGATCAACAAATCTCTACGAAAACGAATCGTACACAAGATCCCCGGCAGCGGAGCCAAAATTTTTGATGTAATCGAGATAGTATAGTGATAATTAGATACGTTATAGGGTAAATTAGAAAATTACCTTTGGGAAAAAGTAATAGTCTAAAATTACCAAAGACGGATTCAATTAAACACGTGGGTGAACCAAGTTCGTTGTACACGAAGATCGAGTGAATTTGAGACGTTTCGTTTCGATTAGGACAATCGATTTGAATTGGTTTTTGGTTTTTAAACTAAAATTAAGTTCTACAAATTTAAATCTTAATTTTATCCTAAAGTGCATGAACAGTTAACCCAAATTATTTAAAAATTAAACTATTTAAAATTAATTAAAACTTTTGCTATTTAATTAAATTAACTTTTACACTATTTAAAAAAATCTATTTAAACAAATTTAACAACTATTTAAAAAAAATTACCTTTTCTCTTAATTAACAAAATATATTTAACACAATTTTAATTTAAAACTAAATTAATTAAAATTTATAATATTTAAAAACTAATTTAACGTAAATAAAAGCATCTATTAATTAAAAGTGACAGTCTGACAAACGTAATATAAAATTCAACTTATAATTCTAATGATAAAAAGGTATCCCAGCTCAGTTGGTGAGGCGTTGAACTATTGAACAAAAGGTCTCGAGGTCGAGCCTCATGGGTGACGAATTTTTGTGAATGATTTAATTTTTTGGACAGATTTTGGTAAATAAACAAACCAAACAAATCGTCTGGTTAGCTATATCAGCAAGATAACACAGATTAAAACAAGTCAATAAGCAAGAAAGCACAGGCAGCTATTTAATCCTTATCAACATATTCCAAGTGCATATAAAATCAGACAAAAATTTCAGGAATCAATCAGACTATATATAGCAACAAATCCAAACCCAAACTACAAACGAACTCAGCAGAACCAATTCAAAATGCTACAGCAGTACTCTACAACAATTTATGAATCATTCAACGAATGCTTATGTAAAATTATTCAGTAATCTCATACGATTAATTCATGAACATACAGTAATACAGTCAATCCAAATTCACTTTATAATGTTCGAATTAACAGCAACATAAAAATGATATGTCAACTTTAAAAATCAACAATCTAAAGACGAACTCTACAACCCCTACTTATAGCATGTCACACAAGCAATGATTAACAAATGTCTAACACTACTTACCCTTACTAGATCTAACATAACTCAAAGATTAACAACAAACTCATATGCAAAAGTATTCATAATGCTACAGTAGAACTCTCAGCAAACACAAAACCTATATAACATAACCGCTGCAGGTAGCAATCAATCTAAAGGCTTACACAACTCAGTCCTAGATATCAGATTCTACCATAGATTTTATATAAAACTTCCCTTACTCCTATATTACTGATGACCAAACCCTACTCTATATATTCTACGATAAACATTAAGATAAACTCACAGCCCATGAATTATGACAGTAAAAACTCATCTAATTTCAAGTACTGCATCTAATAACATAATTAACATAAATCAGTTCCAAACAACCTAAACGCGCAGAAATCCAAACAGCAAAATTAAACTAAAAGGAAATTTATAGTAAATAAACAAATTATTACTAGAACCACTATTTTAAACAGAAAAATAGAAAACCAGTAAGCAGATATTCATCAAATCATTTAACAAAAACAGATTCATTAAATAAATAAAACAATAAAATTAAACAAGAAGGAGAACGTATTGGAGATGTCCATTGGGTAGAAGGTTAGCGTTGTGCTACCTTATGAACCAGAAACGTCATCACCAAACACCATTGATTGAACCAGTTATAGTAACTCGAACCAGAAACAACTTACCTCAAATCGGTATCATCAAACGAACTGTACTGTTTTGTTTCAGTCAAACCATTGGGGTTTGATTTAATTCACAATTTACTTAATTATCTCATTAAACTATTAAGAAGCTCAATGAAATAATTTTATATTATGACAAATTAGATTAAAAGAAGGAATAATTGCAATAAACTTCTAACAATAATAAAAATCGAGACAAATTAAACTTTAAATAAAGTTTTTATTATATCATTGAAAACTGATTACAAAACTAAGAAATTGAAAATACAATAATTCCTAAATCTAATTTTTCATAATAACAGTAAGTAAAATTGGAATGAAAAATTACAGAATAATTAGGGGTTTTTATAGGCAACCCCTTGGCCTTGCTGATGAGAATTTGTTGAGAAGCATCTTCAATTTTGGCCCTTAGATCAGCATCTTGATCTTCTCTCTCTTTCTTGTTATCATCCAAGGGTGGATATTCGCACACTAGCACACGGATTGCCAACGTGGCATCCGTTTGTGCTAGTTGTGCTTCTTGGATGCTGAGGTGTCATCTATTTATTGGATGATCGGGGGAAAATGAGCTGTTAAGGCCAATGATATGCTGCCACGTTGGTGAGAGGACCACAATATGCTTCCATCATGCTCATCCGAAATCCATGGGGGATTATTTACCCATCCGTGTGAATAACACGTGGGAATCAAAAGAGTAAAAAGCCCCAATTTTTGTGTGATTTATTTGATTAGGGTTTTTATGAACAGTAAATTAACAGGAGGCTATGGTTATTTTTGGTTTTGGGAGGGGAGATAAGAGATGGGAGATACATTGGTATTATGGAAAGTTTGAGTGGTGGTAAATTGTGATGTTAATAAACGTAAATAAAGGTGAGTGGGTGGGGGAATTATTTGACTGAATAACTTTTCATTTACCAGATACATGTAAATGTGTTTTATAATCGTTCTCCAAGTTTAACCCTAATTGGGTTTGAAAAGCCCAAATAACGTCCCACACCTTTATTAATATGAATAGAAAATGGGCTTGTAAATGATTTGGACCCAAAATCCGTTTCATTCATTTCACTTTGGGCCAATTTTATGGGCTTTTGGTTGAAAACATGTACTTAATTTCCCGTAAATGGGTCTTCAAGCCCATTAAGCAAACGTGGGTCCCACTTGGCCCATTAGCTTCATAAAATATTAAATTCGCTAAAGTCGAGCTCGAAATTGGCTTTGTTGATCTTACTTCATTCTCGTGTCGTTTTCGCTGGTTTTTGTGAACTTGGTACCTACACACATGAAACAAACAAAACAAGCATATACAAGGCATTTTTGATATATTTTATGCATTTTAAGTTCGTTTTAAGATACAAATGATATGAGTAAAATCACTCATATTAGTTATTCCGATGAGTTTTCAGATGGACTTATTCCGATGTATTATTCGGATAGATTTTTCCGATGGAATTTTCCGATGGGTTATACATTCCGATGGATTCTATATTGATATTCCGATGGAATCTATTTTGATATTCCGATGGATTCTATATTAATATTCCGATACTGAAAACTCAGTTGACTCAAATTCATAACATCACACCGGGTCAACTCGGTATTGACCGAGTTGACCAGGTTAACTCAACTGAGTCAACGGTTACAACTCATCCCAACAACCAAACTCTACATCACTAAAACTAGTACTTATCAAACCACCCTTTTAACTCCCATCAACACCAATCATCATCTGATCCTATCCCATCGTCACTAAAACCCATCTAGACTCGAAACTAAACAAAAAAAATGATCTCAGTATCAATTCATGTTTTGACATGCAAGTCATGATCTTGATAGATCTAACACGAACTCATCTTCATAGATCTTTGTTGGGAAAACCTTTTCTATTTTCGAATATATAAGACAAGAGGCAAAACAATTTTTTTTAACTCCTCTCTTTATTCGGTAAACCCATACACCCAAAACAAATCGAAAATCAGAACCAACACCTACCCGAGATCCTGATAAATCATATCTTGATGCCACGTCTTGATCTTGGTTATGATTGACGGTCTACTTTGGATTATCAGCAAGGTTTATAGATGATGAAGGGATGGTCTACTTTGGTTATGATGAAGGTTTATAGTGTTGTTGGTGACTGATTGAGTTAAGGGAGAAAAGTGGGCGGATGTAACGAGATTGTGTGTTTAAGGTATGAGTTAATGAAGGATTAATGGAGTTTTTTTATATACCCGGTGTAAAAGTTGAACCGGGTTATGAATTATTCCTAGACCGGGTTTCTCTTAATGGGCTGCTAAACTCAGACCTACCGAAACTACATTACCTTCCATATTAGATCATATTTCCCTTATAATGAAAATTTGGTATCAATGAGGGCCACGTTTTTTTGTTGGAAGTAGTGATGGGTCGGTTAGATACATTGTGATGATGTTAGTGTATTATGTAGTGGTCGGTCGGTTTGGAAAATATTGGGCTTTGTGATTATAGCTTGGCAGGCTTAATGGTATTCACTTGTAGAATGGATCAAACATGGACCGGTTATGCAAATTATGTAGTCAAGATGGCTTTCTCGGATTCGGCTTTGTAGAAGATACTGGTCAAGTTATGGCACTAAACGAATTGTGGACTAAGATTATCAAGTGATACAAACGGCTAGACAACTTTGACGGCTTCTCTTTCTCCAGTCATCGTTGGTTTCTCATGTTAACTCAACAAACACATCTAAACACGACAAACACGACAAAAACAAACAAACACTAAAACGATCCTTTAAGATTCACTGAACTTTCCAAAACGGCTAGTATACGGGCAGAGTAATGTCAAGTGATTACAAAGTGGATTTGATATTTATTATTTGAAGTTGAAGTGGAATATCACGAAGGCGTCTACTCAATTCATCATCGAGCCTCTTTCACCCCCTCTATCGATTGATGATTCGCTTGAGCATTCATGATTGAGACTTGATTTATCTAGTTTCCACTATCAAGGGGTGGATGATCGACGACATGGACAACTATCACTTAAGGAGTTATGTTGTAGTGCTCAGTGTCACACTCACCGGGAGTTGTGGATACTTCAAGAGGTGTTCTACATCTTATACCTCTCTCTTTATGTATAAGATTCTAAGAGACGTTTCTTTTCACTGTTATTCAATCAACACAAGTGCTAAGCGTAAGTAACAAATTTGGGGGATTGTAATTCAGTTTCAAGTTTGGAATATCAGGTTTACTTCATCAGTGGTCACTATAGATAGCCGAAAGAATACAAGGTTGGTAAGTTTAGCCAGAGAGTACAAGAGTAGAGATGTGATCAGCAAACAATTCTCACGAGCAACTTGAGCTACAGAATGTCAACAAATATTTCTGCTTCAGACACGAACATCTCGCGATTCTGAATGTACTTGTCAGATGATGCTATCGAGTGTTCTTAACCACCATACTTTTGACAAGAATGCTACCGAGTGTTCTTAACCACCATACTTTTGACAAGAATTCTATCGAGTGTTCTTAACCACCATACGTTTGACAAGAACGCTACCGAGTGTTCGTCACCATCATACCTTCGACAAGAACATCTCGTGATTTTGACCGTACACGTCAGATGATGCTTCCGAGAGTTCGTCACCATCATAGGGAAGAACGTGTACTTTGGAGTAGTTAGTTCAACTTCCAGGGGGAAGCATTCTACAAGCGTGAAAAGATTTGTTGTTGGTTTCTTACATGTTCCCCCAAACACATAATCAAGAAGACCAAAATGACAAGGCAGCAGTTACTTGGTGTGGTTTGCTTCTTCTTCTACAAAACTCCGCTGTGCACTTTAAATGTCAAAGATGAAGATTGCTCAAGCTACAGGTTCTGCTCAAGACTGGGATATTGGTTTGGGGGAAGCTGATTCAAAAGCTTCGTAAAAAAGAAGTCAATGAAGAAAGCTTTTCAAGACATGTGGTATGAATTGGGGGGAAGTTAATCCAGTTCATACATGATACAATGGTTCTTCAACAAGCAAAGACAAAGAGGATTCAAACTGGGGTATATGTTTTTCTAGAAGACTTGAAGACAACGACGTCATCCTCAGCATTGGAAGCAAACTTAATACTGTCATATTTTTGTTGTATTTGCATTTGTTAGGAACATTGTAAGTAATTCCGTATGTCACCACATTGGGGGAAGATTGTTAGCCTTAAAATGTGTGCGATTAACGGAATTACATTAGTTTCATAGTCGGGACTTGCAGGGAATAATATTGTCATATGTAATAGTCCAAGTCCCGTGCTATATAAACCCTTCCATACTTCCATGGAGGGGTGAGGTTGTTCATTTCTTTCTTGTCTTTCTCTCTCAAATAAACACACATTTATTAGAGCAATTCTCTCTCTCTTGTTTCTCTTACTAACAATGTCTAAACACCACTTCTATCCTCCCCGACCTCCGGATCGAACCCGTGTTCATAGTAAATCTAAGTTAACATCTTGGGCCTTAAATATCTACATGAATGGAATAAAGAATTAATGATCAAACACATATGGAGTATTGTGAACTATAAGGATACTATATGGGTCAAATGAGTTAGAACCAATTAGCTTAAGGGTGACAATTTTTGGGCGGTCAGATGTATCCAACATATCTCTTGGTGTTAGAAATAACTCTTGCTCTTAAGGGACATTATTAGAAGGTTTATTCATATGAAAGTTGGAGATGGTAAGTTATGCTTCTTTTGGTATGACAATTGGTGTAATGGGCAGGTTTTAAGTAATTTGGGAGACCAAAAAGTTCTTGAACATGACAGTGTTGCCAGGAAAGCCAAAGTGGCTAATTTGGTGAATAATGGCTGTTGGAAATGGCCTAGAGGATAGGGTACTAAATTTAAAAATATCATTAGCTGCCCTTTTCCTACCATTGATTAGTCTAAAGAGGATAGGGTTGTCTCGATTGATGATGGTGGTCATCAAAAAATGTTCAGTATCAATGAAGTTTGGAAGAGTATAAAAATTGTTTCGCCTAAGGTAATCTGGTATGACCATGTTTGGTTCTCCCAGTGTACTCCGAGACATTCATTTGTCCTATGGCTTGCCATAAAAGGTAGATTAAAGACCCAAGACGGGATTTCCAAATGGTTAAACATTGCTGATTTATGCTGCACTTTCTGTAATGATTGTAAGGACTCTCACCTTGACCTATTTTTTTACTGTGGTTTCTCTAGAAGATTATGGGAGCGATTAAAAGTGATGTCTAAGTTTGAAGGTATTCTTAACTCCTAGCCTCAAATCATTTCTTTCATTGTCAATATCCCAGCTAGGAATAGTGTGTGAAGTGTTATTCAAAGGATTATGTTGGGCGTTGTTGTGTATTTTATGTAAAACCCCCAAATTTACACAATTCAATGCAGCGGAAAAGTCGTTGGTGTTATGGGATAGCACATTACTCACATCATAGACAACGCTTAAAAATCGCGTTGTTTAATAATAAAGCATTTCCATTCATAAATATCAAATTTACATAGGTCCCAAGTCATAGTATTTCATACAATTTTACAAAACATTTGAATGGAAATTGTTATTTAAGTGCGGGCCATGAATTCTTGTCGTCTTCCCGAGAATTACCTTCAAGTACCTGAGATAAAACATGTTAAAAGAAAAGGTCAGCGAAAACGCCGAGTGAATTCATAGAGTTTAATAAAAACCATTAATATATCATCGGTATATATTTATTACCGAAAATCATTTTGTACAATTCTTTGTCGTAGGCCATAAAATAAGCCAAAAACATTTTATACAAATCTTTGTTGTAAATCATACTATAGGCTTTTGCCTTCAAAAGTATTATACGAACCAATGTCGTAAATACATCATACAATACGTTTTATAACGTTGTATAGAGTTAAATAAAAACCGTTATATGAATATGGTTATGTAAAACCAAAACACGAACACAATATCAATAATAAGACCCCGTATTGCTAGTCAGGCAATATATTGTAATTCAATGCGTATAGCAATATTTTCGATATTGGATTATTATAAGCTGCATGACATTGCTACCTTACTATAACAAACAACGGGTAGCTAACCCGAAACTCATTTGCCCATCTAAAACAGCGTGTCGTCACAATAATCACGCTTATACAAATCTTCTCATACATAAATTCGCTTACCAATCAATGTGGCACGACGGGGATCAACCGTCAAGGCGCGAACTAGGGTGATCTTCCCCAAATAGTACTATTATATGCATAAGCGTCTACCAAATCCCGGTAGTTCACAATTCATGCTAATGGAACTTTTAGTGACATAACCTAACTTTAATAATCCATTTATTTCATTCATCGGGTCATATAATCATTCATCGGGTCATACAATCATTCGGGTCCATATCAATAAGCAAAAAATCGGGACAACTGTGTCCTATTTTATTGGAACAAACATGTTATCTCCCTCGCGGGTTTATAAAACATTTCATAAAAACATTTAAAAGAGTGTGAGGCTATGAACTCACGTTGATTGGGAAAGGCGGGTTATCGGCGTTTTGGATGTACGGTACGTGCTTCAATCACGGAAACCTAGACAAATAATACTTGTCTTAGACTCTTGTACAATAACTTTATAAAAACAATGGCTATGTATATATATGATGATATTATAAGTATGATGATGATCAAGTGAGATTTAATCTCTTCATACACATTATAGTGTTATGTGTTAGTCAAATTTTAATACTAGTTTCACTACTTTAACTTGTTTACATGTCAAGGCCTAATAACCCCATTATAAGCCCATTGCATTCTATTAGTCCAATTATTCTTTTAACATCAGCCCTATACTCACATGTTGGGCCCAAGTGGGTTAAGCCCAATGAGTAAGTCCATTAGTGTTTAGCCAAATTAGTTGGATTAATAGTCCAATAAGGATAATTTGGCCCGTTAATGCCCATATGTTATAAAGCTTGGGTTTTATCAGTTTTTACTTGTAACATGTACTTATACATCAGTATATGAGTTATAAAAAGTTTACATTAGACGGGTCTGACCATCTAAGTTTTAATTGACGAAAACGTTAATTTTACGGTTTTAGCCGAAAAGACGTAAAACTTATGTTTATAGTTTTATAATCTTATAAAACTTATCAAATTGCCATTTTTATAAAATGTACCTTTTATTTAGTAAAGTATATACTTATTTATATGTAATATATAAGTTAGTGGGTTTTAGGTATACATTTTATATTATATTAACATGAGTGCTAATATTATACTATATACTTTTATTTTACAAATCTGATTATTATTTTCACTTTCACCATTTTTACCATATCTTGAGTTCTCCAAGGAGATAGAAGCTCATTTTTGGACACCACAAACTAAATGATATGTTCTACATTTAACTCAGATTTAGCTACTTCTCAATAAATTTCTAAATGTCCCTAACAGTCCGTCCAAAACAGACTACTTAGATTTGTACTTCAATATTGTTTTGATCATATCTCACTCATTTTATGGATTCCATTGTATGGCCAACTCTCACATGTGTACAAGTCTTATAACTTACTGTATATTAATTCATCCATGCTATTTTAATAATTTATCATAGGTTTCTTTACTGTTTTATGCAGCCTACTAATTTAAGCAAAATTTTACCACTTACATGTAATTTTCAATCTTTTTAACCAAGTTTATCAACACATGATCCCCATATAATATTTTTATCATCATATATCATCATATACGTATACATCAAGAAAGTAAATACAATTTACATTTACAAAAATAACAAGTAAATGGGAAGGATGATCTTGTTACCACCAAGATTATGAAAGTTAAGATCAAACTTGACTTTTGTTGGCAAAACTTGTGGTACACCAATATCAACTTCAAGATCACCAATCTTTAAGAACACCTTGTGGAAAATCAGCCCCAAGACTCCATAGAAACTCCTCTTTGGATGTTATAATCACCACCAATCAATAGAGCTTCAAAAGGGCATCATCATATGTGTGAATAACATAGGATTTGTGGTTAACTTTTTATCAAAATGGGTGTTTAGGGGGAGAGAGTGGACGGCAAAAGAGGAAGGAGTAGAGAGGATTTTTGTGTTTTGCATGAGATTAGAATGTGGTAAATGGTTTAGCTTGCTAGTGGTTTTGTTGCGACATGGTTTGGTGAATAAACTAGGACAAGTGTCCTAGTTTGTTTATCATGTTGACACCTCATAAGGTGTATTGGCTAAGTTAGCCGTCCCATATTGGGGCTGGAGCAAAAGTGGTTTTGTCTCATCCCATTTATTTACGGATACTCCTCGATTCTAGTTTCCTCAATTTGCGTGCCCTCGGGTCATTTTACGAAAAATTTTCTTATTAATTATGAATCAACGGCACAAAACTAATCTAATAAAAATTGTCTCATCAAAAACGGAGTTCAAAAACGTAAATACGTAAACCTAAGGTTTTCAATTTAGTCGTAAAGGACGTTAAATTATTAACGTAAGTCCTAATCTCTTCTCGTAAATTTGTAAGTTTATGAACCAATACAAATTTAAAATTCCAAAATAATATTCACAAATAAATTTATTTCCTAAAATACCGGACTGTCACAAAAAACGGTGTATGTAAACGTAAGCACGTAACGTAGAATCCTCCGGTTTAGACTTAGTCGATGCTACTTCAAGACGTAAACCCAAATTTCTTCCCAAAAATAAGTGAGCTCATAATATAGCATTAAAATAATGTTTTTAAATAATACTTGAGAATAAAATATCGACAATAAATTGACGGATTGTCACAGCATTTACCCCTAAACAGGATCTTTGTCCTCAAAGATCGATTTATCTTACTACTCGCTTCTTATAGAGTTAGAGCCATGTGGGTATTTCTTCCACATTCGGTCTTTTCTCACAAGTGTAATTCATTACAATACGCGAGTTTCATCAAACATAACTACGGGAATACGATCAGGCTTAATGTTGACTTACTTTCTCTATCCATGATGTTCACGGGTTTTTGATGAATGCAACTTTTCGCCAATCTAAACTTCATCAAGAAGTAATCAGATTCTCACTTGATAGATGTTTTATCAAGTTTGATATACGAAACAAATTCACGCAGCCCTTGAAGTCCTAGGGTAGATCTAGCTTATATGCCTTTCAAACCAACTTTTACATTATCTCAATGGTCCCATACAACGGGGACTTATTTCCCATGATCTTTCAGATCATAAATTAATTTTTCCAAGGTGAAATTTTTTGTCATAACTTCGCTACCCATCCTGCACTTCAAGATATACATTTCATATTCACATAACCTCCTACCCACTACCGGTAGTCAATAATCAGATCCTAATTTCAACAATCATTTCAGGTTTCACGGGTCGGGTATTTTGTAAGGTTAGGTTTGTCATCATAAGCAACCTTAAACCTAAAAGACATGTCCAACTCACAATGGGTGTATGTCGGGTGTCTTCATCCCAACTCCTGCTTACAGATGCTCTCATATTTAGATCCTCACAAGATTCGATCTCGATCCTAATACATTAATTATCAATGATAATCTCTCCAAATGAAAACGATTATACGGTTTATTACCAAAGGTCAATTATTCAAGCATAAAACAATACTTCTAGTGTTTTGTATCGTTACTTTACTTCGTCCCTTCGATTGGGGTGGTAAATAGTACTCTCATCAAGGTTCATTCCCAATGACTTCTGAGCAAATCTCTAGAAATTCGATACGAAGCGAGGATCTTGATAGAGATGATCGATACAGACACACCATGTTTACACAACTCCTTTAAATACAAAGAGTCAATTTCTTCATCGAGAATCTATCATTAACGGAAATGATATTAGTAGATTTGGTCAGTCTGTCAACGATGACCCAAATCGAATCAAATTCAGATGATGACCTTTGCAATATTTAGACGTTTACTAATGTATGAGGCGATGTCTGTCTTTATAATTTTCCATCAGTACAACTTCTTCAAATAAGGATACATTAAATCAGAAATGGCATGAATAGAATACTTAAAGTTATGAGATTCCAACATGACTAAATCTCGAAATCCTCCGTATTCATGCCACCACAAGCGGCCTTTTATACATTTAACGTCATCGGCTTCTTAATTCTAATGGTTCACATTAGTCGCGAACCCCTTTCTATTATCTATATTATCCTTTTTACAAGCATCGGCTATTTTTAAGTTGTTCGGGTAAATTATTTTGCACCGTCATTACTAAGGCACACATCCTAATTGATTCTTTATCTTTTCTACATAATGTGCCAGTAATTACATTCACCTTCCCCGATGAAATAAATATCATGACCGTATTCATTCAAAATTTCTTTCTACATATTTTCTAAGTTTTAGTTTCGTCTCAACTATCATTTTTATCAGTTTTGCTCAATCCGACGTTTATAGCGTCGATAAATATTACAAGTAATTAAATAATAAATATTTAATTTTATGAAACGTAAACGTAAAAATTTTAAATTTCTTAGTTCGAACAATTATATAAAAACGTTCAAAATAAATTTGAATTTAATTAACAAGATTTTAGTTGATTTATTGAATTAATAAGATCTATAATGTTTGAAAAATCTTTGGTTATACTTTGGTCAAAATTTTCTTAGTTGAAAAGCAAAAATTGTCGTTTCAAATTCTAAGTCATGGTTTAAATGGTTTCCTCAATCCTATTAGGTTGTCTTGAGGTATACACAAACATTTACCCCTAAAGGAGTTTAGTTAAATGTTATGGGTATAAGGGAATGATTCCTTAAGAATCCTTTGATAAATTATTTGTCAAAACATATTTCTACTTTCTTTTTGGTAAAAACCCAAAGCCTTAATGGCTCTAATCTTTGAAGAGTCAATATCTTCCATTATCTATTAATCACACGGTCAAATAATATAAAGGATTAAGCCTTAAATCACATGTTAAATACTCAAGGTACAGGTTTTCATTGCTCGGCGAACTCAGGGCAGTCTATAAATGATTATTAACTCTTTTTTTATTCTTATAAACAAACAAATGGTTCTTAATGATCACAAGCATGAATTTATCAAATTACAGCCTATACACGTGATTCACCAAATTTATGGATGCTACATGTGTATTAGTCAATTCAAACGACATCGCGTGAAACTCATAATGTTCATTACAAGTTCTGAATGTAGTGACTGGAATAGATAATCTTTTTCGCGGACGCGAAGTTGATGATAACCATGCCGTGGATAAAATTTTTAGAACATACGCTAGAACCTTGTAAATGATCGAACAAATCTATCATCTTGGGTAGTGGATATAGATTTTGATCATCAATTTACCTAGTTCACGCTAATTCAACAAATATAAGGAATAATAACACCATAGCTCTTCATAATGACGAGCTTGGTAGAATAAAAGCTTTCTCCGACAACTCTCTCAGTTGTATGGTAATTATTTTAATTCAGATGGTGCTGACGTACAGTGCACGCGCCACAAGTGCAGCACTAGGAATGTAATCAATACCAAATTCAACTTGCCTTAATGGCGAAAGTCTAGGTATTTACCAGCAAATACCTCCTAAGATTTCAGATAACAGAAACATCTTTTAATAAATTTAGTTTAAGTTCTTTCTAGACTACAAGGTCTATGGCTAGTTCATAACCATTCATGGTAAAATTTTAAGTCTAAAAGCAGGATACAGCCACCTATCGGGAATTATTTAAATCACTTTTGATAATCAACATCTTATCTTTTAGGGGAATTCTACTCGAGTTCCCATCAATTAAGACAATGCCATTATGTCATAATCAATCAATCCATTTTACTGGCACTATCAACTTTCTAGTTTCATTACCGTTGATAAGATGTGAACTTCTCAAAAGACTAATAATAACTCATAATCCTTCACAGATTCAAGGATATCTGGGTACATAACTAACATCAAAGGAGTAAGGTCAACGCATAATCTACGCGAGAAAATTTCAAATCAGATAAAGACGAAAACATTAACGAGTATGATTATATCCCAAGTTTTCATAAATTGAGTATGCATTTGAAAGCTCCTCGGATCGTTACCCAGTTCATTCAAATGAAATCTAATCAAAAGAAATGATAAGAACGTCAATACACCCAGTCGGGTTTCAACACTCGGTAATTAGATACTTCTCCAAAGAACCTTACTATGAGAGAATTGGACAAGAAAGAGTTGTCAATTGTCAAATAAGAAAATATCCACAGATGAGTAAATTCGACTCAGAAGAATAAACGGTACGGGCACATATGTAGGTATCCCTAACAGTATGTCCCTATTTTGCACTTCTTGCAGATCTTATAAAAATTCAATCTTTCACAACTTCAAAGAAAATGTAGCGTTTATTAATAATTTCATGGTGACTACTAATCAGCCTTGGATGGTCCCTTCCAAATTGTATGTAGGCGCGCAACTATATACAATTTTAGGATTAAAGATGCAATGCTCAGTTCATCAAAACTTTGTCATCATGTTTAAAATATATATACTCATGCTTAATTCTAAAATAAGAATCAAAATGAATTTTACAGAGATGTTCTTTGTTATGGAAACAATTAAGTTTTCCAAAGTCTTTCATAAACAACTTTATTTTGATAACGATTATTTATAAGTCTCACTTTAAATAATCCATATGGTGATGGAAGTTCAATTTTTATCAAGGGTTACCGTTTTAACTTTATATATAGAATGAGTGATTTGCAAAAGAGTGATGAAAAGTTGTTCACTGAGAACTAACTACAATATAATAGGAAATGAGCTTAGCCAATTAATCATGAGGTTCATGACCTCGATGGCACTCAAAAAGAATAATCCACAACGTAACTCAAATCGAGATGAGTACTTGTTCAATGGTTGCATTACTAGTGCGAGCATTAGGAACAAGCAAGAAAAGATAGATATCATCGATACATGTAAAATTTAGCAATTAAAGGTAGTCTTTTCATTAATCACAAACAAGTCAAAATTGTACCGTAACACATTACGTGTCACTATGTCATACAATTCCAAGAACTCATCCTACCAACTGATGTCTCAGTTAAGTTAGGGATTTTTAAAAGATACCACAATGAATACTAATCTACAAGAGTCATTAGGTGTTCCACATGTCCCAAAAGATCCATCGGTCCCAATTTAGAAGAAGATTTCTTCATTTTATTTCTTGGACACTGGGCATCCTCGTCATTGGACAATGGCCTAGGAACGACTCTTAACACAAACTAACAATCATTTAAAACCTTATAATTTAATCACAGGACTTAACGACTTCCTCTTAACAATTTCTTATTCCATACGAGTTAAATTTTACTTAATTCAAGTTTTCAATCAACTTATACTCAATGTGATATCCTAACTCATTCTCCAATACTTTCAACCTTATTCTTAGACCTTAAAAGGGCAATAAAATCTCGATATGATCAACACTTAATTTCCAATCCTATAGCTCTTACAACAATAGTTATCATATGAGTCATAATGTGTCTTTTTTAAGTTCTTGTTTTGCCTCGATATCGTGTCGAATTGATATCCGATTTTATCGTTAAGACTTAATTTATTTTTGGTTAATAAAGGATATTTGGTATCTATACTAATTTTGACAAAATTATAACGGAAAATATAAGTGCACGGAAAACGAGGAACTATACTAATACTATATTGTATGTTATTATAATACTATTACTATTTGTAAACTATGGAAAAAAACCATTCTGCAAACGAATGTATGGCAAGGAATGGGCCATCAAAGCCCAATTAAAATTAACTAACAACAATCTAGCCGTTATCTACTAACAGATAAGGACGTAACTTGTAACAGACCTATCAAACCAACTAACAAAGGACCGTGAGCGTGATGCACTTTTACAAAGTAAAGGGTTTAATGTGTAAAGTACTTAAACCTTAACAAATGAAATTGGAAATGATGGTAGCAGTCACAGACTCGGTTTTAATAGACAAACTTTTACCTATCTATTTATTTTAAATGACTTTCCTACAAATTTGCTCATCTAAAACCCATTTACCATTACTTTGCACAAGTTATGCTAAACAGTATTTGACTAACTCTTTTCCTTTAATGAATGAAAACCAATTAACTTCTCAAAGTAATAAACTCAACTCCTACGAAATGGAATTCTATCAGATAGTTAAAAACAGAAAATTAGACCAACTGGTGAACTCCAATCCAACAACTTCTTACTATTAAACTCATTACACTTTCAATGATCAAGCTACGTTCTGCGCTATTCAAAACTTAGTAAAGACTAAAGACTTAACTATTCTACCTATTTGATCTACCAACTCAGTAAAGTAATGCTAAGTTCTAAAAGCACTCACAAAATGCTATCTCTATCACTATCCCTACTGAATGAAAGTATAAAGACAAGTTTAAGCTATCTTAATTGAACAATTAACTATCAAATATCTTGCAAAGTAAACTGAAGAAACAAACTACCTATTTTAGATAGATGCCAAATTTCTATATGCTAAAATATGGGATTCAAAGCTAGAAGCAGAAACAGAAATCAAGTAGCATATAACAAGGCATAAAAACATAACAGATTACGCTAACATTGAAAAATATAAATGAGAACTATCCTGCAAGCTTATACTAAAAAAATGCAAAAAATTAAACGAAAACGATCTGTTTCTTCCAGGCCTGCCCGCTGTCGACGTGCTAACCGAACGAACAAGACTGTTTATCGAAACTATGAACCGAAACTATTGCTGAGAACTCGAAGTCGAACTTTAAGCTGACTGAGCTAACCGAAACTGAACTGAAACCTTAAATCGAACCGAGCTCAAAACTTGAAACTACACTTGAAACGAATACTGATATTGATTAACCTTTGCAGCTACAATCATCACCAATAATGCATCACCATCTAAACTGATCTGCTACAATCTTCTATCAAAGTGCAGTTTATGCTTAACTATTAAAATTCAACTGAAACTCGATTAAACATGAAACTGGAACTAATCTCACACCATAACAGATTCAAGTCCAGTTCCAAAACTAATGCCTAATAGCTACCATTAACGACACTATCGAAGCAAAACTGAAAACTGTACCGAGTACTTAAAATCAATAACGGACCGAAACGATCGAAATGACCCAAGTTGTTTGAACTATTATCGAAACTAACCGAAACTAATACCGAAGCTAAACCAAACCGAACTCGACCAAATGAAACCGTAACGAACTTGAACCAAAAACTGATATCGAAGCTACGAACTAACCGAAACTAAACGAAATCGAAACTATGAACTACAATCTAATATCAGTGCTACGAACTGATCTCGAACCAAATCCAACAGCAATGATACTCTCGAATAAACCAAACCTAATAACGAAGTTACCTTTGAACAGAACTTAACCAAATGAAAAACACCATCGATAATCGAACAAATCTCTTGCGCTATCATTAACCATCCTTAGGCGAAACTAGTAAACTAACCACAAAAGCTCAGCTTCTACCCCAAACAGCCCTGTAATACTCTCGAATGAACAATATCATCTAAAAAAACATTTTCTCGAGTGAACAGTATTGAATCAACAAATTTAGCATCTAAAATCTCTTAACTAAAAAATGAATTGTAGTAGCAGGAAACGAAAACTATTGCGTGAGTAGTAAAATAAAGAAAAGGAAAACAGAAATTAAAAGAATACTAATGGAAGAACTTGAAACTTCATTGAACTTTAAATCGGAGTACAAGAAGAGTATCAATCAAATACACGTTTATAAGGAAACAAGAACTGAGAATAAGGTTTTTATAAAACTAAATCTGGGATGATGTTCGACTAGAAGGAAAAGACAGATGAAAAATAAAAACTAAATCTAAACTTACTCAAAAAGACAATGAAAAAGGAGAGATAGATGATGCGTTTGTTTTAAGCTAAATCTACACTACTTGTATCAAGGACAAGGAAAAAGTATATAAATAAAAATGAAAGTTGCGTCTTTTATAAGCTATCCCCTCTCCTATTTTCATTCGTGCTTGCTGTCTTCACATTTGCTAATTTGTTGGGCTGAATAGCTATTGGGCCTTCATAAATCGTCTCACTTTGGGCCACAGCTTTTTGCTAATAGACATTTTTGGTTTGCTTGATATATAAGTCCATTAAGATGTTAATGGGTCGGTCCGACCCATTTAAATGGTATCGGGCTGGTCCAATAAAATATGAAGGCACCGTAAGACTCGATTTCTTGTCTTCTTTCCATGTCTCGTGTCCGTTTTGGATCGTTGGCTTCGTTTCTTGTGATTTCCTTGATATCCGTACCTGCACATTCACAAACGACAAAACAAGCATATATTTGCCATTTATGATGATTATTTATCCGTTTTTAGCACATTTTATGAGGAAATATGATGTGTAATTAGAGTCACATCACACCCCCCTACTAAACCATTGTCTTGTCCTCACGCAATGCTAGAATAAAGTATAAAGCAACTCCGCTTTTCATTTATTAAAAGCATGTATTCACTTTATTAATATTTAAGACATAATGTATCGCTTTCATTATTCAAAAATAACTTTTAGGATCACAAAATTTGAATAGGTTCATCGTTCTCGACTTTTCACTCTTTCCATGCCAAGCTCAAAAACAAGATCATTGTTGACAATAAGTTCTCATGTTAAGGCTACTTATATAAGACATTTGTGTAGAACTCCTTCCTTATTATTCCTAAGTTGTATCTCTAGATTTTAAGGATTGTCATTCACCCGTAGGCTCATTTGACTTATTTAATAATTATTAGTCCAAAAATGAAGGCAAAACGGTGTAAACTCGACACTTAGAACCTAACCTCATCCTTAAAAACCGTTGTCACTAAAGAAAGCCCACATCAAGGATAATTTAACACGATTTAGGGAATAAATTCCCGAATTCGAAATTTGGCCAATAGTACTACGTATTATTTATTCCTCCAAAGTCATATTGACTTTATAATGGAGTTAGCAAATTTACATCATATACCCTAAGGCTCTTTAAGATGTAAAAGTGCCCCTTATCTATGATCCAAACCCTAAGGCTCCTTGAACCATAAACAAGGGAATTGACATTTATCATCACTCCACACCCTAAGGCTTCTTGAAATAATGATGAAGCAATTTTTATTAAACACTTACCATGCCATACACCCTAAGGCTCTAATGACAAGGCTCGCATGTCCCACACCCGAAGGCTCCTTGAGATCATGTTTTAATCTTATTCTTATTCATTTATGATATATATAGTAGGCCAAAATCCGTAATCCCATGGTCTGAATACCTCCTACTTAGTGGTTATGAGCCACCTTAGTCGGAAGTCCATGACGCTGGCACCCTCAATGTGTTCTCGCTTTAATTACAAGGGAATAAAAGAGTTGGTTAAGAACTAATATATCGAACCTAAACCGCAAAAATCCTCATTTATTAAGCAATTACATATACAAGCAGGGAGAAAGAGCCACAAAAACTCATATAAGGAAGAATTAACCTTTAAACTTATTATCAACTCTATCATCTCTCGTTCTCCACAATTTAAAATCTCAAATAATGAGACTCGTGGATGCTTAGCCTAATAAACTAATTAAGGTGTACATGGTTAAGGAATGAGCTAAGGTAAACCGGGTCGAGTCAAAAACTATTCTTATTTTCACCAACGGAAAGCTTACATTCGTGTCAAAAACACTTATTAAAGTATGAAATTCTTTTTTATTATTATTATAGATTTATGCAATTTTATGCAAATTTTTGAGAAACAGAGTACGTGAAGACAACGAACAAAAGGAAAATCATATCGATAGATACCCCCCATACTAAAACCAAACATTGTCCTCAATGTTTCAAGTATAAGGGTATGATACCCCCTACTAGAGACGAAGAGTCGAATGCAAAATCCTAACATGGAAAGGGTATGGCGCAAATAATTAAAAGCCGTTTATTAATTATGCCAAGAAAAATAAGCTTTAGTAAAAGGATATAATCATCAGATATCGGATGTCTCAAATGAATGATCGAAACTCGAGTGATATGTGATGAAAACGAACACGAGAGTCTTCGATATATGAGTAACCTAAAATCACATCACAAACGAAACATGAGAACAAATGAAAGAGCACAAGCCCTTCACATTAGAAATAAGAAAGAAGATAGAATGATAAGCATGGGAATCTCCCCCACGAGGCACCTCGTTTTTGGTAACCGATTCATGAGCTCGACTCGATCCCCGAATTAAATTGTCCTTAGGGAAACGATCATGGAGAGACAAAGATTTACCCGTAAAAGAAAAACTCTCCATGATAAAGTGAAATAACCTCCAAAAGAAGGAAAACCCCATAAAATTATGTTGGGTCAAAAGTTGATGAGTCAAATCACCATGGAAACTAGAAGGACCACATATGGCATTAGGAAAAGTTCAAGCTGGTGGAGGAAATTCAAAGAAGATCCCCTGCTATGTTACTTTCCCCTGTTGTGATGTTTCCCCTGTCATAACTAAAAAACTGGAGATTTGGTCAAGTAGTGGATAAGTATGAATATTTCTGTTTTGATTTATTCATTAATATATTATTTAGTTTCCATGTAATCTTGGTTTCCTTATGTTATAAAAGGAACACCAGACCGTAGGTTTTATTCATTAATTCATACTACTCAAATGTAACCTACAGATTCTTTGATCTCTAGGCATGAGATTAAATGTATACATGCCTAGAGTGGTTTGTATTAATCATCAATAATACAAACCCTTTGGGAATCTTTCATCTTGTTAAACATCTTGTTTTAATCATTGTTCTATTCCGCTATGATTCATCATATGAATAATGGTTATCCTAGATAAAACGGTTTTTACTGTTTGAGTCTAAAGATCTTGGATTCAACATGTGGTATCAGAGCGGGTAGCTCTCGATCTAGGAGAATCAAGATGTTTTTCGTGTTCTTGTTGTTGCTGTGAAGATGATAGTGGTGTTTAGGGTTTATTCGTCAAAGCCCTAGAATTACTGGTGAACGAATAAAGGTGCTGGTGATTGGTCGATACTATGATCTATTAAAGATGTTCGTTGGTGATTACTCTTATTGTTTGGAATATTACTACGTTGCAATAGCAGGTCTTGACAAAAGGATTCATATGTGCGGCCGTCCAATTAATATTACATACTGTCCCAGTTTCACATTCAACGTGAGGTTAGTTTTCACAAGCCAATAAGGAAATTATTTTGAGAAAAGGACATAGGATACAATTGAAAAAAAAAGTAAATAAATAGTATTGATTTGCTGTTTAATTAATTCGATTGTGTATTTCAAGGGTTGGACAAAAGGTTTTGTATCAGACGTAGGAAAAAGGAGGGATCAAGTGATTGTAGTCCCACCAAGCTGTGTACTACAGTTTGATTTTTAATGTTCACGTGTGTACAAAAATTTGTGGGTCATTTGTTTGTTCATTAATGAACGCAGTGATGCTACTTACTCCATTTGTTTAATCGGTGATCCATGATGCTGTTTTATTTTGGCTTAAAGATGGTTTATGTGAGAGAGACATGATGATGGTCCCATTGGGTATGCGGCGGATTGCTATCCAACTATGTACGAGAATTATTAATTATGCTACATGTAAGTTTTATCAAAAGCAAGATAACTTGTTATTTTATGTGGTGAAAAGGACGTGTATACTACATGTGCTATTTTGTACATTGGTTTGAGACGTTGGGCAGAGGCAAAGAAAACAAGACGAAGTGGGATGGGCACAGTTAGTAACAAAAATTCTCCTGTTTTGTACATTGGTTTGAATTAAACAGTATGTAATCTTTTAATTCTCCTGTTTTTGTTATTTATTCCACTGTTATAAATTCATTCCCACTGCATGGGTTTGGCACAGTTAGTAACAAAAATAGTGGCATTAAAGATCCCCTGCTTTTGAAAAAGTTTCCCCTGCTGAGTTCCTCCTGCCTTCATTAAATCCAACTGCTTTTGGGACGTTCCCCTGCTGTCAAATCTGATTTTTGGGACAGAAGCATTTTGGAGTTTGGCATATTCACAGCAACTGGTATAAAGGTATAAAGGCTTGATTTATTTTCATGATTATGAAAAAGAATTTTTGTGATGATATTGACGTTTGAGGTAGATTTTCACGAATTGGTGTTCTATCATATCTTTAACTTAGCAGGGCTTGAAGATAACTTGTAGGTGTTTTTAAGTTGTGATAAAGACTTGATAAAAAGGTAGTTGGGTACGAGATCATTCTTAAGACGCTGTATGCTCGTATTCGCTATTGTATGTGTCTCATTTACATGGGTGAAGACTCATTTTATCACGAGGCTTCTACTCATTATTGCTGTGAGTTTTGGGGCCTACTCATTATAGCTGTGAGTTTCGGAGTCACATGGTTAGTACAAGACATGGAACACGACGTTGGGTTATTCTACTTCAGCATCAAGATTTTTATACTTATTTTTCTTCATGATCATTATACATAACCTACTGAATTAGAAGATTCATAAATGACTAGCATAATTTAAGGGGAAGCTAAAGTGTTAGTCATTCACATATGACACTAAAGTGAAGATTTATGCTACTGCTCATTGATATTACTATAACTAATATAAGTATCTACTGCTCAAAATCATTTTTTTATTAGAACCCTAGGCCTATGTGCTTCATGTAGGGTATTTTGAAAGGTGGAATGCTTGGGTTAGAAGTATGGTACTGGTTAGTAGTGGTTGAGATCAAGGTTGTTTACATACAAGACCCCTATTTGATCATGTCAAAAAGGGGAAGTGTCTACAGAGAATGTTCAGCCTGTTGATCTTTGGTGTTGTATGCTTAAGGGGAAGTGTTTTGACATCATCAACTAGGCGAAGATTGTTGGGTCAAAAGTTGATGAGTCAAATCACCATGGAAACTAGAAGGACCAAATATGGCATTAGGAAAAAGTTCAAGCTGGTGGAGGAAATTCAAAGAAGATCCCCCTGCTATGTTACTTTCCCCTGTTGTGATGTTTCCCCTGCCATAACTAAAAAACTGGAGATTTGGTCAAGTAGTGGATAAGTATGAATATTTCTGTTTTGATTTATTCATTAATATATTATTTAGTTTCCATGTAATCTAGGTTTCCTTATGTTATAAAAGGAACACCAGACCGTAGGTTTTATTCATTAATTCATACTACTCAAATGTAACCTACAGATTCTTTGATCTCTAGGCATGGGATTAAATGTATACATGCCTAGAGTGGTTTGTATTAATCATCAATAATACAAACCCTTTGGGAATCTTTCATCTTGTTAAACATCTTGTTTTAATCATTGTTCTATTCCGCTATGATTCATCATATGAATAATGGTTATCCTAGATAAAACGCTTTTTACTGTTTGAGTCTAAAGATCTTGGATTAAACAAATTCCACTCGGGTCAAATACATGGTTTCCATCTATAAAAGAAATAAACCCCAAGGTGTCAATAGCAAATAAGTATAAGAAAGATGGGTTTCCTTTAAGCAAAAGTTTCTTACAATTAAGGGTATAGTAAGAAGGTAATGATCCCAATTTTTCAAAAATTTTCCTTTTGATTTCATCATTAAGATATTGAGATTGCTCAAAAATGTGTATACCCGGATCAAATACCGTTCCCTTTATGGGAAAATAGCAAGACAACTCGGTGTCAACCATAAAAGAATCACCCTCAAATGTGAAATCAACAAGAGACACCGGGGGTGAAAAAGTAGGTGTCAAAACACTAATAGTCGGAACCCTCGGGTCTTTGTTTTCTTTAGCATCATGAATGGGCGGGTCGGGATGGATAGAAGGTATAGTGTCATCGTGTAATAAATCCTCTAGAAAAAGTATATCTCCCTCCACATCAAAATACCCGGATATGTACTCCACGAGTGTATCAATATCAAGAAACTCATCGATCTCGGGAATGTGAAAACCATCATCACTAAAGAGTGAAGTATCCGAAAAATCATTAGTATCATTATCATGATTCTCAAAATTCGGGTTTTTCAAAATAGGAGAGTTATCCTCATCCGAGCCCGATGAAGAATTAAAAGTATAATCGGAATCATAAGATAACACATCCATATCCAGATAACTACTGTGAGGAGTAGTATCATTTGGAGGAGTAGGTGAAGGAGTCATAAAAGGAATGGGGTCAAATATAGGCTCAAGTACAATCTCAGGAATTTCCTCACAAGATGAGGAAGGATGAGAGCTAAATGTATTTGTGGGTGTCAACACCGGAGGGGGAGTAAAACTCATGATAATCTCCGAGCCTTGTCTCTCCTTTATTGGCGGAGAGATGGAAGGATCCACAGTGGGAACATCACTACTAGTAGTGGTGTTAGCCTCAACATGAGCTCTCAAAGCTTCTAAAAGTTGATATTTAAGACTTTGGTTTTGTTCATGAAGATCATTTATCATCCTCTTTTGTTCCTCAAATATTTCGACTATTTCGTCCATTTGTGAAGGTTGAATTTGAAAATCCCCTTGATTATTACTTTGAAAATTGTTATGATTTTGAAAATCTTCTTGATTTGAAAAGCCTTGATTTTGAAAATCCCCATAACACCCTTCATTAATTTGTGGTGGGTCGGGAGTCGACTCAACCGTGAGTCGCTCAATAACTACTTCTTCCTCAAAATCCGGAGGAGAAGAGTCACTAGTCACATGAGAAAATGGACTAGAAGAATCATCAAAAATAGGGTCATCCGAATCAACACATGGCTCATTACTAACTCTCGGAGTATATGAGAAAAGAGGACCACTCCTAATGATAACCGTATTACCGGATACTTCGGCCTTGCTCCATACTTGAGACTTGTTCTCAATAATCATTAAAGCCTCACTAGTACTCCGAGAGTAAAGATTTCCGCTTGCAGCCGTGTTAAGAGAATCTTGATCGTATTGGCTCAACCCGTGATAAAACGAATCAATCAAATTCAAGGCGGGAAATCCATGATGAGGACAACTACGCACTAAATCCTTAAATCTTTCCCAAGCCTTGGTAAACGTTTCAGTATTTGACTCTTCAAAATCGGTTATTTCCAACCGAATTTTTCTCGTTTTAGCATAAGGGTAAAATTGATTTAAGAATTTTGACTCAAGATTAGCCCATGTGAAAATAGATCGTGGTGGTTTCTTTTCTAGCCAAAGTCGGGCTGCTCCATCGAGGGAGAAAGGAAAAAGGTGTAAATAGATAATGTCTTGTGTCACATTGGTGTATTTGACGGTATTGGCGTATGAACGAAAATGACAGATATGAGTGTAAGGATCGTCATCCTCAAATCCGTAAAAAGGACGACCGGATATCAACTTAATCAAATCCGGATTAAGCTCAAAAGAATCACCCTCGATATCCGATATCACGATCGCATTGTCGAGACATCCCTCAGTAGGTACTTGCAACAACTCATAAATCGATCGATTATCCATAGCCATTTCAAAAGCACGATACTCGGGATCGGCTTGACTTGTCACGATATTACTTTTCTATAAAAGAAAATATAATATATACGTAGATTTTTTGGTGTAATACTTTAGGAAAAGTATTGCTTTTTTTTTATTTTTTATATTTTTTTTTTGCAAATCTTAGGAAAGAAATGCTTTTGCAATTTTTTTTTTTTTTAGAAAATATTATAATATATAGTTAAAGAAAAATAAAATCTAAAAGAAAAAATATTTTTTTTTATTTTTTTTAAAGGGTATATATAGTAATAAAGAAAAGAATATAAAATAAGAAAATATTTTTTGTTTTTATTGATTTTATAATAAAAAAAATTATATTGCAATAAAAAATAACGTTCAAAAGTGAACGGGTCCCAAAATCCAAATCGTCTCACGAAAAATCGTCAATCGTAACGAGCACGAACCGGCAGCGGCGCCATTTTAATGTACTTTTTTATTAAGTCGTTTTGTCTCGATATCGTGTCGAATTGATATTCGATTTTATCGTTAAGACTTAATTTATTTTTGGTTAATAAAAGGATATTTGGTATCTATACTACTTTTGACAAAATTATAACGGAAAATATAAGTGCACGGAAAACGAGGAAATATACGAATATTATATTCTATGTTATTATAATACTATTACTATTTGTAAACTATGGAAAAAAACCATTCTGTAAACGAATGTATGGCAAGGAATGGGCCATCAAAGCCCAATTAAAATTAACTAACAACAATCTAGCCGTTATCTACTAACAGATAAGGACGTAACTTGTAACAGACCTATCAAGCCAACTAACAAAGGACCGTGAGCGTGATGCACTTATACAAAGTAAAGGGTTTAATGTGTAAAGTACTTAAACCTTAACAAATGAAATTGGAAATGAAGGTAGCAGTTACAGACTCGGTTTTAATAGACAAACTTTTAACTATCTATTTATTTTAAATGACTTTCCTACAAATTTGCTCATCTAAACCCCATTTACCATTACTTTGCACAAGTTATGCTAAACAGTATTTGACTAACTCTTTTCTTTTAATGAATGAAAACCAATTAACTTCTCAAAGTAATAAACTCAACTCCTACGAAATGGAATTCTATCAGATAGTTAAAAACAGAAAATTAGACCAACTGGTGAACTCCAATCCAACAACTTCTTACTATTAAACTCATTACACTTTCAATGATCAAGCTACGTTCTGCGCTATTCAAAACTTAGTAAAGACTAAAGACTTAACTATTCTACCTATTTGATCTACCAACTCAGTAAAGTAATGCTAAGTTCTAAAAGCACTCACAAAATGCTATCTCTATCACTATCCCTACTGAATGAAAGTATAAAGACAAGTTTAAGCTATCTTAATTGAACAATTAACTATCAAATATATTGCAAAGTAAACTGAAGAAACAAACTACCTATTTCAGATAGATGACAAATTTCTATATGCTAAAATATGGGATTCAAAGCTAGAAGCAGAAACAGAAATCAAGTAGCATATAACAAGGCATAAAAACATAACAGATTTCGCTAACATTGAAAAATATAATGAGAACTATCCTGCAAGCTTATACTAAAAAATGCAGAAAATTAAACGAAAATGACCTGTTTCTTCCAGGCCTGCCCGCTGTCGACGTGCTAACCGAACAAACAAGACTGTTTATCGAAACTACGAACCGAAACTATTGCTGAGAACTTGAAGTCGAACTTTAAGCTGACTGAGCTAACCGAAACTGAACCGAAACCTTAAATCGAACCGAGCTCAAAACTTGAAATTACACTTGAAACGAATATTGATATTGATTAACCTTTACGGCTATAATCATCACCAATACTGCATCACCATCTAAACTGATCTGCTACAATCTTCTATCAAAGTGCAGTTTATGCTTAACTATTCAAATTCAACTGAAACTCGATTAAACATGAAACTGGAACTAATCTCACACCATAAAAGCTTCAAGTCCAGTTCCAAAACTAATGTCTAATAGCTACCATTAACGACACTATCGAAGCAAAACTGAAAACTGTACCGAGTACTTAAAATCAATAACGGACCGAAACGATCGAAATGACCCAAGCTGTTGAACTATTATCTAAACTAACCGAAACTAATACAGAAGCTAAACCGAACCAAACTCGACCAAATGAAACCGTAACGAACTTGAACCAAAAACTGATATCGAAGCTACGAACTAACCGAAACTAAACGAAATCAAAACTATGAACTACAATCTAATATCGGTGCTACGAACTGATCTCGAACCAAATCCAACAGCAATGATACTCTCGAATAAACCAAACCTAATAACGAAGTTACCTTTGAACAGAACTTAACCAAATGAAAAACACCATCGATAATCGAATAAATCTCTTGCGCTATCATTAACCATCCTTAGGCGAAACTAGTAAACTAACCACAAAAGCTCAGCTTCTACCCCAAACAGCCCTGTAATACTCTCGAATGAACAATATCATCTAAAAAAAACATTATCTCGAGTGAACAGTATTGAATCAACAAATTTATCATCTAAAATCTCTTAACTGAAAAATGAATTGTAGTAGAAGGAAAAGAAAACTATTGCGTGAGTAGTAAAATAAAGAAAAGGAAAACATAAATTAAAAGAATACTAAAGGAAGAACTTGAAACTTCATTGAACTTTAAATCGGAGTACAAGAAGAGTATCAATCGAATACACGTTTATAAGGAAACAAGAACTGAGAATAAGGTTTTTATAAAACTAAATGATATGTGTGTAAACACACATCTTTTCTACCACTTAATTACAATAATAACCGGACCAAAACGTGTATTTTATGTCTTTTATGTCGGAATTATGCGTGGTTTGTGTTTTTGTTGTGATTTAGGACGAAAAGGTGAAAAGTGGAGAAAACACGGGAATTCACGGGCATTTACGGACTTTTATTGAAGAAAAAGATGAAAGACGAAGTCAAGAAGTCAAGAGTGCAAAAAGAACGGAAGTCCAAGACCAATTCTGAAGATTTATCGAAGAAAAAGTCAAAAGACGGAAGTTTATCAAAAGCCGAGGAACTCAAGTCTTATTTATCGAAGAATTAAAAGACGAGTCCAAAGAAATCCCGAGCCAAAAGTCATCAAAGTCCAAGATTAACAAAGAGATTAAGAAGGAAGGACTTAAGGGCGCAATTAAGAAGAAAGGAAGGAGGGGAGGAAGCTTCCTCTAACCACCCTCCTAATCTCCTATAAATACACCCCATTTTCATTCATTTGTTTTTGTTGACTAATCGTGACAATTAGTTCTTCCACCTTTATTTACTTGCACCTTTACTTTTCATGTCAATTTAAATACTTGTCTTGCACCTTTAATACCTTTAATTTCAAGTAAGTTTTTCTTTTAATTCTCGCACCTTTACTTTATCTTGTTGATCTCATTCTACTTTTCTTTAGTCTTTGATTTATATGCTTTTTGTCTTGTTGATTTGTTTAAAGATTACATTTTTATGTTTTTGATTGTTTTAAATCATTTATTTTTTATAGGTGTGTAAACACCCATCCTTTTACCACTTAATTCTGGCTAAAACAAGACCAAAACACGTATTTAATATCATTTGTTTGGAATTATGCGTGGTTTTTGTGTTTATTGTGTTTTCAGAGCCAACCGGATGAATATTGAAGAAAACATGGGATTGCACGGGTTATACTGAAGAAAAGGACTCAAGATAAAGTCTATTGTCCAAGAGATGCAAAAAGATTTGAAGTCACTGGGCCTATTCGAAGATTTATCGAAGAAAAGGACCAAAGATGGAAGATTTTCATAAGTCGAAGAAACTCAAGTCTATTAAACGAAGAAATTAAAAGACGAGTTGAATTTAATCGACGACAATTTGATAGGTGTGTAAACACCCATCCTTTTACCACTTAATTACGGCTAAAACAAGACCAAAACACGTAATTAATATCATTTGTTTGGAATTATGCGTGGTTTTTGTGTTTATTGTGATTTCAGAGCTAACCGGATGAATATTAAAGAAAACATGGGATTGCACGGGTTTTATCAAGGAAAAAGACTCAAGATAAAGTCTATTGTCCAAGACGTGCAAAAGATTTGAAGTCACTAGGCCTATTCGAAGATTTATCGAAGAAAAGGACTAAAGACGGAAGATTTTCATAAGTCGAAGAAACTCAAGTCTATTTAACGAAGAAATTAAAAGACGAGTTGGATTTAATCGACAACAAATCCCGAATCAGAATCGAAAACGTCAACTTTTCTGAAAAGACGAGAAGACAAAAAGAAAGGGAGAAAGCCCACTCACCAACCAACCACTAGGAGTATAAATAGTCTTTCCCTTCACACAATTAGGGGAGCTTCATTTTTCTTTCCCAGTTTTCTTTGTAGTTCGTTCCATCACCAACTCCATTAGGGAGTTTGGTGATTTTCATCTTTTTCTTTTCATCTTGTAATCTTTAATCATTAACCTTGTTACTTTTTCATTAATCAATCCATTCTATCTTTCTATTCATCTTGTTCTTCATCATTTTTATTGCAAGTTTCTAAGTTTCTTATTTGATTCAAGTTTGATTTCAAAAAGTTGTTGATTTAGTGTTTTTATTGGTGGGATTTGTTTCTTATGGTATGTTAATGATTATTGGTTAGTTTGGTAAAACCTTTTTGAGTATTTGGTTAGATTTTGGTTATAATTCGTATCCCCTGTTTCGTCTCTACTGCTACTGTTCTTCGTTCCCTTACATTCCGAATAGCCATTTTAGAGTTTCCCTTATTCGGAACTTTTGATATTCCGAATAGGGGTGTTGCAATTTCTCTTATTCGGAACTTTTCAGGTATTCCGAATAGGGGTGTTTTTATTTCCTTTACTCGGAATATTTCATATATTCCGCATAGCCCTGTTATTCCGCATGAGAGCATTTTATTCCGAATGATGTCATTTTTCCGAATGAAGCAAATGTTCCGCATAAGCCATCTTTCCGAATGGTCTTTACTTTCCGAATAAAGGAGTATTTTCCGCATAGACAATATATTCCGAATAGCTTATTTTTCCGAATAGACTGGATTTTCCGCATGGTGTAAACTTTCCGAATAGAGCAATATTTTCCGAATGGTCATACTTTCCGCATAAGGGTTACATTCCGCATAGGGTATTTTCTCAATAGAGTATTTTTCCAGTTTTGCTTATTATTTGTTACTTGTTTTAAGTTTACTTCATTACCATTTTATTCATTTATCTGTTTGGTAGATTAGAAAACCAAATCCACTTTTTGTCACCAAGAACAAATCATTCCACTTTTAACTGAGATCAATTCGAGAGGATTCCGAGAATTATTTTGAACCCTAGCAAAATGCTTGTATCAAATGGCGCCGCTGCCGGCTCCTCTCGTTAAGATCAAAAGTTTTTTGTGAGAATTTTGGATTTTGGGATCCGTTCCCCGTGAACGTTACTTTTTCATAAAATTTTCAAAAACACTAAAAAATATAAAATTTTCAAAAATCCTAAAAAGTAAAAAACAATAAAAACCAAAAATATTTTTGCTTTGCTTTGTTCGTTCTTTTGCAGGTGTATGCGCACTCGATCCACGTCCTATCAAGAGCCCGAGCCTCTCGATAACTTAGACATGGCTGGTGTACAAAACAACAATAACATACCACCTCCGAACAACAATAATAACAATAACAACCCGCCTTTCAACAACATGAATAACAACAACAATGAGCCACTTCCGGATAATCGCCCAATGATTGAACTGCTGCAAGCTCATGTTGATGGCAACACGGATCCAATTGTTATACCACCAATTGCCGCCAACAATTTCGAGCTCAAGTCAGGCTTTATCCAGATGGTCTCCGCTCAGCCATTCTTGGGACGACTCATTGATGATCCACACGACCATATCAAGAGATTTCTACAACTCACCAACCCGGTCAAGTTCAATGGAGTTCCACAGGAGGTTATAAGGTTACAACTTTTTCCCTTTTCTTTAGAGGGACAAGCCCGGCATTGGCTTGCTAAGGAACCGCCACAGAGTATTCTCTCGTGGACGGATTTGGAAACAAATTTTATCAACTACTTTTTTCCACCCTCTCGTACTACCGCTTTGCGGAATGAGATTATAAACTTTGAACAAAAGTACGATGAGTCATTCAGTGAATCTTGGGATCGTTTTAAAGATCTTTTAAGAAAATGCCCACAACATGGTTTTACCAAAGTACATCAAATTAATACTTTTTACAATGGTTTAAGCATGAGTGACCAAGATTCACTGAATAGTGCCTCAGGGGGTAATTTATTGGCTAAGACTTCCAATGCTGCTTGGGATATCATTGAGAACAAGTCTCGTGTGCAAACCAAGAGTGTTAGGACCAATGTTGCTAGTGCTAGCACTAATGACAGCGACAAGCGATTAGACAAAATCACTACGCTTCTTGAATCGCTTGTCACCCACACCGTCAGCAACAACAACAGCAACAACGCTAAGAACGCACAAGTCAACGCTGTCAGCCAACCTTGTGAGATATGCGGTGGTCCCCACTCCTACACAACTTGTACCGCTACCCAAGATTACCCTGCTGAGAATGTGAATGCGGCATATGGCACCTACCAACAACCTGCTTATCAAGCTAAACCCCAAGGTGACCGTAACTTGCTTAGCTATCGCAACAACAACTATCTTTCACCACCTGGCTTTCCTCCTTCCAACCCAAACCAACAACAAAACCCTAACCACTCTCCTCAACAACAACAACAACCTCGACAACCATACATCCCACCTCACAAGCAACAACAACCACCTCAACGAAACAACCAAGTTTACCAACAACCTGCTTACCAACCACCTGCATACAATGCTCCTCCTAACCAAGCCACCACTGCATTACACCAAGAGGTCGCCACCTACATGAGAACCAACGATGTGATAGTGGGAAACCTCCAAGAGGAAGTGCGCAATTTGAAGGCAGATTTGGTCAAGCAAGGAAATGAATTGAGAGCCGATATGCGGAACACGTTGGATAGTCAGACGAATGACTTGAGGAACATAATGGCTAGTTTCTTCCAAAGTAGTCAACCCTCTTCTTCGGGTACTCTTCCGAGTAACACCGTTGCGAACCCAAGAGGGGAGATGAAAGCAATCACTACTCGTAGCGGTAAAGGTACAAAGGAACCCGAGCTTCCTATACCTCCACCAGTGGTTGTGACTAAGGAGAACGAGTCGCCTGCTCCTATTCCTCCTCCTTCTCCTTCCCCAATTTCTCCACCTCTTCTTTCTACCCCTCCTCCACCCGTGGTTGTGAGTGACCCTATTCTCCCAAAGCCTTCCTCTTCTTCCAATATACCTTATCCATCCAGGTTAAGGAAAGAGAAGCAAAAGAGCAAGGATGATATTCAGGTTTCTAACTTTCTTAAAATGTTTAAACAACTGAATTTCAATATCTCCTTCGCTGAGGCTCTCGCTCACATGCCCAAGTATGCAAAAATGTTTAAAGATCTTTTGAGCGACAAGGAAAAGCTCCTCGACATTGCCAACACCCAACTTAATGAGAACTGCTCTGCAGTGCTCTTAAGGAAATTGCCAACCAAGCTTGGTGATCCGGGTCGTTTTCTTATCCCTTGCAATTTCCCGGGAGTAGAGAATTGCATGGCCCTAGCCGATCTAGGTGCCAGTATTAATCTCATGCCTCTAAGTGTTTGGAAGCAATTATCTCTCCCAGAGCTTGTCCCCACTAAAATGACTTTGGAATTGGCCAACCGTACGGTTGCTTATCCAGTGGGGATAGCCGAAGACGTTATTGTAGGAGTCGACAAATTCACCTTCCCTGCTGATTTTGTTGTCGTCGACTACGAGATGGACCCTCGTGTACCACTTATTGTTGGTCGTCCATTCCTTAGGACCGGTCGCACTCTTATTGATGTTGAAGCCGGAGAGCTTATCATGAGAGTGGGTGACGACAAAGTAGTCTTCAACATGGGAAAGTTGTCTAAACAGCCTTATTCATATGAGAGCGTTAATTGTATTGACGTACTCGATGAGGCTTGTGAAGAACACTTTAATGATGCTTGCAAAAGTATTCCTACCTCTCTTCCCACTGTTGAGACCGTGTCCTCTATTGATTCATCGTTGTCTCTATTTGGAGATAGTGATTTATTCTGGAACAATCTTGAAGCTACCATGGGAGATGCGAATTTAGCTACTAATGATTCTCCCACCGAGGGGGATGAAGACATGAGTTTCTTTGACAATCTTCTCACCGAAGACAATCCTTCGCCTCCATCTCCCACGGTTATTGCTGTCGATGCCACGACTTTGAAAACGCCTCCCGTCGAAAATCCTCCGGATTTGGAACTTAAGGAGTTGCCGCCACATCTCGAGTACGTGTTCCTTGACGACAACAAGAAGTCGCCTGTCATTATTGCTAAGGATTTGAAAGATGAAGAGAAGACTCGCCTCGTTGCTGTGTTGAAAGATCATAAGAAGGCCATCGCTTGGAAGATTTCCGATATTCGTGGAATTGATCCTCACTTCTGCACACACAAAATTCTCATGGAGGACGACTTCAAGCCCACTATTCAAAGCCAACGAAGGGTGAATCCAAAAATCCATGAAGTCATCAAAACAGAGGTTATCAAACTTCTTGATGCGAGTATGATTTACCCTATTTCGGATTCCCCATGGGTTAGTCCAATCCACTGTGTGCCCAAGAAGGGCGGAATAACCGTTGTTCCCAATGAACACAACGAGTTGATTCCCACTCGTCTCGTTACTGGGTGGAGAGTTTGTATAGACTACCGCAAACTCAATGATGCCACGAGAAAGGATCATTTCCCTCTACCTTTTATGGACCAAATGCTTGAACGATTAGCCGGTAATGAATATTACTGCTTTTTGGATGGTTTCTCGGGTTATTTTCAAATACCCATCGATCCCCAAGATCAAGAGAAGACTACATTCACTTGTCCCTATGGCACTTTCGCTTACAAAAGAATGCCTTTTGGCTTATGTAATGCGCCCGGGACTTTCCAAAGGTGTATGTTAGCTATCTTCCATGACATGGTTGAACAAACCATGGAAGTCTTCATGGATGATTTCTCGGTCTTTGGGGATTCCTTCTCATCTTGCCTTGCCAATTTGGAACGTATGCTAAAGCGGTGCGAAGACACTCGCCTAGTTCTAAATTGGGAAAAATGCCATTTCATGGTAAAAGAAGGCGTCGTGCTTGGACATAAGATCTCGAAAGCCGGTCTTGAAGTTGACCGTGCTAAAGTCGATGTAATCGCTAAGTTGCCTCCACCTTCAACTGTGAAGGGTGTGAGAAGTTTTCTGGGTCATGCGGGCTTCTATCGTCGATTCATCAAAGATTTTTCTCAAATCGCTCGCCCGATGACCCACCTCTTGGAAAAAGATACTCCTTTTATCTTTTCCAAAGAGTGCCTTGAAGCCTTCAACTCGCTTAAGGATAAGCTAACTAAGGCACCCGTCTTGGTTACCCCTAATTGGGAGCTGCCCTTTGAGTTGATGTGCGATGCTAGCGATTTTGCTATTGGAGCGGTTCTTGGAAAAAGAGTGAACAAACACTTCCAACCGATCCACTACGCTAGCAAGACAATGACGGGGGCACAATTGCATTATACGACAACTGAGAAAGAGCTTTTAGCGGTTGTCTATGCTTTTGAAAAATTCCGCCCCTATCTTGTCCTTTCTACCACCATTGTGTACACCGATCATTCCGCGTTGAAGTACTTGTTGACAAAGCAAGATTCCAAACCAAGACTTCTTCGCTGGGTTTTGCTGCTCCAGGAATTTAAAATCGACATCCGCGATAAAAAAGGAGCAGAAAACTTAGCCGCGGACCATCTTAGTAGACTTGAGGATCCATACCAAGGGGATCATCCGACTAAAGAAATCAATGATTCTTTTCCCTTGGAGACCTTAATGTCTATAAACTCGAAGCCGAATGAAACCCCGTGGTTTGCGGACTTTGCAAACTACTTGGCTGGTGGAATTCTCAAGGAAGGGTTGACGTCCCAGCAAAAGAAGAAGTTCTTTACCGATATTAAGACTTACTTTTGGGACGACCCTTACCTATTCAAACAATGTGCCGACCTGATTATCCGTCGATGTGTTGATGGACCGGCAGCGTCGGACATCCTTGATGCGTGCCACAAAGGACCCACCGGTGGTCACTTTGGTCCCAACTACACCGCAAAGAAAGTGTTTGATTCGGGATTTTATTGGCCCTCCATATACCGTGACGCTCACGATATGGTCAAACGATGTGATGTTTGCCAAAAGCAAGGCAAAATCACACATAAAGACGAGATGCCTCAGAATTTCATTCAAGAGTGTGAAATTTTTGATGTTTGGGGTATCGACTTTATGGGGCCATTCCCTTCATCTAAAGGAAACAAATACATCCTTGTAGCCGTTGACTACGTTTCAAAGTGGGTTGAAGCCAAAGCTTTGCCTACTAATGACGCAAGGGTGGTTTGTAACTTTTTGAAAGCTCTATTCGCTCGCTTCGGTGTGCCTCGTGCCATTATTAGTGATCGTGGGACTCATTTCTTCAATGACCAATTTGCTCGAGTCATGGCTAAGTACGGTGTAAACCATCGTCTTTCCACAGCCTATCACCCACAAACTAATGGCCAGGCCGAAATCTCAAACCGAGGGCTGAAGCGAATTCTTGAAAGGACCGTGGGAGAGCATCGTGCCGCATGGGCTGATAAACTCGATGATGCTTTGTGGGCTTTCTGTACTGCTTACAAGACCCCGATCGGCTGTACGCCTTATCGTCTTGTGTACGGGAAAGCGTGCCACCTCCCCATTGAGTTGGAGCACAAGGCTTATTGGGCCTTGAAGTGGGCTAATTTTGATATAAACAAAGCCGGTGACCTACGCAAGATCCAACTCAATGAGCTGAATGAACTTCGGAATGAGGCTTATGAAAATTCTTTGATCTATAAGGAACGAACTAAGCTCATTCACGACTCCAAGATCAAAAACCGAGAGTTCCATGTTGGAGACAAAGTCTTACTTTTTAACTCTCGGTTGAAAATCTTTTCGGGCAAGCTTAAATCTCGTTGGTCCGGCCCATTCACCATCGCCCAAATTTTTCCATATGGTACTCTCGAGCTCGCTCAACCTAATGGACCAAATTTTAAGGTGAATGGCCAACGAGTGAAGTTGTACTTTGGTGAGGACACCTCTCACGAGGTGATTCCATCCCTCACCACGTTCCCCATGAACTGAATTTGGGTCGAGTCAGGCTCGTGACTCGGTTATCAAAAACAAGCGCTCCTCGGGAGGCAGCCCGAGTATCTATCCCTTTAACCCCCTAAGTGTAGGGGAGGACCTATTTTGGTCATTTGTGTTTGTGTGGTGATGTGCTTACAGGGATTACTGCAATCTTGGAAACTTTGAAGAACCGTGCTCCCGTGTTATCCGAAACCTGGTTCTATCTCTCAACTATCGTGATTCAATTTTCTTCATACTCACATTTGAAATTGATCACTTTAGTCGTCTCTTCCTTAACTTGAGTTAACCAACGTGCACAATGTTATAAGTGTAGGGGAGACTCTTCCCACATGCTTAAACATTGAGGACAATGTTTATCTTAAGTGTAGGGGAGACTTCTATCGAAGTTTTAAGTGGACTTTTCCATGAAAATGCCTTCATTTTACCGGAAAATCCTATTTTTCAGCATTTTTCAAATTTTTTATTAACTTTGGCCATTTAGTTGTAATTTTTAAATTTTTATCATTGCTTTCATATGTATATATTCCACAATAAAGTCAAAATATTAATAAATTGGTGTAGCTAGTTTAGAAGTCTTTGACATATTAGGCCCGTTGCGTTTATTTTGACTCAACCCGAATAGACTTATCCAAGTTTATTCTAGCTAGTATCCTTAACCATATAGACCTTAATTGGTTTATTAGGCTAAGTGTCCACGAGTCTCATTACTTGAGATTTTAAATTGTGGAGGACGAGAAATGATAGAGTCAATTATAAGTCGGTATTCTTGCGCAAGCTCACTTGGTGTAATTATTTGCCTATTCTCCCATCACTTGCTAATAATTTATCTGCAATAAGTAAGGTCTTACGATTTGAAAAGTTACTTAGCTTCTAGCCCAAGATCGTTTAAAAGTTGCTCGGTAATGATAAGAGTTCATAGCCAAGGCATAACTTATGAAGCGGGGCGCGAAGATTGGCGAGTCCGAAAAGGCCCTAACAAGGCATGAGGATTCAATTTTATTGTTGAAGATCCAAAGTGATGTGAAAAGCATTATTCCTAAAGTCAATATGAAGGATCAAGACTCACGACGAAAAGCAATCAACTCCCATAAAGATCATGGAGAAGTCTATCCGAAAAGACCCTAACAAGGTATGAGGATAAATAGATCCAAGTCCGAAAAGGAGGCGGATCGTTGTATCTCAAAATCCCAAATAGAGATTGAAGAAATAATCATGAAGTCGTGGTCAACAAAGTTGGAGTACCCCTCAAAAGTCTCCAAGTGAAGAAACTCTATTATGATGAGAAGACCATTATCTCAAGAACGTCTCTCGAAGATATGAAGTATGAAGTACATGCCAAATATCGGACCGAGAAAGGTCTCAAATAGTGAACCAAGTTATGCCAAGATATGAACTTTTTGATATCCCGAGAAGCAGTTTTAAGAGATTTTGTCCTTTAGCTAACTATTGATCAAATCGTCCTACTTTGCTTTCAGCTTTAATAAATTATCGAAATAAGTCCAAAAATGCATCTTCATGATCATTCTTAGACAAAAATAAAATATAAGAGATACAACTAGGAATAAGGGAGTTTAAGCATTTAATTAAGCCATGTGTGTAAGTGTTTGATTTACTAACTTATAATAACAATGATCTCGTTTCTAAGCTTAGTTTGGGGAACGTGAAACTTGAGGGTGATAAATCTTCGCAACACCAAAGCCCTAATGTAAGTCCTTGATTTCTTTACAAGTTATTTCCATCCTTTTGTTTATTTTAAAGTTTTAAGTTCTCTTAGTATTTTAATTATTGTTTAGTAGAATTTAAATAAGGCCAAGGTTGATTGATTATGAGAAAAATGTAAAATTGCTTTATCACTAAGCATTGCATGAGGGCATGGCAATGGTTAAGTGTAGGGGATTTGATAGGTGTGTAAACACCCATCCTTTTACCACTTAATTACGGCTAAAACAAGACCAAAACACGTAATTAATATCATTTGTTTGGAATTATGCGTGGTTTTTGTGTTTATTGTAATTTCAGAGCTAACCGGATGAATATTAAAGAAAACATGGGATTGCACGGGTTT
The DNA here is from genome assembly GCA_025667525.1 of Glebionis coronaria. NCBI lineage: Eukaryota > Viridiplantae > Streptophyta > Magnoliopsida > Asterales > Asteraceae > Glebionis > Glebionis coronaria. The sequence goes on from CM046878.1 coordinate 309,677,319, forward strand.
TATCAAGGAAAAAGACTCAAGATAAAGTCTATTGTCCAAGACGTGCAAAAGATTTGAAGTCACTAGGCCTATTCGAAGATTTATCGAAGAAAAGGACTAAAGACGGAAGATTTTCATAAGTCGAAGAAACTCAAGTCTATTTAACGAAGAAATTAAAAGACGAGTTGGATTTAATCGACAACAAATCTCGAATCAGAATCGAAAACGTCAACTTTTCTGAAAAGACGAGAAGACAAAAAGAAAGGGAGAAAGCCCACTCACCAACCAACCACTAGGAGTATAAATAGTCTTTCCCTTCACACAATTAGGGGAGCTTCATTTTTCTTTCCCAGTTTTCTTTGTAGTTCGTTCCATCACCAACTCCATTAGGGAGTTTGGTGATTTTCATCTTTTTCTTTTCATCTTGTAATCTTTAATCATTAACCTTGTTACTTTTTCATTAATCAATCCATTCCATCTTTCTATTCATCTTGTTCTTCATCATTTTTATTGCAAGTTTCTAAGTTTCTTATTTGATTCAAGTTTGATTTCAAAAAGTTGTTGATTTAGTGTTTTTATTGGTGGGATTTGTTTCTTATGGTATGTTAATGATTATTGGTTAGTTTGGTAAAACCTTTTTGAGTATTTGGTTAGATTTTGGTTATAATTCGTATCCCCTGTTTCGTCTCTACTGCTACTGTTCTTCGTTCCCTTACATTCCGAATAGCCATTTTAGAGTTTCCCTTATTCGGAACTTTTGATATTCCGAATAGGGGTGTTGCAATTTCTCTTATTCGGAACTTTTCAGGTATTCCGAATAGGGGTGTTTTTATTTCCTTTACTCGGAATATTTCATATATTCCGCATAGCCCTGTTATTCCGCATGAGAGCATTTTATTCCGAATGATGTCATTTTTCCGAATGAAGCAAATGTTCCGCATAAGCCATCTTTCCGAATGGTCTTTACTTTCCGAATAAAGGAGTATTTTCCGCATAGACAATATATTCCGAATAGCTTATTTTTCCGAATAGACTGGATTTTCCGCATGGTGTAAACTTTCCGAATAGAGCAATATTTTCCGAATGGTCATACTTTCCGCATAAGGGTTACATTCCGCATAGGGTATTTTCTCAATAGAGTATTTTTCCAGTTTTGCTTATTATTTGTTACTTGTTTTAAGTTTACTTCATTACCATTTTATTCACTTATCTGTTTGGTATATTAGAAAACCAAATCCACTTTTTGTCACCAAGAACAAATCATTCCACTTTTAACTGAGATCAATTCGAGAGGATTCCGAGAATTATTTTGAACCCTAGCAAAATGCTTGTATCACAAATCCCGAATCAGAATCGAAATCGTCAACTTTTCTGAAAAGACGAGAAGACACGAAGAACGGGAGAAAGCCCACTCACCAACCAAAGGAAACACCTATAAATAGTCCACCCCTCACACATAGTGCCAGTTAGTTTTTTGGTTTTCTTCTCCCCCACTTTTCTCTCTTTTTAGTTCGTAGCACCACCATCACCACTAGGGTGTTTGGTGATCTTGATTTTTGTTTCTTTCAATCTTGTAATTTTAATCTTTGTTTTATCTTGTTAAAACATTAATCATCAATACAAGTCTTGTTTAATCTTTCCATTTCATCTTGTTCATCATCATCTTTTATTTCAAGTTTTCAAGTTCTTATTTGATTGATTTGATCTTTAAACGTTGTTGGGATTTGTGTTTTTGTTGATGGGATTTGTAGTTTATGGTTAGTAGATGCTTTGTGATTAGTTTATTTAAGTTTTTGGTGAAAAACTTGGTGATTTTTGGATCAAAATTGGTTTCCTTGTTCTTCGGGTAAAACGACTGTTTTTGTGTTCCCAGGTTCCGGATGAACACCAAAGTTCCGGATGAACACCCAAGTTCCGAATGAACATTAAAAGTTCCGCATGAAGCACTTTAGTTAAAACTTCCGAATGAATCAAAACTTCCGAACGAACTAAAGTTCCGGATGAATAGAAAGTTCTGAATGAACGTTTGTTGTTTAAGTTCCGAATGAGTGTTATTTCCATTTCTTCCGAATAAACTTCCGGACCAAAGTTCCGGACGAACTTCCGGATCAACAAGTTCCGAACGAAGTTCTGGGTGAAAGTTCCGAACCAACTTCCGAAGAAAGTTCCGAGTGAAGGATTTCCAAAAGTTCCGAATGAAGACTTCCGGGTGAAAAGTTCTGGATCAAAAGTTCCGAATCAAGGTTTAAACTTCCGAATCAGTTTCTTTTAAGCATTTCTAAGTTGAACTTACTGTTTACTGTTTCTTTATTGTGTATTTATTTATTTATTTCAAATTTAATTCTAGTCCATTTAATTGTCATTGTCATTAATTTAATTGCTTTTAGATTGAAATTTACATTTTAATACATCTTAAACCTTCAGTAGAATAGAAAATCAAACCTTTTTCTTAGTAACCAAGAACAATCATTCCACTTAAGACCGAGATCAATTCGAGAGGACTGAGAGACAAAAAATGAACCCAATGAAAAACCTAGTATCAAATGGCGCCGCGGCCGGCTCTTCTCTTTAAGATCAAAAATTTTTTGTGAGAACTTGGATTTTGGGATCCGTTCCCCGTGAACGTTACTTTTTCATAAAAATTTTCAAAAAATCCTAAAAAATATAAAATTTTCAAAAATACAAAAAAAATTAACAAACATAAAAACCAAAAATATTTTTGCTTTGTTTTTCTTTGTTTGTTCTTTTGCAGGTGTATGCGCACTCGATCCACGTCTTATCAAGAGCCCGAGCCTCTCGATAACTTAGACATGGCCGGTGTACACAACAACAATAACATACCACCTCCAAACAACAATAATAACAACAACAACCCACCTTTCAACAACATGAACAATAACAACAACAATGAGCCCCTTCCGGATAATCGCCCGATGATTGAACTGCTGCAAGCTCATGTAGACGGCAACACTGATCCAATTGTCATACCTCCAATTGCCGCCAACAACTTTGAGCTAAAATCAGGCTTTATCCAGATGGTCTCCGCTCAACCATTCTTGGGGCGTACCATTGATGATCCACATGACCATATCAATAGATTCTTGCAACTAACTAACACGGTCAAATTCAATGGTGTTCCACAAGAGGTTATCAGGTTACAACTTTTTCCCTTTTCTTTAGAGGGACAAGCCCGGCATTGGCTTGCTAAGGAACCGCCACAGAGTATTCTCTCGTGGACGGATTTGGAAACAAAGTTCATCAATTACTTTTTCCCACCCTCTCGTACTACCGCTTTGCGGAATGAGATCATAAATTTTGAACAAAAGTACGATCAGTCGTTCAGTGAATCTTGGGATCGTTTTAATGATCTTTTAAGAAAATGCCCACAACATGGTTTTACCAAAGTACATCAAATTAATACTTTTTACAATGGTTTAAACATGAGTGACCAAGATTCACTAAACAGTGCCTCGGGGGTAATCTTCTGGCTAAGACTTCCAATGCTGCTTGGGACATCATTGAGAATAAGTCTCGTGTGCAAACCAAGAGTGTTCGGACCAATGTCGCTAGTGCTAGCACTAATGACAGCGACAAGCGACTTGACAAAATCACTACGCTTCTTGAATCGCTTGTCACCCACACCGTCAGCAACAACAACAGCAACAACGCTAAAAACGTTCAAGTTAACGTTGTCAGCCAACCTTGTGAGATATGTGGTGGTCCTCACTCTTACACCAATTGTACCGCCACCCAAGACTACCCTGCTGAAAATGTGAATGCGGCATATGGCACCTATCCTCAACCTGCTTATCAAGCTAGACCTCAAGGTGACCGTAATTTGCTTAGCTACCGCTCCAACAACTATCTTTCCCCACCCGGTTTTCCTCCAAGCAACCCAAACCAACAACAAAATCTAAACCGCCCTCTTCAACAACAACAACAACCTCGTACACCATACATCCCTCCTCACAAGCAGCAACAACCACCTCAACGTAACAACCAAGTTTACCAACAACCTGCTTATCAACCACCCGCATACAATGCTCCTCCAAACCAACCCACTGCATTACACCAAGAGGTTGCAACCTACATGAGGACCAATGATGTGATTGTGGAAAATATCCAACAGGAAGTGCGCAACTTGAAAGCAGACTTGGTCAAACAAGGAAACGATTTGAGAGCCGACATGAGAAACACGTTGGATAGCCAAACTAATGATCTGAGGAACATGATGGCTAGTTTCTTCCAAGGTAATCAACCCTCTTCTTCGAGTACTCTTCCGAGTAACACCGTTGCAAATCCAAGAGGGGAGATGAAAGCAATCACCACTCGAAGTGGCAAAGGTACCAAGGAACCCGAGCTTCCTATACCTCCACCGGTGGTTGTGACTAAGGAGAACGAGTCACCTGCTCCTATTCCTCATCCTTCTCCTTCCCCAATTTCTCCACCTCTTCCTTCTACCCCTCCTCCACCCAAGGATGTGAGTGATCCTATTCTTCCAAAGCCTTCCTCTTCTTCCAATATACCTTATCCATCTAGGTTGAGGAAAGAGAAGCTCAAAAGCAAGGACGATATTCAGGTTTCTAACTTTCTTAAGATGTTTAAACAACTGAATTTCAATATCTCCTTCGCTGAGGCTCTCGCTCACATGCCTAAGTACGCGAAAATGTTTAAAGATCTTCTGAGCGACAAGGAAAAGCTCCCCGATATTGCCAACACCCAACTTAATGAGAATTGCTCTGCAGTGCTCTTAAGGAAATTGCCAACCAAGCTTGGTGATCCGGGTCGTTTCTTAATTCCTTGCAATTTCCCAGGAGTAGAGAATTGCATGGCCCTAGCCGATCTAGGTGCCAGTATTAATCTCATGCCTCTAAGTGTTTGGAAGCAATTATCTCTCCCAGAGCTAGTCCCCACCAAAATGACTTTGGAATTGGCTAACCGTACGGTTGCTTATCCAGTGGGGATAGCTGAAGATGTCATTGTAGGAGTCGACAAATTCACATTTCCTGCTGATTTTGTTGTCGTCGACTACGAGATGGACCCTCGTGTGCCACTAATTGTTGGTCGTCCATTCTTGAGGACCGGTCGCACTCTCATTGATGTTGAAGCCGGTGAGCTTATCATGAGAGTGGGTGACGATAAAGTAGTCTTCAACATGGGAAACTTGTCTAAACAGCCTTATTCATATGAGAGTGTTAATTGTATTGACGTTCTTGATGAGGCTTGTGAAGAACACTTTAATGATGCTTGCAAAAGTATTCGTACCTCTCTTCCCAATGTTGAGACCGTGTCCTCTATTGATTCATCATTGTCTCTATTTGGAGATAGTGATTTGTTTTGGAACAATCTTGAAGACACCATGGGAGATGTGAACTTATCTACTGATGATTCTCCTACCGATGGGGACGAAGACATGCATTTCTTTGAAAGCCTTCTCAACGAAGACACTCCTTCTCCTCCATCTCCCACGGTCATTGCTATCGATACTCCGACTTAGAATACGCCTCCCGTCGAAAATCCTCCGGATTTAGAGCTTAAGGAGTTGCCGCCCCATCTCGAGTATGTATTCCTTGAAGAAGAGAAGAAGTCGCCAGTCATCATTGCTAAAGACCTAAAGGAAGAAGAAAAAGCCCGACTTATCACCGTGTTGAAAGATCATAAGAAGGCTATTGCTTGGAAAATCTCGGATATTCGTGGAATTGATCCTCACTTCTGCACACACAAAATTCTCATGGAGGACGACTTTAAGCCCACTATTCAAAGCCAACGAAGGGTGAATCCAAAAATCCATGAAGTCATCAAAACAGAGGTTATCAAACTTCTTGATGCGGGTATGATTTACCCTATTTCGGATTCACCATGGGTTAGTCCAATCCATTGTGTGCCCAAGAAGGGCGGAATAACCGTTGTTCCCAATGAACACAACGAGTTGATTTCCACTCGTCTCGTTACTGGGTGGAGAGTTTGTATAGACTACCGCAAACTCAATGATGCCACGAGAAAGGATCATTTCCCTCTACCTTTTATGGACCAAATGCTTCAACGTTTAGCGGGTAATGAATATTACTGCTTTCTTGATGGTTTCTCGGGTTATTTCCAAATACCCATCGCTCCCCAAGATCAAGAGAAGACTACATTCACTTGTCCCTATGGCACATTTGCTTACAAAAGAATACCTTTTGGCCTATGTAATGCGCCCGGGACTTTTCAAAGGTGCATGTTAGCTATCTTCCATGACATGGTTGAACAAACCATGGAAGTCTTCATGGATGATTTCTCGGTCTTCGGGGATTCCTTCTCTTCTTGCCTTGCCAATTTGGAGCGTATGCTAAAGAGGTGCGAAGACACTCGCCTAGTTCTGAATTGGGAAAAATGCCATTTTATGGTAAAAGAAGGCATCGTGCTGGGACACAAGATTTCCAAAGCCGGTCTTGAAGTAGACCGTGCTAAAGTCGATGTTATCGCCAAGTTGCCTCCACCTTCAACCGTGAAGGGTGTGAGAAGTTTTCTGGGTCATGCGGGCTTCTACCGTCGATTCATCAAAGATTTTTCTCAAATCGCTCGCCCGATGACCCACCTCTTGGAAGAAGATACTCCTTTTATCTTTTCCAAAGAGTGTCTTGAAGCCTTCAACTCGCTTAAGGATAAGCTAACTAAGGCACCCGTCTTGGTTACCCCTAACTGGGAGCTGCCTTTCGAGTTGATGTGCGATGCTAGTGATTTTGCTATTGGAGCGGTTCTGGGACAAAGAGTGAACAAACACTTCCAACCAATCCATTACGCTAGCAAGACAATGACAGGGGCACAATTGCATTATACGACAACCGAAAAAGAGCTCTTAGCTGTTGTCTATGCCTTTGAAAAATTCCGCCCCTATCTTGTCCTTTCTACAACAATTGTGTATACCGATCATTCCGCGCTGAAGTACTTGTTGACAAAGCAAGATTCCAAACCAAGACTTCTTCGCTGGGTTTTGCTGCTCCAGGAATTTAAAATCGACATTCGCGATAAAAAAGGAGCAGAAAACTTAGCCGCGGATCATCTCAGCAGACTTGAGGATCCTTACCAGGGGGATCATCCGAACAAAGAAATCAATGATTCTTTTCCCTTGGAGACCTTAATGTCTATAAATTCGAATTCTAATGAAACCCCGTGGTTTGCGGACTTTGCAAACTACTTGGCGGGTGGAATTCTCAAGGAAGGGTTGACGTCTCAACAGAAGAAAAAGTTCTTCACCGACATCAAGACTTACTTTTGGGACGACCCTTACCTATTCAAACAATGTGCCGACCTGATTATTCGCCGATGTGTTGATGGATCGGCAGCTTCGGAAATCCTTGATGCTTGCCACAAAGGACCCACCGGTGGTCACTTTGGTCCCAACTACACCACCAAAAAAGTGTTTGACTCGGGATTTTATTGGCCCTCCATATATCGTGACGCTCACGATATGGTTAAACGATGTGATGTTTGCCAAAAACAAGGCACGATCACATATAAAGACGAGATGCCTCAGAATTTCATTCAAGAGTGTGAAATCTTTTATGTTTGGGGAATCGACTTTATGGGGCCATTCCCTTCTTCTAAAGGAAACAAATACATCCTTGTAGCCGTTGACTACGTTTCAAAGTGGGTTGAAGCCAAAGCTTTACCCACTAATGACGCAAGGGTGGTTTGTAACATTTTGAAAGCTCTTTTCGCTAGATTCGGTGTGCCTCGGGACATTATTAGTGATCGTGGGACTCATTTCTGCAATGACCAATTTGCTAGAGTCATGGCTAAGTACGGTGTAAACCATCGTCTTTCCACAGCCTACCACCCACAAACTAATGGCCAGTCTGAAATATCCAACCGAGGACTGAAGCGAATTCTAGAAAGAACCGTGGGAGAGCATCGTGCCTCATGGGCTGATAAACTTGATGATGCTTTGTGGGCTTTCCGTACTTCTTACAAGACCCCGATCGGCTGTACGCCTTATCGTCTTGTGTACGGGAAAGCGTGCCACCTCCCCATTGAGTTGGAGCACAAGGCTTACTGGGCCTTGAAGTGGGCCAATTTTGATATTAACAAAGCCGGTGACCTACGCAAGATCCAACTCAATGAGCTCAACGAACTTCGGAATGAGGCTTATGAAAATTCTTTGATCTATAAGGAAAGAACTAAGCTCATTCACGACTCCAAGATCAAAAACCGAGAGTTCCATGTTGGAGACAAAGTCTTACTTTTTAACTCTCGGTTGAAAATCTTTTCGGGCAAGCTCAAATCTCGTTGGTCCGGCCCATTCACCATCGCCCAAATTTTTCCATATGGTACTCTCGAGCTCGCTCAACCTGATGGACCAAATTTTAAGGTGAATGGCCAACGAGTGAAGTTGTACTTTGGTGAGGACACCTCTAACGAGGTGATTCCATCCCTCACCACGTTCCCCATGAACTAATTTTGTGTCGAGTCAGGCTCGTGACTCGGTTATCAAAAACAAGCGCTCCTCGGGAGGCAGCCCGAGTATCTATCCTTTTATGTTTTTACCCCATAAGTGTAGGGGAGCCTCTATAGGTCTTTCTCTTTGTGTGGTGATGTGATTACAGGGATTAGTGCACTCTTGGAAACTTTGAAGAACCGTGCTCCCGTGTTATCCGAAATCCGGTTCTATCTCTCAACTATCGTGATTCAATTTTCTTCATACTCACATTTTAAAATTGATCACTTTAGTCGTCTCTTCCTTAACTTGAGTTAACCAACGTGCACAATGTCATAAGTGTAGGGGAGACTTTTCCCACATGCTTAAACATTGAGGACAATGTTTATCTTAAGTGTAGGGGGGACTTCTATCGAAGTTTTAAGTGGACTTTTCCATGAAAATGCCTTCATTTAACCGGAAAATCCTATTTTTCAACATTTTTCAAATTTTTTATTAAGTTTGGCCATTTAGTCGTAATTTTTAAATTTTCATCGTTGCTTTCATATGTATATATCCCGCAATAAAGTGGTGTAGCTAGTTTTGAAATCTTTGACATATTAGGCCCGTTGCGTTTATTTTGACTCAACCCGAATAGACTTATCTAAGTTTACTCTAGCTAGTATCCTTAACCATGTAAACCTTAATTGGTTTATTAGGCTAAGTGTCCACGAGCCTCATTACTTGAGATTTTAAATTGTGGAGGACGAGAAATGATAGAGTCAATTATAAGTCGGTATTCTTGCACAAGCTCACTTGGTGTAATTATTTGTCTATTCTCCCATCACTTGCTAATAATTTATCTGCAATAAGTAAGGTCGTACGATTTGAAAAGTTACTTAGCTTCTAGCCCAAGATCGTTTAAAAGTTGCTCGGTAATGATAAGAGTTCATAGCCAAGGCATAACTTATGAAGCGGGGCGCGAAGATTGGCGAGTCCGAAAAGGCCCTAACAAGGCATGAGGATTCCATTTTATTGCTAAAGATCCAAGTGATGTGAAAAGCATTATTCCCAAAGTCAATATGAAGGATCAAGACTCACGACGAAAAGCAATCAACTCCCATAAAGATGATGGAGAAGTCTATCCGAAAAGACCCTAACAAGGTATGAGGATAAATAGATCCAAGTCCGAAAAGGAGGCGGATCGTTGTATCTCAAAATCCCAAATAGAGATTAAAGAAATAATCATGAAGTCGTGGTCAACAAAGTTGGAGTACCTCTCAAAAGTCTCCAAGTGAAGAAACTCTATGAACGATGAGAAGACCATTATCTCAAGCACGTCTCTCAAGATATGAAGTATGAAGTACATGCCAAATATCGGCCCGAGAAAGGTCTCAAATCGCGAACCAAGTTATGCCAAGATATGAACTTTTTGATATCCCGAGAAGCAGTTTTAAGAGAGTTTGTCCTTTAGCTAACTATTGATCAAATCGTCCTACTTTGCTTTCAGCCTAAATAAACTATCGAAATAAGTCCAAAAATGCATCTTCATGATCATTCTAAGACAAAAACAAAATATAAGAGATACACCTAGGAATAAGGGAGTCTAAGCATTTAATTAAGCCATGTGTGTAAGTGTTTTAATTGCTAACTTATAATAACAATGATCTCGTTTTTAAGCTTAGTTTGGGGAACGTGAAACTTGAGGGTGATAAATCTGCGCAGCACCAAAGCCATAATGTAAGTCCTTGATCTCTTTGCAAGTTATTTCCATGTAGCTATTTTCAAGTGAAAATGGTTTTCTATCCTTTTGTTTCCTTTAAAGTTTTAATTCCTTTTAGTACTTTAATTTTTGTTTAGTAGTATTTGAATAAGGCCAAGGTTGATTAATTATGAGAAAAGTGTAAAATTGCTTTATCACTAAGCATTGCATGAGGGCATGGCAATGGTTAAGTGTAGGGGATTTGATTGGTGTGTAAACACCCATCCTTTTACCACTTAATTCTGGCTAAAACGAGACCAAAACACGTATTTAATATCATTTGTTTGGAATTATGCGTGGTTTTTGTGTTTATTGTGTTTTCAGAGCCAACCGGATGAATATTGAAGAAAAGATGGGATTGCACGGGTTTTACTGAAGAAAAGGATTCAAGATAAAGTCTATTGTCCAAGAGATGCAAAAAGATTTGATGTCACTGGGCCTATTCGAAGATTTATCGAAGAAAAGGACCAAAGATGGAAGATTTTCGTAAGTCTAAGAAACTCAAGTCTATTAAACGAAGAAATTAAAAGACGAGTTGAATTTAATCGACGACAAATCCTGAATCAGAATCGAAATCGTCAACTTTTCTGAAAAGACGAGAAGACACGAAGAACGGGAGAAAGTCCACTCACCAACCAAAGGAAACACCTATAAATATTCCACCCCTCACACATAGTGCCAGTTAGTTTTTTAGTTTTCTTCTCCCCCACTTTTCTCTCTTTTTAGTTCGTAGCACCACCATCACCACTAGGGTGTTTGGTGATCTTGATTTTTGTTTCTTTCAATCTTGTAATTTTAATCTTTGTTTTATCTTGTTAAAACATTAATCATCAATACAAGTCTTGTTTAATCTTTCCATTTCATCTTGTTCATCATCATCTTTTATTTCAAGTTTTCAAGTTCTTATTTGATTGATTTGATCTTTAAAAGTTGTTGGGATTTGTGTTTTTGTTGATGGGATTTGTAGTTTATGGTTAGTAGATGCTTTGTGATTAGTTTATTTAAGTTTTTGGTGAAAAAATTGGTGATTTTTGGATCAAAATTGGTTTCCTTGTTCTTCGGGTAAAACGACTGTTTTTGTGTTCCCAGGTTCCGGATGAACACCAAAGTTCCGGATGAACACCCAAGTTCCGAATGAACATTAAAAGTTCCGCATGAAGCACTTTATTTAAAACTTCCGAATGAATCAAAACTTCCGAACGAACTAAAGTTCCGGATGAATAGAAAGTTCCGAATGAACGTTTGTTGTTTAAGTTCCGAATGAGTGTTATTTCCATTTCTTCCGAATAAACTTCCGGACCAAAAGTTCCGGACGAACTTCCGGATCAACAAGTTCCGAACGAAGTTCCGGGCGAAAGTTCCGAACCAACTTCCGAAGAAAGTTCCGAGTGAAGGATTTCCAAAAGTCCCGAATGAAGACTTCCGGGTGAAAAGTTCCGGATCAAAAGTTCCGAATAAAGGTTTAAACTTCCAAATCAGTTTCTTATAAGCATTTCTAAGTTGAACTTACTGTTTACTGTTTCTTTATTGTGTATTTATTTATTTATTTCAAATTTAATTCTAGTCCATTTAATTGTCATTGTCATTAATTTAATTGCTTTTAGATTGAAATTTACATTTTAATACATCTTAAACCTTCAGTAGAATAGAAAATCAAACCTTTTTCTTAGTAACCAAGAACAATCATTCCACTTAAGACCGAGATCAATTCGAGAGGACTGAGAGACAAAAAATGAACCCAATGAAAAACCTAGTATCAATTTTCATAGCTTATTTTATTTATTTTCAAGTTTATATAGTTTTTACAAAAGTTATTTTCGTATAAAAAATTGTTTTTCTTAAAGCTTATCCTTTTCGTGTTTAAAAAGTTGTTAAATTTCAGTTTGTTAGCTTATTTTCATACGGTTTACCTTAGGAATTTCGTTTTGTGCTTATTAGGATAGTAGCTTAGTTACTTAGCTTATTTTCCATTCTTTCCTTTGTATTCCGATTGGTGAAATCGGAAAGGGGTTTTACATTCCGACCATAGCTACATTGCTTGGTCGGAAAAGGGTTTCAACTTTCCGATTTGAGAGACTTTGGTGTTCCGATCAGAGAAGGTAAGTGGGTATTCCGATCAGGTAAGTTACTGATATTCCGATTGGTGCTCTTTGCCATATTCCGATCGAGGTGTTGGTGGTATTCCGATTAGGTATGGTGACATATTCTGATCAGTGGGTTCCGATCAGCATTCCGACCAAGTCTATCCCATATTCCGATCAGAGGTTAGTTCACATTCCGATCTGGGGTTTGTTGGATATTCCGATCAGGGGTAAAGTGACATATTCCGATCTGTGGTTTCCGATCAATATTCCGATTAAGGTGAGCTAACATTCCGATCAAGGTAAGATCGGAATATATTCCGATTAGAGTTATTTTTCTTGTTTTGTCTTGTTTAATTTTTGCACTCTCATTTTAATACTTTGTCTAATTTTAATTTCCGTCACGCTTTATTTTAAGTCGTTTAATTTGATTTACTTTTCCAAGTTTTTAAATATTGCACCTTTCTTTTAATTAGACTTAGTTTTAATTTCTCGCCATTTATTTTACGTCATTTACTTTAATTGTTTTTGCACATTTTCATATACTACAACGACAACTTTTTTGTTCCACCAAAGAACGACTGAGTCATACTTAAAACCAATAATCAATTCGAAGAGACATACTTAAACGAATCTTTTTATACAGGGTGTCAAAAGCACGAGTTATTAAATGGCGCCGCTGCCGGCTCTTTTCGTAAAGATTAACAGTTTTCTGTGAGAGACGCGTTGCTTTTTGGGATCCGTTTACTTGTGAGCGTTATTTTTCTTGCTTAAAAATTCAAAAAAAAAACCCATAAAAATTAAAAAATAGTTAAAAATCCATAAAAATTAAAAATTTCGAAAATCCAAAAAGATTTTATCTTTATTGTGTATATATATTGTCTTTGTGTTTGGTTTCTTTTTCTTTTGCATTTTCAGGTGTATACGTACTAGATCTTCTAATTATCAAGAGCCCGAGACTCAAGAAGATTTAGCTATGTCAGGTGTAAACAACAATAATCCACCGCACCCCAATAATAACAACAATGTTCTTCCACAGCCTGATCTTCGGACCATGGAGGAGTTTTGTCAACCAACAATGTTTGGACGAGGAGGACCGATTGCGCCGATGCAAATCAACGCTCCTGAGTTTTCGTTGAAGCACCACATGATTCAGCAAGTGCAAACTAACCCATTCCGTGGATTGCCTGATGATGATGCCAACAAACACCTCGACAAGTTCATTACAATCACCCAAAGCATGAAGTTGGCTGGTGCCACAATGGATGAACTTCGCCTACAACTCTTTCCACATACTTTATTACATCATGCCGAGAAATGGTTTGATCGTCTTCCGAAGAATTCTATTCATACTTGGGATGACATGACTCAACGCTTTTTGTCACGCTACTTTCCACCATCCATGGTCACGAGCCTTCGCAATCAAATCAGCGGTTTCATGCAAGACCCTGATGAATCTCTTTTTGATGCTTGGGAGCGATATAATGTCTTCATCGATAGATGTCCAAACCACAACATGCTCCCTGTAACCTTAATAGACACTTTCTACAACGGTTTGACTTTTCGAGATCGTGATACGATTAATGCAGCCGCCGGTGGCACATTCATGAAAAGGAGACCCGAGGAATGTAGAGAGTTAATTGAGAACATGACTACTCACCACAAAAACTGGGATTCCTCTGCTTCTTCAAGGAACAATCCGAGAGTCAATGTTTCCTCCACTTCAGCAAACCCTGATATGACCGAACTCACCCGTGTGCTGACTGAAATGAGCAGAAGTATGCAACTCTTGGCTTCAAACCAACAACAACAACAAGTTAAAGCTGTTGCTACTCCTTGTGAAACATGCGGCAGCCCTCACTCATAAACCGATTGTCCTTCGACTCAAGGAAATCCGGAAAATGTGTATGCAGCTTATGGTAATTATTCACCGGAAAATTACCAAGCTCGACCTCAAGGGGATAGAAATCTGCTGAGTTACCGATCCAACAACTACCTTTCACCCGGTTTTTCTCCTCAAAACCAAAACTCCGCCAACAACTACACTAGAAGCAACCAAATCCCACCAAGAGCTTCTAATCCTTATCACCCACCCCCTCAACAAACCCTACCCATTAACCCCGATGTTGAAGCCATAATGAGAACCCAAGGTGAGCAAATCAAGAATCTGCAAAGCCAAATTATCAATCTGAAAGGAGATATCACAAAGCAAGGAAATGAAATAAGATCCGAGCTTCGAGATAATATTCAATCCTCCTTCAGCAATCAAACCAATGATTTGAAGAATATGCTTGCTAGTTTCTTGCCCGCTGCTCAACCTTCTTCTTCGAGTTCTCTACCTTCAAACACCGTCACCAATCCGCGAGCAAATGTGAGTTCTATTACTACCCGTAGTGGAGTCACCATCGTAGGACCACCAATCCCACCCCCGTCATCTACACCTCTTCCACCACCATGTATCCCTACTCCTCCTACACCTAGTATTAGTGCACCATTACCGTCTCCGCCTCGACGTGATGAAGTTCCCACGAATGACCCTTCAACATCTCAACCTTTACCTACACCTGCACCTTCACCACGCAAACCCAATATCCCTTATCCCTCTCGTTTAGGCAAGACCAAAATGCTAACCAAGGAGGACTCCGAAGTGACACGTTATGTGAAGATGATTTCTCAAATGAACTTCAACATTAGCTTTCTTGAAGCACTTGTCCACATGCCCAAATTTGTTAAAGCATTTAAGGAATTGCTTAACAAGAAGGAGAAGCTGATTGAACTCGCCAACACACGATTAAATGAAAACTGCTCTGCAGTTATTCTTAAAGAACTTCCGGAAAAGCTTGGAGATCCCGGTCGTTTTGTGTTGCCTTGCGTGTTCAAAAAAACCGAAGAATTTACTGCCCTTGCTGATCTCGGGGCCAGTATTAATTTGATGCCTTTGAGTGTTTGGAAAACACTATCATTGCCCGACCTTACTCCAACAAAGATGACTCTTGAGCTTGCTAATCGCACTCTCGCTTAACCCGTTGGTATAGCCGAAGACGTGTTCATAAAAGTTGGCACATTTACTTTCCCGGTAGATTTTGTCGTTGTTGACTATGAAATGGACCCTCGTATTCCTCTAATACTTGGTCGGCCATTCTTGAGAACCGGACGAGCTTTAGTGGATGTGGCCGGAGGTGAGTTAATCTTAAGAGTCGGGGATGATGCACAAGTTTTTAAAATGGGGAAGCTTACAAGTACAACCTTTGGAGGCCGCGAATCAGTGAATATGATTAATGTGCTCGATGACTTTACTGTCTACGATAATCCTCTATTCGACTCTTGCATCGATAATCCACTTTTTCAAGATGATGTGGATGATTCTCGCTCCACTTTGGACGCTTCTCCCATTTATGATTCTCCACCGGTCTTTGATGCTTATGATGATGATTCTAGCTCAGACTCGGATGATTATG
This sequence comes from Glebionis coronaria, assembly GCA_025667525.1. Lineage (NCBI taxonomy): Eukaryota > Viridiplantae > Streptophyta > Magnoliopsida > Asterales > Asteraceae > Glebionis > Glebionis coronaria. The sequence goes on from CM046878.1 coordinate 309,692,994, forward strand.
ATGACCTTACTTCTGAGTATTCCGATCTGCCCACGTATGATGATTTCGATGAGGCTGATACTCTTTCGAGCGATTCTTCACATGATGAAGATCCTCCGCCATCACTCGATCCTACTTTGGACGATTACTCATTTGAGGAAGACTTCTCTATGTTTCTCAACACATACTTCCCTCATGAGAGTGATGCTCCTCCTTTAGATTTTGAAGATTATCGTCTTGATCCTACTTTGGATTTGAAGAACATTCTTTCTAAGGAGAAGAAACCGGTCGACACCAATATCCGCATCACGTATGAGTTAACACCTCTTTGTCCCCCTTCTGAGGACGAGGTTGTGCTTCTTTGCGGATCTTCTTCCCACTCAGCTGAGCCTGAGTAATATTTTCCCTTAAAGGAAAAGGTGTTCGACCCCGGTATTGACATTCTACATCCATCTCAGTATCCACCTGATGAAATAAAAGGAAATATCTTTGGAACTTATGGAAATCTGCCTGCACCACTTAAACCTTGCTTCCACCGTGCTCCATCACTGCTTAAGGGAACCTTGCCTACTCTTCTTTGGCTTGCCTTGTTCGCCTTAAGCCTGTGCTATTTAGTGGACGAAAACTATGTCTTTGATCCTGGTGGATATGTTTAATGTTTCTTCCGTTGATGATCAAGGTCGAGTCAGGCTAATGACTCGCTTAACAAAAATCAAGCGCTTCTTGGGAGGCAACCCATGCATCTATCTTTTCGCTTTCTTTATCATAAGTGTAGGGGAGACCCGTTGCTGTTTGCTCTCTCCTCTCTTCTACTAATCCGGGATTCGAGCTTCAATGATCCACTCTTGATGATTCTTGACGACCCGTGATTCCGTGTTCTACTTCTTCCCGGTTCTATCCTAAACTCTTTTCGATTCACTATTTTATATTTTCTCAATATTAAAATAGGAATCTCTTTAGTTGTCTTTCCCTTAGCGAGATTTAAACAACGTGCACAATGTCCTAAGTGTAGGGGAGTTTACTCCCACATGCTTAAACATTGAGGACAACGTTTATGTTAAGTGTAGGGGGGACTTCTATCGAAGTTAAGTGGTCTTTTCCTTGCATTTGTCCTTATTTTAACCGGAAAATGAATTTTTCGACATTTTTCAAAATTTTTGATCTATTTTGGCCTATTAGTTTTGCCCTTTGCATAGTTATTTTCTTTCCTTATTAGAATAAATGTTTAAATAAGTGGTTTTAATTTTCAAATGTTGTGAATCTTTTGACTCAACCCGAGTTTACTTATCTAAGTTACTCTAGCTAGTATCCTTAACGTGTTTAAGTCAAGTTTTGCTAGGCTTTTATATAGGGAGCTATAAAACGTGAAAGTCTTAACTCTCACGGGTTAAGGACAAGAACTTTTCGCAAGTTCCTATAATTGATCCTAGAGAGTCGTTTATCAAGGGAACTTTAAAACGCGATTTCTAAACTTGAAAAAGTCTAAGAATTTGCAAGATCCTATAGGCGACTCGAAAACCCAAAACTTTGACTTAATAGGCTAAGCATCCGCGAGTCTCATTCCTTGAGATTTTAAACTGTGGAGAACGAGAGATGATAGAGTCAATTATAAGTTTGGTACTCTTTCGTGAATTTATGTGAGTTAATTATAAGCCTATTCTCCCATCGCTTGCTAATAATTTATCTGCTAATAAATAAGGTTGTACGATTTGAAAAGTTACTTAGCTTCTAGCCCAAGATCGTTTAAAAGTTGCTCGGTATGGATTATAGTTCATAGCCAAGGCATAACTTATTGAAGCGGGATGCGAAGATTGGCGAGTCCGAAAAGGCCCTAATAAGGCATGAGGGATATATTTTGTTGCTAAAGATCCAAAGTGATGTGAAGAATCATTTATCGAAAATCAATATGAAGGATCGAGACACACGACGAAAAGCAAATACTCCCCAAAAGTCATGGAGAAGTGCATCCGAAAAGACCCTAACAAGGTATGAGGATAAATAGATCCAAGACATAAAAGGAGGCGGATCGTTGTATATCAAAGTCCAAAATAAATATTAGAGAAAAATGAAGAAGTCGTGGTCCAAGTATGAATCTCTCAAAAAGTTCAAGTGAAGAAATTCCAACTATGAAGAGAAGACCATAATGTTAGCCTCAAAATATTGAGTCAAACAAGAATGTTCGGTCATAGGTTTCTATTGTAATATTTATTAGAACGTTGTAATAAGTAGTTATTTAGTCGTGGTTCACGGGCTTGGATTTAAACTAATTAAAGTCCAAAAGACAAGCCCGACCCAATATATAGTCCATTAAAGCCCGCATGTGGGTGGACTATATATACTACCCTCCTAGCATGTTAGGAGGGTGGATGGTCATTTGTAACTTCTTTTCTTAATCTAATCTCACCAAGTTAATCATTTTCCTCTCTACTTTCTCTCACTACTTTCTCTCTCTAGGAATTCATCTCTTCTTCTTCTATTTTCTTTCTTTATTCATTGCTTAATCATCACAAATATAAGGGACAACATTTGGTATCAATCGCCATGGGGTAGTTTTGTGATTCGTTGTTGATTTTACTTGGTTCGTGTGATTTTCTCTTATAATCATCTCGAATTCAAGATTCTTTTTGTGTTTCTATGCTCTAAATCTTGATACAAATCTTCTACATAGCTGTGGTAGGGATTTGGTCGCATTTGGTTGTTTAAAATCGCGAATTTCTTGTCGAAAAATTCAATTTTTTACCCCAAAATCTCGTAACTGTACTAGTATTCCGATTGGTGTAATCGGAAAAGGGTTTTAATATTCCGATCAGCTTTTCTGATCAACATTCCGATTGGACTTCGAATCATTCCGATTGGACTAAAATATTCCGATTGGCATTCCGATCAGCTTTTCCGATCAACATTCCGATTGGACTTCAAATCATTCCGATTGGACTAAAATATTCCGATTGGCATTCCGATCAGCTTTCCGATCATCATTCCGATTGCACATTCCGACAAGCTTATTCCGATTAGATCATTCCGACAAGGATTCCGATTAGTACATTCCGATGACATCATTCCGATTGTATTCCGATTAGGGGACATTCCGATAAGTGATTCCGATGATGTATTTTGCTAAATTTTGTTTGAGTATTTTTTAGACTTAGCCACCATCTAGACTAGTTTCGGAATATCGTTTCCACGAAGATTAAAAAAAAAAAGGAGTTTTTTGGCGGGAAAACCCATGTAAAATTTATTTTTTCCTAGACCATTTTTAGGCCATTTAATCTTCAATTTCAAATTTTGGCGATGCGAAAAATATTTCGACCAAAAATTCAAATTTTCGGACCAAAATTCAAGTTTTTAGGCCATTTTTAGGTTTTATTTTTCGTTAAAAATTTCATTTTTCAAATTTTTTTCCCTACTAGTTATTGGCTATTTCTAACTCGTTTTCAAAATTTGGTTATTCAAAAATTTTCGGTTTACCGTTTTAGTCGGACTGAGGAATTTATTGTCGGACTGAGGAAAAATTTCAAATTTTCGAAATTTCAACAACACAATCACAGCATATCTACTTAAGATCCAAAGTCACTTCATCCACAGAGAGAGACGATCATCATGCCAACGAGTAATGCGGTTACTGAAAGTTCAGACGTGAAAGACCTAGAAATGGAACGACTACAACAACAGATATGTTTCTTAAGAAAAAATGCCATGGACGGTTTTAGAGTACTTCAAGATTCTTTTCAGAACCTTTCAAAAGTCTTGTTCGACTTACGTGAATCCACTGGCACATTCAGCAAAACATTCACTCATGCCATGGATAAACTTCAAACACAACTTGTCAACGAAAGAATCATTGCTAGTGAATGCAAGATCACTTTCACTGATCTCAAGACATCACTTGAAACGATGTTTTCTTCTGACTTCATCAAGTCTTCGCTTACCAACGAGTGCTTCAAGCGATATCATGGAATGGATGCTTTATCATACAAAGATCGGATAACCCGCAACATCGACTTCATTGTAACCTATGTGAATCACACAATACAGATGCAACAAACCATTGATGACAGACTTCATACCAGTTGTGGTATCGCATCAGATATTGAGAATATAAGCTGCAGATATGAGACTCCAACGCAGAGTTCAGGGAATGATGACAACATTTCTGGGAAAGACAACAGCAGCTCTGGCAAACAACACATCGACTCTGAGAATGTCATCAGCAATATGCCTTCCTATGATAATGGTCCTGTTTACGATTCTGAGCCATTGGAAGAGGTACTCAATGCAGAATTTAATGTGTTTGCCAATGCCAATACGCATGAGCATTGTGATCAAACAACAAACCTTATTGACACATGTATGACGGAAAAGGTTGATAGCAATACCACACCCAATTCATCAGACATGTGCAATAATGAGTTTGAGGATGACCAACATGCAAATGAGTATGATGATGAGGAGCGTGTCGCGCTTGCTAATTTAATTGCTAGTTTACAAAAAGATGTCAATGAAACTAGAAAGAGTCAAAAGCAATTAAAGAAGGCAAACGCAGCGCTCACTCAAAACTTTGAAGAATGCAAAGCCACTCTAATTAAATCTAATGAGACCCTTGAAAGTAATAGGGCTGAGCTTCTTCAAAAGACCAAAGAGCTTGAGGGGTACAAGGGTAGTGCGTTAAAAAGTCAAAAGGACGATTTTGAAAACAAATATAATACAACTCTTGAGTTATTAGCCAAAGAGAAGCGTCAATATAATGTTTTCTTAATGGATGAACGTCAAAAAACGTACCTTGCAAATACCAAAGTTAATGAACTTGAACAAAAGCTCTCTATGACCACTACTGATTCTGCTAAAATTCTTGAGGATAAGAAACAAGAGGTAGATGCGTTAAAACAAGACTTCAAAAGTAGATACGAGAAAGAAACTGAAAAAGTAACAAAATTAGAAGAACAAGTCGAATTTTTGAAGAACGTTGTTTATAAAACGCATGATTCTATTCAATCCGTAAGAATGCTAGCACCTCCATCGATGTCTAAGGGTCAAGCTAGCTTTGCAAGTCCTGAGTACCTTGCCAAAGCTCAAGCTGCGAACCCGTGTCTCTATCTTGATGAGACTGAAAGGACAGATCTTGATTGCATGCCTGTTAGTGCCAATAGTGAAGAGACTGCCCTTTGGGATGATGATAGTCAACCACTTGTCAATAAGGAGTTTGTGAAACCATATAATTATGCTTATGAGAATATTCTTTATGGTCTTTTCAACAAACAAACTCAGAAAACTCGTGAGGAAGTGTTTCTAGAATGCAAACAAAAGAGAATTCAATGGAAGAAAGCATTTGCCCCTAAGAAATCTAATGTTTACAAATACATAAACTACCTCTGTAACACCCCACTTGGATAAATGGACCGTTACGTGTATTTATGGCGTGTCATCAAAGCATGCAAGGCAATGTATGAAACATTAAATGACCAAACGGGAAAATACCGGAATCAAACATCGGTAGTCCAACATAAGCTCCAAATATAAAGACTAAGTACTGAAAGAAAAAGGACGAAACAATGTCCAACAACCAAAGAGATGTAAAGTATGCATGCATAAAATAAAGGAGTCTGGATAGCTCTTCATCCAATGCACGTACTATCTCAGCAGTCCTAAGATCGTCCCTGTGTACCTGCCGTTTGGAAACATGAAAGGAAACTACGGCTGAGCATAACGCTCAGTGGACGGATATAGCATGAATAGGATGTACTGAAAGAAAAAGGAAAGGAAGACTACAATGACACTATAAGACTGATATGACATGTGATACAACTCTGCATAAAATCTGATAAATCTTTTCATGTATACTGAAACTGAAATATAACTTATTAATTCTGAAAACATGCATTTTCTGTATTTTAATTTGCCAAGAGCTTATATAGGTCATGTATTAAATCAACTGCTGCATGAATACATGGAGGGGTGTCCTCGTCATGCTATAGAGGGGTGACCTCTAAATAACTGTGCTGGGTGGAGGGATCAGCTCCAATGTGAAGGGTGTAAAGCACACACCACATTCACCTGCTAAACTGTAACTATAGCCTAGGATGCATCCATACGCCCCACTAATAATAATACTGATAAAATGGCCAAGCTGAGCTGAGTGGGACGATGCAGGATATCACTCTCCTGCATGTGAGTCACGACACCGGTGCCTCTAGTGCCGTGGTTACGGTACCTCCGTAACTAGTACATAAACTAATCATGCTTGTATATAAGGCTCAGGCAATTTATTTTATTATAAACATAATTTCTGATAACTTTAAACATATACTGGGGAAAACATTTGGCTGCAGACGGGGAATCCTAATCATGCACAAGAAAGGAAGTCCTTACTGAAAGGACGGAAATCCGTACCTCTAGTCTAGTAACTGACTGAATGGAAGACTGAACGAATACTACTCGGGCTTCACGCGTGCTACATAATTAAAAGACGCGAAAAGTTAACCGATATCCATTATTAAATCTTACTGATCTTGTTGGTTTCTTATTTATTTATTTCAGATATTCCATACGTACAATTACGGCTAAATCTGATCATTAAAATAATTTATTTTAATGTATTAATGTTATACTAATAGCTACGTACAACGTTTATCTAACGGTAAATAATTCTATAATAAGTATTTCTCTAAAGATAGAAGTTCCTTAATTTAGAAAGTTCTTAAATAGTTTAATTCGTTTTCTAAAATATACCCTTTTAAATATTAACGAAAATAATTTACTTTAATACACATAAAATATGTATATATTAAATAATTATAAAACACTTAATTTAAATTAAAAAGGTATAACATAAAAATATCTATTTTATCATTTATAAAAACGTCCCGAGCTTACCGACTGACAATTAAACATATACACCAAAATCTGTCCGATATAATTAGTGACAGAATTTCTGTGTCACCAAAAACTGTCACTAAAACTGTTTCTTAAAAACTGTCTAAATCTTAACAGTTTTGCGACAGAAAAATCTGTCGCTAAACTGTCGCTAATGGTTTTAAAACTTCCTTGATTTCTGTCCATTTCTTTCCCACTGTTCTAAGTGTTTAGTTCCCACTGTTTTACCAAACAGTTCCCCCTGCTTGTTCTATTTTACAACCAAACGCACCCTTATTGAATTTTGGCTCGGTTTGGCAAGAAAAGACTACCGAGACCGGCAGTGGTCTCGGTTGGTTCGTGCAGCACACACACCGAGACCCTATGGTCTCGGTTCCCTGATGTAACCAACCCGACGCCCCCTTTATTTTTCTTTTTCTCGTGGCTGTGGGAAAACAACACCCCCGAGACTCTAGGTCTCGGGTTCTTGTTGCTGCGGCTGTAAACCAAAACCACCGCCCCCTTTTATTTTATATTTTATATTTTTTTTTTCTTTGATCGAGGCTGGCAAAAGAACAAACCCGAATAATAGAGATTTGAGTTTACCTTGATGATTAATTTCTGAAACCGAGACCTTCTTTCTCTTTTTTTTTTTTTTTTTTTTTTTTCTTCCCGGCGGCCAACACACCCGAAACCCTAATTCTTTGTTTTTTTTTTGTACGCCAGATATGGAAAAGGAAAAGGGGAAACCGTGTTTGTATAACCCCCCAAATGGGCTAAGCCCAACTCTTTCCTCTTTATTTTTTTTATAGAACCGGCCCTTTTCTTTATTATTATGATTTATTATATTTTTTTTTAAACAAAACTTGCATAAAATAATACTTCTTGTAATAAGATATTTCTTGTAATATTTTCTCGCGTTTTTCTGTTGACAATTTCTACTGACAATTTCTACGTAAATGGTTTAATTAATTAACTCGCGTATTTATTTATCCCAATTTAAATACGGGTTTTACAATTCTTCCCCTCTAAAAGAAATAATTCGTCCCCGAATTAAGAATACGGCCGTACTGGGTTTTACAATTCTTCCCCTCTAAAAGAAGAATTCGTCCCCGAATTACACGGTATTAAAGCTGACAGAAATAAAAGCTGAAATGCTGATAAATTGAACGACATAAAAGCTGAAAGGACATACCCGAATCAAAACTGAAAGTGAGGATAAGAAGTCCGTATAGACTCCTCCGTTTCCCAAGTGGCCTCCCGCTCGGTATGGTTCCTCCACAGGATCTTGACGAAAGGAATGGTCTTCCTTCTCATGACTCGATCCTGGCGATCTAAAACCGCTTCGGGTTCCTCAATATAGGATAAATCCTCCCGAATCTGATCGAGTGGATAATTTACTCTGTGAAGCTCGTGATAGTTGTACCCCCTGAGTAGTGATACATGAAACACGTTGTGGACGTGTGAAAGCTGAGGCGGTAACGCCAATCGATATGACACTTCACCAATACGTTCAAGGATTTCGAACGGTCCGATGTAACGAGGGCTAAGTTTGCCTTTGAGGCCAAAACGTCTGACACCGCGTGCGGGTGATACTTTGAGGAACACACGATCCCCAATCTGAAAAGATAGATCTCTGCGATGCTTGTCAGCGTAACTCTTCTGGCGAGTACGCGCTTCTTGCAGTTTTGCCCTAGCGATGGCGACCTTTTCATTGGTCATTTCTATCAATTCCGGTCCTTCAATCAAGCGTTCTCCAACCTGATCCCAACAAATAGGAGCACGACATTTCCTGCCGTAAAGTATCTCGAATGGGGCACGCTTGATACTAGCATGCCAACTGTTGTTGTAGGCAAACTCGACCAAGCAAATATAGTCATCCCAGTGTCCTGTCCATTCTAATGCACAGGCGCGTAGCATGTCCTCTAAGGTCTGGATAGTACGCTCTGACTGACCGTCCGTCTGTGGGTGGAAAGCTGTGCTGAGCTTGAGCCTAGTTCCCCAAGCTTTATGCAAGCCTCTCCAGAAATGAGAAGTGAACCGTGGATCTCTATCTGATATAATTTCGGAGGGTGTACCATGTAACCGTACAATCTCCTCGGTGAATAGTTTCGCTAATTTACTGACTGCGAAATCTTTACGAATAGGAATGAAATGTGCTGACTTGGTCAAACGATCGACAACTACCCAGATTGTATCATGTCGCCGCTGAGTCTGTGGTAAACCGGTAACAAAATCCATAGAAATCTTGTCCCATTTCCACATTGGAATTTCTAATGGCTGGAGTAACCCGCTGGTACGCTGATGTTCTATCTTAACCTGCTGGCAGGTCAGACACTTAGACACAAATGTTGCGACATCCTGCTTCATGCCGCTCCACCAGAAATGCTGCTTAAGATCATGGTACATTTTTGTGGAACCCGGGTGGATGGAGAACGGAGAGCTGTGAGCCTCAGTCATTAAGGCTTCTCTAAGAGCAGGATCTTCTGGAACGCAGAGTTTGGTACCCTGCCATACAATACCGTCGTCATCGATGCGAAATTCGGTCTGACGGTCAATGTTCTGGACAATCGCCCAGATTTCACCATCATCCTTTTGTGCGGCTTTAATCCTAGAGAGTAAATCTGGTTCTACTCTCAAACTAGCCCAGTATCCCCTTTGTCCGCGCACTAAGAGCTCAATATCATACCGCTCTAAATCCCGAATAATTTCTTCCTGAACTTTGATGCCATTTACCATACCTGACTTTCTGCTAAGGGCATCTGCTACTACGTTTGCTTTGCCTGGGTGATACTGAATATTAGTGTCATAGTCTTTTAGCAGTTCTAACCATCGCCTCTGTCTCATGTTCAGCTCTCGCTGTGTAAATATATACTTGAGACTTTTGTGATCGGTGAAGATATCACACGACTCACCGTATAAATAATGCCTCCAGATTTTAAGGGCGAAGACGACTGCTGCGAGCTCTAGATCATGAGTAGGATAATTTTTCTCATACGGCTTTAGTTGACGCGAAGCATAAGCGATGACTTTCCCATGCTGCATAAGAACACAGCCTAAGCCTTTTCCCGATGCGTCGCTGTATATCTGATAACCACCTGTACCGGATGGAAGGGTAAGTATCGGTGCTGAGATCAATCGATGCTTGAGTTCCTCAAAACTCTTTTCTCTCTCCTCGGTCCATATAAACTTCTCACCTTTTCGCATAAGTTGGGTCAATGGTAACGCTAAGCGTGAGAAGTTTTCCACAAACCTGCGGTAGTAACCTGCCAACCCAAGAAAGCTACGTATCTCTGTGACAGACGTCGGTCTTGGCCATTTGGTGATAGCCTCCACCTTTGCAGGATCCATGGTGATTCCGTCCGCAGACACAATATGACCTAGAAACGCCACTGTATTCAGCCAAAATTCGCACTTCGAAAATTTAGCGTATAGCTTTTCTTGTCTGAGAATCTGCAAAACTGTACGGAGATGATTCTCATGTTCCTCTTTGGATTTGGAGAAAATAAGGATATCATCGATGAATACGATCACAAACTTGTCTAAAAATTCGTGGAAGACTCTGTTCATTAAGTCCATAAATACTGCGGGCGCATTCGTGAGACCGAATGGCATGACAACAAACTCGTAATGACCGTACCTCGTGCGAAAAGCAGTTTTGGATATATCCTGCTCTTTTACACGCAGCTGATAGTAGCCTGATCGTAGATCGATTTTTGAGAAATGCTTGGCACCCTGAAGCTGATCGAATAAATCGTCAATACGAGGAAGTGGATAACGGTTACGAATGGTGAGCTTATTCAACTCACGGTAGTCAATACACAAACGCATACTACCATCTTTCTTCTTGACAAACAAAACGGGAGCGCCCCATGGTGATACGCTGGGACGAATGAAACCCCTTTCGAGAAGTTCCTGAAGTTGATCCTTCAGTTCCTTAAGCTCTACAGGAGCCATACGGTAAGGAGCTTTAGATACTGGTTCTGCACCTGGAACGAGATCGATACTAAATTCTACCTCTCGCATGGGAGGTAAACCTGGAAGTTCCTCTGGAAAAACATCCGGAAAATCTGACACAACTGGCTGATCATGAATTGAAGGTGTCTCAGAAGTCGTGTCATGGACTGTAGCTAGGAAACCCTCGCAACCATGATATAACAAAGTACGAGCCTGTAAAGCTGAAATGATCTGAACATGTTTTCCTGGTAGGAAGCCTCGGTGAATATATTCTGGTGCCTGGACTTCTCCAAAGATGACCCGGTGAGCATGACAATCTATGGTGGCATGATGAACCGCCAACCAATCCATACCCAGAATAATATCGAATTCACACATATCTAAAGGAAGAGCACTGACTGGACGGATTTTATCATCAAACTCAAGAGGGAGATCCTTATATACTTGGGTAATGAGTACAGAGTCTCGCATGGGGGTAGATATACTAAGTGCACTGTCTAGTGGCGTCGGGGTCATGTTTATTCTAACAGCATATGAAGTAGATATAATCGAGTGCGTGGCGCCTGTATCGAAAAGCACGCATGCAGACTGTCCGTGTATAAACAAAATGCCAGTAATGGTACCTGCGGTCTTATTTGCTTGTTCACGGGTAGTAGTGTAGACACGACCAGTGGTTGGTGGTAGTGGTGGTGGCGGAGGTAACATCTGAGGAGTCTGGCCTGAGGTACCAGCAGTATTCCCGCTCTTGCAATCCCTCTTCAGATGGCCCGGTTGGCCACACTGGAAGCAACCACTCATACCACGACGGCACGGTCCCGTGTGCTTCTTTCCACAAGTGACGCAAGTGGGATAAGTGTGCACGGCAGAAGCAGCTCTGGTTTGCTGAGAACCTGATTCACGATGATAAACATGTGTCATGATGCTGATATTTTAAACTGAAATGAGGCTGTTTGACTGAAATTTATAATTACCAGAATTTGCCGGTCGGGCAACCTGTTGACCCCTGTTGTTTTGGTCACGCCCCTGTCCAGCATCTCTGTTGGAATTTGAAATAAATTTAAGGTCTGTTTTACACGATAGTTTAGTATTCTTGGAACCTAAAGGCTCACCTGTAGCTGCCAGAGGAGTTGGAACTGTCGCGGTAATTATCACCGCCGTTCCTCCTATCTGCCCGATTGCGGTCATATGACTGACCGTGGTTCCTGTAGTTCTGGTGCGGAGTAGCCGATTGGGATCGGTCCCCTCCTCTGTGTCTGTAAGATTTTAATAACATATAAGTCGCCAAGCAATAATGGCTAAATTGTTTAAGTCTGTTGGGTGAGATGTACCTCTTCTCCGGGCGCTCTAAATTCTCGAGCTCGTCCCTCTCAAAAAGCATCTCGATGTCCCGAGCTGCATTAGCTACTTGTGACACATTAGTGAACGTGGCACTCATCAATATATCTGCAGTCCTGGTGTGAAGAGCCCAGCAAAATTGCTTCACTTGCTCCTCTACGGTACCCGCAGCCTCCCCCAAGAATCCAGTCATCCTGAGGTATCGGTGCATGAACTCTATACTGTTCTCGCCATTATTCTGACGAATAACGTGAAAGTCCCTCTTCATCTTAGCTTGCTCCGCATGCGGGAAAAACTGGTCATAGAACATCGTCTTGAAACGTGCCCAGGTCAATGCAAGTTCCCAAGCATCTCCCCCGTTGGACAGTTTCTGAGACCTCCACCAATGTAGAGCAGGACCCTCCAGCTTGTAAACTGCAAGCCTAACTTTGAAAACATCACCACAACCCATAGCTCCAAAAATTTTCTCTATATGGTAGATCCAGTCTTCTGCATCAGTTGGAGCTACAGTCTGCTCAAACAGTCGGGGCTTTTGCTTGTTGAACAGATCCAGCCAAGCGGGTAAGGTGGCAGGTGGTGGCGCAGGAGGGTTGTTATTCTGCTGAGGCCCATTTTGATACTCAGCTCGGATCTCATCACGAATTTGGGGTAACATGGCCTGTATAGCAGCCTGAACAGCAGCAGCAATGGCAGCTGCGTTAGGATCATTCTCGGTGTCGCGCCTGGGTGGCATCTGAAATAAAAGAGGATAAATAGACAAAACGTAAGAACCTGAAGTAATAAATCTGAGTATGCTTAGTGTAATTCATGAAGGTATAGTTAACAAAACATGACATGAATACTGGTGAACGCCTAGGGTCAGTTCACAAAATGACAATTTCTGAAATATAAATCTGACATGAGTAAGGATGAACGCCTATGGTCAGTTCATCCATACAAAATTTAAATAACAAGGGTGAACGCCTATGGTCAGTTCACCAAAACAAAATTTCGCTGAAATCACATGCGATTAAGTATGGCCAGTCCTGTACCAGCCGTTTACTTAATCAAAATTTTGAAAAGCTGACTGATAAAATACATAAATAGCATGGAAGATAACGACGCCAAAATACAGGAAGTTCCTGATGACTACCCACTAGTCACAGGTCAAGTTTTAGAGCCTACAGGTCGAACCTTGCGCTCTGATACCATAATTGTAACACCCCACTTGGATAAATGGACCGTTACGTGTATTTATGGCGTGTCATCAAAGCATGCAAGGCAATGTATGAAACATTAAATGACCAAACGGGAAAATACCGGAATCAAACATCGGTAGTCCAACATAAGCTCCAAATATAAAGACTAAGTACTGAAAGAAAAAGGACGAAACAATGTCCAACAACCAAAGAGATGTAAAGTATGCATGCATAAAATAAAGGAGTCTGGATAGCTCTTCATCCAATGCACGTACTCTCTCAGCAGTCCTAAGATCGTCCCTGTGTACCTGCCGTTTGGAAACATGAAAGGAAACTACGGCTGAGCATAACGCTCAGTGGACGGATATAGCATGAATAGGATGTACTGAAAGAAAAAGGAAAGGAAGACTACAATGACACTATAAGACTGATATGACATGTGATACAACTCTGCATAAAATCTGATAAATCTTTTCATGTATACTGAAACTGAAATATAACTTATTAATTCTGAAAACATGCATTTTCTGTATTTTAATTTGCCAAGAGCTTATATAGGTCATGTATTAAATCAACTGCTGCATGAATACATGAAGGGGTGTCCTCGTCATGCTATAGAGGGGTGACCTCTAAATAACTGTGCTGGGTGGAGGGATCAGCTCCAATGTGAAGGGTGTAGAGCACACACCACATTCACCTGCTAAACTGTAACTATAGCCTAGGATGCATCCATACGCCCCAATAATAATAATACTGATAAAATGGCCAAGCTGAGCTGAGTGGGACGATGCAGGATATCACTCTCCTGCATGTGAGTCACGACACCGGTGCCTCTAGTGCCGTGGTTATGGTACCTCCGTAACTAGTACATAAACTAATCATGCTTGTATATAAGGCTCAGGCAATTTATTTTATTATAAACATAATTTCTGATAACTTTAAACATATACTGGGGAAAACATTTGGCTGCAGACGGGGAATCCTAATCATGCACAAGAAAGGAAGTCCTTACTGAAAGGACGGAAATCCGTACCTCTAGTCCAGTAACTGACTGAATGGAAGACTGAACGAATACTACTCGGGCTTCACGCGTGCTACATAATTAAAAGACGCGAAAAGTTAACCGATATCCATTATTAAATCTTACTGATCTTGTTGGTTTCTTATTTATTTATTTCAGATATTCCATACGTACAATTACGGCTAAATCTGATCATTAAAATAATTTATTTTAATGTATTAATGTTATACTAATAGCTACGTACAACGTTTATCTAACGGTAAATAACTCTATAATAAGTATTTCTCTAAAGATAGAAGTTCCTTAATTTAGAAAGTTCTTAAATAGTTTAATTCGTTTTCTAAAATATACCCTTTTAAATATTAACGAAAATAATTTACTTTAATACACATAAAATATGTATATATTAAATAATTATAAAACACTTAATTTAAATTAAAAAGGTATAACATAAAAATATCTATTTTATCATTTATAAAAACGTCCCGAGCTTACCGACTGACAATTAAACATATACACCAAAATCTGTCCGATATAATTAGTGATAGAATTTCTGTGTCACCAAAAACTGTCACTAAAACTGTTTCTTAAAAACTGTCTAAATCTTAACAGTTTTGCGACAGAAAAATCTGTCGCTAAACTGTCGCTAATGGTTTTAAAACTTCCTTGATTTCTGTCCATTTCTTTCCCACTGTTCTAAGTGTTTAGTTCCCACTGTTTTACCAAACAGTTCCCCCTGCTTGTTCTATTTTACAACCAAACGCACCCTTATTGAATTTTGGCTCGGTTTGGCAAGAAAAGACTACCGAGACCGGCAGTGGTCTCGGTTGGTTCGTGCAGCACACACACCGAGACCCTATGGTCTCGGTTCCCTGATGTAACCAACCCGACGCCCCCTTTATTTTTCTTTTTCTCGCGGCTGTGGGAAAACAACACCCCCGAGACTCTAGGTCTCGGGTTCTTGTTGCTGCGGCTGTAAACCAAAACCACCGCCCCCTTTTATTTTATATTTTTTTTTTCTTTGATCGAGGCTGGCAAAAGAACAAACCCGAATAATAGAGATTTGAGTTTACCTTGATGATTAATTTCTGAAACCGAGACCTTCTTTCTCTTTTTTTTTTTTTTTTTTTTTTTTTTTCTTCCCGGCGGCCAACACACCCGAAACCCTAATTCTTTGTTTTTTTTTTTGTACGCCAGATATGGAAAAGGAAAAGGGGAAACCGTGTTTGTATAACCCCCCAAATGGGCTAAGCCCAACTCTTTCCTCTTTTTTTTTTTTATAGAACCGGCCTTTTTCTTTATTATTATGATTTATTATATTTTTTTTTAAACAAAACTTGCATAAAATAATACTTCTTGTAATAAGATATTTCTTGTAATATTTTCTCGCGTTTTTCTGTTGACAATTTCTACTGACAATTTCTACGTAAATGGTTTAATTAATTAACTCGCGTATTTATTTATCCCAATTTAAATACGGGTTTTACAACCTCCCTCTAGATGAATCTAAAAGCAAGAGTAGGAAAACATTAGGTATTCTTAAACACCACATAGATAATGTTAAATCTATTGTTGAAAGAGACTGGGCCAAACGTGAAAGTGCTGAGTGGACCCGTCCGATTCCTCAAGATATTACCTTGCTTGTGAAAGAACTCTTAATTCCTAACACGGCGTTGATTAAAGAAACTGTTCTTCAACTTGAGGAGTTCATTCGGACTGAAATGTTTGATGATTTAAAATACGTTGAATCTCTTGAGAAACACATTGATGATCTTCAAATGGAGAAGTCTGATTTTCCGGATGAATATGATTTACTCTTGCAAGAATGCGTTTCTAAAGATGTTATGTGTGCTTATTTTACATCTTGTGCTGATATTGATGAATATTCTGAAGTTGCATGCCAATATCTTGATAAGATCAAAGAATGTGAACGTCTTGAAATTGAGCTTTCGAAACGTAAAGAAAATGTTGACAAAAAGGCTTTTGAGTTACTTCAACACAAAACTGATTTCCTTCAAAAACATTGTCATTCACTTGAACTTGCTCTACAAAAAGAAGTTGGTAGTTTTCCACATGATAATAAATTGCAAGAAAAACTTTCCCAAACATTTCGAGAAATGAATGAACAGAATTTGGAAATTAAAGGGTTGAAAGCTCAATTACAAGACAGAGACAGAGCAATAGCAGAGTTGCAGAAACTCGTTGCTAAAATGGGTGGGAAAATCGTGGAACCTAGCATTAAGAAACCTGTTGTTCGACAACCCAATGCCTACAAGGATCCAAATCTGTCTATCTTAGGAAAACCGACTCCGTTCTCCAATTCTTCTCATATGAAGTCTAGGTTACCCCCTAAGACTGATGTGTAACCAAGTGTTCCAAAACCATCCATATCACCCTATGTTCCTCCATTTAGAAAGCACACCGTTGCTAAACCCAACCATGTGAATGCACCTAGCACTTCTAGGACTCCTCCAAAACGTGTGACATTCACGTCCACAAAGGAATCTATAGGTTCAAATGACCTCGTTCATACCCACAACCTAGAGGATGCGAAACAAAAAGGGAAGATTCAGAAAGACAAACCAGTGTATGACAAACCTAGTTCACCAAATCCCGCTAGAGTTCTACACACTCCTAATGGTAGTCAACCAAAACCTAGGATCCCTCTTCAGCAATCTAGGAATTGGAAACCATCCATGAATAGTCGTGTTTCAAACACTACGCCTGAACGATTTGGAAAACAAAGGAATACAAGTACTTTCGTGAATCCAAAATTCCCTGTATGTCCCACTTGCAAAAAGGACATTCACAATGGAAATCATGACCATTGCATTTTGCAATACCTCTATGAGGTCAAATCTCGTTCCTTTGAACGGAGATCGAATACAGAATCCCATAAGACAACAAGGAGATACAAACCCGTCGTAAAGAAAAGCAACCACACCAAATCTGAAACGTGGATTCAAAAAGGACATAGTTTCTCTCCAAAGAAGTCTTCCGCTGTGCAAGAGAAAGCTAATCCTAAATCTATTCTTCAGTGGAAACCAACGGGTCGAATCTTCACGGAAGTTGGTCTTAAGTGGATTCCAATAGAGAAGAGTGATGACACCTGCACCAGCACTAATGCTACTGTTCTACACACTAAAAAGGATTTTGTTACTCCTAATTCTAGTATTTGTGCAAACTCGTCTTCTGTGATTGCAGGTACAACAGCGGATTCTGAACCCACTTCTCCTTCTTCAAAGGGTTCCAATTCTGTATATTCGATATCACCTTCTTCTACTGTACAAAAGTCTATTTTGGATTATTTTCGAAAAACTTGAGAAAACAAAAAATATAATAAAACGTAAATATCCATAGAAAAACAAATTAAAAAATGGAAAAACTTTCAAAATACCAAAAATATTCCTCTCGACATGTCTTTCAGTATCGATAATATGGACGTACCTAGAAATGTCGCTCAATAACGACACGGGTGTGTACATAAAGCTCGAATGAAAGTTGTAAATATTTTTCATAACATGTCATTCCAATGATTTACAATTACCTCAGATTGTGACTCGTACTTCAAAGAAAGGAAAGTTGATCACGAATGATAACTTATCCTTAACAACGGGAAAATAAATTTTCTCGGTCATGAGCTCTCATTAAAAACATTCAAAGTTTTTAAGCTCATGTAAACGACTTACAGTTAAATGTCAGACTGTAACTCGGACCTCAAATAAAGGAAAGTGTATCTTTAAAGATACCATATCCTAACAAACGGGTAGAGCAATCTATCACGGGTTGAGCTAGTCACAAAACATTCAACGTTTTGATCTCAACACAATGGCTTGTAATCACTTTCAGATTGCAACCCGGATCTAAATTCACGGGGGAGTGTACGCTTTTGTACTCTTACCCTTAGCAAAAGAAGTTAAATCTTCTTACACTTGAGTGGATTCGTCAAGACATTCAAAGTCTATGAACTCAAGTTTATGCTTTAGAAAAACCTTTTCGTCAAAAAGAATTGATTTTTCAAAAAGCGTTGAACACAATTTTTTCAAGAATTTCTCAATGATATTCAAAATCTTTCAAAAATTGTGTGTTCAACAACTCCTATCCTCAAAAGTTTAATGTGGATCAAATCCTCGAAATGAAAAATCCATTGGATCAATTTTTGAGGGGGAGCAATTCAACTTCATGCAAAAGATTAACACATCTTTCTCCCGAAGATTTTCAAGACTATTTTTCAAAATATATTTTAATCAAATTTGGTATCTCTAATATCAAAAGATTTTATATATTAGAGATAGGGGGAGAAAATGTGATTAAAATGTGATCTATAAGACTCAAGCACTTTAACTCTTACCCACATGTGCGAAACACTTTCGATTATCGATGCACATGTGAAGGGGGAGCATTTCTGAAACGACAAAACTAGCAAGGTGTTAAATGTTTTTCAAACACTTTGTTAGAATTTAAAGTGGTTTTCATGGTTACGATCAAATACCCACAACATCTTTAATTCACGACGTTATTGGTGTCAAAAGGGTGGTTAGGTTTAAGTCCTATGATCCAACCAGAACCGGAGGGATCTTCCCAGGGACAATCCAATAGATTATTAGAAGTCCTTAGGAAAGATGGAGTAGAATGTGAACGTAGCTGAATGCCGACTAAGTACTGATGCTAGCACTGGAACAATCACAACAAGGTGTTAGTAATGATGTCTTGGTAAGCATTGAAGGGGTTGAAGAATGAAAAATAAATGTAAGGATAAAGGGTGTAAAGAAAGAAGCCCTCCATACAACTTAGGCAGAAACCGGGTCAACTCATCATGAAGACAAACTCATCATGGACCCAGTGATGTGAAGCACAACCCTTTCCTAGCTACTCAGACTTCTCTTAAAAGAAGTTTGTTTTATTGTCACAGAGATCAACACGACTTCTATTGACTTTCTCACTCCGAGATAGTTGATATTGAATAGGTGGCATCTACTCCAGCCTCCGACCACTAAAAGTGCACAAATCGAGTCTAGAGCCAAGAGATCAATCAAATCTCGTTAGGACACACGGATGAAGATCAAGAGAGTCCTACGCTATATCCTTGTGATATTGCTAGAACACTCAGAGTGATACTACTTAGTATTCACGATGATGAGTGGAAATCCTTCCAGTGTTAACATCAAACAGCACTGCGGTAGGTCATATGCAAGATTCTTTATGAATTGAACATATGTAAAACTGAAAAGCAACAGTGGTTTGATTCTGAATTGATTCAAACTCGTTTCAGGTTTCTATGCAATATCTTTATGGTCTTGCCAGAACATTCAGAGTGATATTCATTAATATTCACAGTGACGAATGGAAATCCTTATATCGTCAACATCAAACAGCGCTACGGTAGGTGACTTGTGAGATTCTCATGAATCAAACTTGTGTCAACTGGAAAGCAACAATGGTAAGATTCTTAATGAATCAAACTTGTTCCAGGAATTTGAATTGACGACTTTAATCAAGCGGATATTTATCCAATTGATTCACTCTTTATGTTCGCAGTCTTGCTTTGAGACGGTCGAGTAAAGAGAACGACTAGTACAGCCGAGAAACCCTGTCAAGGAGATTCTTAATTGAATCTACCTGATCACAGGTACGATATTTAATATCGTATAACGGTCTTCACCAACCGGAGGTAAAACGCTACCGATTTAGGACGAATGTCAAAGCCATTCAGTCCGTGTCTATGTTTTGTCTCGAGAAGGTGGCGTCACGGTGTACTCAGCAAAGTCAAAGATTCACAACCACATATTCATGCCCAAAGACTTATCCAACAATTGATAGTGTGAGCATGTGGATAAAGACACAAGATCACAAGATGGCAAAGACAAGTCAAGAATGATTTGACGATCTCAAGACTAAAAGACAAAGTCGAAAGACAACGACAAAGGCTCAAAGTTCACAACATGAAGGAACAAAACTACTGTTACACGTTCAAGACTCATTTATGACGAAATTCATAAATCTCCATTGGAATCCAAATATCAAAGAGGAATGACCTCACATTGGGGGAGATTGTTAGCCTCAAAATATTGAGTCAAACAAGAATGTTCGGTCATAGGTTTCTATTGTAATATTTATTAGAACGTTGTAATAAGTAGTTATTTAGTCGTGGTTCACGGGCTTGGAGTTAAACTAATTAAAGTCCAAAAGACAAGCCCGACCCAATATATAGTCCATTAAAGCCCGCATGTGGGTGGACTATATATACTACCCTCCTAGCATGTTAGGAGGGTGGATGGTCATTTGTAACTTCTTTTCTTAATCTAATCTCACCAAGTTAATCATTTTCCTCTCTACTTTCTCTCACTACTTTCTCTCTCTAGGAATTCATCTCTTCTTCTTCTATTTTCTTTCTTTATTCATTGCTTAATCATCACAAATATAAGGGACAACACATAATTTCATGAACGTCTCTCAAGGTTTGAAGTATGAAGTCACTGCCAAATATCGGTCCGAGAAAGGTCTCAAATCGCGAAGCGAGTTATGCCAAGATATGAACTTTATGAGGTCCCGAGAAGCAGTTTTAAAAGATTTTGTCCTTTAGCTAACTATTGATTAAATCGTTCACTTTATTTTCAGACTAAATAACTATCAAAATAAGTCAAACAATGCATCCTCGTGATCATTCAAGACAACAATAAAATATAAGAGATACCCCTAGGAATAAGGGAGTCTAAGTGAATAATTGGCCCACATGAGTTCGTGATAGTTTACTAACTTATAATAACAATGATCTCGTTTTTAAGCTTGGTTTGGAGAAAGTGAAAACTTGAGGATGATGATTATTCATGACATTTCCAAAACCCAAGGTATGCTTTTTGATTTCTTTACTTTTAATGTTTATAATTTTCTATCTCTTTAATAAAAGCCAACGTGGATTGATTATGATGAAAAATGTAAACGTGCTTTGTAACTAATGCATTGCATGAGGACATTGCAATGGTCAAGTGTAGGGGATTTGATATGTGTGTAAACACACATCTTTTCTACCACTTAATTACAATAATAACCGGACCAAAACGTGTATTTTATGTCTTTTATGTCGAAATTATGCGTGGTTTGTGTTTTTGTTGTGATTTAGGACGATAAGGTGAAAAGTGGAGAAAACACGGGAATTCACGGGCATTTACGGACTTTTATTGAAGAAAAAGATGAAAGACGAAGTCAAGAAGTCAAGAGTGCAAAAAGAACGGAAGTCCAAGACCAATTCTGAAGATTTATCGAAGAAAAAGTCAAAAGACATAAGTTTATCAAAAGCCGAGGAACTCAAGTCTTATTTATCGAAGAATTAAAAGACGAGTCCAAAGAAATCCCGAGCCAAAAGTCATCAAAGTCCAAGATTAACAAAGAGATTAAGAAGGAAGGACTTAAGGGCGCAATTAAGAAGAAAGGAAGGAGGGGAGGAAGCTTCCTCTAACCACCCTCCTAATCTCCTATAAATACACCCCATTTTCATTCATTTGTTTTTGTTGACTAATCGTGACAATTAGTTCTTCCACCTTTATTTACTTGCACCTTTACTTTTCATGTCAATTTAAATACTTGTCTTGCACCTTTAATACCTTTAATTTCAAGTAAGTTTTTCTTTTAATTCTCGCACCTTTACTTTATCTTGTTGATCTCATTCTACTTTTCTTTAATCTTTGATTTATATGCTTTTTGTCTTGTTGATTTGTTTAAAGATTACATTTTTATGTTTTTGATTGTTTTAATCATTTATTTTCATAGCTTATTTTATTTATTTTCAAGTTTATATAGTTTTTACAAAAGTTATTTTCGTATAAAAAATTGTTTTTCTTAAAGCTTATCCTTTTCGTGTTTAAAAAGTTGTTAAATTTCAGTTTGTTAGCTTATTTTCATACGGTTTACCTTAAGAATTTCGTTTTGTGCTTATTAGGATAGTAGCTTAGTTACTTAGCTTATTTTCCATTCTTTCCTTCGTATTCCGATTGGTGAAATCGGAAAGGGGTTTTACATTCCGACCATAGCTACATTGCGTGGTCGGCAAAGGGTTTCAACTTTCCGATTTGGGAGACTTTGGTGTTCCAATCAGAGAAGGTAAGTGGGTATTCCGATCAGGTAAGTTACTGATATTCCGATTGGTGCTCTTTGCCATATTCCGATCGAGGTGTTGGTGGTATTCCGATTAGGTAAGGTGACATATTCCGATCAGTGGGTTCCGATCAGCATTCCGACCAAGTCTATCCCATATTCCGATCAGAGGTTAGTTCACATTCCGATCTGGGGTTTGTTGGATATTCCGATCAGGGGTAAAGTGACATATTCCGATCTGTGGTTTCCGATAAATATTCCGATTAAGGTGAGCTAACATTCCGATCAAGGTAAGATCGGAATATATTCCGATTAGAGTTATTTTTCTTGTTTTGTCTTGTTTAATTTTTGCACTCTCATTTTAATACTTTGTCTAATTTTAATTTCCGTCACGCTTTATTTTAAGTCGTTTAATTTGATTTACTTTTCCAAGTTTTTAAATATTGCACCTTTCTTTTATATAGACTTAGTTTTAATTTCTCGCCATTTATTTTACGTCATTTACTTTAATTGTTTTTGCATATTTTCATATACTACAACGACAACCTTTTTGTTCCACCAAAGAACGACTGAGTCATACTTAAAACCAATAATCAATTCGAAGAGACATACTTAAACGAATCTTTTTATACAGGGTGTCAAAAGCACAAGTTATTAAATGGCGCCGCTGTCGGCTCTTTTCGTAAAGATTAACGGTTTTCTGTGAGAGACGCGTTGCTTTTTGGGATCCGTTCACTTGTGAGCGTTATTTTTCTTGCTTAAAAATTCAAAAAAAAACCCATAAAAATTAAAAAATAGTTAAAAATCCATAAAAATTAAAAATTTCAAAAATCCAAAAAGATTTTATCTTTATTGTGTATATATATTGTCTTTGTGTTTGGTTTCTTTTTCTTTTGCATTTTCAGGTGTATGCGTACTAGATCTTCTAATTATCAAGAGCCCGAGACTCAAGAAGATTTAGCTATGTCAGGTGTAAACAACAATAATCCACCGCACCCCAATAATAACAACAATGTTCTTCCACAGCCTGATCTTCGGACCATGGAGGAGCTTTGTCAACCAACAATGTTTGGACGAGGAGGATCGATTGTGCCGATGCAAATCAACGCTCCTGAGTTTTCGTTGAAGCACCACATGATTCAGCAAGTGCAAACTAACCCATTCCGTGGATTGCCTGATGATGATGCCAACAAACACCTCGACAAGTTCATTACAATCACCCAAAGCATGAAGTTGGCTGGTGCCACAATGGATGAACTTCGCCTACAACTCTTTCCACATACTTTATTACATCATGCCGAGAAATGGTTTGATCGTCTTCCGAAGAATTCTATTCATACTTGGGATGACATGACTCAACGCTTTTTGTCGCGCTACTTTCCACCATCCATGGTCACGAGCCTTCGCAATCAAATCAGCGGTTTCATGCAAGACCCTGATGAATCTCTTTTTGATGCTTGGGAGCGATATAATGTCTTGATCGATAGATGTCCAAACCACAACATGCTCCCTGTAACCTTAATAGACACTTTCTACAACAGTTTGACTTTTCGAGATCGTGATACGATTAATGCAGCCGCCGGTGGCACATTCATGAAAAGGAGACCCGAGGAGTGTAGAGAGTTAATTGAGAACATGACTACTCACCACAAAAACTGGGATTCCTCTGCTTCTTCAAGGAACAATCCGAGAGTCAATGTTTCCTCCACTTCAGCAAACCCTGATATGACCGAACTCACCCGTGTGCTGACTGAAATGAGCAGAAGTATGCAACTCTTGGCTTCAAACCAACAACAACAACAAGTTAAAGCTGTTGCTACTCCTTGTGAAACATGCGGCGGCCCTCACTCATACACCGATTGTCCTTCGACTCAAGGAAATCCGGAAATTGTGTATGCAGCTTATGGTAATTATTCACCGGAAAATTACCAAGCTCGACCTCAAGGGGATAGAAATCTGCTGAGTTACCGATCAAACAACTACCTTTCACCCGGTTTTTCTCCTCAAAACCAAAACTCCGCCAACAACTACACTAGAAGCAACCAAATCCCACCAAGAGCTTCTAATCCTTATCACCCACCCCCTCAACAAACCCCACCCATTAACCCCGATGTTGAAGCCATAATGAGAACCCAAGGTGAGCAAATCAAGAATCTGCAAAGCCAAATTATCAATCTGAAAGGAGATATCACAAAGCAAGGAAATGAAATAAGATCCGAGCTTCGAGATAATATTCAATCCTCCTTCAGCAATCAAACCAATTATTTGAAGAATATGCTTGCTAGTGGTTTCCTTGATATCCGTACCTGCACATTCACAAACGACAAAACAAGCATATATTTGCCATTTATGATGATTATTTATCTGTTTTTAGCACATTTTATGAGGAAATATGATGTGTAATTAGAGTCACATCAAGTCACTAGTATGAAATGACTCACACATTCAATTAGACTTCTTGGAAAGGTACTAGTGGCATGAGGCTTTTGGGTAATGGTTCCAATGACAGCCTTAAGTGCAACATTCACCCTTTCGATTTCAATTTAAGAATTGGGTGACAACGAATCAGATGACACCTTTCCAGGTGGTAACATTTTGTCAAACTCCACTCTACAAGGAAAGATCGTCATGACATCGATATCATATTTAATCTCGCCAATTCTTCTTCAATATCACAATCAACTAATATCAACATTTCTACGAATATCAACCATTTTGTTGGGATCATAAATATCCACAACTTGGTTTAGATCTGGAATAGCTAGAATTCCTATAGAAATAGCTTAGATTGATTTGCTAGGGGAGTTAGGGTTTCTTGTGACAATCTACGTCGTATAAATACCTCGTATAAATATTAAAATAATCATCAAACAATCATGTAATCAAATTACATCATATATATATAATCCAAGTTATATATATTAAAATAACACTTCTCAGTCTGGCCTTATCGGTAACTCGGGAATTCTGCGGCACCGTTATAGTCAAAAGATTTTTAGACATTTTGAGAAAAAAATTTATAGTTAAAAGATTTTGAAATGTTTTATTCAAAACCTTAGTTTTAAAAATCTTTCGTTCTCTATAACGAGAGCTCTGGTACCAAACTGTAACACCCCCAAATTTACACAATTCAATAGCGGAAAAGTCGTTGGTGTTAGGGGATAGCACATTACTCACATCATAGACAACGCTTAAAAATCGCGTCGTTTAATAATAAAGCATTTCCATTCATAAATATCACATTTACAAAACATTTGAATGGAAATTGTTATTTCAGTGCGGGCCATGAATTCTTGTCGTCTTCCCGAGAATTACCTTTAAGTACCTGAGATAAAACATGTTAAAAGAAAAGGTCAGCGAAAACGCCGAGTGAATTCATAGAGTTTAATAAAAACCATTAATATATCATCGGTATATATTAATTACCGAAAATCATTTTGTACAATTCTTTGTCGTAGGCCATAAAATAAGCCAAAAACATTTTATACAAATCTTTGTTGTAAATCATACTATAGGCTTTTGCCTTCAAAACCATTATACGAACCAATGTCGTAAATACATCATAAAATACGTTTTATAACGTTGTATAGAGTTAAATAAAAACCGTTATATGAATATGGTTATGTAAAACCAAAACACGAACATAATATTATTAATAAGACCCCGTATTGCTAGTCAGGCAATATATTGTAATTCAATGCGTATACCAGTATTTTCGTTATTGGATTATTATAAGCCGCCTGACATTGCTACCTTACTATAACAAACAACGGGTAGCTAACCCGAAACTCATTTGCCCATCTAAAACAGCGTGTCGTCACAATAATCACGCTTATATAAATCTTCTCATACATAAATTCGCTTACCAATCAATGTGGTACGACGGGGATCAACCGTCAAGGCGCGAACTAGGGTGATCTTCCCCAAATAGTACTATTATATGTATAAGCGTCTACCAAATCCTGGTAGTTCACAATTCATGCTAATGGGACTTTTAGTGACATAATCCAACTTTAATAATCCATTTTATTTCATTCATCGGGTCATATAATCATTCATCGGGTCATACAATCATTCGGGTCCATATCAATAAGCAAACAATCGAGACAACTGTCTCCTATTTTATTAAAACAAGCATGTTATCTACCTCGCGGGTTTATAAAACATTTCATAAAACAAAAAAAAAAGAGTGCGAAGCTATGAACTCACGTTGATTGGGAAAGGCGGTTATCGGCGATTTGGATGTACGGTACGTGCTTCAATCACGGAAACCTAGACAAATAATACTTGTCTTAGAATCTTGTACAATAACTTTATAAAAACAATGGCTATGTATATATATGATGATATTATAAGTAAAATGATCAAGTGGGATTCTATCTCTTCATACACATTATAGTGTTATGTGTTAGTCAAATTTTTATACTAGTTTCACTAGTTTAACTTGTTTACATGTCAAGGCCCAATAAGCCCATTATAAGCCCATTGCATTCTATTAGTCCAATTATTCTTCTAACATCCTCCCTATACTCCCATGTTGGGCCCAAGTGGGTTAAACCCAATGAGTAAGTCCATTAGTGTTTAGCCAAATTAGTTGGATTAATAGTCCAATAAGGATAATTTGGCCCGTTAATGTCCATATGTTATAAAGCTCGGGTTTTATCGGTTTTTACTTGTAACATTTACTTATACATCAGTATATGAGTTATAAAAAGTTTACATTAGACGGGTCCTAAGTTTTAATTGACGAAAACGTTAATTTTACGGTTTTAGCCGAAAAGACGTAAAACTTATTTTTATAGTTTTATAATCTTATAAAACTTATCAAATTGCCATTTTTATAAAATGTCCCTTTTATTTATTAAAGTACATACTTATTTATATGTAATATATAAGTTAGTGGGTTTTAGGTATATATTTTATATTATATTAACTTGAGTGCTAATATTATACTATATACTTTTATTTTACAAATCTAATTATTATTTTTACTTTCACCATTTTTACCATATCTTGAGTTATACAAGGAGATAGAAGCTCATTTTTGGACACCACAAACTACATGACATGTGATACATTTAACTCGGTTTTAGCTACTGCTCAATCAATTTCTAAATGTCCCTAACAGTCCGTCCAAAACAGACTACTCAGATTTGTACTTCAATATTGTTTTGATCATATCTCACTCATTTTATGGATTCCATTGTATGGAAAACTCTCACATGTGTACAAGTCTTATAACTTATTGTATATTAATTCATCCATGCCATTTCAACAATTTATCATAGGTTTCTTTACTGTTTTATACAGCCTACTAATTTAAGCAAGATTTTACCACTTTTACATGTAGTTTTCAATCTTTTTAACCAAGTTTATCAACGCATGATCCCCACATAATATTTTTATCATCATATATTATCATATACATATACATCAAGAAAGAAAATACAATTTACATTTACAAAAATAACAAGGCAATGGGAAGGATGATCTTGTTACCACCAAGATTATGAAAGTTAAGATCAAACTTGACTTTTGTTGGCAAAACTTGTGGTACACCAATATCAACTTCAAGATCACCAATCTTCAAGAACACCTTGTGGAAAATCAGCCCCAAGACTCCATAGAAACTCCTCTTTGGATGTTATAATCACCACCAATCAATAGAGCTTCAAAAGGGCATCATCATATGTATGAATAACATAGGATTTGTGGTTAACTTTTTATCAAAATGGGTGTTTAGGGGGAGAGAGTGGACGGAAAAAGAGGAAGGAGTAGAGAGTATTTTTGTGTTTTGCATGAGATGAGAATGTGGTAAATGGTTTAGCTTGCTAGTGGTTTTGTTGCAACATGGTTTGGTGAATAAACTAGGACAAGGGTCCTAGTTTGTTTATCATGTTGACACCTCATAAGGTGTATTGGCTAAGTTAGCCGTCCCATATTGGGGGTGGGGAAAAAGTGGTTTTGTCTCATCCCCATTTATTTACGGGTACTCCTCGATTCTAATTTCCTCGATTTGTGTTCCCTCGGGTCGTTTTACGGAAAATGTTTTTATAAATTATGAATCAACGGCACAAAACGAATCTAATAAAAATTGTCTCATCAAAAACAGAGTTCAAAAACGTAAATACGTAAACCTAGGGTTTCCGGTTTAGTCGTAAAGGACGTTAAATTATTCACGTAAGTCCTAATCTCTTCTCGTAAATTTGTAAGTTTATGAACCAATAAAAATTTAAAATTCCAAAATAATATTCACGGATAAATTTATTTCCTGAAATGTCGGAATGTCACCAAAAACGTTGTATGTAAACGTAAGCATGTAACGTAGATTCCTCCGGTTTAGACGTAGTCGATGCTACTTCAAGACGTAAACCCAAATTTCTTCCCAAAAACAAGTGAGCTCGTAATATAACATTAAAATAATGATTTTAAATAATACTTGAGAATAAAATATCGACCATAAATTGACGGATTGTCATATTTTATATGGCAGGAACGTAACATCAGATATTTTGAGCATACTTTTAGGTCTGATGATGAACTTTTTAGATTATTTTCAATAATGTTAGGTATAGGCTGATGAGTCTTAGCTTTAGGATGACCCCTGATGTTCTTTTAACTGCCAATATTTGGGGTTTTCCTGTTAAGCTCATTACCAAAGACATTAGAAATAAGGATGGGAATGATCCTATGGATATAGATGTCGATAGTTAATAGAATTGACTTACATTGGTGCTGGTCTCATGGTGGGACTGGTTTGTGGGCTTGTAACAGAAGTTAGGTTCACCTCTGCTTAGAGTTGGACTGTTACAGGTTTTCGCTGCATCTGAGGTATGATTTATACTTTATGTCATTTTCTCCCTATTTGTAGGGAGCTTGGGGGACTGGATTTGTTTTGTGTGGGCACAAGCTTGATGTACTTTTAGTGGACGTATGGGATAGGTCAAGGGGGAAGGTACTATGCTTAAGGATGGTATTTTCTCCTCTGATGTATCAATACATACAATTTCTTGATTCCAATCCTGTTGATGCTTAGTCCTTCCCTTTTATACCTTATGCTTGGTTAGTGTCATGAATCCATAAGCATTTTATATAGGTATTTTTATGCATTTATTTGAGAGTGTCCATGTTTTTGTTGTACTCTTTCCCCTTCCAAGGTTTCCCTCTGGGTTTTACTTGGTAGGGGTTTTGAGGAGGCAAGGAAATATGGACTGCTACACTGGCAACTCTCAGTTTATCTCTGCAATTTCAGATGGTGATTATAGCAGGTGCCGTTGCCTGCTGCTTATATCTTAGCTCAGGTGAGAGGTTCTATTGTGATGGATTGGGTGTACCTAGTTTTTTCCCTTTGTGGTCTGAACTAAGGGCACTTCATGGATTCAGAAGTAGATCTCTTACTTGAGTTAAGGTATGGTATTTTTGGTGTGCCATTGGTCTGTAGAGTCTTGGTCTTTGTCAATTGGGATCAAGTGAATGGGATAGCAGCTTGAACTTCTCTAGTTTAGTTGCTTTGTATTACATCTTGTATTATATTTTGTATGTAATGAGCATGGGTTTTTGTCCATTGCCATTGCCATTTGTCTTTTGCTGCCAAAGCTAAAATTATTAGGGGTTTGTCCTAATTTTTTAGTCTTTGTACTTTTGTTTTGTTACATTTCTTTCGGCTTAATAAAATTTACCTTTAAGCAAAAAAAAGATTGGAGTTTAGTTTATTGATCTTTGTTCTTGGCTTCACATTAAGCTCGTTTTTCGTTCTTTGTTTATGTACAGATTTGTAGAGTTACATACAATCAATTGTGCTTCGACATCACATCTACTACCTATATAAAACAAGGATTTCCAACAGCCCATCTCCCCCCTAAAATCTAAAAAAATGACAATTGGATATTGTAAAATAATCGACAGTTCATAATAAATCTCAGCTAAAAATTAATATCTTACTACTAACAACATTCACATCCACACTCTATCTTCTCCACCGTATTTTAGATCCATCATCTCCATCATTACACAATATAGCAAAACCGTTGTATGAATTCAATTCGCATAACTAAACATCCAAAATATCAATTACATCAATACACCAGATCCATCATATTAACACATAATATGAAATCAATAAACCTAAATATTATCCATCTTATACACCCCACCATATCAACCTTATTAAATCATTGGATTGACTCACGTATATGTTCAATCATGAAAAAAAAACAAATCTGAGATTGATCCACATATATGTTTTAACCTATTAAATTCGTCATATGAATCAAGAGAGTTAATTATGGATCGACAATATTTAATCCTTCCAAGCATGTTTGTTTATCCTATTATGTTGGTATGTTTTTTTATCTCATTTTGATTTTTATCATATTTATTTTATATGAGTATTTTTGTTTCAATTAATTTTATTTTAGGCCAAATAATTTATCATATTAATTCTGTTCAATTGATTTTTAAATTTCATAAATGGATTCATGTAATTTCTTGAATTTGAGTAATATAAATAGGTTTATTTTTAACATTTTTTAGAAATAATGATAAAATCTCATATTTATAGGCAGGTTTGAAAAGAACTTTATCCTTAAAAAATCTCAATAGAAAATAAATAATCTTAACAAACATTCTTGATTTTCTGGATAATCACCGTTAATGTTGATACTATTTCTTTACTTATCCAATTTTAACCTAATCCAATCAATATAAATAAGAGGTCACATACACACATAACAACTCAATCCTTTGACTCTCTTTGTATTCTACAAACGAATACAGGTCACATACACAATTAATGATATTGCCTATTAATTTTTGTTAAAGTTATGTTGTTTTTTATTTTACACACGAGATGATTTTATTTTATTTTTGTATTTTGTAGGAAAAAATGGAATCCAGCATGACTAAGGTATGTGATATTGATCCAATGTTGAAAGATATATAGTAATTAGTCAGATGCATCAGCCTATGGAAGTCCCATCCAGCTGGCAAACCAAATGAGGTTTGGAGTTTAGATGTTGTATTTCAAGATCCAGAGATAATAATTTTCATGAAGAGTGTATATCCTAATGAATAATCATGATGACCAGATTAATTAAATATATATTTGAATCAGTCACAGGTTCATCGCATCCATGCCAAAATAAAAAAATATGATATGAACAAGTTTCAAGCTTTGCTTGAAGAAGGGAAGTGTTATATTATTGGAGACTTTGGAGTAGACAAAAATAATGCAAATTACCCAATACTAAACCACCGTTTTAAAATCAGTTTCTTTAAGAGCACAACTATTCAAGGGTTGCAGTTGATAGGAACACTCTTGGGTTCAAGTTTACACCATTCCCATCTTTTACCTCAAGAACATACCCTAAAACAGAACTTGTCGGTGAGTTTTCTGAAATAAATAAACTTTATTTTCATTTGTAATTATATACTTACAGTGTTGTGTAAAAAAAATGCAGATGTCATTGGAACATTAATTTCAATTTTAGACTCTATCCTTTTCAACAAATTTGGTGAGGAAAAAACTAGGAGGTCACTCATACTAGAGGATGTTGAGTAAGATTACAAATTTTACTTTTGTTCATGATACAAAATTTATATATTGTTGTTAATCCATTGATTAAATTTCATATTTTGTTCAGTGGTGTAACCCTTGAATTTTGTTTCTTTGATGAATGGAACGAGAAATTTTCTAAATTGTACGAATCAAGGGACTCGGTTGGTCATGTGGTTATCATATTACAGTTATGTAAAGTGACGTATTTTAATAGTAAGTATTCAAATAACCATCATTCTTATGATATATTTGTGTTTAGAATTTATATAACCACTAATGTATTGAATAATATGTACAAAAAAACCTTCTTTGATGAATGCTATGTATTCAACTAAGCTTTACATAAATGTTGATATTATTGAGGTTGCTGCTTTTAAACAGAGGTGCAACAATGTTTTTCAGTTATTGTTTAAATCCTATATTAATCACATTTAGTAGACAACTAATCTAATAAATTGTGTATCCAATTGTACATGTATGTTCAGAAAGATGGTTATGATCCAAAAAAGCATATAATTGCCCAGATTAAACTTGTTAAGAAAATAGTCACCTCTGATGAGTTTTTTAAGGGTGGCACCAAAAAGACGCTGGCCGGTATACGTGATTCTTCAACTGTAAGTTCAATTTCCCAACTCTTTCACCTCTGATGACTTTACATGTGTCTTACGCCATTGTATATTTTCAGTAATATTAATGGTTTGTTAATAAAATTTTTAGGAATACGACTGCATTCTGTATGCCAAAATACACAAAGAATGTGGCTAGACATATCTCGCTTGCAAAAAGTATGGTAGAGTTTCCAAGGAAGTAGATGTTGCTGAGTCATCTACAAGCTCTCACAAGGGTAAAAAACAAAGGATATGGAACTGCGTAAAGCATCCACATCTTAATGCTGGTGCTGTCGGAATAAGGCATGCATATACTTTTTAAACATTGTTTATTATGATTAGGTAGTAGATGCGGGGTATTTACCAAAATTGTTATTTATATTTTTCAGATATAAAGTAACCATTCGCGTTACTGATGATACGGGATCAGCAGCATTGCTGCTTTTTGATGATAATATTTTTAAACTGTGTGGAGAACATTGCTATGATGTTCTAAAAAATGGACAAGAACATGATGATTACTTCCCCGCTGAGCTTGATAAATTGAAAGGAAAACAATTTCTTTTCTGTTTCAAGTACAAAGATGAGCATATCAGAAATAAGAAGGATGTATATCAGATCATGTGGATTTCAGAAGATGAAGACATGATTTCCTTATTTAAAAAGGATTTCATCAAGCTGGTATGAATATAACATATATTTTTAATTATCCAAAACATTGTATACAAAAGTATTAATTGAGTTACAACATTGATGTTCGTTATATAGGTTGATGATACAGAATATGAAGTGGAAACTCTTTTGTTGAACAATGCTAAAAAAACAGACTTGCTGGACAGTGTTCCGTTTAACATTGAAAATACATCCAAATCTGTTAATGGTTCATCCAAAACAAATGGAACGAATGGAGATGTTGACAACAATACTAATGCAACTAAAAGTGCTGGAGGGAATGGAAGCAATGAAGATATAGAAAACCGTTTTGGCGGTACAAAAAGGCCCATAATCATCGACTTAGATGATTACAATGAAGTCGAATCTGATGCCAAAAGGATGAAGCAGGTTGTTCGGATCAAAATTGAGCCAAAAATTGAGCAGCTCCTTCTTTTTCTATATCACCCTGCATCTTTTAAATAGTTTGCACGCGTACTTTTCTTTTCAATTGTTTGGAAAAGTGTTTCCTTTGTTTTGTTTCTTTTAGATTCTGGTTTTATTTTGTTGAACTTTTGTAAGTTTGCTTTTTAGATGTTTATCCATACAAGAAAGGCGTCATTTTTATGAATAATGTGGGTGATATATTACTATTATTTTGAATTGCGATCCAGATTATGATTTTTAGAGTTGCTATGAACTAAAAATGTTCTAACCTTTATTATTGTGATTTCCTTGTTATGTCTACAACAGTTACAAGATGCAATAACCAAAGTGTTTAAAATGCAATTATCAAATCTATAAAGATTGAAAAAACTCCGATGATTTAAACCAAAGTGTCTGATGAGACTGCTTTTATACATAGTCTCATCGTCCAAAAAGGGCCTAAAATGCATTATTTATCATGAAAATACCCATATATATGCTTGTGTTTTTTGCTTGTGTATTTTAGGTACGGATGTTGAGAAAATGACAAAAGATCACAAGAATCATGCAAAAACGAACACGGGAAACGAAGCCGCACAATGAACCAAGCCCTAATGAAGATTTCCCCAAGAAAACCCTTGAAGATTTAAAGATTTATGAAGAAGGGTCCTCCAATATGTAAGAATTGACACTTTATACCCTTGTATCTTCATAATTACAAGATTGGTCCCTAAAGTTTGTCAATATTGCAAAAGGGCCCTCTACTTTGAAGAATTAGCAATTTTAGTCCCTCAACAAAACTAAAATGTCAATATTTATCCTCCTCAAAGTTAAACATACCAAAAAGGACTCCAAGTTACAAGAATTACAAGTTTGGTCCTTTGAAAATATCAAAATTGCAAAAAGGACCCTTGACTTTGAAGAAATAGCAAAAATGGTCCCTCATCAATCATGACTTGGCAATTTCAGTCCTCCAAAAGGTCAATCATACAAGTCAAGACCATTATCAATCAAGAAAATGCCAAAACAGTCCTTCAAGAATCACAAAATGGCAAGAAATACCCCTGAAAATACTTTGGAAAAGTATTTGGGGCAAAAGTGTGAAAATGAAAAGTTTGAATACAAAGGGAATCCGGATTTAGGCTATTATTTACAAAGTGGAAAGAATTTAAGAGGTGAAGGACTAAACATGGCAGACAAAGATTGTTACCTAGACCAGTGAGTGGGTGACACCTGTCCCACTCACACTCTCCACCAATCACATTACACCATTCATCCATGTCACACCCCACTTAACCCGGTTTATATTAAACTAATCTTGGCGCCATTAACAAGTTTTTAAACTTAATCCAAACCAAAAACGGATTAAACAAGGCACTATTCACCTCAAGAACACAATAAGGTATTCTTAATTGTGTTGTAATTAGACCCTAAGATTATCCAGATCCATGATTAAGCATCCTTTAATCATAACCCAACACCAAAAACACATGCTACATCACCAAGGAACCCCACATGAGATTCCCCTGCTACACCTTTGAGCTAACTGCCAAATTTTGGACAGTCATCCAACGTCCAAGGATCCAGCTTACATTTCAAGCTTAATACAAGCCATTAGATCAACTTTTCACTTGCCAGCTACTACAAGACAACAAAAATCAGTCACATGATTCTCTAAGAGTTCAAACTTCAAAGGGCAAATTTGGAACTTCATTAGCTAGGGTTTACGTTTTTTTTAGCTTTCCTAGATAACTTGTAGCCTATATAAAGGCCTTAGGGTGCAACATTTTCACTTTGCTCTTGAATTTTCCTTGGTTCACTTTTCTGTAAATCATATATTCAATCTTAATGAAATGTGTTTGAAATTGTGAAGAAAACTCAAGTGCCATCCTTTGTTTCTGCTTATTATTGTTACTTTTTTGCTATTCTTAAATCTCAAAACCTGTTTTCAAGGAGTGTGCAAAAGTTTGCACATTTTCCTTCAATCTTGATATTTTGCTAAGTTCTTGGTCTATCTTGGAATTATTGGGCTATAGGGCTGATCATAGCATCCTGATATTGTGTTATCAAGGTGTGGTGAAGCTTATAACTTGGGGATAATCAAGTGTGGAGGACAAGAGTTGCATTAATCAAGGCTTTTCACTTTTCTGATTTTACTATTTTGCTTCTAACCTTGTTGAATCTTAGCAGGCTTTGTTGTGGAAGCTTGTACTTGTTCTTGCTAGTACATAAGCTCAAAAATTCGTAGGTGTGGATGTACATCCATGAGGTACACACCCTTAATCTCAAAATCTGATAAAATATTGGATATTTGTGATATTTGAGTGTTGCTTGTGTTCTTGTGAATTTTGTGGCTTAATCTTGTTCTAATCTGTTTATCTCATCTGTTGTTGTGTTGATTTGGGCTTGTGTAACCTTGGAATACATTTTTGCTTTGAAAATCTTGATTTGAAAAGTTAAAAGGGTGTTTGGGATTACCTGTCTTGAATCATAACTTGTTATTGTGTGGTTGGAAGTTTGTGTTTGTGCTTTGTATCTGATAAACACTTGGTTGAGTGCATTTTGCTGCAAGTTATTGGGTTTGAAACCTCAAATCATACATTGTGCTATAACTACTTGATTTTAACTGTTTTTGACATAAGATTTTGGGAAAATCTAGAATTTATGAATGCTTAGGGTTAAAAGTTGTTAAAACTTCATTAATATATCATATGTGATAGATTTGAGTGGTTGAATCTGGCTTGTTGGTCAATTGCATCAGCAAAAGTGAAAACTGCATGTTCTTGTGTTCATCAGTAACTTTAAGTGCTTGAATCTTGCTTAATACTTTGAATCAGTGCATGAAACCTGTTTATACTTGCTTATTTAAGTTTAATATTGCTTGTGTATGCATTTGGTTAAGTTTGGCTGGCTGAATTGTGCTATAAGTGCTTATTGAACCTCAATTGCTTAAGTGTTCATGTCTATGTCAGATCTGGTGATTGATTGATTAAACTGTACTAATTGGCTGTTGTTGATTGTGATTTCTTTGTGTGTATTGACTCCTTATGATCCACTGATCATTTGGGTGCCTTTGTGAAACTTGAATCTCCAAAAAAGTCACTAAAGACAAAAAAAAGTCAACAAGTCAAGCAGTGGAAAAAGTTTCCACTGCTCAACACCCAAAACTAGCCCCTGCTAGTACAATTTTTCAGTTTGCTTATCAATAAGCCATTTTGGCTTATCCAGACCTGCAAAAACTTATTTTTTGTGATAGATCTTCATTATTTGACCCATTTGATTGAACTGGAGCTTATTGGACTTTGACTTTGACTTTTTAATAGAAAACCAACTTATTTGACTTTTTCATAGGTGCTTATTTGCTTTTTCCATCTTATTGAGTCAACTTATTTGAAAACTTTTTGTTGATTAAGCTTAGTTAAGTCATTTAAAAGCTTTTGCAATTTGAATCAGCTCTTAGGATAACCTAGAACTCAAAAACGACTATTTTGTCGTTTTTTGTAGATTGCTTTTTGCATTTTCAGGCTTATTCCTTTGGCTTATTTCAAATTTCTTTTTACAAAAGTCTTAATTAGGTCAAGAGAAGTTTGTGTTTTTAATTTCAGCTTATGGCATCAACTTATGGCTTAATGGGCCAAAAAGCCCATTAAGAATAAGCTGTTGGTAATAAGCTAGCTTATATCACATTTTCAGCTCTTAGGCCTTTGGAAAAAGTTGTTCAGAATCAAATTTTGAGTCAAGTAGTGGTTTTTGGGCTAATTTGGGCCACTTTTTCTTACTGGGCCAATTCTAAGCCCATTAAGGGACTGTTTGGACTTTAGCCCATTTTCTAGGCCCAATAAGGGTATTTAGGTAATTTTAACTTCATTTCTGTTATCTAGGTTAAATTAAGCTAGTTTGCAAGAGTTATAGAATTTTTTATAAATTTTGGATTTTTAATATTATTTTATTATTAAAATTAAAATTTAGATTTTTCAAGTTTTTACATTTTTCTTAGGTTAAATACATAAAGTTAGGAATTTTACAACTTTTAGAATATTTTTATTGTTCTTAGATTAATTTTTATAATTTTTTTAAGTTTTAATAGTTTTAAATTATTTTAAATAGTTTTAATTAATTTTAAAATTTTCAAAAATAGTTTTAAATTAAGTTAGGGTATTTTAGAGGTATACAAAGTGATAAAACTTTTTTGGGCTTTTTTTAATTAAACTGATTTTTAGGGCTTTAATTAGCATTAAAAATCATTATTTAATTAAATAAAAGGTTTGAGTGATTTTTGATTTTTTGTAAACTCTATTTACATTGTTTAGGATTTTTTGCAATTTTTTAGGAATTTTTAGGATAAATTTTTAAATTTGGTGCTTTTATGGTTTTACGTGTACGACCCTTTCGTCTTAGTATAATCCGTCATCATAACCGTCATTCTCTTCTTATCTCATTTCTATTTTCTTTCTCATAATCATATAATCATAAAGTTAATCATTTCATTACACACACACCAAGCCTCCTTGAGAACGATCCCCACTTTGGGTCATTTGTGCACGATTTTCCTAAATCGTCATACTTACCACTATTTTACCTCCTTTTCCTAAAGGTGTGTAAAAACCGCTACATCATTTTGGCGCCGCTGCTGGGGAGGCGTGTTGTGTTTTAATTTGAACAACTGTTGTTTTTATATAGCATAATATCTATTGTATTAGTATCACTCTACTAATACGTATTATCGGTTTTTCGTTTTTTGTGAATACTATTACTATATTGTATACGTAGAACAATAAATACACAAGTACTCCAAAAGTGAGAAATCACAACCTTGACTTGGGAGGTCATTACCCAATCATTGTATTCGAATCTCAAACCAAAGAAAAAGGCAAAAATAGATAAATACTTTCGTGAAGCTCGATTTTGAAAAATACAAACTATAAGGTGGGTATAAGGCGGATATTATAAAATATATCCTAATGAAAAAGGCTCTTAAGTGCTTCGCGCCGCCTCGTTTCCCCGCTTGCTTGTGAGTATTTGATTTTGAGAGCTAATCGAGGGTTTTTCCGCCCAAAGTATTATTAAGTATCATATATACTTTCTTGGTTTCATTTGATTAAACCCTCTTGAATGTTTTTATGTTCCACCAATGTTCTAAAGTCATCGAAGGCGTTCACTTCACGTGATCGTTTTCATTACTTGAGGCTTCTTTAATCAAGAGATTTGTAGATTTTGGTCTACTTAATACAATCACAAAATAAAAAAAAAGTAAAAACAATCAAAAACCACAAAAAAAAATTGGAAAAATACAAAACGCCAAAAAGAATCTTCTTTGCTCATCCCCTCTGTGGAAACCTTGGTTTCCGGATCTTTGAAGCTACTAGGAATGCATCATGTTCATATGATTAGATAATCAAAGCGGAATTAGAACACGACACATTAACAAGGTGTTTGGACACAAAGAACATGAATTAAACAATTGGGTTGCTAATTATATTGATAATCAACAACCACTAGACGTGTATACATTGAATCCCACGTCTAGTGCACACACGCTTTTAGGTTTACATTGTGAATATGAATGATAAATAAAACCTAAGACCCTTGGTTCCTTTTATAGTGTAAGGATTAGGGTTTACAAGAGATAATAACAAATAAACAAGTAAATCTTCTATTTAAATAAACTTATGCAGAATATATCTTGCATGTTTATCTAAATAGAAGCTTCCTTAAGCTTCTTGTCTACGTTTCTATCAACTCTTGAATTACATGTGACAATGCTTAGATTGTACATGACAACTCTTGAGCCAACAACGCTTAGTTTGCTCTTGTCAACGCTTGGATTGCTCTTGACAACGCTTAGACAAAATCTTCATGTTTTCTTCGTTTTTGAGTTTCTGCCACATCAACTTTTTGACCCAACAATCTTCCCCTAGTTGATGTTGGCAAAACTCTATGTGTATCTCTTGTAAGTTGTACATGATCTTCAAATTGCTTCCCCTCAAGTGTAGCATGTATTTCTTCCCCTTTTTGTCACATCAACAGGGAAGTAAACAATGTATGCAATCTTTGAAGATTCTACAAATGTAGCTCTATGTAATGATCTTGAAGAACAATTAATATAATATTTTTGATGTAGAAGTAGAGTAACCCAAACCTATGTTCCATATCTTGCACGATGATGTGATGAAGTATGTGGCTGATACAAAAATCCTCATCCTTTGTGAGACACTGAGCACGATAATGTAACTCCTTCAAGTGATAGAAAATATGTGCATAGAGAACCATAAGAAAAATCACATATTCCTAGACCTTGTATCACTTCATCAATAACCATGTAAGCATAAACAAGTTACCTTTAAAGTCAGTGGCTGGAAGTGCATGACTTTAAGATATGATAGAACACAAACTTACGAAAATCTTCTTCAAACATCAAACTTACCATAAGAATTCTTCACCTTAAGCTAACACCTCTTCATGATGATTTTTAATCTTCATATCATATGTAAAAGTACTTAGACGGATAACTCTTTTACAAGGCTATCCCGATTACATAATCAAATCCAATAAATTACCTCACGAATTGTTTCTTAACTCGCTTTAAAATCATTAATCCCTTTAAAAATATCCGAGCCATAAATGTCAACTTGATATTCTAAATTAAAACGGAGATTCCATGTACTTTCGTGTGTAAATTCCTCCTTTTGTGTGCTAAAAACGTACCAATTTTCTCAAACAGCAGCAATCCTTGTGTTATCCGAGATCCTCCTTTATCCAACATATCTGGAATGTGTATTGTCCAATATCGGACAATACTTGTCAACGTTTAACCATTTCTCGGACAACACTGTCAACGCTGTCAACGTTTGACTGATTCTGTCAGCGTCAAAATAAAGCTTGTCAGCGTCAATACCAACCTTGTCAGCGTCATGTCTCATTCTTGAAGCCACGTCATATATAATATGTCCAAATTGAGTCCCAAAATTATAGGAAGCATTTATAAGGAAATAAACACAATCCCATAAAGTTGCTATAAATTTGGCAAATGGTTTGTTCTCCACGTCTGCTTTGTTTTCCACGTCTGCTTTGATAAGGAATGTATATCCCTATAAAGTTGCAGCAAGATAACTATGACATCCTCCAAAAATCACGCACAAACATACTTTTGTTAACCCTATGGACCACAATAAGCTTGTATGGAAGAGCACCCATGTGATCTTAATTATTAGCAAACAACTCACGTCTGTATCTTGCTACAGGGAAAAGTATATACGCACCATATGATCAAACCCACGTGAGCTACTATATCCTTTGCATTGCTTTGTCTTTTCTGCCTGGGACCCCATGAAACAAACAAGAAGTAACATAGCCACGCTATGTACAATGAATAGCAGATCTAATTCAAAAACATCCAACAACATATCTTCATGGTCACAGATCTAGGGTTTGTTTTTACAAAACCCTAAAAACGAAAATTATGCATGAGAGCCATGACTTCACGTTTTCATCCCTACTGAAACATCCTTGAATCACACAACATCATTCTTTCTCTGTTTATAAACGATCCTAGGGTTTGACATAAACCCTAATTCATTATTTTATGTGAAACAGAAAATCTGAAAATCATCTCTACAGCCAACTTCGACGCTTAATAACTTTTGATTGGAGATAAAACTTGACAATCCCTCCCGTGGATGTCTAGATATATGTGTATAGAACACACACAATAAATTTCGCGACGATCTAACGGTTCAATCAAAAGTTATGACCTTTTGAATATTGTTGCGCACACAAAAACGTCCAGAAAAACCCTAGACGGATTTTTCTTCTTTTCACCATACACGAACACCTTGTTGGTCCTAGCATCACGAGCCACGAGGCTCTGATACCAATTGTGGAAACCTTGGTTTCTGGATCTTTGAAGCTACTAGGAATGCATCATATTCATATGATTAGATAATCAAAGCGGAATTAGAACACGACACATTAACAAGGTGTTTAGACACAAAGAACATGAATTAAACAATTGGGTTGCTAATTATATTGATAATCAACAACCACTGGACGTGTATACATTGAATCCCACGTCTAGTGCACACACGATTTTAATTGTGAATATGAATGATAAATAAAACCTAAGACCCTTGGTTCCTTTTATAGTGTAAGGATTAGGGTTTACAAGAGATAATAACAAATAAACAAGTAAATAAACTATTTAAATAAACTTATGCAGAATATATCTTGCATGTTTATCTAAATAGAAGCTTCCATAAGCTTCTTGTCTACGTTTCTATCAACTCTTGAATTACATGTGACAATGCTTAGATTGCACATGACAACTCTTGAGCCAACAATGCTTAGTTTGCTCTTGTCAACGCTTGAGCTGTCAGCGTTTGTTTTACTCCTATCAACGCTTGTTTCACTCTTGTCAGCGCTCAAGTAGACTGGCTATAATTTATTCCCAACAATCCTCCCCTAAACTACTTGATATCTACTCTAATGATCAAGTTTCTGAATAAACACTAAGAACTAGGAGGAATCTTACAAACCTTCTCATATTGGTAATAAATAAATCTGATCAAATCTTTTGCCACGTCACTTGAATAATCAATTTCCAGCTGAGTGTTCTTCATCTTCTCCAAGATATCCTTGGACATGAAATACTGACCATCCACAAGTAGATACTCAGCAAACTTTGTAGAACTCAAATAATAAACACCAGCAGCTGAATACAATCTCCATTGAAGACCACTAAGATCATCTTCAAGATCCTTCCAAATAGCAGGATCCTCATCTTTTGGTCCACACATTCTCTTGAATGTGGACCATAGTTTTATTCCATTGCCTGAAGTTGGTGCTTCAGCCTCATACTTGGCCTCTAACAACCTCCATAGGTCTACCAAGTCTTCTCTGTCAAAACTTGCAAATAAAGATATAAGGGTGGTAAAAGTGTGAACCTCTTTTCCATACTTGCCAATCATCCAAAACCCACATTCATCTTCTTCATAACTTACAATTGGGTTTCTGGAATCAAGTGGTAACACTTGTACCATATCTGAAGCTTCTAATGGTGAGAGCTTGAGGCTCTTTCATATGACAGCTTCACTTGGATGTAATGGATCCATATCCTTGGGAAACTCAAGAGAAACTCCCTTTTTCACTGGTCTGGGAACAAACATTGCTTTCTTGAGCTCCATTTCCTCTGCAAGTTCTTCTTTTCTTTCATCAGCAAGAAGTCTTAGAGTGTTTGCTTCCTGAACTCTAACCCAAATGGGATAAGCTCTACATTCCAACTCATCAAATGTCAATGCCCTCAACTTCTGGTAAGTCCACCCTGTTCCATGACACCTGAGCAACATGCAGTACAACTCCCTTCTATCCCTTTTCAAATTTGAGAGAACATTGCTGGCTTTGTGTTTCAGGATAACCTTGCAATCCTTTTGGACTCTTAGAAGAATCTCCAAAACCCATATCTGATCTGAAATGGTCAAGTGTGGATTCTCCATACATCTTTCTTCCCAAGCAAAGTACATATGAACCACCTCTGGCATATCAAAATTAACCTGCAATTTCAACTCATTTAATTTTTCCTTGGCCAACTCATCCTCATACTCAAGTCTTTCTGGTTGTTCTATGATCATAACACTTGAGTCTGAACTGGCTTCATCACTTCCTTCTTGCTCTTCTGAAGTGACAACAAAAGGTGATTCACCCACCTTTTTCTTTTCTTGTTCCACAATTTGTGCAGCCAACCTTCTATCAAAATCAATTTGTGCTGCATTCTTTGGAACAACCTCTTCTACCATAATACCCTTACCCTTATCTAATGGATCAATTGTTGGTAAGGTAGATGGTGATACCTGTGAAGAAACCTCCTTGATGATGGATGATGACTGGGATACATCAACCTCATTTACAGGTCTGTCAACGCCCAATTTTGCTTTGTCAGCGCCCAAAATACTCATGTCAGTGTTCAAATTCTGCTTGTCAACGCTCAAATTTCCTGCCTCAACGCCTTTTGCGATTTCCTCCAACATGGCTGTAAATGATAAATTTAAGTTTGTAGGAGAGACTAGAGACGTACCAAAACCTGCCTGTTTTTTCAAACTTGTTAGGGCCTCAGCAACATCCAAAGATTGACCATCATGGCTGCCCTTATCACTCACATTTATTTGTTCATCCTCCCCTTTGGAAGATTCCTCCATCCCTCTCCTTGTACTAGCAGTCTCCAAAATAACAATCCTCTCCCTCAATTGCTTGAGTTCAAGGCCTTGTGTGCTGACAACTTGTACCAAGTCTGCATTTTGCTTTTGCAAGCTCATGCAGACAACCGTCAATTCCAGTAGAGTTATTGGTTCCAATCTGCCCTCTTCTAAAATGGGTATTTGACCTCCCAAGTCAGATTCATTGGGCATGGATGAGGTCTTAATAATGGTAGAACTGTCTTGGCCAGCTTCTAAGCCAGAACCAATAGTCCCAGCCTCATCCATAACACCAACCACACTTGTGGTGGTGGTTCTCTCTGCTACATGGCTAGGACCACTAGAGGAGAACACTCCAACAGTCCTTTGGCGTTTTTGTAACCTATATTGTGTTGGGGGAGAAGAAGATGTGGATTGGGTGGAAGTGGGTTGGTTAAGGGGTGTTTGGGTTTGTGAAGGTTATGTGTCAACGTTTGAAATAGCCACATCAACGCCAACATTTAACGTGTCAGCGTCGAAGGGTTCTTGATCAATTTGCATATGTTGTGGTGAAGGTATTGGTTCAGGTATTGGTTCAGGGATTGGGTCAATTTGGGGTTGGGGGTCTGGTTGGGGTTGAGTTGCTTCAATGACAGCAAGCATAACTGGGGTTAGGGGTAGGTCATGATGTGGGGGTGAGTTCATCTTCATAAAAATTGCTTTCTTTTGCACAGGGATCTCATAAAAATCATTATGATCCTTTGTGTAGTATCCTTGGACATCAAAAACCATTTGTAAAAATCTGGGATAAGCTAAAGTCATTTTGTTCCCTTTATTTTTACACATGCCCTCAAAAATCATTTTGGAATAATTAAACTTTTGCCCAGTAGAAATACACACAATAGCACTTGCAATAGATCTATTGATCTCATTGTGTGCAGTGCATTTGGGACTCAAACATTGTAGGAGGACATGTCTTAGGTACTTCCAGTCTGGGGGAAACTCCTGTTTATGATATTTATTTAAAGTTCCTTGAGTAGGAAAAGGATAACCCAAAGCCCTTAGTCCTTGTTCTATTTCACTAATGGGATGGGTGGTTATACCATCAGCATCATCAAGATGCAAAGCCTGGCGTACCAAAGCTTCAGTAACCACCCAAGTTCTCCCATGAACAACAGAAGAT
The DNA here is from genome assembly GCA_025667525.1 of Glebionis coronaria. Taxonomy (NCBI): domain Eukaryota; kingdom Viridiplantae; phylum Streptophyta; class Magnoliopsida; order Asterales; family Asteraceae; genus Glebionis; species Glebionis coronaria. The sequence continues at coordinate 309,737,991 of CM046878.1, forward strand.
AATGTAGTCACTCTATTAACTGTTGAGGAACTAACAGTGTTCCAAAACTGTTTAATATGTGTGACAGGAATGAGTGGTGCATGAGAAAGAACATACCTAAAAGGAGATGTGTTCAAATACGCCAACATTTGTGTGTATTGGGGAAACAGAGCATCATCAGCTTCAAGATACGCGATCATGTTGTGTTGACTTCTGAATCCCAATTCCAAATCTGATGGTTTAAACTTTGGTGCCATTGTTGAAAGCTGTTAAAATGATTGATGAAGATGAAGTTGATAAGAGAAAATTGTGTTAGACAAGAATAATAGGTACCCTGTTTAAAAATAGGAGCCAAATTTATAGCAGAAGAAAATGCATGTGATTGGCCCAAAAATAAGCAAGTATTTTCAAAATGTAATCATGAAAATATTGAAAAAGAATAAGTTTATCTCATGCATTAAATGAAGGTTATCAGCTCCCAAAATTACGGCCTAAAAATGTGTCAAAAAGTAACAACAGGGTAGGTCCCATTGAGTGTCAACGGTCAAAAATAACCTATCAACGCCCAACGGCTATAATCTTGTCAACGTTTGCCATAGCCATGTCAGCGTCTAAATTGGTCACAACAACGCTTGGAAAAATACTTGTCAGCGTCCAAAAATAAAAATGTTTAAAAATGAAAAATGACCTTAACAAAGTAATTTATCCTAGAGAAGATAACCAAAAAGCTGATAATTATTATAGGGCGGCAAGCACTGTCCAGTTATGCACACTTGCTTATGCAAGAAAGACATAACAGTCCTCTAGTGTCCCTTGCTAACCAAAACTCTTAACAACTAAGTTACCTTATAAAATTCCTTGTTACTCCCAGGTAAATCCCATGACAAAATCATTCCCAAGTCTCCCAACAGACCACAACCAATTCTAGGCCAAAAATGTCTTGGCAGCATGCATAGTATATCAACTTTGCATGCTACAGTGCCTCATGATTTAGAAAAACTAACTCATACTCACCTGTGGACACAATCTAGAATTGTGATAAGAGTATCATATGGATACCCGAACATCCTAAAGGTTCCTAAAACCTCCCCTTAAACTATGATACATAAGTTGCTAAAAATATGCATGAACATAAAAATTTATGTCAAGATAGGAATGTAGAATTCCAACCATCATCCATAAATAAAAACATGTCCAAATGCTTCTCCAATGATCCATAAGCAATTCTGTATCCAATGGTATACTGCTAACACCACCTGCACATTTAGACTGAAAACCACAAAACTAACATTGTTGCTGACAACGCCCCGATAACACATGACAGCGTTGAAGGAAGCTTTGTCAGCGTTAGACAAAGATATTGTTGACAACGTCACAAAAACACTTATCAGCGTTCAAGCAACCTTTGTCAGTGTTAGAAAAATATAGTGGAAAATCTAAATCCTCAAAAGATCAATAACAATGCATTATCCTGTACATACTTTTACAAAAAAACTCCAAAACACATATTATGTGAGATTGATCATGCCAATACTTGTTACCAAGTATTGAAACCTCCCAGTATCAAAAGGTTTAGTTAGTAAATCTGACACATTTTCTTCTGTGTCAACCCTATCTATTAAACCTTTTTCAAAACAATCTCTTATAAAATGGTGTCTAATTTCTATGTGTTTAGTTTTAGAATGATGTACAGGATTCTTAATAATGCACAAAGTGCTGTTATTGTCTACAAATATCTTGGTATGCATGAAATTATACCCATAGTCCAACAGCTGGTTCTGAATCCACAAAACTTGTCCACAACAAGCAGCTGCAGCCACATACTCAGCTTCAGTTGTAGAATTAGCCACCACTGTTTGTTTCTTGCATCGCCAAGATATTAATCTGCTCCCAAGAAACTGACATCCACCAGTTGTGGACTTTCTATCAAACTTATCACCTCCATAGTCACTGTCTGAATATGCAATCAACTCCAATGGTGAATCCTTTGGGTACCACAAACCAAGACTAGGATAGCATCTTAGGTACCTAAAGATCCTCTTCACAGCATAAAGGTGACATTCTTTGGGAGTCACTTGATGGCGTGCACAAGCACACACAGCAAACATGATGTCAGGTCTGGAGGCTGTAAGGTACATCAATGACCCAATCATGGATCTATAGTGCCTGACATCAACATCTTTCCCATCTCCAATCTTTCCCCAAGGGTGTTCTCTATCCATAGGAGTAGTAGCCCTCTTTTCATGTGGAGAAAAGCCAAACTTCTTCAAGATCTCTGCCACATACTTATCCTGGGAGATGAAGATACCATCTTCTTTCTGCTGAACTTGTAAACCAAGAAAGAAGTTCATCTCCCCCATAGCACTCATCTTGAATTTCTCTGTCATGAGCTTGGAGAAATCCTCACTCATCTTTGGATCAGTAGACCCAAAAATGATGTCATCAACATAGACCTGAACAAGCAACACATCCTTACGTTTCTTCTTTGTAAATAGTGTCTGACCTATGGTGCCCCTCTTGAATCCATTGTCCACTAAGTAAGTAGACAAAGTACCATACCATGCTCTTGGGGATTGATGAAGTCCATACATAGCCTTCTTGACTCTATACACCTTGTCTGGATTCTCTGGATCCTCAAAACCAGGAGGTTGCATCACATATACCTCCTCAACATTTGTTCCATAGAGGAAGGCACTCTTGACATCCATTTGATAGACAGTGAAACCCATGCAGGATGTATAGGCAAGGAAGATCCTAATAGCTTCAATCCTTGCAACTGGTGCAAAGACCTCCTCATAGTCTATCCCCTCCTCTTGTGTATATCCCTGAGCCACTAATCGTGCCTTGTTTCTGACCACAATACCTCTTTCATCTCTCTTGTTTCTTAAAACCCATCTTGTCCCTAGAGGTCTGACATATCTGGGACAATCAACCAACTCCCAAACATCCTGAATTGCAAATTGATGGAGCTCATCCTGTATTGCTTCCACCCAACTTGGTTCTTTGAGAGCATCAAATATCTTCTTGGGTTCCTGTTGTGACAGAAAACATGCAAACAAACATGCTTGCACAAGAGGGGTATCAACCTTCTTGTGTATATTGGCAATAAACCCACCAAGACCTTGATGAGATCTTCTAGTCTGAACAGGAGTCATAATATCACCAATGATTTGAGAAGTTGGGTGATTCTTCATAGTAGAAGTGAGAACTCCTCCTTCAAAAAGTCTGGTGTCCTCAACCTCATTCTCCATGTTGCCAATATCTTCTTCATCAGACTCTCTTTCATCAACATGGGGATCAACCTCTTCATATAAATTGGAAGGTTCACCTTGTTCAAAAATGGAAGAGAAAAGATGTGCAGAAGTGTTGTCAACGCCTGAACCTTGTTTGTCAGCATGTGAGCAAAAGCATATGTCCATATGGGAATTGTAACATATTCTTGTATAGGAGATGACTTTTCTGCTTGTGATCCAACCTTTTCATGAACCTGTGTACCTGAAACATCAACAACTTGTTCTTCCACAACATTTGAAGTTACCTTCACAATGTCTGGATTAGTGACAAGCATATAATTTAAAGTTCTAGATAAAGGTTCCAAGTCAAACAACCAATTTGGACCACTTTTAGGATCACTAGGTTTATTCTCCAAAAACCTAACATGTACTCTTTCAAGAATACGTTTTTCCTTTTTAAGATAAACCCTATATCCCTTGCTCTACACTGAATATCCCATGAAGTAGCCTTCATCACCTTTTGCACTAAATTTACCTAAGGCATCACTAGTATCTAAAACTACTACATGACAACCAAAAGGTCTGAGAAAACCAATATTAGGTTTTCTTCCCCAAAGTAACTCATAAGGTGTTTTGTTCTGAATTTTGTTGACCAATGCTCTATTTTGAACATAGCAAGCTGTATTAACAGCTTCAGCCCAAAAGGCTATAGGAAAATGAGCATCAGCCAACATGGATCTGGCTGCTTCAATTAGGTATCTATTTTTCCTGCCTGCAACCCCATTTTGCTGAGGGGTTCTGGCAACACTAAATTGCCTAGTAATTCCTTTCCTGGCACAAAAATCAGCTAACACTTTATTCCTAAATTCACCACCATTATCACTCCTAAGCATTTTAACTTCATTGCCTGATTTCTTCTCAATCTGAGTGATAAAATCAATTAAAGTGTCAGTTGTATCACTCTTCATAGCTAGAAAGAAGGTCCAAGTAAACCTATAAAAGTCATCTGTTATAACAAAACAGTATGACTTACCATTCAAACTTTCTATATTGGTTGGACCAAAGAGGTCCATATGAAGCAAGTGAAGAGGTCTAGTACTAGAGTGCACCTGTTTGGACTTGAATGAGACCTTGTGTTGCTTGCCTTTAAGACATGCAACACAAGAGTGGTCATTGTGGAAGGCCTTCTCAGGCAAACCATCAACCAAGCCAAGTCTCACAAGCCTGTTGGGTCGATACCACTTGTTGATCCCAAACTTAGATCGATTTAACTTTATGTATACGAGATTAAATCAAGTAATACACTTAGAGAAACCTTTGTATATGTATATGACAATCTAAGTGTTATGCGGAATTAACACTTAAACAAGAACACAATGATATAAACAAACTTTCACTTTGATTAATGATATCAAACTTGCTTACAATGAAAGTAGTTTACGTATGAAAACTTATATTGAACATTAACCTAAAGGTCTTCTTTTATAGACATAAGAAGCCTTGTACAATAATCTACGTATCAACTGTTCTAGGTAAAGAAAAATATAGAACATACATTGTTGTTCCTATCTTTACTAGAAGTAATCTAGAATACAATAAACGCGTAGAATATATCTTCCCATCAGTGCTTGTCTTCAATGTATCAACGCTTGTGTCTTGTCAACGCTTGAGCTGTCAGCGTTTGTTTTACTCCTGTCAATGCTTGTTTTACTCTTGTCAGCGCTCAAGTAGACTGGCTATAATTTATTCCCAACAATCCTCCCCTAAACTTGATATCTACTCTAATGATCAAGTTTCTGAATAAACACTAAGAACTAGGAGGAATCTTACAAACCTTCTCATATTGGTAATAAATAAGTCTAATCAAATCTTTTGCCACGTCACTTGAATAATCAATTTCCAGCTGAGTGTTCTTCTTCTTCTCCTAGATATCCTTGGACATGAAATACTGACCATCCACAAGTAGATACTCATCAAACTTTGTAGAACTCAAATAATAAACACCAGCAGCTGAATACAATCTCCATTGAAGACCACTGAGATCATCTTCAAGATCCTTCCAAATAGCAGGATCCTCATCTTTTGGTCCACACATTCTCTTGAATGTGGACCATAGTTTTATTCCATTGCCTGAAGTTGGTGCTTCAGCCTCATACTTGGCCTCTAACAACCTCCATAGGTCTACCAAGTCTTCTCTGTCAAAACTTGCAAATAAAGATATAAGGGTGGTAAAAGTGTGAACCTCTTTTCCATACCTGTCAATCTTCCAAAACCCACATTCATCTTCTTCATAACTTACAATTGGGTTTATGGAATCAAGTGGTAACACTTGTACCATATCTGAAGCTTCTAATGGTGAGAGCTTGAGGCTCTTTCTTATAACAGCTTCACTTGGATGTAATGGATCCATATCTTTGGGAAACTCAAGAGAAAATCCCTTTTTCACTGGTCTGGGAACAAACATTACTTTCTTGAGCTCCATTTCCTCTGCAAGTTCTTCTTTTCTTTCATCAGAAAGAAGTCTTAGAGTGTTTGCTTCCTGCACTCTAACCCAAATGGGATAAGCTCTACATTCCAACTCATCAAATGTCAGTGCCCTCAACTTCTGATAAGTCCACCCTGTTCCATGACACCTGAGCAACATGCAGTACAACTCCCTTCTATCCCTTTTCAAATTTGAGAGAACATTGCTGGCTTTGTGTTTCAGGATAACCTTGCAATCCTTTTGGACTCTTAGAAGAATCTCCAAACCCCATATCTGATCTGAAATGGTCAAGTGTGGATTCTTCATACATCTTTCTTCCCAAGCAAAGTACATCTGAACCACCTTTGGCATATCAAAATCAACCTGCAATTTCAACTCATTTAATTTTTCCTTGGCCAACTCATCCCCATACTCAAGTCTTTCTGGCTGTTCTATGATCATAACACTTGAGTCTGAACTGGCTTCATCGCTTCCTTCTTGCTCTTTTGAAGTGACAAGAAAAGGTGATTCACCCACCTTTTTCTTTTCTGGTTCCACAATTTGTGCAGCCAACCTTCTATCAAATTCAATTTGTGTTGCATTCTTTGGAACAACCTCTTCTACCATAATACCCTTACCCTTATCTAATGGATCAATTGTTGGTAAGGTAGATGGTGATACCTGTGAAGAAACCTCCTTGATGATGGATGATGTCTGGGATACATCAACCTCATTTGCAGGTCTGTCAACGCCCAATTTTGCTTTGTCAGCGCCCAAAATACTCATGTCAGCGTTCAAATTCTGCTTGTCAACGCTCAAATTTCCTGCCTCGGCACCTTTTGCGATTTCCTCCAACATGGCTGTAAATGATAAATTTAAGTTTGTAGGAGAGACTAGAGACGTATCAAAACCTGCCTGTTTCTTCAAACTTGTTAGGGCCTCAGCAACATCCAAAGATTGAGCATCATGGCTGCCCTTATCACTCACATTTATTTGTTCATCCTCCCCTTTGGAAGATTCCTCCATCCCTCTCCTTGTACTAGCAGTCTCCAAAATAACAATCCTCTCCCTCAATTGCTTAAGTTCAAGGCCTTGTGTGCTAACAACTTGTACCAAGTCTGCATTTTGCTTTTGCAAGCTCATGCAGACAGCCGTCAATTCCAGTAGAGTCATTGGTTCCAATCTGCCCTCTTCTAAAATGGGTATTTGACCTCCCAAGTCAGATTCATTGGGCATGGATGAGGTCTTAATAATGGTAGGACTGTCTTGGCCAGCTTCTAAGCCAGAACCAATAGTCCCAGCCTCATCCATAACACCAACCACACTTGTGGTGGTGGTTCTCTCTACTACATGGCTAGGACCACTAGAGGAGAACACTCCAGTAGTCCTTTGGCGTTTTTGTAATTTATATTGTGTTGGGGGATAAGAAGATGTGGATTGGGTGGAAGTGGGTTGGTTAAGGGGTGTTTGGGTTTGTGAAGGTTGTGTGTCAACGTTTGAAATAGGCACATCAACGCCAACATTTAACGTGTGAGCGTCGAAGGGTTCTTGATCAATTTGCATATGTTGTGGTGAAGGTATTGGCTCAGGTATTGGTTCAGGGATTGGGTCAATTTGGGGTTGGGGGTCTGGTTGGGGTTGAGCTGCTTCAATGACAGCAAGCATAACTGGGGTTAGGGGTAGGTCACGATGTGGGGGTGAGTTCATCTTTATAAAAATTGCTTTCTTTTGCACAAGGATCTCATAAAAATCATTATGATCCCTTGTGCAGTATCCTTGGACATCAAAAACCATTTGTAAAAATCTGGGATAAGCTAAAGTCATTTTGTTCCCTTTATTTTTACACATGCCCTCAAAAATCATTTTGGAATAATTAAACTTTTACCCAGTAGCAATACACACAATAGCACTTGCAATAGATCTATTGATCTCATTGTGTGCAGTGCATTTGGGAACTTAAACATTGTAGGAGGACATGTATTAGGTACTTCCAGGCTGGGGGAAACTCCTGTTTATGATATTTATTTAAAGTTCCTTGAGCAGGAAAAGGATAACCCAAAGCCCTTAGTCCTTGTTCTATTTCACTAATGGGAAGGGTGGTTATAACATCAGCATCATCAAGATGCAAAGCCTGGCGTACCAAAGCTTCAGTAACCACCCAAGTTCTCCCATGAACAATAGAAGATAATGTAGTCACTCTATTAACTGTTGAGGAACTAACAGTGTTCCAAAACTGTTTAATATGTGTGATAAGAATGAGTGGTGCATGAGAAATAGCATACCTAAAAGATGATGCGTCCAAATACGCCACCATTTGTGTGTATTGGGGAAACAGAGCATCGTCGGCTTCAAGATACGCGATCATGTTGTGTTGACTTCTGAATCCCAATTCCAAATCTGATGGTTTAAACTTTGGTGCCATTGTTGAAAGCTGTTAAAATGATTGATGAAGATGAAGTTGATAAGAGAAAATTGTGTTAGACAAGAATAATAGGTACCCTGTTTAAAAATAGGAGCCAAATTTATAGGAGAAGAAAATGCATGTGATTGGCCCAAAAATAGGCAAGTATTTTCAAAATGTAATCATGAAAATATTGAAAAAGAATAAGTTTATCTCATGCATTAAATGAAGGTTATCACCTCCCAAAATTACGGCCTAAAAATATGTCAAAAAGTAACAACTGGGTAGGTCCCATTGAGTGTCAACGGTCAAAAATAACCTATCAACGCCCAATGGCTATAATCTTGTCAACGTTTGCCATAGCCATGTCAGCGTCTAAATTGGTCACAACAATGCTTGGAAAAATACTTGTCAGCGTCCAAAAATAAAAATGTTTAAAAAATGAAAAATGACCTTAACAAAGTAATTTATCCTAGAGAAGATAACCAAAAAGCTGATAATTATTATAGGGCGGCAAGCACTGTCCAGTTATGCACACTTGCTTATGCAAGAAAGACATAACAGTCCTCTAGTGTCCCTTGCTAACCAAAACTCTTAACAACTAAGTTACCTTATAAAATTCCTTGTTACTCCCAGGTAAATCCCATGACAAAATCATTCCCAAGTCTCCCAACAGACCACAACCAATTCTAGGCCAAAAATGTCTTGGCAGCATGCATAGTATATCAACTTTGCATTCTACAGTGCCTCATGATTCAGTAAAACTAACTCATACTCACCTGTGGACACAATCTAGAATTATGATAAGAGTATCATATGGATACCCAAACATCCTAAAGGTTCCTAAAACCTCCCCTTAAACTATGATACATAAGTTGCTAAAAATATGCATAAACATAAAAATTTATGTCAAGATAGGAATGTAGAATTCCAACCATCATCCATAAATAAAAACATGTCCAAATGCTTCTCCAATGATCCATAAGCAACTCTGTATCCAATGGTATACTGCTAACTGAAGGATTGTAAATCTTGCTTATGTTTCTAGAGAGAGAAAGAGATAGAGAGATGGTGGATTTCACACAAAGCTAGAGAGAGAAAGAAATGTTTACTATGTGAAAAATATGAAACCACACACCCTCTCCATCAAAGGAGAGGGTTTATATACCCAAGCCTTGTGATGGGCTTGGGCTTACAATGTTGGGCCGGCCTACACATGTTGTAGGCTAGGCTTGACTTTGTTTGTTTAACAAAGATATTAACTAAACTACGAGCTATTACATGGATAATTGTTGGAGTGACCGATCCTTCTTAATACGTAAAACGTATTTCCAACAATCTCCCCCTAAGAGAGGTCACTCTAAACAAGGGCATTACCCAAGTTACAATAATGAGATAAACCTAGCATACTATGCTTGTCTTGAGCTCGTACTCTTCGTCTTTATTTTTCTTTTTCTTTTCTGGTGAATATGCTGATGTGATCTTTGATATCAGTCTTGAGAATTAATCTCTTGCCTTGATCTCGTGCATCCATCACTTGTGATCTTCGCCTCTTCGTGACCTCACGTCCCACATACTTATACCTTAGTAATTCTTGAAAGCTTCAGAGTTTGATACAGCAGAAGACTTAACTTTTAGGCTTTCTTGAATTAAATGAGATATTAAGTGCATAAAGTATAAGCATGCGGGGACGACTTCTTCTTGGATTCCGCAACGCCACCGTCTTCAAATGCCGCAACATAAGTAGACACGAACGAAATGGCTTTGAACATTTCATTCTAATTCGGTAGCATTTTACCTCCGGTCGGTGAAGACCGTTGGACGATATTAGATATCGTACCCGTGACGGATAGTTTCAATTAAGTAACTTCCTGACAGGATTTCGCGGGTAAACCCGTTCTCTTTATTCGACCGTCCAAAGCTAACTGCGAACATAAAGAGTGAATCATTTGGATAATAATATCCGTATGATTTGAAGCCGTCAATTCATGTTCCTGGAACAAGTGAAATTCAATTAAGAACCGCACGTTGCTTTCCAGTTGTCACGAGCTTGATTCGTATAGAATCTTGCAAGTTACCTACCAAGTGCTGTTTGAGGTTAACACTAGAAGGATTTCCACTCATCACTGTGAACACTAAGGTATCACTCTGAGTGTTCTGGCAAGATCACTAAGATATTGCGTAGAGGCCTGGAACGTGTTTAAATTCATTTAAGAATTAAACAGCTGTTGCTTTCCAGTTATCACAAGTTTGATTCATAAAGAATCGCACAAGTCACCTACCATGAGCTTTTTGATGTTCGCTCAAGAAGGATTTCCATCTTCATTGTAAATACTTTCGTATTACTCGGATGTTCAGGCAAGATCATGAAGATTTTGCGTAGGACTCTTAAAATCTTTCTTACTTTTCACAGTGTGTGAAGAAGCAAGGAAATATGAAAGTGTGTCCTAGTGAGATATTTGATGATCTCAAATGGCTCTAGACTCGATCGTGCACTTTGGATTTTAGTGATCGGAGGCTGGAGAGGAGTGCCACCATTTCAATACCAATTTATTCGGAGTGAATAAATCGATAGATAACGTGTTGTCTCCGTGTGATTAAAACAAATACCTTTTGAGAGATATCTGAGTTAGCTGGGATGGGTTGTGCATTGCATCACTGGGTCCATGATGTCTGTCTTCAATATCGAGAATCATTAAAATGATCTCAATAGCATATGTGTTGACCCGGTTTCTGCCTAAAGTTGTAAGGAGGGCTTCTTTCTTTACATCCTTTATCTTTACAATTCTTTTTCATTCTTCAACCCCTTCAATGCTTACCAATACGTCATCACTAGCACCTTGTTGTGATTGTTCCAGTGCTAACTTAAGTACTTGGTCGGCATTCAGCTACGTTCACAATCTTTCTCCATCTTTCCTAAGGACTACTATTTCTAGCTATGGAATGTCCTTGGGAAGATTCCTCCGGTTCTAGAGAAATCATTGGACTTTAACCTATCCTACCATCCTTATGTCACCACAATCTTCACCGTCGTGAATAGAGATGTTTTGGGTAAGTGTATGTCACCATGAAATCCATTTTGAAATAGAAAATCCATTTTGCTCCCCCTTAACATATGCCACGATATTCGAAAACATTTCGCATATGTAGAGATGAGCCAGCACATTAAGTCAAACCATTTGTGATAATATCCCATATTAAATCACATTTTCTCCCCCATATTAAAAATATTAACCCAATCGATGTTTTTAATATCAATTGATTTAATGAAGTTTTAACAAAGGTTTTGGGAAGAAAAATGCGAGTCCGTTTTATCTTCATGACATCTATTTGTAACATGATCACATATTCACCATATTAGAAAAGAAATGACAAGGTTGGACCTGATAGATGAGAACATCATATGATAAGATCAAATGGTTCTTGGCAGCATATGTTGGTCGCCTCGTCACGTCTGAAGTCATCTCTTGACACCACATGTACGATTGGTATTGTTGTCTTGACACCAACTTGTGAACTTGGCACGTTCGGCATAGAAGATTCTGAATGCTTGACAATTGCTCCCCCTCAATTGTTGACCCGTGTTCTATTGAAAGAGCTGTAGTCGTCGGTTGAGTAGTCGCATCGTCGAGTATGTAGATACCAATTGTAGATTGCTATGGTTGTAGAGATGATAGCTTCATAAAAACAAGACTTCTCTTGTTTAACAAATAAATGCACTGAAACGTACATTGATTTGTGTTAGACCAAGTTATAAAGTAAACTTGATCCCTTACAAGGTTTTAAAGTAAACCTTGCCCGAGAAAATTAATTCCCGTTGTGAGCCAAAGCTTTCATAAGAAATACTTGACTTTAATGTGAAAACCGGGTTGCAGTCTGAAATAACTACAAGCCATTTAGGCATGATTTATGAAATATTTACAACTTTTGTACGAACTCTATTTATGGCGCCGTGTCGATATTAATCAACATTTCTAAGGCCGTAAATATTATCGTACCAAAAGACATGCCTTAGAAAAATAAAGTAAAAATATTTTTGGATTTTTCTAGATTTTTCAGTTTTTATGGTTTTTATATGGTTTTATATTTTTGTATTTTGCTTTTGTGGATAAAAATATAAACAATATATACAGATGATCACCAAGGATACGGAGAATAGTTTTACCACCACTATTCTTTCGCTTCATCTGCTAGTTCCTTAAGAGTCTCAGGCGAGAAGGTTCTCATTCCTAGCTTGTCGGCCAAAAATTCAATTCGAGCGTGATCTAAAGCCTTCGTGAAAATATCCGCCAATTGATACTCAGATCGGACAAAGTAAAGCTCGATTACTCCATTTTCCACTTGCTCCTTGATGAAGTGGTAGCGAATGTCAATATGCTTCGACCGGGAGAATTGAACGTTGTTGCAGCATAAGGCAATTGCACTCTTGTTGTCACAGTACATCGGAATCTTGTTGAAACCTAGACCATAGTCGGTTAATTGCGATCTCATCCAAAGAATTTGAGCACAGCAACCGGACATAGCTATGTATTCTGCTTCCGTACTTGAAATTGCAGCGCTTTTCTGCCTTTTCGATGCCCAACTGATTAATCGATCTCCTAGTAGTTGCAAAGTTCCACTCGTGCTACGCCTTGTATCTTGACAACCCGCGTGATCCGCATCTGCATATGCCATTAGAGCAATAGAAGAGTCCTTTGAATACCAAAGTCCCCGATTAATGGTTCCTTTAAGATATCGAAAGATCCTTTTAACAGTAGCTAAGTGTAACTCAGTAGGCCTAGTTTGATACCTGGCACACATACATATAGCAAACTGAAGATCAGGTCGACTGGCTGTGATATACAGAAGAGTACCGATCATTCCACGATAAAGTGTCGGATCAACGGCAACTCCATGTGGATCTGCATCAAGCTTAGTTCGTTCCACCATTGGAGTATCCACGGGGTCGCAAGATTCCATCTTATACTTCTTAAGCGATTCAAAGGCATACTTGGATTGATTGATAAAGATGCCTCTAGGACTCTGAGATATCTGAAGACCTAAGAAGAATGATACCTTGCCCATCATTGACATCTTAAACTTGGAAGACATGAGTGTCCCAAACTCATCCGATAAGGTTTGGGTCGAGGCTGCAAATATAATATCATCAACATATATTTGTACCATAATCATATCTTTACCTCGTTTCTGAATGAACAGCGTGGGATCCACCTTGCCTTTAGCGAAGCCTTGCGTAATGAGGAATTGTGACAAAAGATCATACCATGCGCGAGGAGCTTGCTTCAACCCATAGAGAGCCTTCTTAAGCTTGTACACATGATTAGGATAATTAGGATTCACAAAACCATCCGGTTGTTGAACATAGACCTCTTCCTTGAGTTCACCATTAAGAAATGTCGTCTTCACATCCATCTGATAGACGACCATATTCATATGGGCTGCATAAGCGAGGAATAGTCTAATAGCTTCCAAACGGGCAACAGGTGCAAAGGATTCCATAAAGTCGATGCCCAATAATTGCTTGTATCCACGAGCTACTAGACGAGCTTTGTTCTTCAATATTCCGCCTAACTCATCAAGTTTCACCTTGTAAACCCATTTCAAAGTGAGTAACTGCACTTGATCCGGGCATGGGACAAGTTCCCAAACATCAAGACGTATGAATTCGTTAAGTTCTTCTTGCATAGCTTCTATCCAACATGATTGAGTAAAAGCTTGTTGCCATGTCTTAGGTTCAACTTCAGTGAGAAAAGCATCAAAGTGACAAAACAGTGCACTTTCTTGTAACTGACTTCGTGTGGATACTGGACGATTAGGGTCACCAATAATAGAATCTATAGGATGATCCTTTGTCCACTTGCTGTCATGTTCACGAATCCGTGGATTGGAGTAAACTGTAGAAGGAGCTTCCTCTGAGGTGGACGACCCAGCTTGATTAGGGTCGGGAATAGATACACCAAAGAATGGAAGTTCACGCATTTGAGCGAATTCCAAATCGTGATCATCATCATCCTCTTCATCATCAATAGGCATGACATGGGTAGTTGAAACACGTGTTGGTTGAGAATTACTTGTTGAAGGTATATCTTGACCAATTGTTGGTGCAGATGTATCTGATTGTGCAACGGTTGCTGGAGCGACAACTTCGGTTACCGGAGCTATTACTTCAGGTTCTGGAGCAACAATACTTGGAGGAGTAAAGAATTCATCAAAGAACGGTTGAAACAACGTATCCCATTCCTTCCTAGTAGGTGGTGTAAATGATGATGAAGTAGGGTTGTTTGGGACAAGACCAGAACTAATATTACTGGGTCCCATTTCATGAAGTACGGGTTCAGAGCTGCTTTGCTCAGAAGCCATAGCTGTCAGCTCATCAAAATCAACATTCATAGTTTCGAGGATCTTGCGAGAGTTACGGTTGTAGATTCGGTATGCCTTCTTTGCGGGTGCGTAACCAATGAAAATACCAATATCAGCCTTTGGTTGAAGTTTTCCCAAATTGTCACCATCATTATTTGGATAGCAAAGAGAACCAAATACATGAAGATATGATAAATCTGGTACTTTTCCATGGAGAAGCTCATAAGGTGTTTTACCATGGCGTTTACGAATTAGTGACCGGTCTTGGGTGTACACTGCTGTAGATACTGCTTCTGCCCATAAAAACAATGGAGCCTTTGCGTAAATTAACATCGTTCGAGCAGCTTCCATAAGTGTGCGATTTCGCCTTTCAACGACACCGTTTTGTTGTGGAGTGCGTGCAACGGATGTTTCATGAGATATGCCAACTTCTTCATAATAATCACGCAAGATTTGATTCACAAATTCGGTTCCATTATCTGTACGAATGCGTCGGACAGTAGTGTTGAGACGCACTTGAATCATCTTGAGAAATCTGATGATGAATTTAGGTGCCTCATTTTTTGCTTTCAAAAATTTCACCCATGTAAACCGAGAGTAATCATCCACAATAACGAGGATGTACTTTTTGCCACTAAGACTTTCAACACGCATTGGCCCACAAAGATCCATATGCAACAGATAAAGTTTCTCTTGGTTGGTGTCTTCAGTCTTGGGTTTGTAAGACTTCTTAGTGCTTTTCCCCATTGTACACGCGGAACACAAATGATCCTTGTGAAATGAAAGTTTAGGAAGACCACGAAAAAGTTCGTTTTTCGCCAAGTGATTAATAGCGTCAAAGTTAAGATGAGATAACCGTCGATGCCATAACCAAGACTTAGTCTTTGATGCTTTGGAGAGAAGACATACGGGAGAAGCGGCCATCATGTCTTGTAGAGACAAAGTATACAAATTATTCCCTCGAGTACCTTTCAGTAAATCAACCCCTTCCAAATTACGAATGAAGCAGGTATGCTCTCGAAAAGCAACTTCTAGGTTTGCATCACAAAATTGTCCCACAGAAAATAAGTTGTGACCAAGACCTTCCACGTAATACACTCTTGAAATTATAACATTCCCAATATGATATTCACCATAACCCATTATCTTTGCAATATGATCATTTCCAAATCTAACCGTACCAAGAAACTTGCTGACGAAATTTCTGAGCTGAGAGCGATCTCCGGTCATATGCTTGGAGAAACCAGAGTCCAAATACCAGAGAACAATTTGGACCACCTGTTTTCAATCACAACAGTAGACAATGCATTGGAAACTATTGGTTCCGGAGTGTTAGCAGATACAGATATGTTATTATCAGAATTGCTAACATTTTTGTTATCCTTAGATTTCCTGCATTTTCTAATGTGAGTTTTAGCATTTACAGGTTTTACTGTTCCAATTTTCTGAGGTTTTGGAGTATTAGCGGGCACTACAGTGGGAGTAGACCTATTTAAAGGGCACTTTGTTCCTACAGTAGTGTCGATGTTCCTAGTTAAAGGACACGCTTGTGTTTTGGTAGCCTTGGTACTCCTAGTAAAAGGGCACGCTTTCTTCGCTGTAGTGGGAGTGATCCTAGTCAAAGGGCACATATTTCCTACTATAGTGAAAGTCCTACCAGTGGGGCGCCACATCCAACCAACTTGGGTTAACACTTTCCCAGTCGGTTTCCATTCTAATCCATTTTTCCGGGCATACATCTCATTCACATGGTCAATGAGGCAAGAATCATGACGACTAGAAAACATACATTCATTGCAATTCCAACATTTCAAATTAGAATTCACAGTAGGCTTAGAACACTGCACAACCGCAGAGCCTTTAGGTTGAGCTACATGATTCTTTTTATTCAAAACAGAAATAACATTCCTAGGATGGGCTTCTACTTTCTTCTTCACTTGACTACTAGATGGGGGCAAGATCCTATCATTCTTCTTGTTTCTCTTAAGCTTAGATCTTTGAGCCTTAGTAGTGGTGCTTACTCCTGTAGAAGGCAACACGGGAATATTAGAAGCTGGTTTTGATTCCGCCTTATCTTTAGTGACCAATGTTTGAGAAGGTTTAGTCCTAGGGCCCTTGTTAAGTGGTGTGACGGCTATTGGGTTCCTTTTGATTGCACTAGAGGACGAAGCTGAGATAGTGGCTGCGTTATCCACAACATTCTTACCTTTTAGAGTACGAAGTGTTTCCTTTAACTCAGCCAAGACCAGATTTTTATCACAAATTTGTTCCCTCAAATCAGATATTTCCACCGACTTTCGATTCAATTGTTCAATCAATGATTGATTCTGTGCAG
This sequence comes from Glebionis coronaria, assembly GCA_025667525.1. Classification (NCBI taxonomy): domain Eukaryota; kingdom Viridiplantae; phylum Streptophyta; class Magnoliopsida; order Asterales; family Asteraceae; genus Glebionis; species Glebionis coronaria. The sequence goes on from CM046878.1 coordinate 309,754,763, forward strand.
TGGTATCAACACATGCGGGCTGTACTGAATCGAAGAGTCGTGTATTTTTCTGTTTTAAGTTATCAACTTTGGACAAAATCTTGGAAACTTGATTATCTAGATCAAGTCTAAAATTCTTAGCGGCCTCAAGTACGTTCACACAGTTAAGCTCCTTAGATTTCTCTATTTCTATCGGCAAAGAGTTAGCAACTTTGTCACTTGGCTGACGCTGTTTTGATTGTAAATTCAATCGAAAATTCTTTTCAAAATTTGCATCATCGATATTAACACCTTCGAATGACATTTCAAAGATTTCTTGAATAAATTGTTGCTTGCATTCAAGCGAAATACAATGTGTTTGAATCTCATCAAAACGTTTTGAAAGCGAAGAATATGAATCTTGAAGCTTTAAAAATTCAGCGTCAGATTCGTGACAAGTACTATCTACCACATTATCCACAGATTCAACATTATGCACAGTAGAATCATTATCAACACATTTATTCACACAGACGGAAACTATATCATTAGACATCACTTGCTTCAGAAGCTGATCATTTTGGCGTGAAACTCGTTCTATTTTAAGTAAACTGTTTTCATAAGCATCATCCATTTCATTGAAAACACGTTTAACTTCTTCTATTTCCAAATACAAATCTTGATCAAGATTACTAAGACAAGCTTTTACATTCTTTACAAACGGAATATTTTCTTCTCGGAACGCAGCTCTAGTGTGCTCAAAGTTCCATTCACCTTCCGTTATGGCCGAAACCGTCGTACGTTCCAAAATGACCTTGTCAAAATCGGCTAAGTGTTGGTGTACCGCATTTAAGTTAACGGATGACTTACTTACCGGTGGAATTAACTTCGTTAAATCCTTTTTGACAAGTGTAGGAGACGTACTGGGAGGGTTTTCATTTGACAAACTTTGGGGCACAAGAACTGTCAATTCAGCTAATTCCTTTCGTAAGCGAATGCGGGTCTTTTTAGAAAATTGATCTTTGTTATGTTGATCATAATCAATTGTATGGAATTTTGAAAGCATTTTAGAATGAGTTTCATCCGCAAGTGACTGTGTCGCGTCAGAACTACGAACAAAAGGTGCTTCTTTGGATTTGCCAATTATTGTCATATCATAAAGACCGGGAATATATTCCTGAGCTTGTTTTGCATAACCGGGATTAGGTGGTAAATCTTGAAGACGCTTAAGTTCGAATTCTTGAAATGATTTAGTTAAAAGATGAACCTTTTCTGTGGAAGCGTGTTGTTTTAAAAGTTGTTGTTCCTTGAATTTAAGAAGTTTGGTAGCATTAATTTCTGATTCAACCTTTTTAGACTCGAGAGTTTCGAAATCCATTTTAAGTTTCTGAAAATCATTGACCACCGACTCTTTTTCTTTTAATTCATTGGAAAGATTAGCTTTTAATGATTCTATTTCTTTCAAGTGTTCAATCTTTTCAAAACGAAATTGGTCAAATTCAGAACATGTTATTTTCTCTGCTTGAAGGACCATTTCAAAAGCTTTGACCTTTTATTTATGCAACGCAAGCTCAGCAGTTAGGGTGGAATTCGTATCTACGGATTGTCTGAGGGCCATATGCATTTGATCAATAATATGTTTAGGCACCATGACCAAATCATGTTGAGCATAAGATTCCATACCCGTCGTAGCATTTGGTTGAGGTTCACTCAAATGTGTAGGTTTGGGTACCACATCATTTGAATTACTAGTTCCCGAATGCTGTTCGAGGTTGTCATTTTCATGCCCAACTTGATGTTGGTTATCATCAATATTATTAGATGTGGTTGGTACCTCACTGATGACATCAGAACCGTAGTGAGAGAGATTAGCAACGAGAGCAGCTTGGGCAGAGTGAATGTCATCACAATCCGAATCGTATGCATCAAGATCGTCCGCTTGATAAGCTGCATTAGAAGTGGAAACGACTGCAATGCCTTCAGTATCTGCTGCCCCTGGGTCTGCAAGAAATGCTAACTCCTCTGAATCCAAAATCTTCCCCTTAGACTGAGCATCAACCAAATACATCTTCTCACGAAACCATGCATCATCCCTCCTCCTTTTCGGCTGAGTGCATTCCCTAGCCATATGACCTTGTCCTCGGCAATTGTAGCAAGTCACAACCTTTTTAGGACCACTAGGACTTCCATTTCCATTAGCTTTAGAATTCACAGCTTGATTGTTCCCAGTCCTTGTAGGAGGTCCATATGAATTTTGCCTTCCCTGAATAGGTTGCACCGTCACTTGACCATCTTGAACAGTGGCTTGTTGTCGAGGATTTGAAGAGGTGCGGAGCTGATTGTTTATTGGTGGAAATCCTCTAGTAGCAACAAGTTTTGACAAGTAAGCAGTGAGATGGTTTAGAACATCAGCTGGCGTATCATTTGGAGTAAAGACCGGTGCTTGGATTGGTGGAAGTTCATTAGAGTAAAAAGCCTGTGCTGGTTGTGCTTCTATTGGAAAATATCCTTGCTGAGGAGTATAGCCCATTGGAGAAGTGTTGGCTTGTGATGGTGATGTCTGATATTGTGGTTGCTGTGGAAAAGATTGTTGATGAACACTTTGTTGATATTCTTGCTGTGGCATCATTGGTGGTTGATAGGATGGTTGCTGATAGATGTGTGGTGGTGGCTGCTGCAAGTATGATGGTTGTTGATAAGTATAAGCCATGTTTTGTTGAGAAGCATACATTGCAAGTGGATCATGAACTTGAGGTGTAGACAACCGAGCCTCGATCACATGGCATTCGTGTTGTTGAAGAAAAGCTTGAAGTTGATCCACATTGGTGTTATGCAAGTCCTTAGCCAATTTAACATCCGTCACGTATTTTTTCCATTCTGGAGGAAGAGTGTTCAAATACTTGGTGTTCAATTGAAAGGTAGGAATCGCCATGCCATAGATATTTAGCTCATTCAACAATAGGGTAAATCTCATATAGTAATCATTGAGAGTCTCCCCTGGCACATAGGCAAACTTATCAAAAGTATCATAAAGCTTACACTCTCGTTCTTGTTTAGTTAACGAGGTGCCTTGCATGAGAACCCGAATTATATCCCATAACTCTTTGGCAACTTTATGTTTGCTGACAAGTTTGTAGACATCTGGAGGAAGGGCTTGGAGAATGATGTTTGTTGCATACTTATCACATTTATCTTGAATCTTCATATCTCCAGTCAACTCACCCGTTGTGCGAGGACGAGTAGTCGTACCTTCCGTCACTGTACCATAATCTAATGGTCCATTGAGCACCGATGCCCAAATTAGATGTCCATTCTCCTTGTTCAACATATAAAGTTCCATTCGGGAAGCCCATTCTTCATACATAGTCTTCACCAACATTGGTGGACGATTATCCGTACCCGAGAGGATGGACTTATCCGTAAGAGATGTGTACTCCATTTCAATAAGTTAAGATTTACAAACTTTGATCGATCAATGAAAGAAAGTAAATGTGTTTGTTGTTGTGAGTTGAAGTCGAGAAACAATGTTAAAATCCCCTAAAATATGTTCTCAATAAACCAAAAATTCCAAGTCAAAATTGCACACGATCGAAATTTTTTAAGGAATAATTTTGTTATCGGAATAGTGATCGGAATGATGATCGGAATGAGTTATCAGAAAACCTAATCGGAATACTTAATCTGAATACCAATCTGAATACCAATCGGAATACCAATCTGAATACCAATCGGAATGCTGTGATCGGAATACCAATCTGAATACCAATCGGAATGCTGTGATCGGAATACCAATCTGAATACCAATCGGAATGCTGTGATCGGAATACCAAATCTGAATACCAATCTGAATACCAATCTGAATACCAATCGGAATACCAATCTGAATACCAATCGGAATGCTGTGATCGGAATACCTAAACCCTATTCCGATTACACTGATCGGAATGTACTATAAACCCCTTTCCGATGACCAGATCGGAATAATTTCCACTTTTCTCGGACAAAACTCAACCAATTCGTGATTTTAAGCCAAAAAATGATCAAAACACCCAAAAATTTTGTGTTTTTAGCCAAAGTAACTATACCAAATCCCTACCACAACTATGTAGAAGATTTGTATCAAGAAAAAACCATCAAAAACACAAAAAATAAAATTTGGACGTGTGAAAATGGATCAAAAATGGCGTATGAATCAAGAACACAAACACATGAACAATACAATCATCCCATAGCTCTTGATACCATTTGAAGGACTGTAAATCTTGCTTATGTTTCTAGAGAGAGAAAGAGATAGAGAGATGGTGGATTTCACACAAAGCTAGAGAGAGAAAGAAATGTTTACTATGTGAAAAATATGAAACCACACACCCTCTCCATCAAAGGAGAGGGTTTATATACCCAAGCCTTGTGATGGGCTTGGGCTTACAATGTTGGGCCGGCCTACACATGTTGTAGGCTAGGCTTGACTTTGTTTGTTTAACAAAGATATTAACTAAACTACGAGCTATTACATGGACTATCGTTGGAGTGACCGATCCTTCTTAATACGTAAAACGTATTTCCAACACTAACAGCACCTGTACATTTAGATTGATAACCACAAAACTAACATTGTTGCTGACAACGCCCCGATAACACATGACAGCATTGAAGGAAGCTTTGTCAGTGTTAGACAAAGATATTGTTGACAACATCACAAAAACACTTATCAGCGTTCAAGCAACCTTTGTTAGTGTTAGAAAAATATAGTGGAAAATCTAAATCCTCAAAAGATCAATAACAATGCATTATCTTGTACATACTTTTACAAAAAGACTCCAAAACACATATTATGTGAGATTGATCACGCCAATACTTGTTACCAAGTATTGAAACCTCCCAGCATCAAAAGGTTTAGTTAGTAAATCTGACACATTTTCTTCTCTGTCAACCCTATCTGGTTGTATTAAACCTTTTTCAAAACAATCTCTTATAAAATGGTGTCTAATTTCTATGTGTTTAGTTTTAGAATGATGTACAGGATTCTTAATAATGCACAAAGTGTTGTTATTGTCTACAAATATCTTGGTATGCATGAAATTATACCCATAGTCCAACAGCTGGTTCTGAATCCACAAAACTTGTCCACAACAAGCAGCTGCAGCCACATACTCAGCTTCAGTTGTAGAATTAGCCACCACTGTTTGTTTCTTGCATTACCAAGATATTAATCTGCTCCCAAGAAACTGACATCCACCAGTTGTGGACTTTCTATCAAACTTATCACCTCCATAGTCACTGTCTGAATATGCAATCAGCTCCAATGGTGAATCCTTTGGGTACCACAAACCAAGACTAAGATAGCATCTTAGGTACCTAAAGATCCTCTTCATAGCATAAAGGTGACATTCTTTAGGAGTCACTTGATGGCGTGCACAAGCACACACAGCAAACATGATGTCAGGTCTGGAGTCTGTAAGGTACATCATTGACCCAATCATGGATCTATAGTGCCTGACATCAACATCTTTCCCATCTCCAATCTTTCCCCAAGGGTGTTCTCTATCCATAGGAGTAGTAGCCCTCTTTTCATGTGGAGAAAAGCCAAACTTCTTCAAGATCTCTGCCACATACTTATCCTGGGAGATGAAGATACCATCTTCTTTCTGCTGAACTTGTAAACCAAGAAAGAAGTTCATCTCCCCCATAGCACTCATCTTGAATTTGACTGTCATGAGCTTGGAGAAATCCTCACTCATCTTTAGATCAGTAGACCCAAAAATGATGTCATCAACATAGACCTGAACAAGCAACACATCCTTACCTTTCTTCTTTGTAAATAGTGTCTGATCTATGGTGCCCCTCTTGAATCTATTGTCCACTAAGTAAGTAGATAAAGTACCATACCATGCTCTTGGGGCTTGATGAAGTCCATACATAGCCTTCTTGACTCTATACACCTTGTCTGGATTCTCTGGATCCTCAAAACCAGGAGGTTGCATCACATATACCTCCTTAACAATTGTTCCATAGAGGAAGGCACTCTTGACATCCATTTGATAGACAGTGAAACCCATGCAGGATGCATAGGCAAGGAAGATCCTAATAGCTTCAATCCTTGCAACTGGTGCAAAGACCTCCTCATAGTCTATCCCCTCCTCTTGTGTATATCCCTGAGCCACTAATCTTGCCTTGTTTCTGACCACAATACCTCTTTCATCTCTCTTGTTTCTTAGAACCCATCTTGTCCCTATAGGTCTAACATATCTGGGACAATCAACCGGCTCCCAAACATCCTGAATTGCAAATTGATGGAGCTCATCCTACATTGCTTCCACCCAACTTGGTTCTTTGAGAGCATCAAATATCTTCTTGGGTTCCTGTTGTGATAGAAAACAGGCAAACAAACATGCTTGCACAAGAGGGGTATCAACCTTCTTGTGTATATTGGCAATAAACCCACCAAGACCTTGATGAGATCTTCTAGTCTGAACAGGAGTCATAATATCACCAATGATTTGAGAAGTTTGGTGATTCTTCATAGTAGAAGTGAGAACTCCTCCTTCAAAAAGTCTGGTGTCCTCAACCTCATTCTCCATGTTGCCAATATCTTCTTCATCAGACTCTCTTTCATCAACATGGGGATCAACCTCTTCATATAAATTGGAAGGTTCACCTTGTTCAAAAATGGAAGAGAAAAGATGTGCAGAAGTGTTGTCAACGCCTGAACCTTATTTGTCAGCATGTGAGCTAACAACGCTTGAACTATTGTTGTCAACGTCTGAGCCATCAACGTCTGAATTGGTCTTGTCAGCGCTAGATTTTCCTTTGTCAGCGTCTGAAGGACCATGCATGTTGTCAGCTGGTGGTACTTGGGGACTACCATTATCTTTACCAGCAGCAGCAGCAGCAGCAGCAAAAGCATTTGTCCATATGGGAATTGTAACATATTCTTGTATAGGAGATGACTTTTCTGCTTGTGATCCAACCTTTTCATGAACCTGTGTACTTGAAACATCAACAACTTGTTCTTCCACAACATTTGAAGTTACCTTCACAATGTCTGGATTAGTGACAGGCATATAATCTAAAGTTCTAGATAAAGGTTCCAAGTCAAACAACCAATTTGGACCACTTTCAGGATCACTAGGTTTATTCTCCAAAAACCTAACATGTACTCTTTCAAGAATACGTTTTTCCTTTTTAAGATAAACCCTATATCCCTTGCTCTGCACTGAATACCCCATGAAGTAGCCTTCATCACCTTTTGCACTAAATTTACCTAAGGCATCACTAGTATCTAAAACTACTACATGACAACCAAAAGGTTTGAGAAAACCAATATTAGGTTTTCTTCCCCAAAGTAACTCATAAGGTGTTTTGTTCTGAATTTTTTTGACCAATGCTCTATTTTGAACATAGCAATCTGTATTAACAGCTTCAGCCCAAAAGGCTATAGGAAAATGAGCATCAGCCAACATGGTTCTGGCTGCTTCAATTAGGGTTCTATTTTTCCTTTCTGCAACCCCATTTTGCTGAGGGGTTCTGGCAACACTAAATTGCCTAGTAATTCCTTTCCTGGCACAAAAATCATCTAACACTTTATTCCTAAATTCACCACCATTATCACTCCTAAGCATTTTAACTTCATTGCCTGATTTCTTCTCAATCTGAGTGATAAAATCAATTAAAGTGTCAGCTGTATCACTCTTCATAGCTTGAAAGAAGGTCCAAGTAAACCTATAAAATTCATCTGTTATAACAAAACAGTATGACTTACCATTCAAACTTTCCATATTGGTTGGACCAAAGAGGTCCATATGAAGCAAGTGAAGAGGTCTAGTACTAGAGTGCACCTGTTTGGACTTGAATGAGACCTTGTGTTGCTTGCCTTTAAGACATGCAACACAAGAGTGGTTATTGTGGAAGGCATTCTCAGGAAAACCATCAACCAAGCCAAGGCAAACCATCAACTTTTTGCCTCATCTAACCCAAACACTGGTAAAGTTGTTGACCTTGGCTCAAACACTGTTAGAAAACCTAGCATTAAGTATGCAGAGATGTATAGGAATACTAGGTCACCATCAACTAAGGCTTCTTATGTCTATAAAAGAAGACCTTTAGGTTAATGTTCAATATAAGTTTTCATACGTAAACTACTTTCATTGTAAGCAAGTTTGATATCATTAATCAAAGTGAAAGTTTGTTTATATCATTGTGTTCTTGTTTAAGTGTAAGTGTTAATTCCGCATAACACTTAGATTGTCATATACATAAACAAAGGTTTCTCTAAGTGTATTACTTGATTTAATCTCGTATACATAAAGCTAAATCGATCTAAGTTTGGGATCAACAAGTGGTATCAGAGCTTGTTGAGGAACTTTTTGATCTTAAAGAGCACAAGAACCCTAAAAACACCAAAACCTTAATTTTCTCAAAACCCTAAACAACATCATGTCAACTCCAGAAATAACCTCTTCCTCCCAACCTTTGCCAAACATCAAGATTCCCATGCTTGATGCAACTAACTTTGAATTGTGGAAATTCAACTTTGAGCAATATTTGGGGATCTATGACTACACTCTCTGGGAGATCATTGAATATGGGAACACATACAATAGAGCTGAAAAGGTTGCTGCTGCTATTGCTACAAGAACTGCTGTTGCTGGATGTCCAGAAGCAGATAAGAAAGAAAAACCTGGTGATGGTAGAGCTGTGTCTGCTAAAGATATAGCAAAGAGAAGGGTTGATATGAAAATCCTAAATATTCTGAAAGTCTCTTTCGGACAAGAGAACCAGCATAAATACAGAGGTTATGATTCTGCTAAAGACCTTTGGGCAGCTCTTGAAGTTGCATATGGTGGTAATGAAGATACTAGAGAAGAGAAGAAGAAACAACTCATGCATGATTATGCTGTTTTCAAAGCTCAACCCAATGAAAAGCTTAGCAGTGTGAGAAGCAGATTGCTTGATATTACAAGCAAGTTGTCCTTTATGGGGACACAACTTGGTGATGTTGATATTAATGCTACTTTTCTTAAAAGTCTTGGTGAAGCGTGGAAGATTGAGGCAAGATCTATACTTGCCAACAACACTCACAAAAGTTCTACTTTTGATGATATCTACAACAAACTAAGGCTGTTGGAGAATGGAACCCTTCTGGAGCATGGAAGTAAGTCTACTAATAGCAACATGGCTTTCTTCTCACACAGTGAAGGCCAATTTGAACAGAAGGACTCTTACATGCATCCAGTTACTGGATCATCATGTGTCAACGCTGGAACATGTCCTGTCAACGCCTCCTTTTCAGACGCTGACACATACAAAAGTGACTCACCAAGAGTTAAACCTGCTGGCTTGGATCTGGATACTGTATGTGCTTATATTGCTTCTTTGCCCAATGGTTCAGTGATTACATATGAGGACCTTGAGCAGATAAGTGATGAGCACTTGGAAGAAATGGATATCAAGTGGAATATGGCTCTTGCTAGTATAAGAGCAAACAGGTGGAATAGAAGGTTAAGAAGAAAATGACCTTCAATGCAAAGGACACAGCTGGATTTGATAAATCTAAAGTTGAGTGCTACAACTGTCATCGTGTGGGGCACTTCATGAGGGAATGCAGGTCTCCTAGAAGATTTGATGCTGGCAAACCTTCAAGCCAAATTGTTAAGGCTAAGGATCCTAAAGCCATGGTTGCAGTTCAAGAAATTGATGGTATGGGATGGGATTGGAACTATTTGGCTAAATATGTAGAAGAGGATAAAGCTTTGGTTGCTGAAATTGAAGAAGAAGAGCATGTTCAATATGCTCTCATGACACACTCCTCCTCTTCATCTGATAATGAGGTATACGATGATGCTTTTTGTAGTAAAGGTTGTAGGTTAAATACTGAGAGACTTAACAAAGAGGTGTTAAGATTATTAGATGATGTGAGTACTGAAAGATGCAAACTGTCTAATTACCAACTAGCTCTCACTCAAACTGAGAAGACAGTTTCTGAATACAAGAAAATGGAATTTGACTTAAAAGATAAAATAAATATCTTAAAACATGAGTTAGATGCTAGTAATGATGTTAGGAACATCATGGAAAGGGTTAATGGTGATCTACAGGCTAAGTTAGATGAGGCCATTAAGAATAAAGATAATGTTGGCCTTAAAATTCAAAGATTTGATAAGGCCACACAAACCCTAGGAGAATGTGTGAGTAAACAAAGGGATCCTAAGGACATGACTGGGATTGGGATGAAAGACTACTCAGTGGTTCCACCACCAGCTGGTGACTTCTATGGTGTCCAACAAAAGGACCTATCTTGGACTGGTTTGCCAGAACTCCAAGAGGAGGAATTCATTCCTCCACCAAGAGTTGTCACCCCAGTTGAAGAGTATCAACAAAAGTTGACTGACCTAAATGAATAGAAGAAAGCTAACCCTACCTTATTTATTAAGGGTGGCTTGCTATGTGAAAGTCCTAATGAGTCAGCTCCCATTAAGGTTACAAACCCAATCACTGGTAAAGCTGTTGACCTTGGCTCAAAAACTGTTAGAAAACCTAGCATTAAGTATGCAAAGATGTATAGGAATACTAGGTCACCTAAGAGCCAAGTTAGCAATGATGGAACAGGCTTCTTCTCTGCTAGACCTAGGGTTGTGTCTAGAAAAGCCTGTTACACTTGTGGTAGCTTTTCACATTTAGCATATAAGTGTGTCAACGCTCCCAAAGTCAGCGCTGACAGGAACAAATTCAGCACTGACAGGAACAAAGTCAACGTTGTTATAAAGTCAAACGTTGTCAGACCCAAACCTTGTGTGCAGCAAAGTCTACAAGTTGTTAGACCTGCCACATTCTTCACTAGAGGGTCTAACACTCATGGACAAAGACCATTTCAAAAGACAAATACTTGGTCTAATAGGCAATGGGTTTCTATAGCAAACCCTAGGTTCAACGCTGACAAGGGTAAATTCAGCGTTGACAAGACCAATTCCAACGCTGACAGAAACGTGACCAGACCTAAATATTTGCAACCACAGGGTAAGGGGTCTAAAGCTTCTTCAAGCTTGACATGGAGACCAAAGAAAGATCAAAACCCTAATGATAATGGGATTTCAATGACCTGCAATAGATTTAATTACAATTCAAAGGTCATTACAAAACCTATTGGGGTTAACTGGGTATTTCATCCTAAGAAGGATGAAAATGGGGTTGTTGTAAGAACTAAGTCTGTTCTTAGTGAACAACCAGATGAATCCAAGTCTTCCAAGGCTTGGGTTCCCAAAGAAAACTAACTTGTTTTCTTTATGTGCAGGGCATTCAAAGACAGGTCAATGATTTTGGATATTGGGATAGTGGATGCTCAAGGCACATGACAGGGAAGGAAGATTATCTTACAAACTTCACTCCCATTAAGGATGGTGATAAGGTTTACTTTGGAGGTGGATATGGTACTATCACAGGCAAAGGAACACTTCTCACCAAGAACTTACGTTTTGAAAACGTATTTTTGGTAAAGGAACTTGATTACAATCTTTTTAGTGTATCACAAGTTTGTGATAACAAAAATAAAGTTCTGTTTACTGATACTGAATGTTTGGTGTTAAGCAAGGATTATAAGATCCCTGATGAGAAATATATTGACTATAGAACACCTAGGCATAAAGACATATACAATGTGAATCTGAATGGGATTAGAATGAATAACAATATGTCTTGTTTTTATGCTAAAGCTTCAGTAGATGAAAGTAATTTATGGCACAGGAGACTAGGGCACATAAATTTTAAGAATATAAACAGGCTTGTGAGACTTGGCTTGGTTGATGGTTTGCCTGAGAAGGCCTTCCACAATGACCACTCTTGTGTTGCATGTCTTAAAGGCAATCAACACAAGGTCTCATTCAAGTCCAAACAGGTGCACTCTAATACTAGACCTCTTCACTTGCTTCATATGGACCTCTTTGGTCCAGCCAATATAGAAAGTTTGAATGGTAAGTCATACTGTTTTGTTATAACAGATGACTTTTCTAGGTTCACTTGGACCTTCTTTCTAGCTATGAAGAGTGATACAGCTGACACTTTAATTGATTTTATCACTCAGATTGAGAAGAAATCAGGCAATGAAGTTAAAATGCTTAGGAGTGATAATGGTGGTGAATTTAGGAATAAAGTGTTAGATGATTTTTGTGCTAGGAAAGGAATTACTAGGCAATTTAGTGTTGCCAGAACCCCTCAGCAAAATGGGGTTGCAGAAAGGAAAAATAGAACCCTAATTGAAGCAGCCAGAACCATGTTGGTTGATGCTCATTTTCCTATAGCCTTTTGGGTTGAAGCTATTAATACAGCTTGCTATGTTCAAAATAGAGCATTGGTCAACAAAATTCAGAACAAAACACCTTATGAGTTACTTTGGGGAAGAAAACCTAATATTGGTTTTCTCAGACCTTTTGGTTGTCATGTAGTAGTTTTAGATACTAGTGATGCCTTAGGTAAATTTAGTGCAAAAGGTGATGAAGGCTACTTCATGGGGTATTCAGTGTAGAGCAAGGGATATAGGGTTTATCTTAAAAAGGAAAAACGTATTCTTGAAAGAGTACATGTTAGGTTTTTGGAGAATAAACCTAGTGATCCTGAAAGTGGTCCAAATTGGTTGTTTGACTTGGAACCCTTTATCTAGAACTTTAAATTATATGCCTGTCGCTAATCCATACATTGTGAAGGTAACTTCAAATGTTGTGGAAGAACAAGTTGTTGATGTTTCAGGTACACAGGTTCATGAAAAGGTTGGATCACAAGCAGAAAAGTCATCTCCTATACAAGAATATGTTACAATTCCCATATGGACAGATGCTTTTGCTGCTGCTGCTGCTGGTAAAGATAATGGTGGTCCCCAAGTACCACCAGATGACAACATGCATGGTCCTTCAGACGCTGACAAAGGCAAATCTAGCGCTGACAAGACCAATTCAGACGTTGATGGCTCAGACGTTGACAACAATAGTTCAAGCGTTGTTAGCTCACATGCTGACAAACAAGGTTCAGGCGTTGACAACACTTCTGCACATCTTTTCTCTTCCATTTTTGAACAAGGTGAACCTTCCAATTTATATGAAGAGGTTCATCTCTATGTTGATGAAAGAGAGTCTGATGAAGAAGATATTGGCAACATGGAGAATGAGTTTGAGGACACCAGACTTTTTGAAGGAGGAGTTCTCACTTCTACTATGAAGAATCACCCAACTTCTCAAATCATTGGTGATATTATGACTCCTGTTCAGGCTAGAAGATCTCATCAAGGTCTTGGTGGGTTTATTGCCAATATACACAAGAAGGTTGATACCCCTCTTGTGCAAGCATGTTTGTTTGCCTGTTTTCTGTAACAACAGGAACCCAAGAAGATATTTGATGCTCTCAAGAACCAAGTTGGGTGGAAGCAATGCAGGATGAGCTCCATCAATTTGCATATCAGGATGTTTGGGAGCTGGTTGATTATCCCAGATATGTCAGACCTATAGGGACAAGATGGGTTCTAAGAAACAAGAGAGATGAAAGAGGTATTGTGGTCAGAAACAAGGCAAGATTAGTGGCTCAGGGATATACACAAGAGGAGGGGATAGACTATGAGGAGGTCTTTGCACCAGTTGCAAGGATTGAAGCTATTAGGATCTTCCTTGCCTATGCATCCTAAATGGGTTTCACTGTCTATCAAATGGATGTCAAGAGTGCCTTCCTCTATGGAACAATTGTTGAGGAGGTATATGTGATGCAACCTCCTGGTTTTGAGGATCCAGAGAATCCAGACAAGGTGTATAGAGTCAAGAAGGCTATGTATGGACTTCATCAAGCCCCAAGAGCATGGTATGGTACTTTGTCTACTTACTTAGTGGACAATGGATTCAAGAGGGGCACCATAGATCAGACACTATTTACAAAGAAGAAAGATAAGGATGTGTTGCTTGTTCAGGTCTATGTTGATGACATCATTTTTGGGTCTACTGATCCAAAGATGAGTGAGGATTTCTCCAAGCTCATGACAGGCAAATTCAAGATGAGTGCTATAGGGGAGATGAACTTCTTTCTTGGTTTACAAGTTCAGCAGAAAGAAGATGGTATCTTCATCTCCCAGGATAAGTATGTGGCAGAGATCTTGAAGAAGTTTGGCTTTTCTCCACATAAAAAGAGGGCTACTACTCCTATGGATAGAGAACACCCTTGGGGAAAGATTGGAGATGGGAAAGATGTTGATGTCAGGCACTATAGATCCATGATTGGGTCATTGATGTACCTTACAGCCTCCAGACCTGACATCATGTTTGATGTGTGTGCTTGTGCACGCCATCAAGTGACTCCTAAAGAATGTCACCTTTATGCTGTGAAGAGGATCTTTAGGTACCTAAGATGCTATCCTAGTCTTGGTTTGTGGTACCCAAAGGATTCACCATTGGAGCTGATTGCATATTCAGACAGTGACTATGGAGGTGATAAGTTTGATAGAAAGTCCACAACTGGTGGATGTCAGTTTCTTGGGAGCATATTAATATCTTGGCAATGCAAGAAACAAACAGTGGTGGCTAATTCTACAACTGAAGCTGAGTATGTGGCTGCAGCTGCTTGTTGTGGACAAGTTTTGTGGATTCAGAACCAGCTGTTGGACTATGGGTATTGTAGAAACTAGAAGGGGGGTTGAATAGTTTCTTAAAATTTACTTGTTAAAATATGGTTTCCAAAAATCCTTTTTCAAAAACTTAGGCTTGAGGAAATATGTGAAATCTTCTTATGCACAAATATGAACAATGATAGAGTAGCTAAACTAATACTAACAAAAATATATCCACAAAGAATAAAGAATGATAGTATAGCTAAACTAATGCTAACAAAAATATATTCACAAAGAATAAAGAATGATAGTGTAGCTAGTCTAATATTAACACATGTATATGCAAAAAGTAATAAGGAATGTAAAGAGTTAAGGGTAAAGAAAGATCAAACCGAACACCAAGGATTTATAGTGGTTCGGCAACGAAGCTCACTCCTCATTCCTACTCCACTCCTCGAGTACTCCTTACTCGAGAGTTCACTACACAACAAGCTCCTTATGGTGGAGAAAACCGTACACGTCGCTTAACCAATTTCCGACTCTAAGCTAAAAGTCGAGCCCTAATCGTAGCTAGGACCAATCTACACAACTATACTTAGTACATACACAACTTCCAAGTAGACACAACTACTTGGATCTTCACAACTATGACACAACTACAAGAATATACAAATTGATCTTCAATAGATCTTTGGTGGTGGACTCAACACTTCACTAGGATAGTGTTCTTCTCTTTGCACTTGGAGAGGAAGAGATGGAAGAACAAGATTCACTTCTTAAACAAGTAATAATCAAACAAATGATCAAAGATTTGAGTGATTAAAGAAGGGGTTTGAATCTGGAAATAAATGTGCAAAAGAGGTCAGGTGAAAAGCTGAGAATGGCCAACTATTTAAAGGACAAAGGAGCCAACAGCTATATCTGCCCGCGGTACCTTATCACAGCCCGCGGTACCTTATCGATAAGGTACCGCCTAGGCGCTAAGGTACCGCTGGACTAGACTCCGCTCCTTTTTGTCCTTTAGTGGTGGAGGTCTTATCTGGGTATAAAAATATCCTGAAAGGATATTCTTAACAGCTATAAGAATATGCCATTTTCAAATTTCAAATAATTAATTTAATAAAACATTTTCTTAAAAATAAAGTTTAATAAAAACTTGTCACTTTTAATAAAAAGTGAGTTTTAAGAAAAGATTAAATCACTTGATCATTTGATTAAGGTTAGTACTTGTTTATCCATACCGTAAGTGAAAATGGGTAAAATGAAAAATACTTGAACTCAAGAATTCGTTTTTCGTTGTTTTCGTAAATGCTTGTTTTTACATATTGTCGTAATCAAAACTAAGCGAGACCGAAAAATGCAAGTAACGTTTTTAGTCATTATTGCATTAACAATCTCCCCCTTTTTTATTTCGACAATACATAAACTCAATCACACAAAAACAAGATTTTCGAAGACGAGTTTATTCATTTCTCCCCCTTTGTCGAAGCAAAAAGGTTGCGTAATCCGGTGTTGAAGAAACGGACTTTGCAAAGACTCCCCCTTGGTGCTTACTCCCCCTAGCTTGGGGCACCGAGGAATCGAGATATGGTGACAAGCTACATAGAAGGGTTAGTTGAACAAAACAAGCAACCAACAATATATAGCAATAGGTCACAACAAAATAAAATAAAAAGAGAAGAAACCATAAAGACAAAGATCCAAGATAGGTTACTAAAGAAACATCATACAAAGAAGTATGGAAAAAGAAACAAGCCAAAAGCATAAATCTAATCCTAGTTATTCTAGAATTCTAAGATTTGCTTGAATTTGGTGTCTTGTGGATAAGCAATCAATGCTTATATGAAATACAAGGTAATAGCGGAGGGTGGTGGTGGTGGTGGCTTGTTGGAGATCTCATAATCAAAGTGAAGAGGAGGCTTGATTAAGAGACTCTTGATGTAGCTCAACTCCTCATAGATGTGTGCCATAGCAAGATGTTGATATGGACAACAATGACAATATGTTCCATGGTGCATGACATTATCATGAGAAGGAGGAAGAACACTAAAGGGTGGTGGTGGAAGAAAAGAAGTTCCACAATCAACATTCTTGGTAGGAGAAATGTGATTAAGAGTGTTCTTGGGTGGGTTTGGATTGAAAGCAATTGGAGAAAATGGAGGAGATTCAAGGCTTTCATTGGGGGAATAAGACATTTTGGATGTGAAGTAATGCAAAATGCTTATGGTTTAAATAAGGAAGGCTTAGGGTATTTTTGGGGTGGTCAAAGGGTTTGAAACAAAGATTCTCAAAAAGGTTGGAGCAAATCTGGAGTTTCAGACAAAAACCCTAAAAGGAAGGCCACTGTAGGCGGTTCCTTATCTATACAGGCGGTACCTTATCAATAAGGTACCGCGGTTCACATAAGGAACCGCCTGCAGAAGCAGGGTTTGGTGTTTGAGGAAGATTTTCAGCAAATCTTATTTTTCTAGTCTAACTTATCGTAGGGATATGCTTAAAAGCAAAGATAGACAAAGAAAACAAATGCAAACTTACCAAATAGATATTTGACCAAAATACATGGATTAAAAAATCAATGTAGGAGGTGTGTAAGACAAGACCTTAAGTCATGACACAATGATCCTCCATGATTCAATCTTGTTCTTGCTATGTTTGAGAGATTCATACATATGAATTGTGTAAGCTCTATATTAATAGCGAGAATCTATGAAAAATCGTTTTTAGATTGAATTAACAATGTCAAACGAATTTCTCAACCATTTTCGAAAGAGACTTTGAGAGTTTTGAAAAGGAGATGAGAAAATTTTTCAAAAGAATTTTAGAAGACTCAAGAGCTCAAAGTCATAATAGAAAGCACACAATAAGAAAGGAATTTAAGGAAGATGTTCCATTAATCCTAGACCTAGACGCAAGTAATTGAAAGGTTCCCTCTTAAGTGGCTTAGTGAAGATATCGGCTAAGTTGTCCTCGGAGGGCACCTTTTCAATAGTAATGTTCCCCTTTTGAACATTATCCCTAAGGAAATGGTGTCTAATTTCTATGTGTTTGGTTCGCGAATGTTGCACGGGATTCTTGCTTAGGTCTATATCGCCTTTATTATCGCACATGATGGGAACATCATCAAGAGAAATCCCGTAATCAACAAGCGCTTGCTTCATCCATAGAGCTTGTTGGCATGCTTTACCGGCACTCACATACTCGGCTTCCGTGGTGGATATCGCAAGAGCGGTTTGTTTCTTGGAGAACCAAGAAGTTAAACAACAACCCATGAAGGTACAAACTCCACTAGTGCTTTTCCGGTCCACATAGTCTCCCGCATGATCCGAGTCCGCGTAGACGATGGTTTCTACGTCGGTCCCTTTAGGATACCATAATCCTAAATGTATAGTGCCTTTAATGTATTGGAAGATAAACTTAACCGCTTCAAGGTGAGAGGTTTTGGGAGCCTCTTGGAAGCGAGCACAAAGGCAAACACTAAACATGATATCCGGTCGACTTGCCGTTAGGTACAACAAACTACCAATCATACCTCTATATTTGGTGTTGTCTACCGACTCACAATCATCATCTACGATGAGTTTAGTATCCGAGGCCATAGGGGTCTTCATTGGTCTAGATTCTTCTAATCCAAATTTCTTTAGCATTTCTTTAGCGTACTTAGATTGACTAAAAAAGATACCATCGTCCATTTGTTTAATTTGGAGTCCTAAAAAGAAGTTAAGTTCTCCCATCATACTCATTTCAAACTCATCATGCATGATTTTGGCAAAGTCATCACACAATTCTTGACAAGTTGAGCCAAATATAATGTCATCAACATATATTTGTACGATTATGAGGTGAGAACCTTTCTTCTTTGTAAAGAGTGTATTGTCTACCATACCCATGGTATACTCATGTTTAACAAGAAACGCTTTAAGTCTATCATACCAAGCTTTGGGTGCTTGTTTGAGTCCATAAAGTGCTTTCTTAAGCTTGTAAACATGGTCCGGTTTCTCAAAATCAATGAAGTCGGGAGGTTGAGCCACATATACCTCCTCATTGATCAAACCGTTAAGAAATGCACTCTTTACATCCATTTGTTGAAGCTTAATATCTAAGGCACAAGCGTAGGCTAAAAGGATTCTAATTGATTCTAATCTATCTACCGGTGCATATGTCTCGTCATAATCAATTCCTTCTTGTTGATTATAGCCTTGAGCTACAAGTCTAGCCTTGTTACGAGACACAACACCATTCTCATCTAGCTTATTCCTAAATACCCATTTGGTTCCTATAATGGTAGAACTTCTACGTGGAGGAACAAGTTCCCAAACATCATTGGCAACGAATTGATTCAATTCTTCTTGCATCGCAATGACCCAACTCTCATCCGTCAAGGCTTCTTTAACATTCTTAGGTTCAGTCAAGGAGACAAAACAAAAGAAGTTGCTTTGATTTTGGACTTGAGATCTTAGGGTCCTTTGATTTAAGTCACCAATGACATTATTGAGAGTATGATCCCTAGATTCCTTAATGTTTACTTCCTTTTCAACACTAAGGTCTTCAACTCCTATTTTTCTAACCTCTTTGGCTTTAACTACTTCTAATTCATCCAAGTCATCATCAACCAATGGTGGTGTCTTGGGTGAAGGAGGGGTTTCATCAAAGGTTACGTTGAGTGATTCTTCAATAACCCCTGAGGTTCTATTTAGGACTATGTAGGCCTTATGATAGTAGTAAATTACACCCCTTTCTTTGCCTTAGGAAAAACAAAGAGAAGAAACGTAAAGTAGCGGTAAGTATCGAGTGACGGTTTAGGAAAACCGTGCACTAATGACCCTCAATCACTTAAAAAGAGATGAAAGATTCGTTTCCCAAGGAGGTATGGTGTTGTGAATTAACTTGTATATATTTGAGATTAATATTGATGAGATGGAATGACGGTTTCTTGGAAATTATACTATGACGTGAAAAACGAAAACGTAAAACCGTAGAAAAATCACTAAAATTAAAAATTATTAAAACCAAAAAAAACAAAATCAAGAAAAAGATTAAAAAGACTAAAACAAGTCTAAAATAATATAAATAAAGACAAAAATCCAATAAAGATATTTTAAAACCTTTTATTAATTAAATAATTAATTTTAAATGCTAATTAAAGCCCTAAAATTAAATTTAACTAATTCAAAAGTCTAAAATATGATTTTATTGAACAATTACTTAACTTATATTATTATAAGACTAAAAAGTAATTTACTAAAAATTAAAACTTATTAAAACTATTTTTAAAACTCTAAAAATGATTAAAAGTAATTAAAAACTAATTAAACTTAAAATAATTATAAAAATAAATCTAAAAGTTATAAAAATAATCTAAAAATAGAAATAGTCCCAATTAATGACAAAGAACCTAGGAAAAATGAAAAAGAAAGAAAAATAAAATTTTGAAAGTTAATTAATAAAATAATATTAAAACACTCCAAAAAAAATAAAAGTCACTAGTTGCGCCGCAACTAGTGGGGTCTTGCGCCGCAACTAGTGTAACGGGATCACCAAGATCAGCAGCTCTGCCAGTTGCGCCGCAACCTTCTGTCTTGCGCCGCAACTTGCAAAACGTGCCAGGTTTGTTGAACACTGATGGAACAGTGTGAGTGCACACTTTTTGGTGCCAAGAGGGCTTGGCAATGAGCTTGTTTGGAGATTACTTTTGGACAATTGGGCACCCTTGAGCTTATTGAAGCTCAAGGAGTCAAGTAATACACAAATAACAACAAGAATCAAAAATCAACAATCAAAGATCATGCACAAAGTTCATCACAAATCAAGCAAATTAGCAATATGCAGATTTTTAACACCCTTTTTACCTTTTAAACTCAACAAATTTACTCCAAACTTGTGCCAAACTATATTACCATCTTACTAACATCTAACTTAACCTTAATCAAGTTGTCTAACACCTTTTAGCAACACAAATCAATGATTGTACCCTGCTTAAACCTGTTGCCAAACACCCTTTAAACTTTTTGAAAACCAATTTTAACAAAGAAAAACCTTACAAACCCTATGCAAACTTGTTCCAATATCTCAAAACATGCATAACAACACTTGAGAACACAAATCCACTATCTATAACACACTTAATCAATTAATCAAGCAAAATCATGTACCAAGCACTTTTATGAACTTTAAACAAGGAACAAGGTTTGTACCTTAGGGCTTTACATCCAAAGCCCTAGAGGGTGTATAACCCTCCTCCAATCCAACCCGGGTTGGAGCTGAACTAAATCAACAAGCCTTCAACCTATTTGAACACAAAACAAAGAAACAAGAACAAAAATAATATGATATGATATGATTCTTTTTTTTTTTTTTTTTTTTTAAAACTCTTCCAAAACCTTTTCCAATTACTTAAAACGTATCATAAACCCTTAAATTACCAAAATCATGAACCAAGAACACCAAAATACCTTTTGAGAAGATTTTACCAAAATCTCTCAAAATCTCAAAACCTTAAACAACTTTGAAAATCAAAGTTGCTTAACCAAATAAAAGTGGAACTCAGAATCAATCTCCTCACAACACACAAACTTTTAAAAACAATAAAAAAGGAATTACACTTGAATATTTCAAAAACCAAACTTTTTATTTCTTTAAAAAGGAATTACATGTGAGAGACTAGAAACTGGAACAAGGGCTTCACACAAGTTGTGAGCTCCTTTTATAGAGTCCTAAGAAGATACTAGAAGGCTAAAAACATAAAACCCTAATCATAAGAAAATCCCAAATGTGCCCTTGAGTGCATTTTGTCCTCTCATTTGATCTTGGCCTTTAAATTTTGCTTTGTGAGCAAGCATATCATCTTGGACGTCCATTTTGCCACGTCACTAGTCTTGGAGGCTAAGGAATGATGTGATTGGTGGATTGGGGAATTGGGGGTTTGGTGCATATGAGTGGGATGCAGGTTTTTAGGAGTGGGAAGGGTTTTGGCATGTGTGAATTAAGTGTGTGCAAGTTTAATTGGGTTTTACCCAAGTAATTGTGGTGGTAATTTCTGGGAAGTAAAAAATGATGAACACTACCCATTTGATCCGAAAATAGGGGTGGGTTGGGTGTTAGGCGCATTTTTATTTAAATGTTTGGGAGTTGTCACTTTTGGTCCTTGTCTTTTGGAATTTTTGGCTTTTAAAGATTTTCAGCCTAAAATCTCCCTTCCTTTGTTATTAACTTCCATCAATTGACACTTTTGGCACAAACTTTCCACAAAGGCTTATCAAGGGTACTTTTTGACATTTTTGAATATTTCAAGGGCTGAACTTGGACAATGATGATCTTCAAAGGTCTTCAATGTGTCTTTCACTTCATGAGGGACCATTATTGACAAATTAGAATTGTTGAGGGACTAATTTTGCCATTTCTTCAAAGTTGAAGGACCTTTTTGTAATTTTGACAAACTTAAGGGACCAAACTTGTAATTATCAATATACAAGGGTTTTAAGTTGTCATTTCTTCATTCTTGGATGACCAATCTTGTATTGTCTTCAAGTCTTCAAGGGTATTTGATGAAAATTCCATGATTAGGGCCCGGTTCATTGCACGGCTTCGTTTCTCGTGTTCGTTTTTCCTTGTATCTTGTGATCTTTTGTCTTTTTCACGATATCCATACCTAAAATACACAAGTAAACAAACACAAGCATATATATGGTATTTTATGACATTTTTATGCATTTAAAGCCCGAAAAGAACGATGAGATCATGTATAAATGCCATCTCATCACTCCCCCATACTAAGCCATTGCCGTGCCCTCACGCAATGCTAAAATAAAGTATCTAAGCATCACCAAAGTTCAATTTTATTAACCTTTATTGAAGAGTAAAAGACTTGCAACATACTACGAGAATGTGTAAAGACATAATGTATGATTTTCATCACCAAAATGTGACTTTTAGGGTCAAAGAATAGAAACAAGTTAATGTCCCTTAGAGTAAATTTCGTCATCCTTGATTGTCATACATTCCATGCTAAGTGCAAAAACAAGATCATTGTTGGTACAAGTCACAATGCTAACACTACTCATACGTCCAAATTGTGTAATACTTTTTCTCCCCGCAATCCTAGTTATTATAAAAGGAAATGGGTTACTAGCATTTTTTATCTAATTGTCATGGATCACAAGTGATTCATATTGACTTATTTGAGTAGTTATTAGTCCGAAAGCAAAGTAGCACGATTTGATCAATAGTTAGCCGAAGGACAAAATCTTTTAAAACGGCTTCTCGTGTATCTCCTTAAGTTCATATCTTGGCATAACTCGTTTCACGATTTGAGACCTTTCTCGGACCGATATTTGGCATGTACTTCATACTTCAAATCTTGGGAAGATGTTCTCGAAATTATGGTCTTCTCTTCATATATTTGGAATTTCTTCACTTGACGTTTTTGAGAGATTCTTCATATAGGACCACGACTTCATCATTTTTCTTCAATCTTTACTTTGGATTTTGATATACAACGATCCGCCTCCTTTTCGGACTTGGATATATTTATCCTCATACCTTGTTAGGGTCTTTTTGGATAGACTTTCTCCATTCTTTAGGGGAGTAATAGCTTCTCGTCGTGTGTCTCGATCCTTCATATTGATTTTGGAATAATGATACTTCACATCATCTTTGGATCTTTAGCAAAAATAGAGCTCCTCATGCCTTGTTAGGGCCTTTTTGGATGATCGCCAATCTTCGCGTCCCGCTTCAATAAGTTATGCCTTGGCTATGAACTCTATTCAACCCCGAGCAACTTTTAAACGATCTTGCGCTAGAGGCTAAGTAACCTTTCAAACCGTACGACCTTACTTATTGCAATTATGATTTATTCCTAATGCATTGATCTTATGGGAAGAAAAAGCCACAATTAAAAACATATGAGTTTTTGAAAGAACACTTTCATGTTCTACGTTTAGCATGATCACTTGTCTAACTCTATCATTTCTCGTTCTTCACTATTTAAAGACCTCTAATTAAAGAGACTCGTGAATACTTAGCCATGCAAGTCAAAATTAAGCCAAATTTGGATTAGCTTTCATTAAGACTATATCAAATCAAAGTTTTGGGTTTTCAAGCCACCTATAGGATCTTGCACTTTCTTGGACTTTTTCAAGTTTAGAGAATGCGTTTTAAAGTTCCCTTGATAAGTGACTTTCTAGAATCAATTATAGGAACTTGCGAAGAGTTCTTGTTCTTAACCCGAATGAATTAAGACTTTCGCGTTTTAAAGCTCCCTATATAAAAGTCTAGCAAAACTTGAATTGAGCGGGTTAAGGAATGTAAATGGCTCCAAATGCCCATCAAGTCAAAAATTAACTCTTATTCTACCCATCGGAAAATATACATTCGTGTCTTAAAAACACTTATGAAAACTAAGAAAAATTTTTAAAAATTTGGCCATTTTTAGCCTTATTAGCAAAACAAAACATTGAAAGTTGGAACACGTGAGGGCGAAGCAAAGCAAGTACCTATTCACCCCCCCATACTAAAAGTAAACATTGTCCTCAATGTTTCGAGTCTAAAGGTGGAGCACCCCCATACTAGAGACGAAGAATCGAATGCTTAGGATCTAGCATGGAAAGGGTGATCAACAATATATCTAAAGCCGTTTATTAATTATGCTAAAAGATAATTGTTAGAACAATAAAGGATATGTCATGGAATCGTGAAAAACTTCTTCAAACGAACGATGGAGGCTCACGTAAACGAACACGAGAGTCTTCAATCGTAGACGATGATGATGATCTAGATAACACAATCACAAACAACCACGAGACAACGAGTTGGAAGGGTACAAGTCCCCTTATTAATGAACATAAAGGCATAAAGATAAGCATGGGATCTCCCCCACGAGGCACCTTGTTTTTGATAACCGAGTCAAAAGCTCGACTCGAATCCCTTAAAATGTGAACATTTAGGGATTTCATGGTGTGGTCAATTTTTGATGGGGCTTACATGATAAACAAGGCCCAAAAAGCATCCGGTAAAAAGGACTAAGTCCTTAGATGATGCAAAATACCGGGGTCGAAGATGGCGTTCTCGTTTCCATTGGGAAAACAAATTAACACCACTCCAACATGTGCCATAAACTCAAAGAGTTTGAAGAAAATAGATGAGAAGTAGAAGGGTGGGACATTGGTTGGGTAAAACAATCGAGTTACTCGAGGTAAACTCTCACCGAGCAAATAGATATAGTTTCCATTTATTTCATCGGTGGAAGACCGAGATTTTATCTTAAACGTGATACCGGGGTCAAAAATCTCGTCCTCGGTGGAGAAGTGTGGGGCTTCCCCCATACTAGGTCCACACAAAACGTCGTCAAAAGGAGTAGACGCGTTTGTAGCAAATTCAATCAATCGAGGTGATGACGGAGTTAGAGTTGGAAAAATTTTCAAATCATTTGTAAAATCTTTTCCTTTGTCAATTTTTAACTCATTATTACGAAAACCCAAGTCGATTAAATTGAAAATTTTTGGTGTTTCTAAAAGAAATCTAGGCACACTTAAACTTTTCACATTTATCTTGAAGGCGGGAGGAGGATTTGACTTTTTAAAACATGAATCGATTAGAAAAATATCCCCCTCCGGGCTAACGTAATGGTCTTCATCAAACTCGAAAATCGAAGGCGGGTTGTCAAGAATACGTTTGATCTCGGAAAAATCTCCATCGGGATCAAAAACGTCTTCTCTTCCTCGTGGAAGAGGTTGAGCAATAAGATCGTCGATAATCGAGTCACTAGCTTCAACCGTCGTGAAACTAGGAATAGAAGGCTCTTCGATTGAAGATTTTGCCTTTGTCGTGTCGACCTCGATATCGAAAAACGTATCAATGTGAGCAAGGCCATCGGCGGACTTCTCACATGATAAATCCAAAATCTCACACGGTGTGGGATTAGGAGAAAAAGGCTCGTCTCGTGACGATTTTGCCTTGACGGTTTCAAGTTTGTCCTTCGAAGGGATTGAACGTGGGCTCTCGAACATTTTAGCAAAACTACTAACACGTCCCTTCGGAATTAATTTTCGTTCATCTTGTAAAAACGAGGGTTTCATGATTTCCTTTAAAACCTTTTCACATTTTTCTTCTTTAAAATCATTTATTGGAATTTCTTCAAAATTAAGTGTATATTGATTTAGAAAATCCTCAATAATTTCATCTTCATTAGAAAAATTAGGTTTACAAGGTACAAGATTTAAAACTCCCAAATATCCTACGAGTTTTTCCTTAGGTTTATTTTCACAAACTTTTTTCAAAACTTCGTTGGATGACGTTTTCGTTGCCTCTACGTTCTTACTTGATGACGATGGTTGCACGACTCTAAAATTCGAGAGATATGGATCAATACGAGACGTACGAGTCTTAGGAGTCGAAGTAACTTGAACCTCTCCCACGGGATTGGGATTGGTCACATTTGACAATGAATTAAATTTCCCCACTAAGCCCTCGAACATTAAAAGAATTTTATCTTTCTCATTGGCGTGATCATCCTTAATTTTATCTACGTATTCTCTCCACATCACTTGACTTTGGTCATACACTCGTTGTTGCTCTTCAAAAAGGGTATCATAATCGTTTTCCATTTTTTTGAAAGTTTCCCCTTGGGTTGCCAATTTCTCTTTGTAATACTTATCGAGATCTACCACGTGTTCTTGAAGTGACTCTATAAGTTTGTTATGACGGCTCATATAATCACAAAAAGATTCATTAAGACTCATTTCTTCATTTTGATTTTCACCATAATTAAAAGACGAATCAAATGACGAATGTGGTTGGTGACCTTGGTCGTTAGATTGAAAATTGTCACCATCACCACGTGGAGGAGAGTTATAGATATAACCCTCACGACCTCCATAAACTTCACAATTAAAACAATTAGCCCCATCGGGTGGGCCTCCACAATATGGACACGAGAAATATCCCTCATCATTAGACATGATGCAACATAAACGGTGTTACGAGAATTAAACGTTTAGAGGGTGAAAGAAGAGAATTATGAAAATAGAGGGAAAGCAAAGAAGATTCTTTTTGGTGGTTTTGTGGATTTTCAATTTTTTTTTGTGTTTTTGATGATATTTAATTTTTTTGGTTTTTGGGTGTATTACGTAGACAACAATCTACAAAATCTCTCCTCGAATCAAACTCTTGATTAAAGAAGCCTCAAAGGAATGAACACGATCACGTGGAGTGAACGCCTTCGAATGACTTTAGAACTTTGGTGAAAACCAAATTGTTCACGAGGGTTTAATCACAAAGAAAACCAAGCAAATATAGTATACGTATTAATACTTTGGGCGGCAAAACCCTCGATTAGCCTTCAATCTCAAAATACTCACAAGCAAGCGGGGAAACGAGGCGGCGCGAAGCACTTAAGAGCCTTTTTCCTTAGGGTATATTTTATAATACCCGCCTTATACCCACCTTATAGTTCGTATTTTTCAAAATCGAGCTTCTCGAAAGTATTTATCTATTTTTGCCTTTTCTTTTTGTTTGAGATTCGAATACAATGATCGAGTGATGAAATCCCGAATCAAGGTTGTGTTTTCACACTTTTGGAGATATTGTATTTTGTTGTGATACTTAATACAATATATTAATAATATTCACAAAGAAAAACCGAGAAAACCGATAATACGTGTTAATGGAGTTCCACTTAACACAAATACTATTATGGATAATATTAAAAACAAAATTTTCCAAATTAAGACACGACACACCTCCCCGGCAGCGGCGCCAAAGTGATAGTAGTAAATTACACCCCTTTCTTTGCCTTAGGAAAAACAAAGAGAAGAAACGTAAAGTAGCGGTAAGTATCGAGTGACGGTTTAGGAAAACCGTGCACTAATGACCCTCAATCACTTAAAAAGAGATGAAAGATTCGTTTCCCAAGGAGGTATGGTGTTGTGAATTAACTTGTATATATTTGAGATTAATATTGATGAGATGGAATGACGGTTTCTTGGAAATTATACTATGACGTGAAAAACGAAAACGTAAAACCGTAGAAAAATCACTAAAATTAAAAATTATTAAAACCAAAAAAAACAAAATCAAGAAAAAGATTAAAAAGACTAAAACAAGTCTAAAATAATATAAATAAAGACAAAAATCCAATAAAGATATTTTAAAACCTTTTATTAATTAAATAATTAATTTTAAATGCTAATTAAAGCCCTAAAATTAAATTTAACTAATTCAAAAGTCTAAAATATGATTTTATTGAACAATTACTTAACTTATATTATTATAAGACTAAAAAGTAATTTACTAAAAATTAAAACTTATTAAAACTATTTTTAAAACTCTAAAAATGATTAAAAGTAATTAAAAACTAATTAAACTTAAAATAATTATAAAAATAAATCTAAAAGTTATAAAAATAATCTAAAAATAGAAATAGTCCCAATTAATGACAAAGAACCTAGGAAAAATGAAAAAGAAAGAAAAATAAAATTTTGAAAGTTAATTAATAAAATAATATTAAAACACTCCAAAAAAAATAAAAGTCACTAGTTGCGCCGCAACTAGTGGGGTCTTGCGTCGCAACTAGTGTAACGGGATCACCAAGATCAGCAGCTCTGCCAGTTGCGCCGCAACCTTCTGTCTTGCGCCGCAACTTGCAAAACGTGCCAGGTTTGTTGAACACTGATGGAACAGTGTGAGTGCACACTTTTTGGTGCCAAGAGGGCTTGGCAATGAGCTTGTTTGGAGATTACTTTTGGACAATTGGGCACCCTTGAGCTTATTGAAGCTCAAGGAGTCAAGTAATACACAAATAACAACAAGAATCAAAAATCAACAATCAAAGATCATGCACAAAGTTCATCACAAATCAAGCAAATTAGCAATATGCAGATTTTTAACACCCTTTTTACCTTTTAAACTCAACAAATTTACTCCAAACTTGTGCCAAACTATATTACCATCTTACTAACATCTAACTTAACCTTAATCAAGTTGTCTAACACCTTTTAGCAACACAAATCAATGATTGTACCCTGCTTAAACCTGTTGCCAAACACCCTTTAAACTTTTTGAAAACCAATTTTAACAAAGAAAAACCTTACAAACCCTATGCAAACTTGTTCCAATATCTCAAAACATGCATAACAACACTTGAGAACACAAATCCACTATCTATAACACACTTAATCAATTAATCAAGCAAAATCATGTACCAAGCACTTTTATGAACTTTAAACAAGGAACAAGGTTTGTACCTTAGGGCTTTACATCCAAAGCCCTAGAGGGTGTATAACCCTCCTCCAATCCAACCCGGGTTGGAGCTGAACTAAATCAACAAGCCTTCAACCTATTTGAACACAAAACAAAGAAACAAGAACAAAAATAATATGATATGATATGATTCTTTTTTTTTTTTTTTTTTTTTAAAACTCTTCCAAAACCTTTTCCAATTACTTAAAACGTATCATAAACCCTTAAATTACCAAAATCATGAACCAAGAACACCAAAATACCTTTTGAGAAGATTTTACCAAAATCTCTCAAAATCTCAAAACCTTAAACAACTTTGAAAATCAAAGTTGCTTAACCAAATAAAAGTGGAACTCAGAATCAATCTCCTCACAACACACAAACTTTTAAAAACAATAAAAAAGGAATTACACTTGAATATTTCAAAAACCAAACTTTTTATTTCTTTAAAAAGGAATTACATGTGAGAGACTAGAAACTGGAACAAGGGCTTCACACAAGTTGTGAGCTCCTTTTATAGAGTCCTAAGAAGATACTAGAAGGCTAAAAACATAAAACCCTAATCATAAGAAAATCCCAAATGTGCCCTTGAGTGCATTTTGTCCTCTCATTTGATCTTGGCCTTTAAATTTTGCTTTGTGAGCAAGCATATCATCTTGGACGTCCATTTTGCCACGTCACTAGTCTTGGAGGCTAAGGAATGATGTGATTGGTGGATTGGGGAATTGGGGGTTTGGTGCATATGAGTGGGATGCAGGTTTTTAGGAGTGGGAAGGGTTTTGGCATGTGTGAATTAAGTGTGTGCAAGTTTAATTGGGTTTTACCCAAGTAATTGTGGTGGTAATTTCTGGGAAGTAAAAAATGATGAACACTACCCATTTGATCCGAAAATAGGGGTGGGTTGGGTGTTAGGCGCATTTTTATTTAAATGTTTGGGAGTTGTCACTTTTGGTCCTTGTCTTTTGGAATTTTTGGCTTTTAAAGATTTTCAGCCTAAAATCTCCCTTCCTTTGTTATTAACTTCCATCAATTGACACTTTTGGCACAAACTTTCCACAAAGGCTTATCAAGGGTACTTTTTGACATTTTTGAATATTTCAAGGGCTGAACTTGGACAATGATGATCTTCAAAGGTCTTCAATGTGTCTTTCACTTCATGAGGGACCATTATTGACAAATTAGAATTGTTGAGGGACTAATTTTGCCATTTCTTCAAAGTTGAAGGACCTTTTTGTAATTTTGACAAACTTAAGGGACCAAACTTGTAATTATCAATATACAAGGGTTTTAAGTTGTCATTTCTTCATTCTTGGATGACCAATCTTGTATTGTCTTCAAGTCTTCAAGGGTATTTGATGAAAATTCCATGATTAGGGCCCGGTTCATTGCACGGCTTCGTTTCTCGTGTTCGTTTTTCCTTGTATCTTGTGATCTTTTGTCTTTTTCACGATATCCATACCTAAAATACACAAGTAAACAAACACAAGCATATATATGGTATTTTATGACATTTTTATGCATTTAAAGCCCGAAAAGAACGATGAGATCATGTATAAATGCCATCTCATCACCTTACTAGTTTGGGAATAACCTAAAAGGATACCTTCGTATGGGTCAAACTTGGTAAGGTAGTCTTTGGTGTTGAGGATAAAGCACTTGCTTCCAAACACCCTAAAGTATTCTAATGAGGGTTTCTTACCTTTAAGAATCTCATAGGGGGTCTTTCCTAGGAAAGGTCGAATAAGAATTCGGTTGAGAATATAAGTCGATGTATCTACGGCATTGCACCAAAACTTTTGAGGAAAAGATTGCTCATTTAACATCGTCCTACTCATCTCTTGGAGAGTCCTATTCTTCCTTTCAACTACCCCATTTGATTGTGGAGTGCGAGGAGCCGAGAAGTTATGGGTAATACCATGAGCTTCACAAAAGGCACCAAATTGCACTTCATTATCAAATTCCCTACCATGATCCGTCCTAATAGAAACAATTGAACCTCCTAGTTGATTTTGAATTCTTCGACTAAAGATTTCGAAATGATCGAAAGCTTCATTCTTAGATGCCAAAAATCTAGTCCAAGTGAATCTAGAATAGTCGTCAACTATAACTAGGGTATAAAGGTTACCTCCATAACTCCGTATGGCGGAAGGTCCAAAGAGATCCATATGTAGGAGCTCTAAGCACCGAGAGGTCGAAACCAAATTCTTGGCTTTGTGACTTGAGTGAACTTGCTTTCCAACTTTGCAAGCATCACAAAAGTGACTATCAAACTTAATCTTGGGGAGGTGTCTTACCAACTCCTTAGAGACTAAAGATTGAATTAAACGCATATTAGCGTGACCTAATCTCCTATGCCAAAGAGTAGAACTATCATCTATAGTCGCAAGACATATGTTGTCTTTTGACTTCTTATTAACCTTCATGACATAAAGCCCATGCTTTCTAATACCTTTTCCAATGACTTTTCCATCTTTTACGATTTCACTGTCATGTTTCGAAAAGATAACCTTACACTTATTATCACAAATTTGACCTATACTTAAAAGGTTAAAACCTAAGTTATCTACGTGCTCAACATTTTCAATGGTCATGGAGTCAAGAGAAACCGTACCTTTGCCAATGATATTACCACGTAGACTACTAGCGAATGTGACGTTACCTCCATCATATGCTTTGTAATGCGAGAACAAACTTCGATTACCCGTCATGTGTTTAGAACATCCACTATCCTTAATCCACTCATCGGGCTCCAAATCAATTCCCAAGCATATCTAGGTAACAATACACAAGATCAAACATTTGGTCCCCAATATCTCATGGGTCCAAAATTGTTAGTTCCAAACATCCCTTGCATTTGATTGGGATGAATGAATGAAGTGGGAATTCCCCATGAAGAACAAAATGGAGGAGGGTAGTAATTCATGTAACCATTTTGTTGCTTATTACTTCTCCTAGGTGTGTTTGATCTAGGTTTAGAGTTATTATTATTCCTTCTAGGTGTTGGAGTTTTACTTCTAGTTCGTGAGTTCTTTTGATTATCTCTTGTAGGCGTTGTCGTTCTACTTCTAGGCTTAGACTCATTCCGTACTCTAGGTGGAGTAGAAGATAATCTAGATAAACTTCTATTTCCCATAAGAGGTTTACTTAACGGCTTATAGAACTTACTAATAGCATTGTCGTCAAGTATGGGTAATTGAACCTTATTAACAGTAAGATGCTTTGGTTTTTCATTTAACTTAGATTTTTCAGAAAGTTCAGAATTTTCACAAAATTCAACTTCTGGCCGCGGTACCTTATCTATGGCCGCGGTTCCATAGCGATAAGGAACCGCGCCATACAATGTGGAACCGCGTCCAGAAAGTGTTTTCTGTGAAAACCTGACTTGTTTTGGTTCACTAGTTGAGGCTTCATTTGAGTTAAAACCTAGACCAAGTTTTTCCTTAGAATGAACTTGTTTGTTTAACATATCATCAAGAGCACTAGTACCTTTCATGAACTTTTCCAATTTAATGGAGGTGCTCTTGAGATCATCATTCTCTAATCTAAGTTTCTCACAACTTAAGCAACCTAAATCAACCTCTTTGTTTTTCTCAAGTTTAGCCAATTTCTCCCTAAGTTCATTGATCTCATTTTCAAGCTTAGTTTTGGTTGATTTTAAGGTTTTATTCTTTTCTATGAATTTAAGACTAAGTTTGTGTAAGCTATCATATTTGCCTTCAAATTCAATATCATCTAAAGTGGAACTATCATAGCTATAATATTCGGTTTCGGAATGTACCTCTTTAGAAGTGTGAGCCATAAGACATTTCTCCTCTTTGGGGTTGTCATCATCATCTTCACCGCTATCGCTCCAAGCGCCACTAACAAATGCCGTGTGGTTCTTATCACGAGCGGGCTTTGGACACTCACCAATGAAGTGATTTGGATCACCACATCTAAAGCAACTCCTATCACCTTTTTCGTTCTTGACAAACCGATTCTTTGACAATGGTTTCTTGTCATAGTTTGGTTGCCTAACGTGTTGACCTCGTCTCTTGAAGAACTTCTTGAAATCTCTCACCGCCAATGCATACTCCTCGTCATCACTTTCCGAGGAACTATCATGGTCACTTTGTGCCTTCTTGGCCTTAAGTGCAAGAGATTTCCTTTCACTCTTGGTTTTTACTAATTCCGAGTCCTTCAAAATTATCATCTCATGAACCTTCAAGTTTCCTATGAGTTCATCGAGTGATAAAGTTGAGAGATCTTTCGACTCTTCAATAGCCGTGACTTTTGCTCTCCACTTTGGATGTAAGGCCCTTAGAAACTTCCTAACATTGTTCTTGCTAGAAAAACCTTCATCAAGTGCTTTTAGACTAGTAATAATGGTGTTAAACCTAGCAAATGCACTATCAATAGTTTCATCTTCTAAGATGACAAATTGTTCATATTGTTGGACAAGAAGATCGATTTTACTTTCTTTGACTTGACAATTACCTTGGTGGGTTACTAAAAGAGTGTTCCAAATATCTTTAGCGGTTTCACACATAAAAATTCTTTCATACTCTTTCTTAGGCAAAGCATTATAAATCACTATTTTAGCCTCATTATTTTTTGAAAGTTTCTTTTTACTATCATCATTAGCTTTGTCAAAAGTGACTAATTCTTTTGTTTTCGAAACTTCATTAAATTGAAAGGGTAAAAAATCACCATTGGTAATGACATGCCAAAGATCTAAATCTTTTGATTTCACATAAGTTTCAAATCTATTTTTCCAATAAATAAAACTATCGGTTTCAAAAAGTGGTGGTCTTTGCATAGATTGCCCTTCTAGGTACTTGTTGGAATCCATAGATCGATTCAAGTTTTAAAATACAATATACTTTAAAAATCCTTGAGCAACCCGCTCTGATACCAATTGTAGAAACTAGAAGGGGGGTTGAATAGTTTCTTAAAATTTACTTGTTAAAATATGGTTTCCAAAAATCCTTTTTCAAAAACTTAGGCTTAAGGAAATATGTGAAATCTTCTTATGCACAAATATGAACAATGATAGTGTAGCTAAACTAATACTAACAAAAATATATCCACAAAGAATAAAGAATGATAGTATAGCTAAACTAATGCTAACAAAAATATATCCACAAAGAATAAAGAATGATAGTGTAGCTAGTCTAATATTAACACATGTATATGCAAAAAGTAATAAGGAATGTAAAGAGTTAAGGGTAAAGAAAGATCAAACCGAACACCAAGGATTTATAGTGGTTCGGCAACGAAGCTTACTCCTCGTTCCTACTCCACTCCTCGAGTACTCCTTACTCGAGAGTTCACTACACAACAAGCTCCTTATGGTGGAGAAAACCGTACACGTCGCTTAACCAATTTCTGACTCTAAGCTAAAAGTCGAGCCCTAATCGTAGCTAGGACCAATCTACACAACTATACTTAGTACATACACAACTTCCAAATAGACACAACTACTTGGATCTTCACAACTATGACACAACTACAAGAATATACAAATTGATCTTTAATAGATCTTTGGTGGTGGACTCAATATTTCACTATGATAGTGTTCTTCTCTTTGCACTTGGAGAGGAAGAGATGGAAGAACAAGATTCACTTCTTAAACAAGTAATAATCAAACAAATGATCAAAGATTTGAGTGATTAAAGAAGGGGTTTGAATCTGGAAATAAATGTGCAAAAGAGGTCAGGTGAAAAGCTGAGAATGGCCAACTATTTAAAGGACAAAGGAGCCAACGGCTATATCTGCCCGCGGTACCTTATCACAGCCCGCGGTACCTTATCGATAAGGTACCGCCTAGGCGCTAAGGTACCGCCGGACTAGACTCCGCTCCTTTTTGTCCTTTAGTGGTGGAGGTCTTATCTGGGTATAAAAATATCCTGAAAGGATATTCTTAACAGCTATAAGAATATGCCATTTTCAAATTTCAAATAATTAATTTAATAAAACATTTTCTTAAAAATAAAGTTTAATAAAAACTTGTCACTTTTAATAAAAAGTGAGTTTTAAGAAAAGATTAAATCACTTGATCATTTGATTAAGGTTAGTACTTGTTTATCCATACCTTAAGTGAAAATGGGTAAAATGAAAAATACTTGAACTCAAGAATTCGTTTTTCGTTGTTTTCGTAAATGCTTGTTTTTACATATTGTCGTATTCAAAACTAAGCGAGACCAAAAAATGCAAGTAACGTTTTTAGTCATTATTGCATTAACAGGTATAATTTCATGCATACCAAGATATTTGTAGACAATAACAACACTTTGTGCATTATTAAGAATCCTATACATCATTCTAAAACTAAACACATAGAAATTAGACACCATTTTATAAGAGATTGTTTTAAAAAAGGTTTAATACAACCAGATAGGGTTGACACAGAAGAAAATGTGTCAGATTTACTAACTAAACCTTTTGATGCTGGGAGGTTTCAATACTTGGTAACAAGTATTGGCATGATTAATCTCACATAATATGTGTTTTGGAGTCTTTTGTAAAAGTATGTACAGGATAATGCATTGTTATTGATCTTTTGAGGATTTAGATTTTCCACTATATTTTTCTAACACTAACAAAGGTTGCTTGAACGCTGATAAGTGTTTTTGTGACGTTGTCAACAATATCTTTGTCTAACACTGACAAAGCTTCCTTCAACGTTGTCATGTGTTATCGGGGCGTTGTCAGCAACAATGTTAGTTTTGTGGTTTTCAATCTAAATGTGCAGGTGGCGTTAGCAGTATACCATTGGATACAGAGTTGCTTATGGATCATTGGAGAAGCATTTGGACATGTTTTTATTTATGGATGATGGTTGGAATTCTACATTCCTATCTTGACATAAATTTTTATGTTCATGCATATTTTCAGCAACTTATGTATCATAGTTTAAGGGGAGGTTTTAGGAACCTTTAGGATGTTTGGGTATCCATATGATACTCTTATCACAATTCTAGATTGTGTCCACAGGTGAGTATAAGTTAGTTTTACTAAATCATGAGGCACTGTAGCATGCAAAGTTGATATAGTATGCATGCTGCCAAGACATTTTTGGCCTAGAATTGGTTGTGGTCTGTTGGGAGACTTGGGAATGATTTTGTCATGGGATTTACCTGGGAGTAACAAGGAATTTTATAAGGTAACTTAGTTGTTAAGAGTTTTGGTTAGCAAGGGACACTAGAGGACTGTTATGTCTTTCTTGCATAAGCAAGTGTGCATAACTGGACAGTGCTTGCCGCCCTATAATAATTATCAACTTTTTGGTTATCTTCTCTAGGATAAATTACTTTGTTAAGGTTATTTTCATTTTTAAACATTTTTATTTTTGGACGCTGACAAGTATTTTTCCAAGCGTTGTTGTGACCAATTTAGACGCTGACATGGCTATGGGAAACGTTGACAAGATTATAGCCGTGGGGCGTTGATAGGTTATTTTTGACCGTTGACACTCAATGGGACTTACCCAGTTGTTACTTTTTGACATATTTTTAGGCCGTAATTTTGGGAGCTGATAACCTTCATTTAATGCATGAGATAAACTTATTCTTTTTCAATATTTTCATGATTACATTTTGAAAATACTTGCCTATTTTTGGGCCAATCACATGCATTTTCTTCTCCTATAAATTTGGCTCCTATTTTTAAACAGGGTACCTATTATTCTTGTCTAACACAATTTTCTCTTATCAACTTCATCTTCATCAATCATTTTAACAGCTTTCAACAATGGCACCAAAGTTTAAACCATCAGATTTGGAATTGGGATTCAGCAGTCAACACAACATGATCGCGTATCTTGAAGCTGATGATGCTCTGTTTCCCCAATACACACAAATGGTGGCGTATTTGAACGCATCTCCTTTTAGGTATGCTCTTTCTCATGCACCACTCATTCCTGTCACACATATTAAACAGTTTTGGAACACTGTTAGTTCCTCAACAGTTAATAGAGTGACTACATTATCTTCTATTGTTCATGGGAGAACTTGGGTGGTTACTGAAGCTTTGGTACGCCAGGCTTTGCATCTTGATGATGCTGATGGTATAACCACCCTTCCCATTAGTAAAATAGAACAAGGACTAAGGGCTTTGGGTTATCCTTTTCCTGCTCAAGGAACTTTAAATAAATATCATAAACAGGAGTTTCCCCCAGCCTGGAAGTACCTAATACATGTCCTCCTATAATGTTTGAGTCCCAAATGCACTACACACAATGAGATCAATAGATCTATTGCAAGTGCTATTGTGTGTATTGCTACTGGGCAAAAGTTTAATTATTCCAAAATGATTTTTGAGGGCATGTGTAAAAATAAAGGGAACAAAATGACTTTAGCTTATCCCAGATTTTTACAAATGGTTTTTGATGTCCAAGGATACTGCACAAGGTATCATAATGATTTTTATGAGATCCCTGTGCAAAAGAAAGCAATTTTTATGAAGATGAACTCACCCCCACATCGTGACCTACCCCTAACCCCAGCTATGCTTGCTGTCATTGAAGCAGCTCAACCCCAACCAGACCCCCAACCCTAAATTGACCCAATCCCTGAACCAATACCTGAACCAATACCTTCACCACAACATATGCAAATTGATCAAGAACCCTTCGACGCTGACACGTTAAATGTTAGCGTTGATGTGCCTATTTTCAAACGTTGACACACAACCTTCACAAACCCAAACACCCCTTAACCAACCCACTTCCACCCAATCCACATATTCTTCTCCCCCAACACAATATAGGTTACAAAAACACCAAAGGACTACTAGAGTGTTCTCCTCTAGTGGTCCTAGCCATGTAGCAGAGAGAACCACCACCACAAGTGTGGTTGGTGTTATGGATGAGGCTGGGACTATTGGTTCTGGCTTAGAAGCTGGCCAAGACAGTCCTACCATTATTAAGACCTCATCCATGCCCAATGAATCTGACTTGGGAGGTCAAATGCCCATTTTAGAAGAGGGCAGATTGGAACCAATGACTCTACTGGAATTGACGGCTGTCTGCATGAGCTTGCAAAAGCAAAATGCAGACTTGGTACAAGTTGTCAGCACACAAGGCCTTGAACTCAAGCAATTGAGGGAGAGGATTGTTATTTTGGAGACTGCTAGTACAAGGAGAGGGATGGAGGAATCTTCCAAAGGGGAGGATGAACAAATAAATGTGAGTGATAAGGGCAGCCATGATGGTCAATCTTTGGATGTTGCTGAGGCCCTAACAAGTTTGAAGAAACAAGCAGGTTTTGATACGTCTCTAGTCTCTCCTACAAACTTAAATTTATCATTTACAGCCATGTTGGAGGAAATCGCAAAAGGCGCTGAGGCAGGAAATTTGAGCGTTGACAAGCAGAATTTGAACGCTGACATGAGTATTTTGGGCGCTGACAAAGCAAAATTGGGCGTTGACAGACCTGCAAATGAGGTTGATGTATCCCAGTCATCATCCATCATCAAGGAGGTTTCTTCACAGGTATCACCATTTACCTTACCAACAATTGATCCATTAGATAAGGGTAAGGGTATTATGGTAGAAGAGGTTGTTCCAAAGAATGCAGCACAAATTGAATTTGATAGAAGGTTGGCTGCACAAATTGTGGAACAAGAAAAGAAAAAGGTAGGTGAATCACCTTTTGTTGTCACTTCAGAAGAGCAAGAAGGAAGAGATGAAGCCAGTTCAGACTCAAGTGTTATGATCATAGAACAGCTAGAAAGACTTGAGTATGGGGATAAGTTGGCCAAGGAAAAATTGAATGAGTTGAAATTGCAGGTTGATTTTGATATGCCAGAGGTGGTTCAGATGTACTTTGCTTGGGAAGAAAGATGTATGGAGAATCCACACTTGACCATTTAAGATCAGATATGGGGTTTGGAGATTCTTCTAAGAGTCCAAAAGGATTGCAAGGTTATCCTGAAACACAAAGCCAGCAATGTTCTCTCAAATTTGAAAAGGGATAGAAGGGAGTTGTACTGCATGTTGCTCAGGTGTCATGGAACAGGGTAGACTTATCAGAAGTTGAGGGCATTGACATTTGATGAGTTGGAATGTAGAGCTTATCCCATTTGGGTTAGAGTGCAGGAAGCAAACACTCTAAGACTTCTTTCTGATGAAAGAAAAGAATAACTTGCAGAGGAAATAGAGCTCAAGAAAGCAATGTTTGTTCCCAGACCAGGGAAAAAGGGAGTTTCTCTTGAGTTTCCCAAAGATATGGATCCATTACATCCAAGTGAAGCTGTCATAAGAAAGAGCCTCAAGCTCTCACCATTAGAAGCTTCAGATATGGTACAAGTGTTACCACTTGATTCCAGAAACCCAATTGTAAGTTATGAAGAAGATGAATGTAGGTTTTGGAAGATTGGCAGGTATGGAAAAGAGGTTCACACTTTTACCACCCTTATATCTTTATTTGCAAGTTTTGATAGAGAATACTTGGTAGACCTATGGAGGTTGTTAGAGGCCAAGTATGAGGCTGAAGCACTAACTTCAGCCAATGGAATAAAACTTTGGTCCACATTCAAGAGAATGTGTGGACCAAAAGATGAGGATCCTGCTATTTGGAAGGATCTTGAAGATGATCTCAGTGGTCTTCAATGGAGATTGTAGTCAGCTGCTGGTGTTTATTATTTGAGTTCTACAAAGTTTGCTGAGTATCTACTTGTGGATGGTCAGTATTTCATGTCCAAGGATATCTTGGAGAAGATGAAGAACACTCAGTTGGAAATTGATTATTCAAGTGACGTGGCAAAAGATTTGATCAGATTTATTTATTACCAATATGAGAAGGTTTGTAAGATTCCTCCTAGTTCTTAGTGTTTATTCAGAAACTTGATCATTAGAGTAGATATCAAGTTTAGGGGAGGATTGTTGGGAATAATTTATAGCCAGTCTACTTGAGCGCTGACAAGAGTAAAACAAGCGTTGACAGGAGTAAAACAAACGCTGACAGCTCAAGCGTTGACAAGACAAAGTCAAGAGTTGATACATTGAAGACAAGCACTGATGGGAAGATATATTCTACGCGTTTATTGTATTCTAGATTACTTCTAGTAAAGATAGGAACAACAATGTATTTTCTATATTTATCTTTACCTAGAATAGTTGATACGTAGATTATTGTACAAGGCTTCTTATGTCTATAAAAGAAGACCTTTAGGTTAATGTTCAATATAAGCTACCAGAAGGGTTTCATTCTCCAACAGCCTTAGTTTGTTGTAGATATCATCAAAAGTAGAACTTTTGTGAGTGTTGTTGGCAAGTATAGATCTTGCCTCAATCTTCCACGCTTCACCAAGACTTTTAAGAAAAGTAGCATTAATGTCAACATCACCAAGTTGTGTTCCATAGAGGACAACTTGCTTGTAATATCAAGCAATCTGCTTCTCACACTGCTAAGCTTTTCATTGGGTTAAGCTTTGAAAAAAGCATAATCATGCATGAGTTGTTTCTTCTTCTCTTCTCTAGTATCTTCATTGCCACCATATGCAACTTCAAGAGCTGCCCAAAGGTCTTTAGCAGAATCATAACCTCTGTATTTATGCTGGTTCTCTTGTCCCAAAGAGACTTTCAGAATATTTAGGGTTTTCATATCAACCCTTCTCTTTGTTATATCTTCAGCAGACACAGCTCTACCATCACCAGGTTTTTCTTTCTTATCTGCTTCTGGACATCCAGCAACAGCAGTTCTTGTAGCAATAGCAGCAGCAACCTTTTTCAGCTCTATTGTATGTGTTCCCATATTCAATTATCTCCCAGAGAGTGTAGTCATAGATCCCCAAATATTGCTCAAAGTTGAATTTCCACAATTCAAAGTTAGTTGCATCAAGCATGGGAATCATGATGTTTGGCAAAGGTTGGGAGGAAGAGGTTATTTCTGAAGTTGACATGATGTTGTTTAGGGTTTTGAGAAAATTAGGGATTTGGTGTTTTTAGGGTTCTTGTGCTCTTTAAGATAAAAAAAGTTCCTCAACAAGCTCTGATACCACTTGTTGATCCCAAACTTAGATTGATTTAGCTTTATGTATACGAGATTAAATCAAGTAATACACTTAGAGAAAATTTTGTATATGTATATGACAATCTAAGTGTTATGCGGAATTAACACTTAAACAAGAACACAATGATATAAACAAACTTTCACTTTGATTAATGATATCAAACTTGCTTACAATGAAAGTAGTTTACGTATGAAAACTTATATTGAACATTAACCTAAAGGTCTTCTTTTATAGACATAAGAAGCCTTGTACAATAATCTAGGTATCAACTATTCTAGGTAAAGATAAATATAGAAAATACATTGTTGTTCCTATCTTTACTAGAAGTAATCTAGAATACAATAAACGCGTAGAATATATCTTCCCATCAGTGCTTGTCTTCAATGTATCAACGCTTGACTTTGTCTTGTCAATGCTTGAGCTGTCAGCGTTTGTTTTACTCCTGTCAATGCTTGTTTTACTCTTGTTAGCGCTCAAGTAGACTGGCTATAATTTATTCCCAACAATCCTCCCCTAAACTTGATATCTACTCTAATGATCAAGTTTCTGAATAAACACTAAGAACTAGGAGGAATCTTACAAACCTTCTCATATTGGTAATAAATAAATCTGATCAAATATTTTGCCAC
This sequence comes from Glebionis coronaria, assembly GCA_025667525.1. NCBI lineage: Eukaryota > Viridiplantae > Streptophyta > Magnoliopsida > Asterales > Asteraceae > Glebionis > Glebionis coronaria. The sequence continues at coordinate 309,796,142 of CM046878.1, forward strand.
GTCACTTGAATAATCAATTTCCAGCTGAGTGTTCTTCATCTTCTCCAAGATATCCTTGGACATGAAATACTGACCATCCACAAGTAGATACTCAGCAAACTTTGTAGAACTCAAATAATAAACACCAGCAGCTGAATACAATCTCCATTGAAGACCACTGAGATCATCTTCAAGATCCTTCCAAATAGCAAGATCCTCATCTTTTGGTCCACACATTCTCTTGAATGTGGACCACAGTTTTATTCCATTGGCTGAAGTTGGTGCTTCAGCCTCATACTTGGCCTTTAACTACCTCTATAGGTCTACCAAGTCTTCTCTGTCAAAACTTGCAAATAAAGATATAAGGGTGGTAAAAGTGTGAATCTCTTTTCCATACCTGCCAATCTTCCAAAACCCACATTCATCTTCTTCATAACTTACAATTGGGTTTCTGGAATCAAGTGGTAACACTTGTACCATATCTGAAGCTTCTAATGGTGAGAGCTTGAGGCCCTTTCTTATGACAACTTCACTTGGATGTAATGGATCCATATCTTTGGGAGACTCAAGAGAAACTCCCTTTTTCACTGGTCTGGGAACAAACATTGCTTTCTTGAGCTCCATTTCCTCTGCAAGTTCTTCTTTTCTTTCATCAGAAAGAAGTCTTAGAGTGTTTGCTTCCTGCACTCTAACCCAAATGGGATAAGCTCTACATTCCAACTCATCAAATGTCAATGCCCTCAACTTCTGATAAGTCCACCCTATTCCATGACACCTGAGCAACATGCAGTACAACTCCCTTTTATCCTTTTTTAAATTTGAGAGAACATTGCTGGCTTTGTGTTTCAGGATAACCTTGCAATCCTTTTGGACTCTTAGAAGAACCTCCAAACCCCATATCTGATCTGAAATGGTCAAGTGTGGATTCTCCATACATCTTTCTTCCCAAGCAAAGTACATCTGAACCACCTCTGGCATATCAAAATCAACCTGCAATTTCAACTCATTCAATTTTTCCTTGGCCAACTCATCCCCATACTCAAGTCTTTCTGGCTGTTCTATGATCATAACACTTGAGTCTGAACTGGCTTCATCACTTCCTTCTTGCTCTTCTGAAGTGACAACAAAAGGTGATTCACCCACCTTTTTCTTTTCTTGTTCCACAATTTGTGCAGCCAACCTTCTATCAAATTCAATTTATGCTGCATTCTTTGGAACAACCTCTTCTACCATAATACCCTTACCCTTATCTAATGGATCAATTGTTGGTAAGGTAGATGGTGATACCTGTAAAGAAACCTCCTTGATGATGGATGATGACTGGGATACATCAACCTCATTTGCAGGTCTGTCAACGCCCAATTTTGCTTTGTCAGCGCCCAAAATACTCATGTCAGCGTTCAAATTCTGCTTGTCAACGCTCAAATTTCCTGCCTCAGCGCCTTTTGCGATTTCCTCCAACATGGCTGTAAATGATAAATTTAAGTTTGTAGGAGAGACTAGAGACGTATCAAAACCTGCCTGTTTCTTCAAACTTGTTAGGGCCTCAGCAACATCCAAAGATTGACCATCATGGCTGCCCTTATCACTCATATTTATTTGTTCATCCTCCCCTTTGGAAGATTCCTCCATCCCTCTCCTTGTACTAGCAGTCTCCAAAATAACAATCCTCTCCCTCAATTGCTTGAGTTCAAGGCCTTGTGTGCTGACAACTTGTACCAAGTCTACATTTTGCTTTTGCAAGCTCATGCAGACAGCCGTCAATTCCAGTAGAGTCATTGGTTCCAATCTGCCCTTTTCTAAAATGGGTATTTGACCTCCCAAGTCAGATTCATTGGGCATGGATGAGGTCTTGATAATGGTAGGACTGTCTTGGCTAGCTTCTAAGCCAGAACCAATAGTCCCAGCCTCATCCATAACACCAACCACACTTGTGGTGGTGGTTCTCTTTGCTACATGGCTAGGACCACTAGAGGAGAACACTCCAGTAGTCCTTTGGTGTTTTTGTAACCTATATTGTGTTGGTGGAGAAGAAGATGTGGATTGGGTGGAAGTGGGTTGGTTAAGGGGTGTTTGGGTTTGTGAAGGTTGTGTGTCAACGTTTGAAATAGGCACATTAACGCCAACATTTAACGTGTCGGCGTCGAAGGGTTCTTGATCAATTTGCATATGTTGTGGTGAAGGTATTGGTTTAGGTATTGGTTCAGGGATTGGGTCAATTTGGGGTTGGGGGTCTGGTTGGGGTTGAGCTGCTTCAATGACAGCAAGCATAGCTAGGGTTAGGGGTAGGTCACGATGTGGGGGTGAGTTCATCTTCATAAAAATTGCTTTCTTTTGCACAGGGATCTCATAAAAATTATTATGATCCCTTGTGCAGTATCCTTGGACATCAAAAACCATTTGTAAAAATCTGGGATAAGCTAAAGTCATTTTGTTCCCTTTATTTTTACACATGCCCTCAAAAATCATTTTGGAATAATTAAACTTTTGCCCAGTAGCAATACACACAATAGCACTTGCAATAGATCTATTGATCTCATTGTGTGCAGTGCATTTGGGACTCAAACATTGCAATAGATCTATTGATCTCATTGACATGTAGTCACTCTATTAACTGTTGAGGAACTAACAGTGTCCCAAAACTGTTTAATATGTGTGACAGGAATGAGTGGTGCATGAGAAAGAGCATACCTAAAAGGAGATGCGTTCAAATACGCCACCATTTGTGTGTATTGGGGAAACAGAGCATCATCAGCTTCAAGATACGCGATCATGTTGTGTTGACTTCTGAATCCCAATTCCAAATCTGATGGTTTAAACTTTGGTGCCATTGTTGAAAGCTATTAAAATGATTGATGAAGATGAAGTTGATAAGAAAAAATTGTGTTAGACAAGAATAATAGGTACCCTGTTTAAATATAGGAGCCAAATTTATAGGAGAAGAAAATGCATGTGATTGGCCCAAAAATAGGAAAGTATTTTCAAAATGTAATCATGAAAATATTGAAAAAGAATAAGTTTATCTCATGCATTAAATGAAGGTTAACAGCTCCCAAAATTACGGCCTAAAAATGTGTCAAAAAGTAACAACTGGGTAGGTCCCATTGAGTGTCAACGGTCAAAAATAACCTATCAACGCCCAACGGCTATAATCTTGTCAACGTTTGCCATAGCCATGTCAGCGTCTAAACTGGTCACAACAACGCTTTGAAAAATACTTGTCAGCGTCCAAAAATAAAAATGTTTAAAAATGAAAAATGACCTTAACAAAGTAATTTATCCTAGAGAAGATAACCAAAAAGCTGATAATTATTATAGGGCGGCAAGCACTGTCCAGTTATGCACACTTGCTTATGCAAGAAAGACATAACAGTCCTCTAGTGTCCCTTGCTAACCAAAACTCTTAACAACTAAGTTACCTTATAAAATTCCTTGTTACTCCCAGGTAAATCCCATGACAAAATCATTCCCAAGTCTCCCAACAGACCACAACCAATTCTAGGCCAAAAATGTCTTGGCAGCATGCATAGTATATCAACTTTGCATGCTACAGTGCCTCATGATTTAGTAAAACTAACTCATACTCACCTGTGGACACAATCTAGAATTGTGATAAGACTATCATATGGATACCCAAACATCCTAAAGGTTCCTAAAACCTCCCCTTAAACTATGATACATAAGTTGCTAAAAATATGCATGAACATAAAAATTTATGTCAAGATAGGAATGTAGAATTCCAACCATCATCCATAAATAAAACATGTCCAAATGCTTCTCCAATGATCCATAAGCAACTCTGTATCCAATGGTATACTGCTAACACCACCTGCACATTTAGATTGAAAACCACAAAACTAACATTGTTGCTGACAACGCCCCGATAACACATGACAGCGTTAAAGGAAGCTTTGTCAGCGTTAGACAAAGATAATGTTGACAACGTCACAAAAACAGTTATCAGCGTTCAAGCAACCTTTGTCAGTGTTAGAAAAATATAGTGGAAAATCTAAATCCTCAAAAGATGAATAACAATGTATTATCCTGTACATACTTTTACAAAAAGACTCCAAAACACATATTATGTGAGATTGATCATGCCAATACTTGTTACCAAGTACTGAAACCTCCCAGCATCAAAAGGTTTAGTTAGTAAATCTGACACATTTTCTTCTGTGTCAATCCTATCTGGTTGTATTAAACCTTTTTCAAAACAATCTCTTATAAAATGGTGTCTAATTTCTATGTGTTTAGTTTTAGAATGATGTCAAATATCTTGGTATGCATGAAATTATACCCATAGTCCAACAGCTGGTTCTGAATCCACAAAACTTGTCCACAACAAGCAGCTGCAACCACATACTCAGCTTCAGTTGTAGAATTAGCCACCACTGTTTGTTTCTTGCATTGCCAAGATATTAATCTGCTCCCAAGAAACTGACATCCACCAGTTGTGGACTTTCTATCAAACTTATCACCTCCATAGTCACTGTCTAAATATGCAATCAGCCCCAATGGTGAATTCTTTGGGTACCACAAACCAAGACTAGGATAGCATCTTAGGTACCTAAAGATCCTCTTCACAGCATAAAGGTGACACTCTTTGGGAGTCACTTGATGGCGTGCACAAGCACACACAGCAAACATGATGTCAGGTCTAGAGTCTGTAAGGTACATCATTGACCCACTCATGGATCTATAGTGCCTGACATCAACATCTTTCCCATCTCCAATCTTTCCCCAAGGGTGTTCTCTATCCATAGGAGTAGTAGCCCTCTTTTCATGTGGAGAAAAGCCAAACTTCTTCAAGATCTATGCCACATACTTATCCTGGGAGATGAAGATACCATCTTCTTTCTGCTGAACTTGTAAACCAAGAAAGAAGTTCATCTCCCCCATAGCACTCATCTTGAATTTGTCTGTCATGAGCTTGGAGAAATCCTCACTCATCTTTGGATCAGTAGACCTAAAAATGATGTCATCAACATAGACCTAAACAAGCAATACATCCTTACCTTTCTTCTTTGTAAATAGTGTCTGATCTATGGTGCTCCTCTTGAATCCATTGTCTACTAAGTAAGTAGACAAAGTACCATACCATGCTCTTGGGGCTTGATGAAGTCCATACATAGCCTTCTTGACTCTATACACCTTGTCTGGATTCTCTGGATCCTCAAAACCAGGAGGTTGCATCACATATACCTCCTCAACAATTGTTCCATAGAGGAAGGCACTCTTGACATCCATTTGATAGACAGTGAAACCCTTCTGGAGCATGGAAGTAAGTCTACTAATAGCAACATGGCTTTCTTCTCACACATTGAAGGCCAATTTGAACAGAAGGACTCTTACATGCATCCAGTTACTGGATCATCATGTGTCAACGCTGGAACATGTCCTGTCAACGCCTCCTTTTCAGACGCTGACACATACAAAAGTGACTCACCAAGAGTTAAACCTGCTGGCTTGGATCTGGATACTGTATGTGCTTATATTGCTTATTTGCCCAATGGTTCAGTGATTACATATGAGGACCTTGAGCAGATAAGTGATGAGCACTTGGAAGAAATGGATATCAAGTGGAATATTGCTAAATGATTACAGTGAATGAGACCTTGTGCTGCTTACCAGTGATTGGGAAGATTGTTGGGTCAAAAAGTTGATGTGGTAGAAACTCAAAAACGAAGAAAACATGAAGATTTTGTCTAAGCGTTGTCAAGAGTAATCCAAGCGTTGACAAGAGCAAACTAAGCGTTGTTGGCTCAAGAGTTGTCATGTGCAATCTAAGCATTGTCACATGTAATTCAAGAGTTGATAGAAACGTAGACAAGAAGCTTATGGAAGCTTCTATTTAGATAAACATGCAAGATATATTCTGCATAAGTTTATTTAAATAGAAGATTTACTTGTTTATTTGTTATTATCTCTTGTAAACCCTAATCCTTACACTATAAAAGGAACCAAGGGTCTTAGGTTTTATTTATCATTCATATTCACAATGTAAACCTAAAAGCGTGTATGCACTAGACGTGGGATTCAATGTATACACGTCTAGTGGTTGTTGATGATCAATATAATTAGCAACCCAATTGTTTAATTCATGTTTTTTGTGTCCAAACACCTTGTTAATGTGTCGTGTTCTAATTCCGCTTTGATTATCTAATCATATGAACATGATGCATTCCTAGTAGCTTCAAATATCCGGAAACCAAGGTTTCCACACCCTCGTTGTACGTGACGTTTATGCAAACTCGCTCCAAAGCAAGACGTGCGTCGTCAAAAGGAAGGAAACCAAACATCTTCTAATGAAGAATCTCCCATTGTCGAACCCATTGTAGAGAAGGAACCAACCATGGCGAATCGTACTATGATGGAGTTACTTCAAGCACCCACCAAGGGTTATGGAGAGGCTATTGTGATTCTCGCTATCCTTGCGGAGAATTTTGAGGTGAAAACGGGTTTGTTGTCGATGATCCAAAACAACAAATTCCGTGGTGATGAGAAGGACAATACACACAACCATATCCACCAATTCAATCGTCTTACCGCCATTTGCAAGTTTATGTTGCTAATGACTCGATTAAGATGATGCTTTTTTCGTATTCCTTAGCGCGGCCCGCTAAAATTTGGTTAGTGAAAGAGCCACCCAATTCTATATTGGCGTGGAAGGATCTCATTTCAAAATTTGTGAACCAATTTTTTCCGCCCTCTAAGACTACGCATTTGAAAAACGAGATTTCAAAATTTTCACAAGATTTTAATGAAAGTTTTTCAACGGCTTGGAATAGGTTTAAGGAAATGTTACATGAGTGTCCTCATCACGGTTTTTCCGATTTGCATCAAATTGACACGTTTTACAATGGACTTAATGATCATGAAAGGAATTATCTTAATGCCGCCGCGGGTGGTAACTTTTTGTGTAAAACGGTCGAGGAAGCATTGATAATCATTGAGAATAGATCTAAGGTGTATAGTCCTCGTAGCACATCTAGTGTTCGTAAGGCTTCGTCTTCGGCTTCACCTTCTTTGTCTACTACCATCGATGCTTGCCAAATTGAGGCGAACTTGGAAAACAAAATCTTTGATAAGATTAAAGGTCTTTTGATTGAGTTCAAAGTTGGAGAACCAAGTGCTCCCGCTACGGCTAAAGCGGTTGAGGTTTCATGTATGTATTGTGGTGGAGGTCATGATTTCTCCGAGTGCATTACCAACGGTGGTAACACTTCGAGTGCCTATGCGGCCACGGGAACTTACAACCAAAACGGTCAAGTCACCCGCTCTAATGAATTGAATCCACCGGGTTTTGGTTCAAATCAAAATGCTAACAACAACTATCGCAACAATCAATTTGGTTTCAAAAACAATTACAACAAGGGAAACTATGGTAATCAAGGGGCTAATAATCAAGTTTCAAACAAAAATCAAAATGATTTTCAAAACAACAACAAAGGTTTGCAAAATTTGAAAGATCTTCCAAATGAATTTGTTGAATACGCTAATGGGAACGATGCTAGGTTTGACAACATTCAAAGAGAAATCATTAGCCTAAGATCCGAGTTTAAGAACGACTTGAAGAAAGAGTTGAAAAAAGAGTTAGCAAATGAGCTTAAAATCCATACAAACAAAATGGAAGGAAATGTAACTAGGTTACAACAAAACCAACATAAAATGGAACAAGGGCAACATGAGATTAAATAAGAGATGATTAAGGCCGAGAAGAGGCAATCCATGTTTGAAGATAAAATCTCATCTATATTTGAGTCAATTATGTGCAAACCGTCTTCGAGTAGTCTTCCTAGCAACACCATATCAAACCCTAAGGGTGAGATGAAAGTGATTACCACACGTAGTGGTAAGACACTTAAGGAACCGACTCCTCAACCAATTGCTCCTACAGAGGAAGCAATTGAGGAAGAACCCGAGGTGGTGGTCCAAAAGGAGCATGTCCCAATCCCACGAAGTATCGCTCATGCCACACCTACGGTTGACCCATTACCAACACTGGAACCCGAGATTCCAAAGGCTATGCCTATGACTCAACCCACACCACCTTTGCCCTATCCATCAAGACTTAGAAAAGAGAAACGTCAAGAGCGCGACAATTACCAATTTGAGCTTTTTATGAAAATGTTTCGTGATTTGCACTTTAATGTGAGTTTCGCCGATGCTTTGGTCATGATGCCTCGATTTGCCACTAACTTTAAGAGTATGTTGAACAACAAGGAGAAATTGCATCATCTAGTTTTTCATCGGTTTATCTTAATCGCATACCTCAAAAAGTCGGTGATCCCGGTAAATTCTTGATCCCTTGTGCAATTCAAGATATGAAAGAATGCTGCCTTGGCCGATCTTGGTGCTAGCATTAACTGGATGCCACATGCCATCTTCAAGTCGCTCAATCTTCCTAATCTTACTCCTTCACTAATGTCTATCGAGTTGGCCGACCATTCCACGATTCCCGCATGTGGATTGGCGGAAGACGTTTTTGTGAAAGTGGAAAAGTTCTACTATCCCGTAGACTTTATCGTTGTCGATATTCCCACGGATCCTCAAGTTCCTCGCATTTTAGGTCGTTCGTTTTAGATACGTCTATGGATTTGATCGATGTTCATGCTAGAAAGATCACCTTACGTTTCAACAACGAGGAACTTGTTATAAACGCAACTCAAAACTCTCAAATTTCTCATGTTTATTCCGTTGCAACCATAAACCTCGTTGATATGATTGACGTGGTTTGCGAGAAATTTTCACAAGAAGTTCTAGGTTTTGGTGATGATGAAAATAGTGGCAATCCCACTATGTTAGATCCCATTCTTGATAACTCGACACCAACCTTCACTCCATTTGAGGGTGGTGGTTTTATGTTGGAAGAATTCGATGTTCCACGTACTTGTAACGAAGACCTCGACAACGATGAGGACTTCTCGATTATCAAGGATTTTCTCAATGATTTCCCATTTCCTCCACCCGAGGAGGTTATGAGTATCGAGCCCAAATCTTCAATTGAGGAACCACCTATCCTCGAGTTGAAAGATTTACCTCCTCGTCTCGAATATGTCTATTTGGAGGAGGGTGACAAGTTGCCGGTTATTATTGCGAAGGAACTTTCGGATGATGAAAAAACCGCACTTGTCGATGTTCTAAAGGATCACAAAGGGGCAATTTGCGTGGAAGTTATCCGACATTAAGGGAATCGATCCCAAATTTTGTACCCACAAAATCTTAATGGAGGAGGATTACAAGCCCGCAATCCAATGTCAAAGGAGGGTGAACCCCAAAATTCACGACGTCATCAAAAAGGAAGTCCTAAAACTCCTTGACGCGGGAATGATTTACCCTATTTCCGATAGCCCTTGGGTGAGTCCTATTCATTGTGTCCCTAAGAAGGGAGGAATGACCGTTGTGCCAAACGATGCCAACGAGTTAATTCCCACTAGACTCGTGACCGGATGGAGAGTGTGCATTGACTATCGTAAGTTGAATGAAGCCACTCGAAAAGACCATTTTCCCTTGCCCTTCATGGACCAAATGTTGGAGCGTCTTGCGGGAAACGATTTCTATTGCTTTTTAGATGGTTTTTCCGGTTACTTCCAAATCCCCATCGATCCTCGTGATCAAGAAAAAACTACGTTTACGTGTCCATATGGAACGTTTACCTATCGTAGAATGCCATTCGGACTTTGTAATGCACCGGGAACCTTTCAAAGGTGCATGATGGCTATTTTTCATGATATGATCGAGAAGACGATGGAAGTCTTCATGGATGACTTTTTCGTGTTTGGTAATTCGTTCACTTCGTGTTTGTCGAATCTTGAGAGAATGTTGAAACGTTGTGAGGAAACCAACCTTGTGCTCAATTGGGAAAAATGTCATTTTATGGTTAAAAGTAGAATCGTCTTAGGGCACAAGGTCTCAAAAGCGGGGATTGAGGTAGATCAAGCTAAGGTAGACGTCATCGCCAAATTACCTCATCCCAAAACCGTTAAGAGAGTTAGGAGTTAACTAGGCCACGCGGGCTTTTATCGTCGATTCATCAAGGATTTTTCAATGATCTCTCGACCTATTACACATCTTCTTGAAAAAGAGGCACGTTTTGTCTTTGACGAAGATTGTGTACGAGCCTTTGAAATCCTTAAGAGGAAACTTACCGAAGCTCCCATTCTTGTTGCTCCCAATTGGAACCTCCCATTTGAGCTCATGTGTGATGCTAGTGACTACGCTATTGGGGCCGTATTGGGGCAACGTCATGAAAAGCACTTCTTGCCTATTCACTATGCTAGCAAGACGATGACCGAGGCTCAACTTAAATACACTACAACGGTGAAGGAGTTCCTTGCCGTGGTGTATGCATTTGAGAAACTTCGACCTTATCTCGTCTTGACGAAATGCATAGTGTATACGGATCATTCGGCTATCAAGTATCTTATGGATAAACAAGATGCAAAGCCGAGATTACTTCGTTGGATTCTCCTCCTTCAAGAATTTGATCACAAAATTGTTGACAAAAAAGGAGCCGAGAATCTAGCGGCCGATCATCTTTCTCGTTTGGAAGACCCTCACCAAAGTGTTTACGAGCCCAAGGAAATCACCGAAACATTTCCGCTCGAGACACTTGGCGTAGTGAATTCTAAACTTGATTCTTCCACCCCATGGTTTGCGGACATCGCAAATTTCCATGCGGGCAACTTCATCATCAAGGGTATGACGACTCAAGAAAAACGAAAATTCTTTCGTGACGTCAAGTTCTACTTTTGGAACGACCCTTACTTGTTTCAAACTTGTGCGGATCAAATCATCCGACGTTGTGTATTTGACACCGAAGCTTCTAATATCCTTAGAGCTTGTCATGAGGGACCCACATGTGGTCACCATGGTGCTAATCTCACGGCTAAGAAGGTTTTTGATGCCGGCTTCTTTTGGCCTACTATTTACCGAGATGCACATGAGCTTGTGAAGTCATGTGACTCATGCCAACGACAAGGAAAAGCCTCACAAAAAGATGAAATGCCACAAAACATCATCCAAGTGTGTGAGATCTTTGACGTTTGGGGCATCGACTTTATGAGGCCGTTCCCATCATCTCGTGGTAATAAGTACATCCTTGTTGCGGTTGACTACCTATCTAAGTGGGTGGAAGCTAAGGCTTTGCCCACTAATGATGCTCGTGTGGTAGTCAAGTTTTTGAAAAGCTTGTTTTCTCGGTTTGGAACCCCTCGTGCGATCATAAGCGATCGTGGAACCTATTTTTGTAACGACCAATTTGAAAGGGTCCTAAGGAAATATGGGGTTACACATCGGCTTTCTACGGATTATCACCCACAAACGAGTGGGCAAGTCGAGGTTTTAAACCGAGCGTTGAAAAGGATCTTGGAGAGATCCGTTGGGGAAAACCGACAATCTTGGTCGGATAAGTTGGACGATGCTTTATGGGCCTTTAGGACCGCTCATAAGACTTCCATTGGGTGCACTCCCTATAAGCTTGTGTATGGGAAAAATTGTCATTTGCCAATTGAATTGGAACACAAGGCTTATTGGGCCCTAAAGCATTGTAATGATGACATGGAGACCGCGGGAAAACACCGGAAAATGCAATTAAATAAATTGGATGAATTGAGAGATATTGCTTATGAAAATTCATTGATTTATAAAGAAAAGACTAAAAAGTTGCATGATTCTAAAATTAAACCGGGTTTTTAACATTGGGGATCAAGTTTTGCTTTTTAATTCTCGTTTGAAAATCTTTTCCGGTAAGTTGAAATCCCGTTGGTCCGGTCCATTCACTGTGACTCAAGTATTTCCATATGGGACCATCGAGCTAGCTCAAAATGATGGCCCCAATTTCAAGGTGAATGGACATAGGTTGAAGCACTACCTTGGCGGGGAAGTTCCATCCTTGAACTACCTCGACCAAATCACATTCCCCAATGATAATTAGCATTGAGGGGATCGAGTCGAGCTCATGACTCAGTAATCAAAAACGAGGTGCCTCGTGGGGGAGTCCCATGCTTATCCTATGCACATATTATCGCTTTCTAATGTAGTAACGTGTGGGGATTTGTGCCCTTCCAACCTTTGTTTCGTGGTTGTTTGTGAATTGTGGATTTTAGATGATCATTATCTTCACGATTGGAGCCTCTCGTGTTCGTTTTATGGGAGCACTCGATCGTTTGCTTTGAAGACTTTCTCAATATCCATGATATATCCTTTTGATGTTCTAACCTTAGGTTTTTAGCACACTTCATAAACGGCTTTAAATTTAACAGTTACACCCTTTCCATGCTAGATTAGACATTCGACTACGTCTCTAGTATGGGGGTGTTTGCACCCCTAGACTCGAAATATTGAGGACAATGTTTAACTTTAGTATGGGGGGTGAATAGATACTTGCCTTGCCAAACCTTCACGCTTTCCAAAGTTTATCTTTTTGTCTATCGTTTTGTTGCAAAATAAGGCTAAAAATGGCCAAACTTTAAAAATTTTCTCATGTTTTATAAGTGTTTGAAGACACGAATGTAGGTTTCCGACGGCGAGAATAAGAGTAATTTTTGACTCGACCGTACGTATTAAGCACTTAGCTTTGATTCCTTAACTTCACATTAGGCTAAGTCTCTTAAATGAGGATGAGAAATGATAGGGTTAATTATAAGTTACTATGCTAAACGTAGAGTACTAGTATTCTTTCAGAAACTCATGTGTTCTCGTTGTTTGCTTATTCTCCCTTCGCTTGTAAATATTTTTTGCTTAATAAATATTGACTTAGCGGTTTAGTTGGGATTGTTGGGTTTCTAGTCTTTTCTAGTAGCTTCCGTGTAATTAAATTGGGAAGACATTAAGGTATCACCAGCGTCACGGTTTTGAAGTATTGGCAACCCGAATAATCGAAAGCTTCACCAAATAATAAGATTTCAAGTTCTCACCTAAATCAAGCAAACAATTTGAAGCCCCACAAGGCCGAAAAATCTATGCAAAATTGAAAGTGAATCAAGCCTTAATCTTTGAAGCTTTAAAGATCTAAAATTCGCCTTAGCGTGAGGATATACGTCTTTGGCTAATAAAACTACCGATGAGGTGGATAATAAAAGGCAAGGCAAGACCGAAGTCATAATAAAAGCTTCATGGCGAAGTTGAATAAAAGATGGAGGTAAACCAAATATAATAAGGCCCTTCCGTTAGGGGGCATATAAAAGTCTTGGTAATAAGTCTCATGTTCAAAACCGTTATAAAATCGTGTTTATCGATGCTTCTTGTTGACTTAATTTTTTGACATCGTTGTCTATTAGGAGGGGTTATTGATTTGATGGTCTTGGTTACACCGTTAGGACTCTATTTTTATACCTAAATCTCTATTATCACATAAGTCAAATAATGTATCCTCGTGAAACATTCAAGACAAAATAAAATATAAGAGATACAACTTAGGAAATTGGGAGGATAAGTACGTGGTTAGGGCATATGAGTAGTGTTAGCATTACTAACTTATAATGACAATGATCTCGTTGCACGCTTGGCATGGAATTGGGGTGAAAATCGAGGACGATGAAATTATTTCTAACGAAGCATTCACGTGTTCTTATTCTATGAACCTAAACGTCCCATTTTGCGATGAAAATCATACATTATGTCTAAAACGCAAGTAGTAGAAGTAATAGTAGTAGTATAGCTAGTTTATCATTCAATAAAGTGAATAAAAATGAATTTTGGAGGTGCTACGATACTTTATTCTAGCATTGCGTGAGGGCACGGCAATGGTTTAGTATGGGGGAGTGATGAGACTGCTTTTATACATAGTCTCATCGTCCAAAAAGGGCTTAAAATGCATTAATTATCATGAAAATACCCATATATATGCTTGTGTTTGTTGCTTGTGTATTTTATGTATGGATGTTGAGAAAATGACAAAAGATCACAAGAATCATGCAAAAACGAACACGGGAAACGAAGCCACACAATGAACCAAGCCCTAATGAAGATTTTCCCAAGAAAACCCTTTTGAAGATTTATGAAGAAGGGTCCTCCAATATGGAAGAATTGACACTTTATACCCTTGTATCTTCATAATTACAAGATTGGTCCCTAAAGTTTGTCAATATTGCAAAAAGGGCCCTCTACTTTGAAGAATTGGCAATTTTAGTCCCTCAACAAAACTAAAATGTCAATATTTATCCTCCTCAAAGTCAAACATACCAAAAAGGACTCCAAGTTACAAGAATTACAAGTTTGGTCCTTTGAAAATATCAGAATTGAAAAAAGGACCCTTGACTTTGAAGAAATGGCAAAAATGGTCCCTCATCAATCATGACTTGGAAATTTCAGTCCTCCAAAAGGTCAATCATACAAGTCAAGACCATTATCAATCAAGAAAATGTTGGGAATAAATCTATGCTTACTTGTTTCCCCTGCTAGTTGATTATTCATACCCCTGCTAGAGTAAGTTCCCCCTGCTAAATAACAAAGGCAGGGGGATCCGTTCCCCTGCTGGAGTCAAAGGCCCTGCCGTCAAGATAAACATGGAATAGATTTTTACGCGTTTCAGTTATTATTCCTTAATACTTTCCATAGTTTGTTAGTAGTGATCTTGTACGTGGGTCCTTGTATCTATAAAAGGACTCACTAGGTTAGCATGCAAAGTATGTCTTTCTCATTTCGTTTTTCATTATTATTACCTTAAGGTTTTGTAAACCCTAATACCACTTTGGGTATTCGTATATCTTTGATATATTAAAGTTCAACGTTTGAATCTCATTTGTTCTTGTGCTAAACATTACATTCCGCATCTTGTTTAGTTACTTTGCTTTGCAAAGTTTCTCTAGTGTTAGATTGAATTCTTTCTCTCTATCACAACCCTTAAACAAGCTATTAAGTTTTAAGATCTGACTTTGGGATCAACAAGTGGTATCAGAGCTTGTTGAGAAACTTTGTCTAAATCAAGAACAAAATCCTCATTGCAAACATGTCTTCAGATTCATCCACAAATAGCAACAACCACAATAACCTCAAGTTACCCATGTTGGATCCTGAAAACTTTGAATTATGGGAATTCAGAATCCAACAATACCTGAAAATGGAACACTATGTTCTCTGGGAGATCATAGAGTTTGGTGATCAATTCAACAAAATGGTGGCAGTTGAAGAAGGCAAGGATGAAGGTGAAAGTTCCAAAGGTAAGGACAAGAAGAAATCTGCTGCTCTATGTGATAAGGAAATACTGGCTAGAAGGCATGATGTCAGGGCTCACAGCTCATTGCTGTTGGCCCTACCTGATAGACATCAACTCAGATTCAGGAAATACAAAACAGCTAAGGAACTATGGGAAGCCATAGGCACAACCTTTGGAGGAAATGAAGCCACAAAGAAGAAGAAGAAGAACCAAATGCTGGATGATTTTGCTTCTTTCAAAGCAATTGGTGATGAATCAATTGGAGCTATTTACAATAGGCTTCAAGACATGGTGGCCCACTTGGAATTCTTTGATATTGAGGTGACAAGAGAGCAGGTGAATACCAGGTTTCTTAACAGCCTCCAGAAAGAATGGTTTGTCTATAAGGCAATCTGGCAGAATAAGGATGACTTGGACAACAAGAATATTGATGATATATACAATAACTTAAAAGTTTTTGAACCTATTGTCAATGAAATGAAGTCAAAAGGGACAATTCCCACCAACTCAAGTGGAGTCGCTGATTCCCCTGCTAACATGGCATTCATATCACAAAGCAGTGGAATCTCCAAGAACAGTGGAATAGAAGTAGCCCCTGCTACTTATTCCCCTGCTACTAGGTCTGGACCTTCCTATGATGAAGAAAGACCAGCTACATTCAGCCTTGATACTGCATGTGCCTTCATAGCATCTCAAGGGCCACAAGGATCTACAGTGTTACATGAAGATCTGAGTCAAATCAGTAAACAAGCACTAGAAGAATTGGATATCAAGTGGAATATGGCTTTGCTAAGCATGAGAGCCAACAGGTTCCACAAGAAGTATGGGAAGAAGATCACAATTAATCCATCTGATGTGGCTGGGTTTGATAAAGCAAAAGTTGAATGCTACAATTGTGGCAAGAAGGGTCATTTTGCCAGGGAATGCAGAGGACCTAAGTCTGGAAATAGCCATAGAAAGGATGAGGATTCTGGTGCTAAAGCCATGGTAGCAATGCAGGGGATAGATGGAGCAAATGGATGGGACTGGAGTGCTATGACAGAAAGTGTGGAAAGAAATCAAGCTTTGATGGCTGAGGAAAAGGAAGAAGACTTTGCACTTATGGCCATGTCAAGTTCCAGCTCTGACAATGAGGTATATGATGACTCATACTGTACTAAAGCTTGTAGGAAAAATACTGAATCTTTAAATGATCAAATCAGAAAGGTAAAAGCTGACTATATCAATTGTGATAATGATCTTGATAATTACAAACGTGCTTTAGAACAACTAGAGTCCACCATAAGAGAGTATAGGCAAAGAGAAAGTGAGTATAGGGATCACATTGTGATTCTAGAAAGAGATGCCAAGGAGAATAACCAATCTATAAATGTTTTAACTGCTGAACTTGAAATTTTCAAAGCTAACCAAAAGATAGATGAGGAAACTGTTGAAAAATTTGGAAAAGCTTCAAAAGATTTAACCAAGGCATTTGAAATTGGTCAATCTCCTAAGGACAAAACAGGGTTTGGAATTAAGAATATGAATGCTACTATACCACCACCCCCTGCTAACATCCATGCTGCCTATCCTAGAAAAGACTTGTCATGGACTGGTCTCCCCTGTTTTGAAAAACAGGATGACATTGAGTTTGACTTGAGTGCTTATATACCTAATAACCTTGATACAAAAGAGTCTCTAGTTAAAACTAGTGTCATTAGGGATGTTAAACAGGAACAGGTTGGTTTAAAGCAAATTGACAACCCTGTTAGATTTTCAAAAGAAGGAATTTCTAGCAGCAATCCAAACTCTAAGAGCATCTCTTCCAAATCTAAGGCTAGGCCACAGTCTCCTAAACCTACCATTAAATATGCTGGTATGTACAGGAATGTCAGAGGTAATCAAAGAAATTGGAATGACCAAAAGTCTCATCAATTAGGAAAAGACTTTGTGATCAATACCAAGCCCTGCTTCACATGTGGCAGTTTTGAACACACTTATCAAGAGTGTAAGGCACCAATGGAGATGGTGGCTGCAAATCCCTTAAAGGATATGCAACCTAAAGCCATTCTTCTAAATGCAGGGGCAAAATCCTTTTCCCCTGCCAAGTATGTTGCCCCTGCCTTGAGAAATAGAGTAGCTGAGAAATATGTTGTTCCAGCCCTTAGAAAGGAAAATGATGTTCACCCAAAGCCCAACACTTCTGTGACCACCCCAACACCTTATACTACATATAGATCTGGCCCTAGACCTTACCAACACATGAACAGAGGCCAAAACAAAAGGTGGGTTCCCTCTGCTAAGCATAAGGATTCCCCTGCTAAAACTGGGGTATCCCCTGCTAGAAAAGTTTTACATTCTAGGAACATGGGAAGATGGGGAAAAGCTGTGAAAGCCTCAGCTCGTTGGGTTTGGGCACCCAAAAGGGGTACTCAATCTAATGGTGTATCTCTAGTTTTTGATAAGCTATCCTACATTGATACACGAGGTAGATCCAAGTCTGTAATGGCTTGGGTCCCCAAGAAAAACTAATTTGTTTTTCCTTTTGCAGGTGACAAAGAAGACAAGGGATGATAGAGCATATTGGGATAGTGGATGCTCAAGAAGTATGACTGGACACAAAGCTTACTTGTCTAACTTTGTACCCCTGCATGACAATGATGGTGTTTCTTTTGGAGATGGACATGGAACTATAACAGGAAAAGGAACTATTGTCACAAATGGGATGACTTTTGACAATGTGTACTTGGTGAAAGAACTCAAGTATAATCTCTTCAGTGTGTCACAGATGACTGATAACAAGAATTTTGTCTTGTTTACTGACACTGAATGCTTGGTATTAGGAAAGGAGTTTGTCTTGCCAAAAGACACTCCAATTGTTCTCAGAACACCAAGACAGAAGAACATGTACACAATTGATCTCAAGGACATCTCTCTCCAAGAAAATGAAACATGTTTCATTGCCAAAGCTTCAGCAGATGAATGTAAGAAATGGCATAGAAGACTTGGTCATCTTAATTCCAAGAACATGAACAAACTAGTAAAGCATAATCTGGTTCATGGTCTTCCTTCCAAGTCTTTTGCCACTGAACATACTTGTGCAGCATGTCTGAAAGGGAAGCAACACAGAGCATCTTGCAAGTCAAAAACAAGTATGTCCACCACCAAGCCATTGGAACTACTACATATGGATCTTTTTGGTCCTACTTCTGTGGCAAGTTTAATGAAGAAATGGTACTGCTTAGTGATTACTGACGATTTTTCAAGATTTACATGGACATTCTTTCTATTTGAAAAGAGTGACACTGCTGATGTACTCATTGGGTTCATCAATCAAATTGAACTGTCAAAAAGCATGAAGGTAGTTACCATAAGATCAGACAATGGTGGTGAGTTCAGAAATCAGAAGCTGGATTCTTTCTGCATAAACAAAGGCATCAAGAGGCAATTTAGCATTGCTAGAACACCTCAACAGAATGGAGTGGCAGAAAGAAGGAATAGGACACTCATTGAAGCTGCAAGAACTATGCTGTCTGATTCCAAACTTCCAGTTATCTTTTGGGCTGAAGCTATATCCACTGCTTGCTATGTGCAAAACAGGGCCTTGGTTGTCAAGGCACACAACAAGACCCCTTATCAGCTGTTTAATGGAAGACCTCCCTTAATTGACTTTTTCAGACCTTTTGGGTGTCATGTTATCATCTTGAACACCATTGACAATCTTGGTAAGTTTAGTGAAAAGGGTGATGATGGATACTTTGTGGGTTATTCCTTTAACAGTAAGGGATATAGGGTCTTCAACAAGAAGACAAGCAAAATCACAGAAAATCTTCATGTGAATTTTCTTGAAGACAAACCTGAAGATGTTCAAACAGGTCCTGACTGGTTCTTTGATATAGATGTACTTTCCAAGTCCATGAATTATGTACCTGTTGTCTTGCAGAACACTAACATTTCAGGTACTCAAGAAACAATTGATGCTGAGAAGTCACCTCTGAGGTACATGAATGTACCCTCATTGTTTCCTAGTGAAGCTGATAAACAAGAAGATAATTCTGCTTCAGGAAAAGAACAGCCAATCTCATCCCCTGCTATAACTGAAGGCAGTGGAATGGCTGAAAGCAGTGGAATCCTGGATTCCCCTGCTAGAGGAATTGATTCCTCTTTCACAAAGGATCATGATGCTAATGAGACTACTGATGCAGAAAGAGAATCCCCACTCATCTCATCATCTACACCCATAAATGATGGTCCTAACATATCTAGCAGTGGAAGCAGAATCATCAGGAGTGGAGGCCCTAGTTATTCAGAGCTTCATTCTGCTCACAAGCACCCATCTTTAGGTCATGCTATCTCATTTGGAAGTTCCTTTGAGGACTTCTTTCCTAATCAAAATAGCCCCATCAATTCTGATTTGGAAGAAGATGAAACAGAAGTCATCATGCAGCCTACCTATAGAATCAATAAGGATCATCCTATCTCTCAGATCATTGGTGATCTTGAAGCTCCCAGACATACAAGGTATACAGCAAAGGAGCACAGCTTCATTGCTAACATCACCATGAAGTTCAATCATGACAACATGCAATGTTGTCTGTTTACTGCATTTTTGTCACAAGAAGAGCCAAAGAAGATTTTTCAGGCTTTAAATGACCCAAGCTGGGTTGAAGCTATGCAAGAGGAGCTCTTACAATTTGACATACAAGAGATTTGGATTCTGGTTGATTGTCCCAAATGGGCAAGGCCTATTGGGACCAAGTGGGTACTCAGGAACAAAAAGGATGAAAGGGGAATAGTTGTCAAGAACAAGGCAAGGTTAGTAGCACAAGGGTATACTCAGGAAGAAGGGATTGATTATGAAGAGGTGTTTGCTCCAGTAGCAAGGATTGAAGCTATTAGATTATTCCTTGCTTATGCCTCATTCATGGACTTCACTGTTTTCCAGATGGATGTGAAAAGTGCCTTCTTATATGGAACCATTGATGAAGAAGTCTATGTCATGCAACCACCAGGGTTTGAAGATCCAGAACATCCTAACAAAGTATACAAGGTGAAAAAGGCCATGTATGGCCTTCACCAAGCTCCCAGAGCCTGGTATGGTACTCTTTCCAAATATCTCCTAGACAATGGATTCAGCAGGGGGAAGATTGATCAGACCCTGTTTACCAAGAAACAAAAGGGTGACCTTCTGCTAGTACAAGTCTATGTGGATGACATCATTTTTGGATCAACCAACTCCATGCTTAGCAAAGAGTTTGCCAAATTGATGCAGGATAAATTTCAAATGAGTGCTATGGGAGAACTAAACTTCTTTTTGGGGTTACAAGTTCAGCAGCGGAAAGATGGGATATTTATCTCACAAGACAAATATGTAGCTGAGATTGTAAAGAAGTTTGGCATGTCTGATGGGAAGAAGGTGTCCACTCCCATGGACAAGGATCATCCATGGGGCAAGGATGGTCCTGGAAAGCCTATAGATGTCAGGAATTACAGGTCTATGATTGGGTCTCTTATGTATCTCACTGCTTCAAGACCTGACATCATGTTTGCAGTCTGCTTATGTGCAAGATACCAGGTGTCACCAACAGAGTGTCACTTATTTGCTGTGAAAAGGATTTTTAGGTATCTAAAATGTCATCCCACCTTAGGACTCTGGTATCCAAAGGAGTCACCATTTGAGCTGATAGCTTATTCAGATAGTGATTATGCTGGTGACAACAATGATAGGAAGTCTACAACAGGGGGATGCCAATTCTTGGGGAGCAGGCTTATATCTTGGCAATGTAAGAAGCAGACTATCATGGCAACATCCACAACTGAAGCTGAGTATGTAGCAGCTGCTGCATGCTGTGGTCAAGTTCTTTGGGTGCAAAATCAATTGCTTGATTATGGGTACAACTTTCTTAAAACCAAGATATTTATTGACAACAACAGCACTATTTGCATCATAAAGAACCCTGTTTTTCATAGCAAAACCAAGCACATTGAAATTAGACATCACTTTATCAGAGATTGTTTTGAAAAAGGACTGATTGTCCCTGAGAAAATTGATACAGAACTTAATGTTTCTGATCTTTTAACAAAAGCTTTTGAGGTAGGGAGGTTTCAGTATCTGGTTGCAGGTATTGGAATGGTTACTCCTTAAAATCTGATGTCTATTTTGTCATGTGTAATCAGGGTTTCTTCACTGCTGTTGTTGTATAATTGTTAGTCAATTTTACCATTTCTTTCATTCCACTGCTTTTTAACACTGATTCCCCTGCCTGGGGTTCATTCCCCTGCCAAGAGGATTTTTCTCTTAAGCAGGGTGTGTTCTGTTTACAAAAGTGGTTTTATGTGGTTTTAGACTAACAATGCAGAGGTTCCTATGGTGCATACTATTCTTGTTGGTGAATCAGGTATATACTCTATGATTCAGGGGAGGTTAGGTCAAACCTTTAGGATTCAGGGTATTCTTAGGATACTCATATATGATTCTAGATCATATCCATTGGTGAGTGGGGGTTCAGGGTAATGATGACTTGCTGCACAGCTTGTCTGAACTCTGAAACCTTGAGGCACTGTAGTGTGTGTTTACATTTCTTTATTCAAGCAGCTTGCTGTTCAAAATACAGATGTGTGGCACACATTGCCAAGACTAACTGACCATAGGTAAGGGACAAGGTTGGGATGGTGACTGGGGTATGCATGATTTCTTGGGATTACCTGGTGTAGGGGGACTTATGTATTAACTTTTTGTATTGGGACCATTGCTGAATAGAGGACTCTTGAGATTCTATGTATCTATCTTGTGTATACAAGTGTGTGCATTAGAGCAGAGCTAGTTAGCATTAGTCCTTCCATGAATAGTTTAATACCCCTAGGAAAGTTTCCCCTGCTTTTATCTTATTCCCCTGCCTTCACAACATTCCCCTGTTTGACCATTGACCGACAATACCGTTACCCTGTTCATAGCCGTTGGGCCTGCTTGCTTCAATTTTGGTTAGGGAATATTTTATTCTTTTTAAAAGATATTTAAGGCGCTTTCTTCGTTGATTGGTAATCTTTTCCTTCTATTTCAAATATATTAATTTTTTATCAAGATTTATCCTTGATATTTTTGCAATTTGAAAATTTTGGTCCAATCACAGCCCTTCAATTTGTCTATATAAACTTAATTCCCTTTACCAGTAGGTCCACAAATCTCTCTCGACCTAATCCCACTTACCTCCCATCTCTATAAACCTCTAAACTATTTTCCAAATTCATCATGACCCTTAAAATTGCTCCTAATCATAACCAAATTGCTTTACTTCATGATGAACCAGCCGAGTTTGCTGAGGCTGTGGCCTTTCTAAAGTCTTCGTACTTCAGAGTGGCCCTTCTCATCAATCCTCGCATTTATACCTCACACATTCAACAGTTCTGGTCTAAAGCCATGACCAAAACAGTGAATGGAGAGGTCATAATTCAAAGCACAGTTGATGGTCATTCCAAGGTAATCACACTTGCCTCCATCAGGGTGAATCTCCTCCTTGATGATGAGGATGGAATAACCAACTTTTCTGAGGCTGAAATTTTTGAAGGTCTTGATAAATTGGGGTATAAACTTTCTGAAAATCAAAAATTAAAGTTTGCTAAAGGCCAGTTTGCCCCTCATTGGAAATTTTTGATTCATACTATTATGCAACGTTTGTCACCCAAAACCACTGCTTTTAATGAGGTTGGTAGTGAGATAGCTTCTGCCCTGATCTGCTTTGCAACAGGAAGGAAGTATTGTTTTTCTCAAATGATTTTTAAAGGCATGGTTAAAAATGTTTCAAGCACCTCAAAGTTTTGTATGTATCCAAGGTTTATAGAAGTTTTGCTGAATATGAGTGATCATGGTCCCATTACACACAGAAACTATTTTTCAGCAACCAAACACACAACCAAACTTTTCACCACATTACTTGCACCATCACCTTTGTTCTCTGGCAGAAACATTCCATTCACTTCAATTATGCTAGACCAAATCAGACGGGAAGAAGCCAAAAATCAAACAGCCATAAATCAACCTGCTGAATCCCCTGCCAAGAACCTACCACCTGCTGATCCACAACAAGAAAGGCGTTCAAAATCCAGGTTTGCTAGGTCTCCCTTGCCTGGTGAATCTTCACAAGCAGCAGAAAGGAGAGTCTCCAAGAGTTTGGAGCAACCTGGGGGTTTGGCTGCCACTACTGTCTCATCCTCAAGGGGTGAGCAGGATAGTGACACCATCAATAAGTCCTCTCCCCCACTCCATGATATCCAACAAGGGGAGAAATTCCCTTCTAGGATTGAGAGCAGTATGAAACCTTTGACAAATCTGGAATTGACGAAAATGTGCATGAGTCTGAAAAGGCAGAATGCACAACTAGTACAAGATGTCAAAAAGCAAGGTCTGGTTATCTCTCACCTGGAAACCAGACTTGCTACTCTTGAGGGGAGGAGAAAACCCAGACTGATTCTTTCCACAGATGAGGATGCTTCCAAAGGGGAGGAAATTCCACACACAGAAGGATCTACTGAGTATTATTCATATCCTGGTGGGGAGCATGGAAAGATAACAAGGGCTAAGAAAGGAATGGAGAGAGAAAGTGCTGATAAGGGAAGTGACAAGGGGAGTGCAACCAAAGATATTGCTCAAACATTGCTCACCATGGGCAATCAAGAAGAAGCCCCTGCTTCAAAAGTTTCCCCTGCCATTGCTGATCCCACTGCTGTAAGTTTATCCCCTGCTAAGAACATTACTCAAACATTTGTTAGGAAGAACAGAAAGCAACCAGCTCAGAAGGGGATAACAATCAAAGAACCTGCATCTAAAGCAAAACCAGCACCAGCAGTGGATCCAAAAGACAAAGGAAAAGGAATCATGGTGCAACAGCCCAAGAGAAAATACAAGCATCTGACTCCTGAACAGCAGAAGGTCCAAGAAGCACATGATGCACAAGTAGCTCTCAGGCTACAACAAGAGGAAATGGATATGCAGGATCAAAGGATGGAGAAGATGAGGCCCAAAGATATGCTAAAACAGGTTGAGATTATGCATAGGGAACTAGATGACAGGGTACCTCATGTTGGAGAGTTTCTTGATCAATGGGAGAAGGAGTTGAAAAATGCTCCTTTGGAAGACAGGTATGAGTTGACTTGCCTTGTTTACAAATATCAAACTGAATATCTGGAAAGAAGGGCAATGCAAATTCAGAGTGAGAAGTATCGAACGTCAGAGAAAGGGCAACTTGATCACTACAAAGTTCTGCTTAAAAGGCATAGAAAGTGGAAGGATGGTGACTTCAGAGATATGAGCTTTGAAGCCATAAAGAGAGCAGTCAGACCAGTTCTAAAGTTGTATGATGTGGAGGATTGGATGACTATCAACACTCCTGAGGAAGCTGAGTATCTTAGGAGACAAAGTGAAGTGCTACAGAAAGCTAGAGCAACAAAGAAAAGAAAAGCTGGAGAGACTACACAAGCAGGTGCATCATCCCAAACAGGGGCATCGCACCAAGCAGGTGAAAGTTTTCCAGAAGTACTTGAGAAGTCTGTACTTAATGCACAAAGAGCAGCAAAGAGACTCAAGAGAATGGAGCAAGTGGGCATAATCACTAAAGAGTCTCAAGGGCCATCAAATGATGAAATTGATAAACAGCTGATTTTGCAGGAAAATGATGAAATCTCACCTAGTGAACTTGGAAAGAAGTTTGCTATTATAGAGTATGCTGTTTATGAGCACAAAGGGAGAACTTGGTGGAAGCTTACAAGGGCTGACAATACAGCACAGACATTTCTAAGTCTAGATGTCATGTTTCAAATTTTGGATAGTGAAGACTTAGAAGATCTGTGGAAAATATTGAAGAAAACGTTTGCTGCAAAACCTCCTACCATGGATGGTGTGGAGAAGGATTGGGTAATCTGGGAGTGCATGCATAGAATGTATGAACATGAATTATTTGATCCTCTATTTGATGCAGTGAATAAAGGAGATTTGGTGTATTGGAAGCTATTTACAAATTCTGGGGTTTATGAGGTAGTAATGGAAGGTGTGAGTGTTTATTTACTCAATCATAGGTATTATCCCTTCTCTCAGGAAACCTTGAAGAAGTTAGCACATGCTAAGTTAATTGTTGATGCCAAAAAGCCTGTTGCTTATGATCTGGTAAGAATGGTTCATAGTCAGATTTGGCCAGAGAGTTTGTAAGCATCCTCATCAACTAGCATTTATTCAGAAACTTGTCTTTTAGGGGAAAGCACAAGTTTAGGGGAGGATTGTTGGGAATAAATCTATGCTTACTTGTTTCCCCTGCTAGTTGATTATTCATACCCCTGCTAGAGTAAGTTCCCCCTGCTAAATAACAAAGGCAGGGGGATCCGTTCCCCTGCTGGAGTCAAAGGCCCTGCCGTCAAGATAAACATGGAATAGATTTTTACGCGTTTCAGTTATTATTCCTTAATACTTTCCATAGTTTGTTAGTAGTGATCTTGTACGTGGGTCCTTGTATCTATAAAAGGACTCACTAGGTTAGCATGCAAAGTGTGTCTTTCTCATTTCGTTTTTCATTATTATTACTTTAAGGTTTTGTAAACCCTAATACCACTTTGGGTATTCGTATATCTTTGATATATTAAAGTTCAACGTTTGAATCTCATTTGTTCTTGTGCTAAACATTACATTCCGCATCTTGTTTAGTTACTTTGCTTTGCAAAGTTTCTCTAGTGTTAGATTGAATTCTTTCTCTCTATCACAACCCTTAAACAAGCTATTAAGGTTTAAGATCTGACTTTGAGATCAACAGAAAATGCCAAAATAGTCCTTCAAGAATCACAAAATAGCAAGAAATACCCCTGAAAATACTTTGGAAAAGTATTTGGGGCAAAAGTGTGAAAATGAAAAGTTTGAATACAAAGGGAATCCGGATTTAGGCTATTATTTACAAAGTGGAAAGAATTTAAGAGGTAAAGGACAAAACATGGCAGACAAAGATTGTTACCTAGTCCAGTGAGTGGGTGACACCTGTCCCACTCACACTCTCCACCAATCACATTACACCATTCATCCATGTCACACCCCACTTAACCCTGTTTATATTAAACTAATCTTGGCGCCATTAACAAGTTTTTAAACTTAATCCAAACCAAAAATGGATTAAACAATGCACTATTCACCTCAAGAACACAATTAGGTATTCTTAATTATGTTGTAATTAGACCCTAAGATTATCCAGATCCATGATTAAGCATCCCTTAATCATAACCCAACACCAAAAACACATGCTACATCACCAAGGAACCCCACATGAGATTCCCATACTACACCTTTGAGCTAACTGCCAAATTTTGGACAGTCATCCAACGTCCAAGGATCCAGCTTACATTTTAAGCTTAA
Organism: Glebionis coronaria; assembly: GCA_025667525.1. NCBI lineage: Eukaryota > Viridiplantae > Streptophyta > Magnoliopsida > Asterales > Asteraceae > Glebionis > Glebionis coronaria. The sequence goes on from CM046878.1 coordinate 309,822,640, forward strand.
TACAAGCCATTATATCAACTTTTCACTTGCCAGCTACCACAAGACAACAAAAATCAGTCACATGATTCTCCAAGAGTTCAAACTTCAAAGGGAAAATTTGGAACTTCATTAGCTAGGGTTTACGTTTTTTTAGCTTTCCTAGATAACTTGTAGCCTATATAAAGGCCTTAGGGTGCAACATTTGCACTTTGCTCTTGAATTTTCCATGGTTCACTTTTCTATAAATCATATATTCAATCTTAATGAAATGTGTTTGAAATTGTGAAGAAAACTCAAGTGCCATCCTTTGTTTCTGCTTATTATTGTTACTTGTTTGCTATTCTTAAATCTCAAAACCTGTTTTCAAGGAGTGTGCAAAAGTTTGCACATTTTCCTTCAAGCTTGATATTTTGCTAAGTTCTTGGTCTATCTTGGAATTCTTGGGCTATAGGGCTGATCATAGCATCCTGATATTGTGTTATCAAGGTGTGGTGAAGCTTATAACTTGGGGATAATCAAGTGTAGAGAACAAGAGTTGCATTAATCAAGGCTTTTCACTTTTCTGATTTTACTATTTTGCTTCTAACCTTGTTGAATCTTAGCAGGCTTTGTTGTGGAAGCTTGTACTTGTTCTTGCTAGTACATAAGCTCAAAGATTCGTGGGTGTGGATGTACATCCATGAGGTACACACCCTTAATCTCAAAATCTGATAAAATATTGGATATTTGTGATATTTGAGTGTTGCTTGTGTTCTTGTGAATTTTGTGGCTTAATCTTGTTCTAATCTGTTTATCTCATCTGTTGTTGTGTTGATTTGGGCTTGTGTAACCTTGGAATCCATTTTTGCTTTGAAAATCTTGATTTGAAAAGTTAAAAGGGTGTTTGGGATTACCTGTCTTGAATCATAACTTGTTATTGTGTGGTTGGAAGTTTGTGTTTGTGCTTTGTATCTGATAAACACTTGGTTGAGTGCATTTTGCTGCAAGTTATTAGGTTTGAAACCTCAAATCATACATTGTGCTATAACTACTTGATTTTAACTGTTTTTGACCTAAGATTTTGGGAAAATCTAGAATTTATGCATGCTTAGGGTTAAAAGTTGTTAAAACTTCATTAATATATCATATGTGATAGATTTGAGTGGTTGAATCTGGCTTGTTGGTCAATTGCATCAGCAAAAGTGAAAACTGCATGTTCTTGTGTTCATCAGTAACTTTAAGTGCTTGAATCTTGCTTAATACTTTGAATCAGTGCATGAAACCTGTTTAGACTTGCTTATTTAAGTTTAATATTGCTTGTGTATGCATTTGGTTAAGTTTGGCTGGCTGAATTGTGCTATAAGTGCTTATTGAACCTCAACTGCTTAAGTGTTCATGTCTGTGTCAGATCTGGTGATTGATTGATTAAACTGTACTAATTGGCTGTTGTTGATTGTGATTTCTTTGTGTGTATTGACTCCTTATGATCCACTGATCATTTGGGTGCCTTTGTGAAACTTGAATCTCCAAAAAAGTCACTAAAGACAAAAAAGTCAACAAGTCAAGCAGTGGAAAAAGTTTCCACTGCTCAACACCCAAAACTAGCCCATGCTAGTACAATTTTTCAGTTTGCTTATCAATAAGCCATTTTCGCTTATCCAGACCTGCAACAACTTTTTTTTTGTGATAGATCTTCATTATTTGACCCATTTGATTGAACTGGAGCTTATTGGACTTTGACTTTGACTTTTTGCTAGAAAACCAACTTATTTGACTTTTCATAAGTGCTTACTTGCTTTTTCCAGCTTATTGAGTCAACTTATTTGAAAACTTTTTGTTGATTAAGCTTAGTTAAGTGATTTAAAAGCTTTTGCAATTTGAATCAGCTCTTGGGATAGCCTAAAACTAAAAAACGACTATTTTGTCGTTTTCTGTAGATTGCTTTTTGCATTTTCAGGCTTATTCCTTTGGCTTATTTCAAATTTCTTTTTACAAAAGTCTTAATTAGGTCAAGAGAAGCTTGTGTGTTTAATTTCAGCTTATGGCATCAACTTATGGCTTAATGGGCCAAAAAGCCCATTAAGAATAAGCTGTTGGTAATAAGTTAGCTTATATCACATTTTCAGCTCTTGGGCCTTTGGAAAAAGTTGTTCAGAATCAAATTTTGAGTCAAGTAGTGGTTTTTGGGCTAATTTGGGCCACTTTTTCTTATTGGGCCAATTCTAAGCCCATTAAAGGACTGTTTGGACTTTAGCCCATTTTCTAGGCCCAATAAGGACTTCATTTCTATGTTACCTAGGTTAAATTAAGCTAGTTTGTAAGTTTTTAGAATTTTTTATAAATTTTGGATTTTTAATATTATTTTATCATTATTTTATTATTAAAAATTAAAATTTAGATTTTTCAAGTTTTTACATTTTTCTTAGGTTAAATACATAAAGTTAGGAATTTTACAACTTTTAGAATATTTTTATTGTTCTTAGATTAATTTTTATAATTATTTTAAGTTTTAATAGTTTTAAATTATTTTTAAATAGTTTTAATTAATTTTAAAATTTTCAAAAATAGTTTTAAATTAAGTTAGGGTATTTTAGAGGTTTACAAAGTGATAAAACTTATTTTGGGCTTTTTGTTAATTAAATTGATTTTTAGGGCTTTAATTAGCATTAAAAAATCATTATTTAATTAAATAAAAGGTTTGAGTGATTTTTGATTTTTTGTAAACTCTATTTACATTATTTAGGATTTTTTGCAAGTTTTTAGGAATTTTTAGGATAAATTTTAAATTTGGTACTTTTACGGTTTTACGTATACGACCCTTTCGTCTTAGTATAATCCGTCATCATAACCGTCATTCTCTTCTTATCTCATTTCTATTTTCTTTCTCATAATCATATAATCACAAAGTTAATCATTTCATTACACACACACCAAGCCTCCTTGAGAACGATCCCCACTTTGGGTCATTTGTGCACGAGTTTCCTAAATCGTCGTACTTACCACTATTTTACCTCCTTTTCCTAAAGGTGTGTAAAAACCGCTACATCAGTGTCTATAACGATACTTTAACCAAAATGTAAAATAATTAAAATTTACAAAAAAATCCCATTATTAAAACCAAAGTTTGTAAAATGTGTTAACCAAAGCTATAAAAATTGAAAAATAATAACTCGATATGATCAAAAAACACCAAATACTACTTTTCCCCTATGCAAATGTTGAATAAGCGTAAAACTCAGAACTTTACCACATTTGTACATGTTGCAAAATCCTTAAAAATCGTATAGCATATTGTTTCATTCATGTTTGTTAAAAAACATTATGTTGCATACCAACATTTTGCCTAAACTATCTCAATAAGATAAAAACATTTTGTACATATAATATAAATGAAGAAACTTTTATAGTAAATGAAGAACAAAATAATTCAACTGAAAAAAATTATTAAACTCTTATAATTTTATTAAACAGACTAAGGATTTTAATCCCAATAAAAGTATTACAATTAAATAAACACATCAAATTCTTCGTCCATTTAGAAATCTTCATCAATGCAAATTGTTTGAACGATTTTGGAAGCTGGAGGGTAATATAACACGTTCACCAACCATTTGCAAACCGTTCTATTTTTCAGCAACTTCTTTTGGGACATCATCATCAATCACAATGACATCTTCCCATCTACATTCATTGACGTTGTCTTCACGATTTCGTTGTCTTATTGAAATTGCATAATCATTAGGGACGTTATTTGCAAGATTGAATATCATAGAATTGTTAGCCATTGTATTACTATAGCAGGTTTTCAGATATAGTATGAGATGATAGTGATTAAAATGTATGTCACGCGTTTATTGTAAAACATGTATTTAATTTTAGAATATTAAATACGCGTTTTCAAGAACGTACGCATATTTAAAAATAATAATAATAATATAAAACTAGACACTTATATGATCGGTTTGTTTAAAAAAAAAGGGAATGTGGGCTTAGGGCCCGTTTTTGAAAGAAAAAAAAAGTAAAATACGGGGGAAACCCCTTTTCACAAAAGCAGTAATCAAAAAAAAAAAAGAGAAACACCTAGGGTTCCTAGCAGCCGCCACTATTCCGGCCAATCTCCGGCCGCCATCACCACCACCCCACTACGACTACACCACCCCCACGAGCATCATCTCCTCAACCACGGATCATCTTCGTGGTCAACCACCATCACCAAACCATCATCACAGCCGTGAGCCATGGCTGCCACCTCAGAATGCCAACACCACCATGGCCAGCATGATGTGATCGCGTGTAAAGACCAAATACTGTAGTCAGTGCGTATAAAGGGGTGTTTGTTTCGTGGGTACAACCATCAGACAGGGGTGTTTGTTTCGTGGGTACAACCATCAGACAAGGGTGTTTGTTTTCATGGGTACAGCCAGCAGAATAGGGGGCGTTTGGTTCAGCAGCCCAGCAGGGTGTGTTTGGGTCAGCAACAAAAGAAAACGGGGAGAGTTGTGGTTGTTTGGTGACCTCAGCCTTGCCCAGCCGTGAACCACACAGGGGCGGCTCAGGCTGTGATCGACCCAACACTGTCAAACAAACCCAAACGGACTGTTTAAGAAATAAGGGTGCGTTTGGTTACTTTAGCAGTGGGAAAAACATATAGAAAGCAGTGGGAAGTTTAGACAAAAATATAGTAAGTTTTAAAACGAAATTAGTGACAGTTTTGCGACAGAACTTTCTGTTGCAGGACTGTTTATTGTCAGTTTTGTAATTTCAGCTTTTAGTGACAGGTTTTAGCGACAGTTTTTCTGTCGTAAATTTCATATAGGCAGATTTAATATAGTTTGTGGAATTGTTTTAGTGCGACCGAGAAGGGATGTCTCGGTAGGCTCGGGATACAGTTGATACTTATAAAACCAAGATTTTTATATTATACCTTTTTATTAATTGTTTTATAAATATTTTAAATTATATTTTAAATGAGTTAAATTAAAATAGTTTTTAATATTTTAAAAGGGTATAGTTTTATTATATGAATTAAATGATTTTGAAAACTTTATAAGTTAGAAAACCTCATATTAATTACGAGTCACTTATTATAGTATTAATATCATGTCAGAATACGTTCGTACCGTAATTATTATTAGGTCATTAATATTGAAAGAACTATTATAAATTCAAATTCATCAGCTAATATACATACAAATTTCTAGAAATAAAATAAATATATGAAAAGCCAATAAGATCAGTAAATTAAATAAACGAATATCAGTTTACTTATTCGCGTCCATTATTTATGTAGTATCCGTGAAGTCGGAGTAGATCCTTCAACTTTCATTCTTATTTCATTACTGGACACGAGGTACGGATTTCCGTCCTTTCAGTAGGGACTTTCTTTCTATGCATGATTAGGATTCCCCGTCTTCAGCCAAATGTTTTCCCCAGTATATGTTTAAGTTTATCAGTAATCATGTTAATAACTAAATAAATTGCCTGAGCATTATATACAAGCACGACCAGTTTATGTACTAGTTACGGAGGTATCGTAACCACGGCACTAGAGGCACCGGTGTCGTGACTCACATGCAGGAGAGTGATATCTTGCATCGTCCCACTCAGCTCAGCTTGGCCATTTTATCGGTATTATTAGTGGGGCGTATGGATGCATCCTAGGCTTATATGTGTTACAAGTTATCAGGGTGAATGTGGTGTGTGCTCTACATCCTTCACATTGGAGCTGATCCCTCCACCCAGCACAGTAATTAGAGGTCACCCCTCTACAGTTATTTAGAGGTCACCCCTCTACAGCATGACGAGGTCACCCCTCCAGTTATTCATGCACGGTTGTTACAGCACGTGACCTATATAAGCTCTGGCAATTAAAATACAGTGAATGCATGTGTTCAGATTTAATAGTTAATAATTCAGTTTCAGTATTTATAAACCAGGTTTCTCAGATTTTATACAGGGTACTACTACATGTTACATATCAGTCTCATAGCTTCATTGTTTGTCATTTATTCCATTTTCTTTCAGTACATTCTTATCATGCCTTATATCCGTTCACTGAGCGTTATGCTCAGCCGTAGTTCCCTTTCATGTTCTAACGGCAGGTACCCCAGGACGCTCTTAGGATTCTGAGAGCATGAGAACTTGGATGGATGCTATCCAGACTTCTTATTTTATGTTCTTACATTATTCTGCTTAATTGGACATTGTTTAGTCCTTTCCTTCAGTATTTTATTTTTCATGTTTTGAGCTTAGGTTGGATTACCGATGTTTGATTCCGGTATTTCCGTTATGGTCGGTTAATGTTTTAGGACATTTACCTTATGCTTTGATGACACGCCATAAATACACGTAACGGTCCACTTATCCAAGTGGGGTGTTACAATTATGGTATCAGAGCGTAAGGTTCGACCTGTAGGCTCTAAAACTTGACCTGTGACTAGTGGGTAGTCACCAGGAACTTCCCAGATTTTGGCGTTGTTATCTTCATGTTTCTCATGCATTAACAGTCAGTTTTCTTCAGTTATCTGTCGGTTTCTTAAAGTTTTTGACTAAGTAAAAGGTTGTTACAGGACTGGCCATATTTAGTCGCATGTGCTTTTCTGCGAATTTTCGTTTTGGTGAACCGACCCATAGGCGTTCATCCTTGCCCGTTCAGATTTTGCATTGGTAAACCGAACCATAGGCGTTTACCCTTACTCATGTCAGATTCATGTTTTCAGTCAAATATTAATTAGTGAACCAGCCATAACCGTTCACCATTATTCAGGTCAAATTTCATGCTTTTCAATCAAATGCTATTTTGAACCGATCCATAGTTATTCACCTTTGTCATATCATGACATTTCATAAAATTTTGACAAGTATGGTTTGAACTACAGCCAACCATATTTAGTCTCAGATTGTAAATTTCTATACATGACAGTTCTCATACATTTTGACAAGTACGGATCGAAACAGAATCGCCCATACTTAGTCACATGCTTCCTCCTATGAATACTGTGGATTAAACCATAACTATCCACATCAGTTGATGTTAAACCTCAGTTGATTATTCTTCTATGTTCTTTGAACCAGTCAAGTTTATACTCTCACGTGAATGTCGTTTTCATGCTGACTAGGTTCATGTCTCCTTATGAGGATTATGTTTTCAGCAAGGTGATGATGTTTTCATGCTAAGATACAGAAGGGGTTACAGTTAAATCCTGTTTTCTTAATAATCAGGTTTGATCTTCATCAGTCATGTCTTCATGCTGACCATTGTTGAAATTCTGTTTAATCATATTCTTGAAACTCTATACAACCAGCATTAAGTCTATGCAGAAATTATCAGCCTATCATGATTAACCATTTCAGTTCAGTTTGGTAACCAGTTAAATCAATTTAATCCTTGATCATGTCACACAAGTGACACCAGTATTGATCATTCCATAAAATTTCCACCAGTGCCCCGTATAGTCTTCCATATGTACCCCATATACAGTGTCTCAGTTATACTCCATGTACAGTGATTCATGTGTACTCCACGTACATTGTCTCAGATATGCTTCATGTGCAATATTCATTTTGTACTTCATGTACAGTAGTCCATGTATAGACCAGGTACCCTACTCCATGGATATTGCTAATCGATCCTCAATCATCTAATGCGTTTCCACTTGTCGATATTCTACCTGATGTTGATGCTGCTCGTGAGTTGAAGATTTTACCAGATGCTGATGCTGCGAACACTTTGAAGACCTCAAAATGGTTGATGCTGCTGATACTTTGGAGATTTCTCAAGATGCTGATGCTGATGCTGTTATACTATAAAGACACTGCAGAGCAAGGACGAAAACTATAAATTTGAAATTTCTGACAAGAATAAATTTTAACCATCAGACACTGCCATTCTATTCCATGCCTTACTTCCTCAGTTAGCTGTCGCACGTTACTCAGCTAAGCGTTCATTCAGAAGAGTGGGAACCGGAACTCAGCCGGTCACTCAGCAGAATAGTTACATGAATCACGGTCATGATAATGACCGTCATAAATTGACAGACAAAAGCAGTAGTGACAACCACCGTGATTATAATTAACCAGTCAGTAACCATCGAAACTCCGGAACGGACGTGACCAGAAATACAGAGGTCAGTAGTCTAATCGGTCCGCTAATCCTAGTAGTTACCAAAATTTTCAGCCTTGTCCATATTCACCCACTAGAACCTATATCAAAACACCAGTCAGGACATGGGTCTCAGGTATCATTTCGGAAGACACACATCATGACACCAGTCATGGTACACGTCATACGAATATCTTCTCAAAGTACGAGTTATAACTCATAACTCCGTATGTTTACTAAACCATGCCCTCAGAAATTCAGTGTATCCTCCAAAGGAGTTTACCTATTTTGTCATGCCATGCATAAATCAGACCATTAAAAATTCAGCTACCACCACTAGAGTATTATTCAGGCTAGACACGCAGTATTCATTCGGTGAGGTTACAGACGAACACATTCAGTGAAAAAAATCGCCATGTTTACTTCACATGTTCCTATGCCAGCTTTATTTTGAATCAGGTAGTTACCTGTCTCTCAGCCAGAAAAGACTCCACAGTACCACCCATGTTTATTAAGGTGATTCCTTTCAGTTAACGACAAGATCCGTCTTACTAAATCCCAAATATATTCATTATACTTTCTGTCAGAAAAATCAGTATAAATTATTTCTGCCTTACAAGCGCGTGACTTATCAGTCCATAGCTATGAAGACTTTTAGCTACCAGTTATATATTCACTTCTAAAATTCCTCAAATCCATGATCAACATATTATACTAAAGTTTCCAGATGTAATTCCGGAAGGTTTTTCCAGAAATTCATTCCTGACCACAAGACATAATTTAACATCGAGTTAGTCTCAAGAACGGAACCTGTTTTCAAAACTCTTTATTGCAAGGCTTCAGCTAAGTTAAAGAGTTGCAGCATTTGTTGCAAAAGTTACCAGAACGAGGCCTTATTCGCCCTAGTGCACCACCAGGAAGTGCACCATTTATGTCTATCAGGAAGAAGGCCGGTATCATGAGATCATGTATCGACCACTAAATTTTTTGACAAGATCACCATTCTTAATCAATGTTCATTCCACGAATAGCAGGATTATCTGATATGCTACAACGTCTTATATATTTTCCAGAACAATTCACGATCATGCCACCATCAGTGGTGAGAGAAGGAACATGATGTTTTCTAGACTGCTGATGCACATGTTATAGTCTCTTTAAAACGTTGATTTATATTTGTGAGCTCCCAAATGCTCCAGCTATAGTATGAAATTTGTGAATAAAAATTTTCCCATGAATTCTCAGACAAAATCGTCAATATATTCATTGATAACATTCTGATCTGCTAATTCTAGAGAAGAACACGAGAATCATCTTCTCGCAGTTGTACAGAATCTTCAATAGGAGTAATTTTTATACACAACTTTCCAGATATAAATTTCACTTGAATAAAGTGGCATTTTTTAGCCACCCTATTTCAGGAGAAAGAACTTTCAGACTATCCTATGAAGGTGAAGGCCATCACCTGATGGTCCCGACCGACACCTGTGAACGAAGTACAAAATTTCTAGAACTCAGGAAACTACTACCGCAGAAATTCTTGACAGTTCTCACGATCAACCTTCCAAGACTAAGCTTACGCATAAGAAGGGTAGTTACACTGAATTATGTATTCAACCAGATTTCCACCAGAATGTCCCATAATCCCAGGAAAAATTGTGATAGAAGCAGTATCACACATTGATGCAACTATGTTCATATCTTGATGCCTGACATACCGCAGGTTCAAGATAGAACGCCGTCATGCTAGTGAGTACTACAATCCTTTGAAATTTCTGAGCAGAAATGAGACAAAATTCCATGAAATTGTTATCATTTTACCACAGACTCAGAAAAAGTATAATACTATATAAGTCATTCTCGGCCATGTAAACAACCTGCGCGTTTTCTTTCATCCGAAAGGATTACGCAGTAGTGAACCTGCAGAAAATTTAGCAGTAAATTGTACGAATTCAAGGTATTCCATCGACAAACATATCAGACAGAATTCATGTTCACGATCACGTGTATGTTTACGTTCACTTACGTTCACGTTTATTTTCACTTTCACGTTTACGTCTCATTCACAGTAAGATGTTGTTTTAGTTCATGTTTTGTGCTATCTCATGATTTAAGTTTACGTTAGCGTTCATAACATTGCTCACGTTCAAGTTCGTGTTCCATCTCGCGATACGCGTTTCACAGTTTATTACCGAATACGGTTACAGGCAGCTTGAGAAACCAGACCCAAGTTTAGCACAACTTTTCCATAATCAGGCATACATTTCACATCTCAGGCCGTATCGTTTGGCATTCCCTCCTCAGTCAGCATACGTTTATGACATGTTCTAGTATCACGTTCACAGTATGTTTCACGTATCTCATTCATGATATATATTCCATGCTCAGCGTTCCTCATATAGTCATGAACCACGCTCACAATTTCTCACGTAGCACGTTGAAAATTGTTCACATAGTTCGTCCCTATATACTTTCAGCAGCTTGCTCAGATATATGAATGTTATCTTTCAGGATATTTATACGTACCGTTTCATGCATCCTACATGCTATAGCTTATTCATTCTATCACATTCAGAAAATCCATCTTAAGTATGGAACCAGAAACTATTCAGCATCATCAGGACAAGATCATCAGGACCAAGATTTTCATTGTCTTTAGACCTTTGAAGGAATCGTTTCGAGCGGGAAGCCACTCGAACCGGAGGAGTCCATCCGGACCTCTCGTCATTTCCTTCAATAATTCAGTTAAATCCTTTCAGTCAAGTCATATTCCATGTTTCTCTTCAGCCATGTCACGTTACATGATCATTTTAGTCATGTCAGGTTTAAACCTATCAGCAGCATTATGTCTTAATTAGAAGACAAATTATCCTTCAACTTATTTGTCTTTTCAGTTTATGTGTTCTTTCAGTTCTTATAATTCATCAGCTTATTACCTTTAATTCGAGGACGAATTTCTCCTTTTTAGAGGGGAAGTATTGTAAAACCCAGTACAATCGTATCTTTAATTCGGGGACGAATTATTCTTTTTTAGGGGGGAAGAATTGTAAAACATGTATTTAATTTTAGAATATTAAATACGCGTTTTCAAGAACGTACGCATATTTAAAAATAATAATAATAATATAAAACTAGACACTTATATGATCGGTTTGTTTAAAAAAAAGGGAATGTGGGCTTAGGGCCCGTTTTTGAAAGAAAAAAAAAGTAAAATACGGGGGAAACCCCTTTTCACAAAAGCAGTAATAAAAAAAAAAGAGAAACACCTAGGGTTCCTAGCAGCCGCCACTATTCCGGCCAATCTCCGGCCGCCATCACCACCACCCCACTACGACTACACCACCCCCACGAGCATCATCTCCTCAACCATGGATCATCTTCGTGGTCAACCACCATCACCAAACCATCATCACAGCCGTGAGCCATGGCTGCCACCTCAGAACGCCAACACCACCATGGCCAGCATGATGCGATCGCGTGTAAAGACCAAATACTGTAGTCAGTGCGTATAAAGGGGTGTTTGTTTCGTGGGTACAACCATCAGACAGGGGTGTTTGTTTCGTGGGTACAACCATCAGACAAGGGTGTTTGTTTTCATGGGTACAGCCAGCAGAATAGGGGGCGTTTGGTTCAGCAGCCCAGCAGGGTGTGTTTGGGTCAGCAGCAAAAGAAAACGGGGAGAGTTGTGGTTGTTTGGTGACCCCAGCCTTGCCCAGCCGTGAACCACACAGGGGCGGCTTAGGCTGTGATCGACCCAACACTGTCAAACAAACCCAAACGGACTGTTTAAGAAATAAGGGTGCGTTTGGTTACTTTAGCAGTGGGAAAAACATATAGAAAGCAGTGGGAAGTTTAGACAAAAATATAGTAAGTTTTAAAACGAAATTAGTGACAGTTTTGCGACAGAACTTTCTGTTGCAGGACTGTTTATTGTCAGTTTTGTAATTTCAGCTTTTAGTGACAGGTTTTAGCGACAGTTTTTCTGTCATAAATTTCATATAGGCCGATTTAATATAGTTTGTGGAATTGTTTTAGTGCGACCGAGAAGGGATGTCTCGGTAGGCTCGGGATCTTCGTGGTCAACCACCATCACCAAACCATCATCACAGCCGTGAGCCATGGCTGCCACCTCAGAACGCCAACACCACCATGGCCAGCATGATGCGATCGCGTGTAAAGACCAAATACTGTAGTCAGTGCGTATAAAGGGGTGTTTGTTTCGTGGGTACAACCATCAGACAGGGGTGTTTGTTTCGTGGGTACAACCATCAGACAAGGGTGTTTGTTTTCATGGGTACAGCCAGCAGAATAGGGGGCGTTTGGTTCAGCAGCCCAGCAGGGTGTGTTTGGGTCAGCAGCAAAAGAAAACGGGGAGAGTTGTGGTTGTTTGGTGACCTCAGCCTTGCCCAGCCGTGAACCACACAGGGGCGGCTCAGGCTGTGATCGACCCAACACTGTCAAACAAACCCAAACGGACTGTTTAAGAAATAAGGGTGCGTTTGGTTACTTTAGCAGTGGGAAAAACATATAGAAAGCAGTGGGAAGTTTAGACAAAAATATAGTAAGTTTTAAAACGAAATTAGTGACAGTTTTGCGACAGAACTTTCTGTTGCAGGACTGTTTATTGTCAGTTTTGTAATTTCAGCTTTTAGTGACAGGTTTTAGCGACAGTTTTTCTGTCGTAAATTTCATATAGGCAGATTTAATATAGTTTGTGGAATTGTTTTAGTGCAACCGAGAAGGGATGTCTCGGTAGGCTCGGGATACAGTTGATACTTATAAAACAAAGATTTTTATATTATACCTTTTTATTAATTGTTTTATAAATATTTTAAACTATATTTTGAATGAGTTAAATTAAAATAGTTTTTAATATTTTAAAAGGGTATAGTTTTATTATATGAATTAAATGATTTTGAAAACTTTATAAGTTAGAAAACCTCATATTAATTACGAGTCACTTATTATAGTATTAATATCATGTCAGAATACGTTCGTACCGTAATTATTATTAGGTCATTAATATTGAAAGAACTATTATAAATTCAAATTCATCAGCTAATATACATACAAATTTCTAGAAATAAAATAAATATATGAAAAGCCAATAAGATCAGTAAATTAAATAAACGAATATCAGTTTACTTATTCGCGTCCATTATTTATGTAGTATCCGTGAAGTCGGAGTAGATCCTTCAGCTTTCATTCTTATTTCATTACTGGACACGAGGTACGGATTTCCGTCCTTTCAGTAGGGACTTTCTTTCTATGCATGATTAGGATTCCCCGTCTTCAGCCAAATGTTTTCCCCAGTATATGTTTAAGTTTATCAGTAATCATGTTAATAACTAAATAAATTGCCTGAGCATTATATACAAGCACGACCAGTTTATGTACTAGTTACGGAGGTACCGTAACCACGGCACTAGAGGCACCGGTGTCGTGACTCACATGCAGGAGAGTGATATCTTGCATCGTCCCACTCAGCTCAGCTTGGCCATTTTATCAGTATTATTAGTGGGGCGTGTGGATGCATCCTAGGCTTATATGTGTTACAAGTTATCAGGGTGAATGTGGTGTGTGCTCTACATCCTTCACATTGGAGTTGATCCCTCCACCCAGCACAGTAATTAGAGGTCACCCCTCTATAGTTATTTAGAGGTCACCCCTCTACAGCATGACGAGGTCACCCCTCCAGTTATTCATGCACGGTTGTTACAGCACGTGACCTATATAAGCTCTGGCAATTAAAATACAGTAAATGCATGTGTTCACATTTAATAGTTAATAATTCAGTTTCAGTATTTATAAACCAGGTTTCTCATATTTTATACAGGGTACTACTACATGTTACATATCAGTCTCATAGCTTCATTGTTTGTCATTTATTCCATTTTCTTTCAGTACATTCTTATCATGCCTTATATCCGTTCACTGAGCGTTATGCTCAGCCGTAGTTCCCTTTCATGTTCTAACGGCAGGTACCCCAGGACGCTCTTAGGATTCTGAGAGTATGAGAACTTGGATGGATGCTATCCAGACTTCTTATTTTATTTTCTTACATTATTCTGCTTAATTGGACATTGTTTAGTCCTTTCCTTCAGTATTTTATTTTTCATGTTTTGAGCTTAGGTTGGATTACCGATGTTTGATTCCGGTATTTCCGTTATGGTCGGTTAATGTTTTAGGACATTTACCTTATGCTTTGATGACACGCCATAAATACACGTAACGGTCCACTTATCCAAGTGGGGTGTTACATTTATATAGGCATATTTTGAGAGATAGTATGAGATTATACTATAGCAAATTGCACATTCATTAGGGACGTTTATTTAGGCCCATATTAATCAAATTTCACCAAACAAAAATCTGTCATAAAAACTAATATGCTGGCATTTTTTGGGATTCTTTAAAGATATAAACCAAAATTGAATTAAAGTATCAATATCCTATTTGATTTTATAACTAATCAAATAACTAATCTAATTTGACCAAATAAAAATCACAAACTATTACTAACAAACAATATCTTTCTCTTTTATAAAATCAATTATTTCAATCTATATTTAAAAAACCAATATTATCCATACTTAAGAAAACAATTTGTTTGAATTTTTTTTATAAATTCACAATTACCATTAACATAATTTACACAAAAAAACCCAAACATGGCTAACTCGAAACCTTCGAAGGTACCAAGTTTTATTTTCAATTTTATTTTACATCATATTAGCGCTTTATTGTCATCTTGATTTATATCTACATAGTATCTTATAGTTTTTTCTATTTTTTGGCCAACCAAATAAAGCATGAGATGATTACCGGAACAACAACAACCGTAATGATAAGAACGTAATTGTCATGTCGAGTGATGAATTGGTAATACGGCCAATATTGGTATATAAGATTTACGCTTATTTTTTTAAGATACTTTAAATTGATTTCTACTATTTTGCAAGCAGGAAGTATCAACAACAACCAACCGTCGTAGGATGTCACAAACTACTTCCCCTGTAAAAAAAGAAGAGATTCATATCCTTTCATCTGATGATGAAAACATCGAACTTGTGTCTAATAGCAACAACTACGAAGAAGGAGATAAATTTAAGGAAAAACTGTATACCCAGTAACAAAATTATTTTGGAAGATTTTAGAGTTATTTTTTATTAATATATTAAATTAAATCTTCAATTTTACTAGAAAGTATTCCTCATTCAGGAATCCGAAGAAGAATTACCGATTCGGTTTAAGTCTTCAATCAACAGTAAAGTTTCAAGAAAACGTAAACTAACTTCTATGCATCTCATCGATGAGGACACAGAAGAAGATGTGCCAAATACTGATGTAACCAAGTTAACCGGTGACAATGGTGGCATGTTACTTGATTACGAAGCTGATGATGATAGCCAAAATGGGGTTGAACTTGAATCTACGGATGACGTACAAGTTTAAGACGACTTGGATGACGAGAATAATGAGTATGACCTTAATGACAGCTTCATTGATGATGGCCCTTTAGATAATGAGGATGAAGAAACAGATTTTGATAGCGACAATTGATATGGGCTATTTAAATTTATTATTCGTGTTCTTAATAAAAACTGTGTTCCTTTTAAAATTTATATTATCATTATGTCTTTTATTTATTTAATTAATAAACTTTCAAATTATGCAAAATTTAATCCATTTATTGATTCCCTCTTAATTATCTATTTAGATGAGTGATATACGCATTATTAGTTTTATTAACAGGTTTGATTTATTTTCATTCTTTTAATAACAACTAAAAAAGGAAACACCAATCAAATAAAAAAATTAGACGTATCATAAGCGGAGATCACTCACGTTTTAGTAATGTTTCAATAAAGTGGGTTGGAAACATATTATCTGGGCTTATAAAATTTACATTGTTTACCATATTTTTTTACTAAAGATAGAATCATAACGTTTACTATAAAACCTCTAATTTATTGACCAAGTTTAGTTTCTGGATCGCCTATAAAACAAATAAACTGGATAAAAAAACTTTCTTATTCCGACTAAAGAAACAACATGATTAAAAAAAAGATCGAAACAATTCATCGTGAAAAAGCAAAGGAAGACGTTGTCGAGCTTATTGATGCTTCAAAAAACAATTGTCAGTGCCCATCAAGTTCGTCACAACAACATATGCAAGTGGAGTACGGAGCTAACATTTTACTTCAAGGTAAAGTCTTATTTGATCACTTTACTTATAAACATTATCAGTATTCCATCTATTAATTCCAGTTCCTTAAATCAGATGATCATGACAGTGACAAAAGGCTAAAATATGCAATGACACATGAAAGTGTAGCTGGTAGTACGCTATCTTTTGATGATTTGCCATACGTGCATTTTAATAATGTAGGTAGATTTAAACAATCATCTTTTGGATATTCTCAAACCTTCAATTTGGTTCAAAAAGCAGGTATGTCATTATAATTTATATGAGAATAGATAGATTTTTTTGTCCAATTAGTGTTTACCGTGTCTTTTTTAGCTAATAATGTGAGTGGTAATTCGTCCAAACATAACACTAATGTGCTAAACAATGTACCATTATACACGTCGACATCGAATAACACGACATGTAAGGATGAACTATTTTATATTTTTATCATCTATAACATATGTTTTTGTTAATTAGATTATAAGTCGACCACCAAACTTTTTTGCAGCTACACATTTTCCAACAACTGCTAAAACATTTAGCCGTCAACCACCATTAGCGGTAAAACAGCGTACACCCCTGCCCTGCTAAATCTGTCCAGCGATATCCCCTCTCAGACATTACAACAAGAAATTATACAAATTTAAATTCGTGCTTTTTATATTTTATTAACAATACTGATGTATTACATGTTCCTGTATGTTTATGTTTTTTTATGTGTGTATTTTTTAACATAAGATAAAACATTTGTATCAACTGTTTTAAATGAAAAAAATCCTCTCGCTAAAAAGGGTCGTGGACGGCCACGCAAGGATACTGATGCTGCGAATATGGTTACTAATCTCCAACATTTTAATATTCCTATACAGAGTTTTGCGTCATCGTCATCTACAAGTAAATTTTAGCCATCTTAACTTTAGCAATCTATTTCTACATAATTCATTTAAAATAAGTGTTGGCATATACTACTAACCCTCTTTATGTCATTTATTTTGTGCAGAATATACCAAACAACTCAGTACATGATAATCAAGTGTTAATAAAAAAGCAACAGTTATCGCTTCAAACAGTATCTCCAAATATTCAACTACCAAAAAGGGGTCGTGGACATCCCCGTAAGGACATTACATCAAGTAAGTTCATCAGTTACATTTTGTTATTATTTTATTTTTTTACACAAACTGGTACACCAAAATTATTAAGTATGAAATTTTTTATGTATATTATTTTTCATAGATCAAACACTTAACACCGAAATTCATGAGAAGCAGTTGTCTTTACCAGAAAACCAACACCAAGTTGTTCCAATAATCTCTCAGGATTTTCAAGTATCTAAAAGAGGTCGTGGACGTCCCCGTAAGGAAAATCTTGAAGACTCTTTTGTGAATAAGAAAAACAAGCATGTACCCACATTTGGAAATCAAAAAACTCCAACGTGAATTATTCAAACAGCAACACCATCCCATGGTCCAAACAGCCTTACTAATCTTCATCTTACAAGATATCCATTATCGGACATCACATCAAGTAACATCTTTTGTTAGACTTTCTTTAGTTTTTTTTTAAATATTTTTTATCATATTATTATTCAATTTGTTTTTTTAGGTACACTTTCAGCTCTAAACCGAAACATTGTTGAATCACGTAACGAGAAAAACATGTTAAGCCAACTACATAATGAAAACATCCAGGGATTATTTCAAACACTTGGAATACAGTAAAAAAAATGTGGACGTCCTCTTAACAGTCCTGCAACTTTTGATAATGAATCAACTGTTAAAGATGTCGAGTCATCACTTTCTATATCAAACGTATCACGTAATAAACGTGGAAGGCCTCACATAATACGCCAAAAAACGGTAATACTTTTTTCAATATGTATACTATGTATTTAGTTTACACTTTAGTTATTTCCTACCGTAACCTAACATGTGTACATGTTTTTTAGCTGATGATTCTGATAACAAGTATGTAAGCAGTGGTGTTGGATCTTCATCTCAAACACCTGGAACTCCTTGTATAACACAATCCATGTTTGATAACTTATATACATGTACGTTTTTTTTATATATTAGTAGATTATTAATACATGATGTATTTTTTATTTAAACTAATCAATACATATTACAGGCCAAACATCAAATAATAATCCAAAGGTGAAGTTCAAAAACATTACTCCGGTCCAGTTTGACATTTGTTAGATACTATAGCCATTTTTTTACGCATTTTATTTATACACCGTATTTTATATTTTGTAATTGTTATTATATTATACACAGGATCAACATCTACTGAAAAAGGCAAATCAATTTTGAACATTCCTGACTTTCAACCTTCTAATGACGAACTGAAGAATTACATGGATATATGGATCCAGATTCATTTGCACATACCCATGAATTTGATCCATCAGATGAGGAATATGAATACGATAACGAGAATGATGATTGTTTAAAAGTCATATCTAAAGGTATTTATTATCAAACATGTTAACACAAAGTGCTCATCATTTTTTTAGTTAAATAATATTTAAACACTATATTGCATTTCATCATAATATCATGACCATGGGGATCCTACAGAATAATGTAGCAAGTGTGGTGCATTATTGTGGCTTACCGTAAGTAGAGTAGGATCTAATAATGTGAGCAGACGTGAAGGATTTTCTCTTTGTTGTGGTAGAGGATTAGTAAAACTACATGTTTCTTTAAAGAACCCACCGCCTTTGTTAATGGGACTTTTAAAAGGGGAACATCCAAAAAGTAAATCATTTATGGACAACATACGCCGATAAAATTCTATGTTTGCTTTTACATGGATGACTAGAAAGCAAGATAATGGCGTTAATAAGGGACGTGGACCATTTATTTTAGGATTCAAAGGAAAAATAACCATGTAATTGGAGATTTGTTACCAAAGAAAGGCGAAACACCTAGGTTTGGACAACTATACATCTATGATCCTACAAATGAGGTTCAAAAACGGATAAATGTTGTTAGGTAATATATTTTATAAGCATTTTTATATACTATATAGTTGTTTTAATCCCTGTTAAACTTTTTTTCCATTATGTGTTTTTATGTTTTTTTTCATTTTTTAGTGGTTCAAAAAATAATGCATCATCATCTACAAACCAAGATATAGATCGTGATCTAACCACAAACATAAAAGCTATGCTTGATAAAGATAACACGTTGGTAGAGAAATATAGGATGGCAGCTCAACAAATTGTTGACGGTAGTTTAGATGTAAAGATCAAGCTCATAGGTAGACGTGGTAGCGATGGTCGTCAACACAATCTCCCTACTGTAAATTAAGTTGATGCACTTATAGTTGGCAATTTTGAATCAATGGATAAACGAAGAGACATACTTGTGCATGAAAAAATGGTAACTTGAAAAAAAAGAAGCGAGCTCCATGTTTCATACCTTCCATTATAGTACCCGTTGTTATTCTCTACATGGAAGATGGATATAGGACTGACATATACCCTGATGGTATAACTGATGATACACCTGAGAAACAAAAAAAAATGTGAGCATGCGACAATGGTTTACATACCGTATTCAGGAACGTCCTGACGTATTTTTCACAATAGTTAATGGGAAAAGATTATTTCAGCAGTTTTTGGTTGACGGTTATACAATGGTTGAAGCTGAAAGACTGTTATATGTAAGGAATAAACAAAGTGATCTAAGATGCGAGACATATTCCCGTCTTAAACAAGCAGCTAAATCATCCAACTAATCAAACACTAAGCGCGGAACACCGATTGTTTTACTTGCAATGTATACTGGTGGCCCACATTACATGTTACAAAATTATTTGGATGCAGTGGCAATGTGAAAATGGTATGGGTATCCTGGTTTATTTATAACCTTTACATGTAATCCAGAATGGCCCGAGATTACACAGTTTTTGCTTAAAAGAGGATTGAAATCAGAAGACCGTCCAGACGTTACTACTCGAGTTTTCAAAATGAAGCTTGATCAATTGATAAAGGACATCAAGGATAAACGTATTTTTGGGCGTGTTCGAGCAGGTACACTACAATATGTATTTTTATTTTTTTAAACAAAGTTAAATATATAATTATTTCTATATCTTTACTATTACCAAAATTAAGTTTATGTTTACATTTTTTGAACAAGAGTATATACCATAGAGTTTCAAAAACGCGGGTTACCTCATTGTCATTTATGCATATGGTTGGAATCAAATGACAAATTAAGAACAACGTCCGACATAGACATATGTATTTCTGTCGAAATACCCGATAAAGAGGTTGACCCAGAGTTACATCAACTGGTCAAAGAACTTATGATGCACGGTCCATGTGGTCCGGACCACAAAAGCTGTCCTTGCATGGTTGATAACAAGTGTTCTAAAAAGTTTCCAAAAGCATTTAAAGAGGAAACTTCGTTTGATGATAAAGGATATGCTATTTGTAAAAGGAGTGACAACGGCAGAACTGTTAGAAAACAAGGTGCAGACCTACATGCTGGCTATGTCGTTCCATACAATCCCACCTTATTGAGAAGGTAATAATACTAAACATTTATCAATTTGGTTGCCTTACTAATTTTTATTTTATAATGAAACTATAATATTTTATTAGGTACCAAGCTCATATAAACATTGAATTTTGCAACCAATTCGGGTCTATCAAATACTTTTTTAAGTATATCAATAAAGGTCCAGATAGAGTCACTGTTGCTGTGGAAGATGAAGAAAAGGATGAGATCAAGGATTTCTTAGACTGCCGCTATTTATCATCATGTGAGGCCGCTTGGAGGATTTTCAAGTTCGATATACATCACAGATTTCCAGCTGTAGAACGTTTGCCATTTCATCTTCCTAACGAGCAATCTGTTCTATTCGATCCTTCTGAAAGCATCGATTTCCAACTTGATAAGGTGTCAGCTAATACGTCTAAGTTTTTGGCTTGGATGGAAGTTAATAAAACAGATGTAGACGCCCGAAAATTGTTGTATGTAGAATTTCCAAAGCATTATGTTTGTAATTCAACAGACAGAAAATGAACCCCCAAAAAACAAGGTAATAAAACAATCTCATCGTATTACAACCATTTTTATAAAAATTTATCTAAATGTAATAGTTAACATAACTTGGATCAATGTAACTGAATTATTTATACAGTTAAAAGCATTGGATGAATACATCATGTACCTCCTTCTGTACCTCCTTCTTGGGGCGAACTTTTTTATCTACGCAGGTTATTGAACCATGTCAGAGGAGCTCAAGAGTGGGAAGACTTTAGGAAATATGATAATGTAGTATATCCTATATGTAAAGAGGCTTGCTACGCTCGCGGTTTGTTAGAAGAGGACAAGGAGTACATAGACGGAATTATTGAGGCAAGCGAGTGGGGAATGGAGATTACTTACGAAATTATTTCGTAATGTTAATACTATCCGATACTATTGCTAGGCCTGAATTTGTGTGGGAAAAAACATGGAAGCTTTTAGCTGAAGATATTATAGAACTAGAACGGACAAAAAAAATCATCCATGTAATTAAGAATCATCCATAACTTAAATATGTATCAACATATTATTTAATTCTATAAAAAAAACATAATTTTTTTTGCTGATCTTCAGCTTACTGATACGCAACGATACAATATATGTTTAATGTATATTGAGGAAAAGCTACTAAGCAATTCAAAGAGTCTAAAAACATTGTCAACATGTCGTACCCAAATTCAGAATACACAATGGAAGACTTTAACCGATTGATTTATGATGAATTAGATTATAACATTCCAGACCTTATAATCCAACACCAACAACTATATGCAAGTTTAACTGATGAGTAAAGAGTTATATACAAAGATATTGTTGGTGCATGCGATAAAAATAATGGAGGAATGTTCTTTGTATATGGTTATGGAGGGACGGGTAAGACTTTTTTATACAAGACACTAACTGCTGCTATAAGGTCGAGGGGAGAGATTGCTTTAAATGTTGCATCGAGTGGCATAGCTTCACTATTTCTTGACGGAGGAAGAACATCCCATTCATGTTTTGCTATCCCGATTAATATTGTTGAAGATTCTTTGTGTACTATTCCTGCTAATAGTGACCTTGCAGAGTTGATACGAGAAGCAAAGTTAATAATATGGGATGAAGCTCCGATGATCAATAGACTTGCCTTTGAAGCTTTTGATAGAACGTTAAGAGATATATGTACAGGTACAAAAACAACTAAGTCGGATTTGGTTTTTGGGGGTAAAGTTGTTGTTTTTGGTGGCGATTTTCGACAAATATTACTTGTTATCCCAAACGGTACTAGGCAAGATATTGTACATGCCTTGTTCAACATGTCTTCCTTGTGGCAGAATTTCACCGTTCTAAAGCTTACTAAAAACATGAGGCTTCATGTAGGGTTCAATCCAACAAATGAATCTGAAATAAATGATTTTACGGATTGGATTCTTAATTTTGTAGAAGGAAAAATTGGTGAGAAAAATGATGGTGATGCTGAGGTTGAATTCGAAGAAGAAATTTTAATACTTGATTCTGATGATCACATTGAATCTCTCATAAAAGAAACGTAAGACAATTGGGAGCATAATCTTTAGGATCCAACATATTTTTAGAATAGAGCTATTCTTGCACCTACACACGAGCATGTTGACAAAGTTAATGAACGAATGTTGGCATTGCTTCCGGGCCAAGAGAAAGTTTCTTATAACTCTGATTCTGTTTTCGATGAAGATATCGATTTCAATTTCAATGAGTCTCTTTACACCACATAGTTTTTGAATACTATTAAGATGTCCGGTATTCCACACCATAAGTTAGTCTTAAAGGTTGGTGCTCTAGTTATGTATTTGCGTAACATCGACCAGAGAGGTGGACTTTGTAACGGTACAAGGTTATAGGTGTTGAGAATTAGCAAAATAAACATAGAGGCCAAAATTATATCAGGTGCCAAAGTAGGTACATTCGTGGCTATACCCCGAATGAGTATTAGCCCATCAGATAGAAAAATGCCTTTCAGCTAAATAGGAGACAATTCCCTGTAGCGCTTTGTTTTTCCATGACTGTTAATAAAAGCCAAGGACAAACATTGTCTAAGGTTGGTCTATATTTGGAGCGACCGGTATTTTTGCACGGTCAACTTTATGTTGCTGTATCCAAAGTCAAAAGCAAGAGAGGTTTAAAGGTATTGTGTTGCGACAAAGATGGCCATTATTGCAACTACACAAACAATGTCGTTTTTAAAGAAGTTATGCATCGACTTTGATTCCTATATGTCATTTCATGAATGTTGTATTTTTGGCATTTCCTCTTAACTTTCATTTACCTATGAGTAATCCATGCAGTTTTTCACTTTGTTAACTTTTTATGACATTTATTTGTATGATTTACCTCTTCAAAAATTGGTGGGAAAATGTTTAAGACTATTATTTATATCAGTACGTAGTTCATTTCATTACAACTTTAGACAATATGGTTAAGATCAAATACCAGATTAATAGTTGTAACAAAATGTTTTCTGCTGATGTTGCAGGCCGCATGGAGATACAAAAAAATTTAAACCTCTTATTCATAGGTTTGGTTTGCCTTTTCTACATCATAAGTGGTGATAACTCGGGGGAAGTATCGCCCAAACTCCTAAAGTGAACCTTTCCAACTGTCAGATTCGCAGAAGAAATGTCAAATTCAATTGAACACGTTTTTAGTTTTTTCCTTTTTTTATACAACACATAAGCCTATTACTAAGCGGATTATGTAAGACAATTTGTTACAGTCATGTACAACATTTACAGTTCAAGGATCTTTTTAATAACACTGAGTACTCGGATTAAGCGTTTGGTAACCATGTTTTTTTCTAGATAAACGTTCCCTGCTAATACATTGTTATCTTTTAGCATGTACAATATTGTATTCTTTAGCATGGATAATATTGTATTTTAAAATTACACCAAAGACCATATGTTTGGCATCTTTTTGTTTTAGTAACATGTTGAATATGTGTGTAAATTTGAACCTAATGTAAGATTTTTTTTATCGTAACAGATAGTTTTATAAATAAACTACCTTCAATACAACTAATTTTAAAATTGTATTTTTGAAGCTAGCCGTCCAGCGGACGGGCCTTAAAGTTAGGGAGGTGATTTGCACACTCAAGTTTTTTATTAGGACACTCAAAGTGCAACCAGATTAAGTACAGTGTAAACTCTGGTACAACTATTTAATGCGCAGATTGAGTGTCCCAATCAAATTCTTGAGTGTGCAAATCAATTCCCTTAAAGTTAGTTCTCTCATACTAAAAAAAACTATCCTACAATATGCATTGTTTGTTATTTGAACATTCATGCATTCGAAAATAGTTTTATTATTTGTTTTAAGCTATTTGTAAGCGATTTGTATAATATGAGATTGACCCGTGTCTATTTAGGCCGCCCTTGTTTGATTCATGTCTTTTTAAGTCATGCTCGTTTGGTCCGTTGATTGCGTGCTTCCGGTCCACTCACTTTACCACCTTTACCTATGTCATTAGTAAAATGTAATCAGTTTTCATCATATTACAACTTTAGTTCCTTAATTGTTTTTCTACAATTTTAAAATATTTTGATAAAAGTAGTCTTCTCGTTTTTTTATAGATTGTTTCTAAATACTGAATAATTAAAATAAATGTTTGTAAAAAAATAAGATAATTATTTTGGATACCATATTTATCTTAGATGCCAAGGACTCATTCATACCATCCATCTATACTCATCTAATGAGTAAGATTAAAAGTATTTAATTATTTCACCAACTTTTATAATTTAAATATCTCATAAACCATTAAGTGTTAAACGAAAAAAATATATCATCGCGACGAGCATATAATTAGTTTTCTACAGATATGCACTATGATATACTTTTAAAGAAAAAAAATTGTTTTTTTTTCGTTTTTGAATTTTGCATAAAATATCATATATGATAATAATGTTTCATCATATATGATATTAGCGCTAGATTACAAATTGTTAGTGAATCATATATGATATTGGTTTATATCATATATGATAAATTATATCATATATAATACTAGTGTTTCATAGTATTTAGCATCATATATAATAGTTTTTGCAACAAAAAAAATATGGAAAAAAAAACAATTTTTTTGTCGAGTATATCACATAACATATTTGTAGAAAGATAATTAAATGTTTGTTATGATAATATTTTCTCGTATACCGATTAACAGTTTAAAAGATATTAATTTAAAAAGAAAATACTTTTGATTTAATATTATTTATAAGATTAAAATGGATAATGAATAAAAAAGACGAAGATAAGTCACCACTCAATTTGCTTCCATGATTTAAACAACATCAACATCACACAGCCCGGCCAAAACCGACACCTCACAACAATGGCGGCTGAAACCCTAATTTCTCTCAATTGAATTTTTAATCGGTTCTGGTTAAACATAATTTGATTAATAACAGTTTGTAACTGTAACGGATCTTGTTTCTTCGTTTCTTAACGTGGCTTAGATCTATTGTTATAATTATTTTCTTTTATTGATTACGACGTGTTTTCTAGTTTCGTGTGATTTTCAATTTTAGGGTTTAGCCACTTGTGTGTTTAGGGCTTATTGAGTTTATTATATTTTATTCATGGTTGCAATAATGGAGATAGGGTGAAGTATCCTGACTGGTTAGTAGATAGGAGCCCTAACTAGGGTTTCATTTCGTTTTTTTGTTTTATTTTATTGGTTTTAGAGAGATGGAGCAGGAGAATGTCAGTAAACCTATTATAGGGAAGGCTAGTGGAGGTACTAAGAACAGTTTTGTTACCAAAAGAAAACCAATGAGATTGGTTGCGAGGAATGTTGGTCCTCAGGAATTGATTGAGCAATCCATTAATTTGGGTGGCTCTAGCACTAAGGTGGATCATCCGAGGGCGGATGCAAAGGATGATAGGGTTTCGGATCCAATAAGTTCAGTCGCTAGGATTAAGGTACCTCAATCGAGGGCTGATGCCAAGATTGATAGTGTGGTTTAGAAATAGCACAAAGGTGGCCAAGGCTGTTCAATCAAGTCTTAATGAGGTGGTTTCCATTTCTGGTGGGCATACATTGGATGTAGGAATGAATAGTCAGGGTTCACAGGGTTGGGAGGACCCTACTATTCAGGCTGTTCGAGAGCCAATGGCGAAATCTTTTGCAGATATTGTATCTGATGAAAAGGAGAAAACGAAAGTTTTGTTTAGGAAGCTCTTTAATGAGGAAAAGGTTGATGATACTGATTTTGTACTTCCTATGGAAATAGTTGTGGCGGCGCAGAATAGGTTCAACAACTCGATTGTTGGTTTTTTGTGGGTAAATCTGTTGCATTTCCTCTTGTGAAGAACTATGTCACTAATACTTGGTCTAAGTTTGGTCTGCAAAAAGTGATGAGGGATGAAGATGGTGTTTTATTTTTTATATTCAAATCAACGACGGGGGTTAGAACAGGTGCTTGAGAAAGGTCCATGGATGGTAAGAAACCAGCCGTTAATTATCAACAAATGGTCTCCTGATTTGGTTTTGTCTAGGGATGCGGTGACTCATGTTCCTGTGTGGGTTAAGATTCACAAAGTTCTGGTGGTTGCATATAATGCTGATGGTCTGAGTCTTATAGGTTCTCAGATTGGTTCTCCTATTATGCTTGATGCGTTTACTAACTCCATGTGCACAGAGGCGTGTGGCCGGTTAGGATATGCTCGTGCTCTCATTGAAGTGACTGCGGATAAAGAACTAAAAACATAAGTCATTATGGCAGTTCCAAAAATTAAGGGAGGAGGACATTCTAGGGTTTGCATTGGAGTGGAGTATGAATGGAAACCTCCTATGTGTGGGGAATGTAGTGTATTTGGTCATAATGTGGAGCAATGCCCTAGGAAACCGATTATTATTACTGATAATGGGAAAGCGCCTATTGAGGTAAGCAATGATGGATTCACAAAGGTGGTGAGCAAAAGGCGAAAGGGCAAAAAGACGGGAAAGGCAAAATCGGGTCAGGGAGTTACCATTCCTAAACCGGATTTAAAACTAAGATTTTCTAAATCGGAGAAGGGTGAATCTTCAAAACAGAAATCTCAAACGGCAGTTAAGGAAGCAAATCTAACAAACACGTTTGGTTTGCTTTCTGATGATGAGAATGAACAAACTCAGGCGGATTATGTGAATGAGGACAATGATGGTGATGATGAGGTTGATGAAACTATTGTGATGGGGGAACGTCAAACCCCCAGTGAGCATACAGGAGCAAGCACTCCTGCTGAACAAGTTATCAATGTTTAATGTTGCGGCATGGAATATTAGGGGTTTGAACCTCACCCCTAAACAGAATGAAGTTCGGCAAGTTATTGCGGAAAATAACCTTTCAGTTTGTGTCATTCTTGAGTCTCTTGCTAGAATGTCCAAGCTAGATAAATTGTGTTCATATATATTTCGTCACTGGGAATGGACGTCGAATGCCTCATTGTGTACTAAAGGGTCTCGTATCATTCTTGGGTGGAACAGAAATGATGTTGATATTTCTATGATCACTCAGTCAGATCAGGTGATGCATACTAGACTTTGGTTGAGAACATATAAGAAAGAAATTTTTTGTTCGTTCATGTATGCTCATAATCTCTATATTCATCGGAGGGAATTATGGAGGGATCTGGATATGTTTCATTTATATGTCAGGAATCGGCCTTGGTGTTTGTTAGGAGATTTTAACGCGGCTCTAGATCTTATTGATATGGCAGCGGGATCATCAATCATTGATATTTCAATGAGAGAATTTCGTGAGTGTGTCAATAATATTAAGGTGAAGGATGTCCAAAGCACGGGTCTTAGATACACGTGGTCTCAAAAACCAAAAGGAAGTGACGGAGTGATGAAAAAGATTGACCGTATTATGGTTAATGAGGAGTGTATTGATACTTTCACGGGTTGTCATGCCATTTTTCAGCCATACAGGAACTCTGACCATGCTCCGGGTGTTTTTAAAATCCCTACTGTTGTTACTAGAAGGACTCGTCCTTTTAAGTTTACTAATAGTTTGGTGTTGCATGATAAGTTTAAAGATATTGTAGTTGCGGGTTGGGAGATCAATGTCAGTGGCTTTCATATGTATAAGTTGGTTCAGAAATTGAAGGGGTTAAAGACGCGTTTGCGCAAGCTGTTATATGAGCAAGGAAATTTGCATGACAAAGTTAATCGTTTGCGCCATGAGCTTGATGCAGTTCAAAGGGATCTTGATAAGAATCCTTTCAATAGTATTCTTAGAGAAGAGGAGGCTAATTATTTACAAGCATTTAATCATGCTTGCCTGGTGGAGGAACGTTTTCTAAGGCAGAAGGCGAAGGTTGATTGGCTTCGGGATGGAGACATGAACTCTGCGTACTTTCATAAAGTCGTTAAAAATAGAGCTCGAAGTAATCGTATAGATGTTATCACGATATCAATGGGAGAGGTGTTTTCTAATGAACGTGTTGCGGATGCTTTTGTTTAGCATTATGCAATGTTTCTAGGGCAGGCTGAAGAGGTTGCTCCTCTCAATGATGAGGATCTATTCGTGAATCGTTTAGATGATGGGCAGGCAGAGGATATGATTCAACCTATTTCTGATGATGAGATTAAGGATGCAATGTTTTCCATGGGGAATGACAAATCCCCTGGGCCGGACGGATACACAGCAGCGTTCTTTAAGGAAGCGTGGGGTATTGTTGGGCAAGATGTCAATATTGCTATTCGAGAATTTTTTACTAATGTGAGACTCTTAAAGGAAACTAATCACACCATCCTTGCTCTTCTTCCTAAGGTAACTAATCCAGCTCATGTTACGGACTTTAGACCGATATCATGCTGCAATGTTATACTTAAGTGTATAACTAAGATCACTGCGAATAGAATGAAAGGTTGTCTTAAAGGGCTTATCAGTCCAAATCAGGCGGCTTTTATTTCTTGTAGAAGTATTGCGGACAACATTCTTCTTACTTAAGAAATTATGCATAACTATCACTTGAATCGTGGATCTTCCAGATGTGCTTTTAAGGTCGATATCCAAAAAGCATACGATACGGTTGATTGGTCGTTCCTTGAGGTGATTTTGAATGGTTTTGGATTTCATGCCAAGTTTGTTAGTTGGATTATGGAGTGTGTGTCTTCGGTATCATTTTCTATAAGTCTGAATGGGGTGTATCACAGATACTTTAGAGGTAAACGGGGTCTTCGTCAAGGAGACCCGCTGTCTCCTTACCTTTTTACTCTTGTCATGGAAGTGCTCACCCGCATTATTAAAAGAAGGGTTCGGGAATCTGATCAATTTATTTATCATAGATATTGTGAGAGATTGGAGTTTGTTAACCTATGCTTTGCTGATGACCTTTTCTTATTTACGCATGGAGATGTTAACTCAGCTAGGATTGTTAAAGATTGCTTGGAGGAATTTAAAACGGTTTCGGGCTTGGCTCCAATTATTCCAAAAAGTACCATTTACTTTTGCAATGTTGGGGATCAAATGAAGTATGCTATCTTACAACTCCTTCCTTTTGAGGAAGGTCGATTACTAGTGAAGCATTTAGGGGTTCCCTTGATTTCATCTAGACTGATTTATCGAGATTGCAAAGAATTGGTGGATAAGACGCAAAAAAGGATTGAGGGATGGCAGAATAAGTCTCTTTCTAGGGCTGGTCGGATTCAACTCATTAATTCAGTCTTGGGGTCTCTTCATGTGTTTTGGGCAGCTGTGTTTATCCTTCCTGCTAGGATTCTTCTTGATATTGAGCAACATATGCGCGCGTTTCTATGGTACCAAGGTGGCTCCAGTAAGGGAAAATCTAAGGTAGCTTGGGAAACGGTGTGTCTGCCAAAGACTGAAGGAGGTTTGGGTATTCGTCGTTTAGCTCCTTTCAACCAAGCTCTCATGGTGACTCATGTGTGGAAACTGATTTCAAATAAGGAATCTTTATGGGTCAGATGGATTCATGCTTATAAGTTGAGAGGTCGTAGTTTTTGGGATGTTTTGTGTAGAGGTAATATGTCTTGGGGTTGGCGTAAAATACTACAACTCCGACCGTTTTTACGTACATCTATATGTCACAAAATTGGCGATGGGAGATCTACTCTTGCATGGTATGATTCTTGGTGTCCTATTAGCCCTTTAGCTAGTATTATTTCGAGTCGAGATATATTCCGGTCAGGGTTTGATAAGCAAACGAAGGTTAGAGACATTATTTTGAATGGACGACTCAACTGGCCTACTGGTTGGCTCAGTAAGTACCCGATGCTTGCCACCATTAATGCTCCAGTTTTGATCGAGGGCTCTACGGATATTTTGGAATGGAGGGGCAGAGATGGTACGGTGAAGCCTTTTTCTACTCATGCTGTGTGGGATGTGTTTCGGCCTAGGGATGTTAAAGTCTGGTGGTATCACATCGTTTGGTTCTTGGGCTGCATTCCGAGGCATGCATTTACTCTTTGGCTGATTATTAAGCGTAGGCTAAAAACGCAAAATAGATTGCGCGAATGGGATCATGTGGATTTACAAACTTTGAAGTGCGCTCTTTGTGAGGTTACTTTAGATTCACATGAACACTTGTTCTTCAATTGCTCTTTTTCTAAGCAGGTTTGGAATGATGTTAGAAATGATGCTGGTTTACATAGATCGTTGCATTCTATTGATGCTATCCTACATGATCTCCTTCCCTTTGCTAGTCAAAAGTCGACAAAGAGTGTTATGTCTAAGTTGGTTCTGGCTGCGACTACCTATACTATTTGGCAAGAAAGAAACGATCGGACTTTGAAGCATGCTAAGAGAAGGTTAATCAGGTGGTTGAGGCTATTTTAAATGTGGTTCGGCTTAAGCTCATGTCTTGTGTTGGAAGAAAACTACTAGTATTGCTTCATTGGTTCAACAATGGAGGCTTTTAGCAGACTTGCTTCATTAGTTTATGGAGATAGTTTTTTGCTCATGTACTTATAGGTGGTTTTTTCCTATAGGAGTTCTAGCATTTGTAGTAGTTGTTTATATGGCATGTCATATAAACTTGTAGTTCAAGGGCTCCCTTGAGGTTAACACGGTACTTCAGCCGTGTTCCAGTGTACTTTATGTTTTAGGTGATTAATATATTTTATCAGGGAATAAGGGTGTTATCGGGTCGGGTTGTCGGGTTATCGGGTTGGTGGTGTCGGGTTGAGTCGGGTTTTGGTGTCTTAAATATTGACCCTAACCCGAACCTATAAGATATCGGGTTATTAGGTTTCGGGTTAAAACGGATCGGGTTGAATCGGGTTGGGTTGTTGGGTTGATATAGGGTTCAGATTTTACTTGCCACACGCTTAATTCTTCTTCATTGAACAATCAGATTTAGTAACTACTTGTCTTTTTTTTAAAAGCGTAACTACTTGTCTTGAAGAAAAGAATTGTAACTATAACTTATTTGGACATCCTGTAACAACCAAACATATATTGAAAATATACCTAACGTGTGAACTTACAATCTATCTGTAACTACAACAACTTGAAAGCAAAAACACTAAACATATAAATATTGCCATCATTTTCCTGATACTTGCGTGCACTTAGTATATTCCTTAGATGTTATTCAGTCTTGCTCAATCTAGTAAAGTTACGTTACATATTTGCAATGCATAAAATTTGAGCGGTTTCACATGCTATGAATAATTGAATTTCAACTAAGTGGAAGCTGATCTTATATTTTAATTAGATCACTCAATATGAGCCAAAACCTTATGCACCTTATTCTTTATAGGAGTGAATTTTATAAATGGTATAAACCTGACAATGATCATATAGCAGACTAACTGCCACTTATACGTCAGTAGGCCTAGAATACAAAGAAATTTACACGAAGTCTGAAACATTTATCGGGTTATCGGGTTCAACCCGAACCCTATAAGATATGAAAAAATAACCCTAACCCGACCCTATAAAGTTATCGGGTTGATCGGGTTAACCCGATAAACATATTTGGACCCAAATGAACCCGACCCTATAAGGTCTTATCGGGTTCGGATCGAGTTCGGATCGGATTGGGTCAACCCATATGATACCCCTACTATCAGGGAATACTTTTCCCTTTTACAAAAAAAAAAGATTAAAATGGATATGAAAAATTAATCCAAATACAGTTAAATAAGAAAAAAAAAAGCAAAACAAGTGAATTGAAAAAGTATCGTGAAACTACTATAAAACATCATCATCATCATCTTATCCTCCCAGTCCAGACGAGTAGTAATAAAACTCAACTCCCCGTCCCCATTTTGACACTCGAGCACCACCACAACCACCACAACCATTACCGTTCCTGCAACATAATAATAATAATAATAATAATAATAACAAAAAGCCAATGGCAGAATGACACCACATCACTTATCTATAATGAAACTATCAGAAGCCAGCAGCTTACCCCTTCGGTCCACATCAAAACTCATTTTCCCTAATAACATTCACTCACTCTTCTTTTCAAACTCACCTTTAACAAAACCACCCTCATTTACCAAACCCTTACATTCATCATCTAATAACAACAATTCAACTTCTTCTTCTTCTTCTTCTTCTTCTGCACCACCATGGCTCAACAACCCTAACCCCAACCTTAAACACTCCAAAACACACCCTGATTCTAGTGCCACCACCTTTACCAAAACCACGGCTATTGACCGGATTGTTCTCCGTCTCCGTAACCTAGGATTAGGCTCCGACGACGACGACGACCAAGACGACACCCAAAATGCCCAAACTTTTGTTATGACAGGTGATGAGAAGCTTGGTGAGTTGTTGAGGAGAGATTGGGTTCGCCCCGATAGGATGTTAATTGACCACCACGACCAAGAGACCGTCTTTCCGTGGGAGAGGGACTTGGAAGTTGACCAACAAGGACAAGACAAGGGGGAAGTGGTAAAGAAGAGGACCAAGGCCCCGACTTTGGCCGAGTTGACATTAGAGGATAGTGAATTGAGAAGGTTGAGGACGGTGGGGACCACGTTAAGGGAGAGGATTAGTATACCTAAAGCTGGGATAACGGGGCCGGTTTTGGAGAAGATTCACGATCAATGGAGGAAGTGTGAGTTGGTTAGGTTGAAGTTTCATGAGGTGTTGGCACGTGATATGAGGACTGCTCATGAGATTGTTCAGGTTGGAAGCATTTCTGATTATACTACAATACAATGCAATACGTGTTTGCTATTTTATTCTTAGTTTTCGTAAATGTTATGTGAAAGAATTGTGTTACCCGTTTAAAAAATATCAACGCTTTGAATTGTAATCTAAGTGGCCTTAGGCAGGTTTTCCTAGACCAATGTGTATGTCCCAGGAATTCTTTATGAAAGAAATTGAACAATCTACATTTACACTAGTACGGATAAGGATAACGAGATAGGCTGTCGGGTGTTAAGGAAACTAAAAAGATAATAATTTGATTATAAGCAGAAAGTTTAAAGTTTGATTTGAGCTTCTAGATGGAATCCCTGACATATTATGTCATTACCGCACTGTATGTATCATGAAAGTGAGAATGTAATACTGAATAATCAGAATTATATGATAAGCTGTAATAATTCGATCTTGGTTGTACGAAACTTTGGATTATTTAGTATTCAGCAGATAATCTGACCACAACGGTCATGCTTGTGCAAGCAAGCGATAAATGTCATCAAATGGGAGTAAAACTGTGTAACTGGATAAGTTTTTAATATTAGGTTAAATAAGAAGGGGTAAATATGCTATTTTCTTTAAACCTTAAATAAGCAGTTTTGTTGTATTGGTGTAGAACTGATCATTTGACCCCTAAATAATCATATAATTAATCTTAACAATAAAAAACTCATTAGTATAACTTGCTGTCACTGTTAGCAGTTTCGAATCACAACTCTAGTTACCGCCCGTATCTTAGTATGATCTTAAGCTAAAGTGTAATTGTAACTAATTTTCACGATAATTTGTGTATTTCCAATTTAACTTTGGAATAACTTGGTGATGACCAGCGCCGAACAGGTGGATTAATCATATGGCAATCAGGAAGTGTGATGATGGTGTATAGGGGAGCTAATTATGCTGGCCCTTCAGCAAGACCTCGACCCAATGAAAAAGACGGTGATGCCCTTTTTGTTCCGGATGTTTCCTCTGCCAATAGTAATTTAATAACAAGAACCGGTGACGCTGTCGCAGTTAGTATTGCAATAAGAACACCGGCTCTTGCAGACCGCACCATGACGGAAGAGGAAACTGAGTTTAATAGTGTGCTGGATGGGTTAGGTCCACGGTTTCATGAATGGTGGGGCACAGGAATACTTCCGGTAGATGCTGATTTACTTCCTCAAACAGTCCCCGGCTTTAAAACTCCCTTTAGGCTTCTTCCTACTGGAATGAGGTCTCGGTTGACCAATGCCGAGATGACAAATTTGAGAAAACTTGCAAAATCGCTTCCTTGTCATTTTGCTCTTGGTACTGCTCTCTTCAATAAGTAAATTATTTAGTTTTCTAGAGTTTGCAAACGGTATCAGGGGGCTGGGTGATGGTTCAAAACGAGTTCCGATCATATGGTTGATATGTTCTTTTTCTGCATATTTGTCATATAATATTGATTGTGGATGTTCTATAAACTAAAGTTGCCTTTTGACCCGTTTTACCTTTTTAGGTAACT
Source organism: Glebionis coronaria (assembly GCA_025667525.1). Lineage (NCBI taxonomy): Eukaryota > Viridiplantae > Streptophyta > Magnoliopsida > Asterales > Asteraceae > Glebionis > Glebionis coronaria. Next base: position 309,857,564 of record CM046878.1, read on the forward strand.
TTTACTAATTTGATTATCCTTTTGAACCGTTAAAGATAAAACATAATCTGAACACGGCTAATACATAATGTTAACGAATTGAAATTGCTACCTCCAGGTTTCTTCCATCTGCATCTGACATATGTATTCCTTGTTAACATTACAAAGGGCGAAACAGGAATCATCAGGGCTTGGCAGCTGCAATAATCAAACTTTGGGAGAAGAGCATGGTTGCTAAAATTGCTGTGAAACGTGGAATACAAAATACCAATAATGAGTTAATGGCCGAGGAATTGAAGGTACATGAGTAGCAAAATATCTATTCAAACTCTTCCATTGTACAAGAACATTGTAATGTACCTTTTGTTATAGTCAAAGCAGTCTTAACAAGTGAAGTGATTATAAATAGGCTGATTCGGGTTATGATGTATCTAATGGGTCAAACGAGTGAAGTAAAAAATAAAATAAAGTATTCGCTTTAAAAGAAAAGATGTCAAATTGGCTGGAACAGAACTTGTCCAAATGGAATTTTAAATGTTAACAACTAAACATACTAAATACAGTAGATTATTGTTAAAATCATATCTAACTAGGTAATTAGTTATAATTTTTTGGACAAATAGTGTTTCCATTCAACCTAATTGGACCCGAACAAAAAGGTCCATGTAGGCAGAGGCGGAGATACTGAGGGGGCACGCTTTCCGGCCTAGTGTATTTTTAAAGGGATTTTGGTGTTTTTCGTCGTTGTGCCCCCTCACAAGTTAAGGAAATAGAGTCATCTAATCTGAAAATTAGCGACGGAAGAAGATTAAAAACATCATATTGACGGAAAAAAGTTGAATGGTTATGGTGTTAGTTGTAGTTGATGGAAGGAGAAAAACCAACTGGCTTAGTCCAGTTGGCCACCAAGGCTCCACTAAGTGGTTTCCTTGGGGGAGGTTCCCTAGAGGTCTTGGGTTCAAGACCTGCCTCGACTTTCCCTCTCAGGCGAAGCGGATAAGGAGTTTAACATAACTAGGCGAGGGTTCGAAGAAGACATTCGGTCGCTTGGATGTCATTGCACGACTCGACCCACTAACCACTGATATTTGCCGTTCTAAAAAAAAAGTTGATGGAAGGAGAAAGGAACCACAAAGAAGAAAGATTTATTAAATGAATATGCTTTCTCTCTCTTCGACGTACTGAATTCTTATTCACGCTACCATACCACCTATTTTATCTGAATCTTTTTTTTGCCCCCTCTCTAAAGATATTCTGGCTCCGCCCCTGCATGTAGGCCTGGTGTTTAACCTAATTTACCAATTTTTTCAAAGCCATAGATTGTTTCGCTTAGAATTGATTTGATTCTTACATCCGAAATATTGCAGAAACTAACAGGAGGTGTCCTACTACTGAGAAACAAATATTACATCGTGATATACCGTGGGAAAGATTTTGTTCCTACTAGTGTAGCTACTGCGTTAGTAGAAAGACAAGAGATGACAAGAGAGATACAGGATGCAGAAGAGAAGGCGCGAAATGGAGTATTAGCAGAAAGACAAGAGATGGCAAAAGAGGTACAAGATGCAGAAGAGAAGGTCCCGTATGGAGTAGAAGCAGCTGCTGCAAGTGTTGACAATGGACAGGTAGCACTTGCAGGAAGTCTGGCCGAGTTTTATGAAGCTCAAGCACAATGGGGAAGAGAGAAAACAAGTGAAGAACACGAGATGATGTTAAAAGAAGCATCACAAACAAAAGTAACTAGAGTTGTTAAGAAACTTGAGCACAAGTTATTTATCGTAAGTCTCCTTTTCATTGTTTCAGTTAAAGATATTTGTTTGGAATTAACGTTTTTTGTGTTGGTTCTTGATTGTCTAGTTATTTAGGGGGTAAAGTAATCAGTTTGATACCAGCTGAAACAAAAGTAATTATACCAGGGTTAAATAAAATAAGTTATTTACCTTTTATTTTATAATCTAAGGACTTCTATATGCATTTCACAAGCCATCACTTTTTTTTTCTCTCGTAGAAGTGTTGCTTTTAGTCATTTATATTTTAATCTATAAAATAGTTTATCATTTTCCAAGATTTGAGCATCTGAATAGTCTAATTGTTGCAACTTCATATAGCAGAAGCAGCACACCCAGTTACAGTTTCTTAGAACCCGTGTTATCAAAGATTCAAAGCTGATTACTTGATTCTGATTATAATATCCATCTTTTCTGATTTTCTTGATTGGTTTCTACTAATGTCATTGTTTTTGTTGTTTGTGTTTCTATGCAATTGGAGCTTTCACTTATACTTTCTCGGGGTGCATCGAACAGGCACAGTCTAAAAGGAGTAAGGCAGATAAAGAATTAGCTAAGATACGAGAATCTTGGCTTCCTGCTGGTGCTCCTGAAGACCAGGAAACAATTACGGACGAGGAACGTGTTATGTTCAGAAGACTTGGTTTAAGAATGAAACCCTACTTGCCACTCGGTAAGTTCTTACCTTAAACTCATGCTTATTCTGTACCACTTGTTTTCCGATGCTGCACGAGTTTGAATTTTCTGAATTAGGCGAGCTAAAGAGAAAACTGATAGGATAGACCGTCCACCCAGTGCCACTACCCACATATATGTTTTTTTTTTTTTCATGTTATAGTTATAAAATTTGATAACCTCATTAAACCATAACTTTTCTTGAAATTCATAACTGTTTCGTAAATTCAGGTGAAGAGTTGAACCAATTGACATAAGAACGCGTATTCGGGTCAATTGTCTGCTATATATTAGAGCTGGCAATTTCAACCACTTACCTTCTGATTTGTGTTTTTTTTTTTTTACTTTTCAAACAAGTTAAATATATAAGATAGCTAAAACTGAATAGGATATACAAATTGATCCGCGAGTGATATTTTATATGGTTTGTACATAGTGAATGCACCCACTTGATAAAATGCTAAAATAAAAAGGACTTTAAAGTTCTTTTGGGTCATCCCAACCCGTTCCATTCCGACCTATTTTATCAATGGCCAGAGCGCATTTTGACTCATTACCCTACCAATACGACCCAACAATCTTGCCACCTCTATTGTATTTCATATTACTGTAATTTTTATGCTGGAAAGTTGCAACATTGGTTTTTGCAAGTAAATTCAGGCTTTTCTTTTATGGAACCGAGACAATCTGATAATTTGAGATAATTTACAGGTATTCGTGGTGTATTTGATGGTGTTATCGAGAACATGCATTTGCACTGGAAACATAGAGAACTTGTAAAACTGATATCAAAGCAAAAAGATATTGAATTTGTGGAAGAGACAGCAAGGTTTTTGGAGTATGAAAGTGGTGGGATATTGATAGACATTGTAAGAGTTCCTAAAGGTTATGCCATCATGTATTATCGTGGAAAGAATTATCAGAGGCCAATTAGTATTAGGCCTAGAAGCCTTCCATCTAAAGCTAGGGCATTGAAACGTTGGAAGGCCTTGCAGAGATACGAGGTTTACCTTTTTTACCTTAATTTCTTAGGTTTTTGAAGAAGCAACTCATATCTAAAGGTGAAAACTGGGTGATTTGGGTAACCGGTCAAATAGGCCATGTCATAACAAATCCTTTTTGAGTGCTGGTTGACATGGGACGGATTAGACTTAGGCTAGCCCACAAATACGTTTTTGTTAGTTCTATAAAATATATATTGTGATTAATATGAGTATGAAAGCTATATTATCACAAAAATAGTCTCGTGATGTTCTATAGACTTAGCGGGTGTTTGTTTCAGCTTATATGTGGGCTTATGAGCGTATTTGGTTTCGGCTTATATTTCATAAGCCTGAATTCTTTGGCTTATTCTGAGACTTTTGGGCTTATATAAGTTTATCATATCGTAATAAACATACATAAGCCCACATATTTTAAAATAAGCCGGAACAAACACCCCCTTAGGACACTCGTCTCTTAATTTTCTATAAAATCTTTATTCTTAAGCCGTTTGTAAGTAATCAGTCGAAATAGCCACCTTTGCCGAAAGGTATATTTTGTAACCCTTCAGTAATGTAATCTCGCAGGCTCTCACGGAACATGTATCTGAGTTGGAGAATACCATAAAGCAAATGAAAGCAGAAAATGTAAGTGTTCCTTTTATGGTTGAATTGCTAAATCTGATATATCACAAGACTATCTATATCTTTGTCTGACCATTCAATCTGTTATGTAAAACCATTTGTATCCCTGTCCTTAGTCGAATCTTAACTTTTATTCAAATCTCACTGTTTGGTTCAGAAGACCAGTTAGGTCTCTACTGTTTGGGGAACTTCGATTAATTCCCAAAGACTGTGTACATTTACGGGTGTAAGTAAAGAGTCGTTTCACTATAGTATGTAGAGTAGTAATAAGGAACACATCAACCCCCGAAAAGGGAGGGCTTTACCTGGATTGAGTCTGTGTGGCGGTGGGTTAAAACCCCGTCGATTAGTCAAGCCAAAGGAGCGGAAACCATGTATACCAAAAAAAAGTAATAAAAACCTAAACATGTATGTAGTAAAATGCTATTTGAAAAATTAATACTTATACGAAATCTTTTTGTGGTCAATAGGGTGGTTTTGAAGATACAAAGGATATCAGTACTCGGAACTCGGAGGAAATAGAGCTGCATGATCATGTCTCAGAACACAGTGAGGTTAGTTTCTTAATCAAAGTGATTCTCTCCCTCCCACCTAGCATTGTAGGCCTTTTTGGTCATTCTAAAAAATAGTAAACATGTAATAATAAGAATTTTACGTCTTAACATGAATATACCCTAAGCATTATATATAGGGAGATCACCTTCCAGGATTTCTAGTATGAAATACATGCACTCTCTTTCTTTTTTACCTGCTACATTTGGGGTCATAGGGTTTAAGTTGAAAGGAACAGGTAATTATTCAGGTTGTTGGGATGCTTCTCAAATGTTTGTCTGTGTATTTACTTTATATAGATAAACAATCTACCTTTTTAATTTAAAAGAAAAATGAGTTTCGTGCTTGTTTGCTTAAGAAACACATTTGTCTAACTTCCGAACCATTTGATATTAAAACATAACCAAAAAGACCCAGTCGTTACTCGTATATTAATGTCACACAATACCTACTTTTTGTATTACATATTTTTATTCTGATATTCAGGGGGAAGATGAAAGTTCATGGATGAATTCCGACGATGATATTGAAGATGACAACGAGGACGAGGATGAGGATTCTGATTGGGAAAATGATGAAAAGTTTTAATTGTTAAATCAGATAGGGTTATCCACCTTTTTTTTTTTACGTTTCAGCATTTTCAGCTGATTCTTTTATAGTCCCCACCTTTGTATAATATATAACTTTTGACATGAATGAAAAAAAATCATATTTTCCTCTAAGGAGCTGATGGACGCCCCCTAACTAATTCGCAGATGCAAAACTCAAAATGATGATGACGGTGTGGTTGATCAATCATTGCCATGCATCTGATAATGTGATCATGATGGATATCGAGGACGACCTAATGATGGTCATTATGGATGTATATGTTGATCTACATCTCCATGCTGGTATAAGCTATTTAATTCAAAAAGAGAGAAATATCCAAAAAGAAATAAAAATATGCATCCTAAAATAGAGGACTGAAGAAGAAACTGGTAGCAAGTAGGGTCGGTGCATTATGGACCGCCGACAGGACCCGATCTAACTGTGTTTTGGTCTGGTCGTATGTCCATCCCTTCGATCTTTTTAGGTAATTAGTCCTGTTTGATTCTGTCTTGGTCTTACTCACAACTTGGCATTATGATTTGTTGAGCCGGACCAGACCGACGATCCGGACATGAACCGAACGTTCCAATCCGGTCCTCGGTCTAGTATTTTGAGCCAAATTGGTTTTTTGGAAGTAATTATGTTTTCAAGTTGTTCTTCGGCACGACTGATTTGGGGCGGCGATCGATTCGACATTGACACATCGCGGTCGATCGAGTTTGACATCGGTCGACCGATTCAAATAAGTCGCCACTTCGTTCAGTCTGATTTATGCGTCATTTGTTTTTTCTCAAAAAGATATTTTTGCCCCTTATTTCTTCAGGCGGGAAGAGGAAATATATTGGTAGGTTGCTTGTTTTTTAAAAGATATAAGAGGACATAATTTTTAATTTCCTCGTCAACTTTTCAAATATAAAAAACTTGTTATGCCCTTTTCGAAACACTATTTATTTTTTAAAATGAGAACATTAGATATAACAAAAAGCATTTACAAATAAAAAGGTAAAACTTAAAAACGAAAAAAAGAAAAAAAGAAAGAAAAAATCTCTCATTTTTCTAGAAAAAATTTCAATTGAAAATGGAAAAATAGACTACTTGTTTAGTTCTATCTTTTTTCCATATTACCCCCTTAATACAATAAGGGGAATTGGGAAATACACGAATAAAAAACATTATAAATGTTGTTACCCCCTTAATACAATAAGGGGAATTGGGAAATACACGAATAAAAAACATTATAAATGTTGTGAGGGGAGAAACCTTTGACCCTCTTATCTACCGTTCAATTTTATACCTTTACTGTTCATCGGTATGGGTTGCCAATCAAATGCACATCTCAACCGTGTATAGGTTTGAAGAGCTGTTCACTGGTATGGGTGCCATCTTTACATCCACATCTGTACTCTCACACCTAATATGAGTGCGTGGTTGTGAGATATCTCTTTCACAAATTATTGATCTCTCTCTCTAAACAAAATTATTGATCTCTCTCTTTCTCTCTCTAAAGAAATTTACAAATTGATCATCATTGATGAGTTGATCAATTTCGGTCACAAATTATTGATCTACGTGATATCAATTTGCATATGCTTCGGTGTTGCTGATGACTCGCAAGGCAAAAAAGGTTTGCCATTTATCAACTTATCTATATAGTTTTTAGTTTTGATTTTTACCTTTTTTATTATGTATAATTATAGGGTTTGTGTAAGAAATTGGGGGATTTTGCAGGGTTTAGTTTAATTGATTCATTGCTTGGCGTTAAGGTTTGGGTTGGCATACAGTTTGAAAATTAGGGATTTTTTAGGGTTTAGTTTTACTTTGCTTAATTGCTTATTTCCGATTAGAAATGTCAAAGTGTTTGATAAGATGTTTAAGTTTATTGTTTATGCATATGTATGTGCCTTTGATTGTTTCATTTAGACGGTAATCACGCTTTTGATGTTTATTTCTTTCAGGTGATTGAATGATAGTAACATAATTTTGAGCCGCTCCTGTGTTTGCAGCCATAGTAAGGCAAACTGTTAGATTTGCACCCATGGCACGGCAGATTCTTAGATTTGCACCCATGGCAAGGCAAATTCTTAGATTTGCAGCCATGGCAAGGCAAGTTCTTACGTTTGCAGCCATGGGTAGCCACATTCTTAGATATTTTTTCCCAATACACATTCGGTAATGATAATGCTTCTAAAAGGCCATGATGATCATATCTGAGCATCTCTAACATTTGTTGTAAGGCCCTACAATTCATGGGATGTGATGGCAAGTCTTTGAAAAAGTACCGTTATCTGTTTGTATGGTTTCAGTACGTGGTCGTGCGACTCACACCAACTTCGTTGGCCACACCTTCATTGCCATCATTCATGGTGTGCGGCGATGGTGCTCGGTATACACATACGACCATATAAAAGGCTAAATGATACGCCTTTTGTAAACGAGGTCCTGTATACGATGTTCATAAATACATAATCATTTACCGCTCCCCGTGTAGATGCAATAATATAGTCGTGATGAGTAAGCTTTGCCGTACGTAAACTGATTTGATCACAGATTGAGGTTTTGGATCAGGGATTGACTATTAGAGGCAGTGATGAATACTAACAGGTTTTGAACCGGGACCATTCGAGTATTGGCGGGGCAATCAATCAACTTTGCAGCCATGTCGAATGTGACCGGTTTTCTCAAATACCAATTAATCTGAGCCTTAATGACCCAGTATGCATTAGTGTTCATGTACAGTGCCCGCTGGTTGGGTGACGATGGTGGTAGGCTTATTGGCTAGAAAATATCACGGCTGAATTTCCACCTTCAATACCAACTTAGGTGGCCTCAAATGCTTTCTGTTTTGTATTCAAGTTTCTTTTACTTTTTCCTTTTCATGGTATGTTTTGTAAAATAATTTTATTTCACTCACAAATAAAACAGTTATTTATTTTAACTATCTTTAAAATGCGTCTGATGCAGGAAAAGTATCTATTGGTCACGGGCTTATCTCTCGGCTTGATGGCTGTGGTCTCAGAACTGACCACTCTGTTGGCTCCTCACGAATCAACCTTGGCCAACATATGGCTGACATTTATGCTCCCTCCAATACAGTTGACGTTCCTACACAAGCACCCCTTTTAATAGGTAGCCTATTTTATGCATACGCTTTTTGGTTCACGATACCCGGAATTGAAAGCCACTATCTCCTTACGTCTACATACTCTTCCATTACTAAAACCACAGCTTGATCATATGTTGCAGGAACAAGATCAAAAACTGATTGCTGCTCTCCGGATTGGGTTCCTCCAGCTTCATGTGACCCACGTTTAAAACGTGTTGTTATGCGTGCTAATACTACTCGACCACAAAATAAACCCTGTTTAGGCAACACAGTAGCCTCCACTTCTTCTCATAATGAATGTGAACCTCCTATTTTCATGCCTGACTGGCTGCATTCCTTTACTCAGAAATGCGTTTTGGTCAGTCATTGGGAAATCTCAGAGACTTCACAAAAATTTCCAAGGCCTTCACCCGTACTCAGATACTTATAAAAAATTAGTCTTTTGTGTGCGAAAATAAGCGCTCGGAAGTCTCTGAGTACGTTAATAAAAAAAGCATAATTTTTGCGGGTAATAATTTTTGCAATTACATATATCATACTTAGTAGGATGCCTTAGTCTTTTGTGTGCGGAAATAATTGATGTACTGCATATACCCACTACATTTATTACCCGCAACAATTATGCTTTTCTGATTATCGTATCTATGAAATATATGTAATTGCAACGGCTCTTATTAATGTAATCTGAACCTCCTTTCTATGCTAACCACATGATTGATGGTGCTTTTGCAGGTGTGCATAAAAAAGTCAAAAACTACTGTGGCCACGTTCACACCTGGATAGCGACATCGCACACTTGAAGAAAATGTTTATCAGAAATGGATTTCGAAGAGTGTCCCGGACAGAGGGAGATAGCGTTCTGCTGCATCCTTAAGCTCGGAACAGAATTTCGAAAGATTCATATGTCAGCACAAAGCACCTGTTTTCGGGACACCCCCAAAATGGTTTAGTTTCATTGAGCTTGAAGAGGCTACAGACGGTTTTTCGAGAGATAATTTCTTGGCAGAAGGTGGGTTTGGGTCGGTACATCGAGGGGTTCTAAAAGATGGACGAATGGTTGCTTTTAAACAGCATAAGATAAGTTTATATAAGTTTATTATTTATATAAGCTGAAAACAACTGTGTGTTTATACTAACATGACATATTTTTAAGATTAACATTTGGTTCAAACATAATCCGACAACCAAAAGGTGGTTATATAAGCCGAAACAAACAGCCCTTAAACAATATCTTTCTGATATTCTGTAATTAGTGAGTGTTTAGAATTGTATCAAAATATGCGGCCTAAAGAATGATGTATTCTTTTCTTGAAAAATAATACTAATGCCTGACCAAATTTAAAACATTGGCATTTGTTTTGCACAGGTTAGCGACGGAGTTGTGTTAGCTGATAACACTGCTCATCATTCAACAACAATAGCGGATTCTAAGTACGAAGACGGCATGATTGAAGGTAAGACCATACCTCTTGATAAGCTTTAGAAGCTGCCAATGAGTTGAATTAATAGAATAATCAGTTTTCACATCTCGATAGACATACGCGTGTATGATTATATTTCTCTGTCGTTATAACGGGTGGTATATCGAACGAAATTGCATGAAAAATTATTGGCTAGGGTTGTTTGTAAAATGAAGCTTCCGTTCAACGTAAGTCCATTCTCATTCACTATTTTTTGATTAAATAGCTTCAAAAGGAACATGGTGAATGGTCTGATAGCTGTCCAAATTTTGTATATGTAGGAAACAAAGAGTTTTGGTTCAAAATCTTTGACATAAACTGTATTTCAAAGAAATAGGCTTATGAAATATAAGTCGAGTCGAATAAGATCACATGCTTATGTAAGCTTACAAAACGTTGCAAGCAACCTTCAAATCTTACTATTACAAATTGACATTTTGATCTTATTTTGGCAGGACTGAATGGTCGGGTCTGGTCATGAGAGTGCGTACCCCAATAATGGTCGCTGCTTTACTATGAAAAAGAGCTTACCGTAGGTGAGTTAATCAGGTTGGCTATAGTTTACTTTGATTTGTCGGGTTTTGTTTCGATCAACAAAGCTGCAAGAACAACTAATCATGCTGTGAGGGTGGCTAATGTGGGTTCCTCATATAGAGTTTGCTGATGCAGGTTGCTAACACGGGTTCTTATATGTTGCTAATGCCCGGGTTACTGATGCGCATGTGGGTTTGCTGATGCGGAGTTGCTGATGTCGGGTTACTGGTGCCGGTTCGCTTTTATGGGATTCTATGAGGACATAAATCTAACAAATGCCCTTTCTGAATCTCGAACAGGTACAAGAAAAGATAATAGACAAACTCACCACTTCAAAGCTTCAAGTCCATGTACGAACATCGTATGACACCCTCTCTATAAACATCTCCTAAAAATGCCCCGCTGCGGAGCGCGGGCATTAATCCTAGTTATTTAAAAATCAAGAAATTTTTATTTTTTAATTTTGTTTAGAAAACTAGAAAACTTCATATTACACTTTTTTACTTCTTATCCCAAATAACAATAAAACATATTCCCATATCTTTTTCTAACCCTATTATACATTTCACATTTTTTACCTTTTTTTTTTAAAATAAATTAAGTTTTGTCAGTTTTTTCGCGTTTTCGTCATTATTACGTTTTTCATCAGTATTTTTACGTTTTCTTCACTAAATTTACATTTTTGTCAGTATTTCTACGTTTTTAACAGTATTTTTACGTTTTCTTTCGCCAGTAAACTTAGTTTTCGTCAGTAATTTTACGTTTTCGTCAGTAATTTAACGTTTTCGTCAGAAAACTTACGTTTTCACCAGTAAACTTACGTTTTCGTCAGTAAACTTACGTTTTTGTCAGTATTTTTACGTTTTCGTCAGTAAACTTACGTTGTCGTCTGTAAACTTACGTTTTTGACAGTAAACTTACGTATTCGTCAGTAAATTTAAGTTTTCGTAAGTAATTTTACGTTTTCGTTAGTAAACTTACGTTTTCTTAGTAAACTTGCGTTTTTGACAGTAAACTTACGTTTTTGTCAGTAGTTTTACATTTTCGTTAGTAATTTTACGTTTTCATCAAGAATTATACGTTTTCGTAAGTAATTTTACGTTTTCGTCTGTAAGTTTGCGTTTTTGGTAAGTATTTTTACGTTTTCAACAGTAAACTTACGTTGTCGTCAGTAAAATCACGTTTTCATCAGTAAACTTACGTTTTCGTCAATAATTTTACGTTTTACTCAGATATATTATGTTTTCGTCAGGAATTCTACATTTTCTTCCGTAATTTTACGTTTCGTTAGTAAATTTACGTTTTCGTCAGTAAAGTTACGTTTCATCAGTAAAATTACGTTTTCGTCCGTAATTTTATATTTTCGTCAGTAATTTTACGTTTTCTCGGAAATTTTACGTTTTCGTAAGTAATTTTACGTTTTCGTCAGTAATTTTCCATTTTCGTCAGTATTTTTAATTTTTCGTCAGTAAATTTACGTTTTCGTCATTAAATTTACGTTTTCTTAGTATTAGTGACGAAAACGTAAGTTACTAACGAAAACGTAAAGTGCTGATGAAAACGTAGAATTACTGACGAAAACGTAAAGTTATTGACGAACACGTTAAAACAATGACGAAAATGTAAAATTACTGACGAAAACGTAAGTTTACTGACAAAAACTTAAATTTACTGAGGAAAACGTAATTTTACTGAAAAAAACGTAAAAATTCCGACGAAAACGTAAAATACTGATGAAAACGTAAATATACTGACAAAACATAAATATATTGACTAAAACGTAAAATTACTGAGTAAAACGTAAATTTACTGACATAAACGTAAATTTACCGATGAAAACGTAGTATTATTGACGAAAACGTAAAATACTGACGAAAACGTAGTATATACTGACGAAAACGTAAAAATATTGACGAAAACGTAAACTTACTGACGAAAACGTAAAATTAATGAGGAAAACGTAAAATTACTGACGAAAACGTAGAAATAATGAAGAAAACGTAAAATTACTGACAAAACGTAAGTTTACTGATGAAAACGTAAATTACTGACGAAAACGTAAAATTACTGAAGAAAACGTAAAACTAATGAGGAAAACGTAAAATTAATAAGGAAAACGTAAAATTACTGACGAAAACGTAAAATTACTGACGAAAACGTAGAAATAATGACGAAAACATAAAAATACTTACAAAACGTAAGTTTACTGACGAAAACGTAAAATTACTGACGAAAACGTAAAATTACTGACGAAAACGTAAAATTACTGACGAAAACGTAAAATTAGTGACGAAAACGTAGAAATAATGACGAAAACATAAAACTACTGACAAAACGTAAGTTTACTGACGAAAACGTAAAATTACTGAGTAAAACGTAAATTTACTGACATAAACGTAAATTTAATGAATAAAACGTAGTATTATTGACGAAAACGTAAATTACTGATGAAAACGTAAAAGTACTGACGAAAACGTAAAATTGCTGACGAAAACGTTAATATAATAACGAAAACGTAAAATTACTTACGAAAACGTAAATTTAAGGTTCCTCAGTTATTTATGTCTTTCTCAGTTTTTTTACATACTCGTAAATTTTTTATGTTTTATTTAGTTTTTTTAATATTTTCGTCAATTATTCGCTTATCTGGAAATGAAATGAAATTTGGAAAATGAAAAATTACAATTTTATCTAAATAAGTTTTTAAAATTTATAACTTTTTTCTAAAATAAAAAATTATTTTCTTTTCTAGAAATTTGGAAGTTATTTTAAAATTTATAACTTTTTCTAAAATAAAAAATTATTTTTTTTTCTAAAAATTTGGAAACAGAAATATTTTTTTCCACATGAGCCAATGTGTAAAAGTAGGTACAGTGAGTGAGTGAGTCAGAAGAAAGTGGCAAAGACAGTTAAGTAAAAGGTGAGCTGTTTGTTTACTACGGTACCTCCAAACGCAGCTTCAAAGACAGTCGACAGACAGACAATCTTCCCTTGTTTTTTTTCCTAAAAACTGCAACGAGCATTGAGCCAAAGCATTCGGCAGATCAGGTCATTAGGTCAGTCACATTTCTTGTTCTTCTTCAAAATATCCACTTTGGGGTTTTCAAGGTTTATGTTTCTGAAATTCAATTATCATTCCATACTCTTCTTAGTGGGTGTTTCTTTCGGCTTACATGTCACTTTATGACCTACCTTATTTCTTCATATTCCTTTACTTTTTATAAGCTCCAATTTTCGAGTTCATCATATCTTAATAAACATACACAAACCCCACACACAGGTTTCAAAATAAGCCCAAACAAACACCCCATTATATTCAAATTTCAAGTCTATGAAAGCATTGGTCTTTTTTGGAGTATTAGAAGTTGATCAGTGTGGTTTATTAACATCACGCTTCAAATTATTGATTCATTTTTGGTCTTCATCACTCTAGTTGCGTGAAATACCTCTAGTAAAATGACAGCTGCTACTTTGACCATGCACGTTGCTATTGCGAAACCATTGACTTTGCTTCACGTCAAGTAACAAAGTCAAGCATTGCAGTTGCGGCCAATGGAAACAGAGAGGCTTCATGGATGAGCACTTGTCACATCTCTTCTACACAACCAGTATCTCATAACGTAGTATCCAATCCTGTGAAGTTTAATAGGATTGTTACAAAGGCGATGTCTAATTCAAACCACACAAAGCCTCTCCCAGGATTGCCTGTTGATCTCAGAGGTTAATATTCTAGATTTAATTTATATTCTCTTAGTAATTTATGAAATGTGAATATAGGATGAAATCCAGGGAGGATACGTACGTTTTTCTGGTCAAGTCTTTTACCGATGACTTTTTGGCTAGAAATTTATGTGAATCCTATTAAAACATGATAATCATTTCTAGAGGTGGCAACATGGCGAGTCATTCAGGTTGGGTACAGGATCGGTGATTTTTGGTGCAGGTTGACACTTGTAGCCTATAATTACGAAAATATAAGTTAGTAGTGTGTCCAGATATTGCAACTGAATTAATTGATTTTTAATATTTATATTCATAAATACACTATGTCAAACTTATAACCTACTGGACCTGTTCCCTTTTAGGCTAACATTTCAAATTTACCTGTTTTGACCCATTAGAGATACATAATGCGAGCTACCCATTCACAAGTAAATGGATTGACATTGCCACATCTAATGATTTCAATAACGTACGAGAGTTATTTTCAGGCAAATGAAATCTAGCTCAGTTGGATGGATGTATTTGGTTATAGTCTCCATGTGGGGAGGTCAGGGGTTCGACTCCTGTCATTCCCTATATGGGGGATTTTCCTAGAATTGGCAGCCGGGTTTGAATCCCATCGCAATGCCTTGAAGCCCCTTAATGAGAAACTGGATGGCTAGCATTGGGGTTGATATTCTCTTCGTGAGATGATTCGAACTCGGGTTGAGAGACTTGGTGCCTCGGTGTCACGCAAGATATTCCGCTGCACCAAACTGCTGTTAAAAAAAAAAGAGGGCATTCATTGCGGGTACAACTGATGATAATGGATATGGATGGGCAATAGCAAAATCTCTAGCTGCTGCTGGTGCTGAAATTCTTGTTGGTACATGGGTCCCAGTAAGTGACTGAACCTAGATTTCAGTCATATAATTTTATGGTTATTGAAAACGTCGATAATTTCATGTGTTCTTACATAGTTTTGGATCAATTCCTGTGCCATTGACTTTATTTAATTTTGACTATTTTTTTATAAAAACAATGCATTCAGTTCTCTTTTTCACAAAAAACATACACCTTCTTTATTAATTAAAGTATTATTTTACATTTTTCATATTACACTTTTAATTTAACAAATAAAATAATATTTTATTTAACTCAAATATCCTTATTTCAACTTACATCTTCATCTTCTTTAGTTTATATTTTCGTCTTCTTTAACCACTGCTGGTAACCATGTATCATTATAAAAATCAATCAACAACAAAAAGTATACAAGTTATGATAATATTTCACCATGTCATCTAGCTCCAACATCAACGAGTCGCCACCACCATCCCGTCACCACCACCTCGTCACCACCACCATGTTGCCGAAAAACCACTACTCGACTGTTGCCTTTGTTACACCACTATACGGAGCCACAACTACCCTTTCAAGTCATTATTAAAGTTTCAGAAACACAAAGCTAATGTGATATTTTTTAGTTTAAAGAAACAAAAACCATGTTGGATCTAAAACGTCTAACACAATTCCGACCTGCCAGAAATGTCTTAGGCGCGAGACCCATCAAAACCGCGACACCTTCCAACTTTAAATCCACCACCCCGCCGCCGTCACTTACACTCAAACCATCACCACGACCGCTGCACTTTCATAGGTTCAACAACGTATTTTTTTCTTCTAGATCTCTTTTGTGTATTTTGTGTTTTGAGAAGTAAAAATGAAAATAGAGAAGAAGATTAAAAGTGCTTGAGGAAAGTGAATGATAAAAATAAAAAGTTTTTGAAAGAATTAAATACAGAGTATAAAAGTTTGTAAATAGAAAAAGTAAAAGACTAATAATAAATGTGGTCAAAGTAGGGGTAGGTATGACTCCTAAGAAGATGGGGTATGAACCCTGGCATGTGGTTCCTACCCCCTTTTTCTCTTTGATTTTTTTATTCCTTATTTTCATGTGTTTTGTTTTATCCAAGATAAAGCTGTAATATTAAATGCACAACTATCAAAAATAAATTTGTAAAAATAGTACCTGTTAATAACTCATGTTTATTTTTTTAATAGGCTTTCATCTTTTACAAACAAAAAGATGAGAATAACAATACCAACACACAATCTATCATAATTTAACAGCACAAACACCGTCACTTTCGACCAACCATCGTCACTTTCGACCAACCACCATTCAACGCCACTGCCCCCATGTCATCACCACCACACACTACCACAGCCCGTGTCACCACCACCTGACACCGCCTCTAGGCTCCAACAACGACCATAGACAACCACTGCATTGTTCTTCTTAAGGACCTTCCTTTCCAACAAAGCCAATGGTTGAGCTGCCAATCTTCCCTCTGTATTGCACATTGGAATTGCAACATCCTATGGATTAGGTGGTACTCCCTTATACTTCTTCAACTGAGAGACATGGAACACATTATGTATCTGGGCTTGAGAGTTAAGTTCCAACTAATAGGCCACTTGTCCAATCTTAGCACTAACTATGAAAGGACCAAAATACTTAGGTGAGAGCTTGTGTTGTTTCCCCATCCTTACTGTAACTTGCCTGTGTGGCTACAATTTCAATAACACCCAATCACCAACATCAAAACTCATTTCTGATCTTCCTTTGTCTGCTTGTTGTTTCATCCTATTCTAGGCTCTTGATAAATGAAACTTCACTGTTTGTAACACTTCTTCTCCGTCCTTCAAACTTTTGTCAACAACTTCCACCTTACTTAAACCCCCCCAAGTATGGCACATGTACTGGTGGAACAATACCATAGACCAATTCAAATGGAGTCATCTGTGTGGATGTGTGAAAATTGGAATTGTACCACTGCTCAGCTAAGGACAACCATTTACACCATTCTTTTGGGTGTTCTCCTGTCATACACCTCAAGTACCCTTCCAAAAATGAACAATTGGACTTGCAACATTTTGAAAAGCTCTTTCCAAAAGGTACTTAGAAAAATCTTATCTCTGTCTGACACAATTGACTGTGGCATACCATGGAGTTTGTAGACATTGTCAATGAAGGCCTGAGCCACTTGATTAGCATTAAAAGGATGAGAAGGCCAAAAAATGAGCATATTTGATGAGTCTGTCCACTATGACCATAATCACATTCTTCCCTTGTGACTTTGGTAGTCCCTCAATGAAATCCATAGACACACTTGTCTATATATTCTGGGGTATAGGTAATGGTTGTAAAAGACCAGGATAAGCTGAAAGATCTGGTTTATTCCTTTGACAAACCACACATTCTTGTACAAAATTCTTAACCTCTCCTGAGTCCCTTCTAAGAGACTGTGGAACAGATCTTGTGGGTAGTGACCTTGACCCCTGAATGTACACCAATAGACTCTCCATGGAAATGTTGCAATAGATCAGTCCTGAGTTGAGCATTATCACCTACTACGACTTTACCTTTTCTCAACAACTGACTATTAGCCCATACATAGTGTTTCTTACTCCCTGATTATGTCTGCAATTGTTCTATCAGTCTTTTGAGTTTGTCATCAGTGACCCAAGTTTCTTCAATTTTCTTGGCCAAATCAGTAGTTACCAAGGTAATCACCATACTAAACAACGCAGAAGTATGTAATCTTGAAAGAGCATCAGCTACAGCATTGTCACACCCTTTTTGTACACTACCTCATAGTCAAAACCCATGAGTTTAGGCAACCACTTCATCTGAGTAGGGGTTGTGATTCTTTGATCTAACAAATACTTCAAGCTAAAATATTCTGTCTTGATAATAAAGTGCCTATCCAGCAAATAACCCCTCCATTTCTCAAGAGCCAATAAGACAACTAAAAATTCCGTTTCATAAGTGGACAAACTTTGGTGCTTAACAGACAAGGTTTTACTCAAATAAGCAATTAGGTGACTATTTTGTTGCAACACTGCCCCAATTCCTATCCCAGAAGCATCAATTTCCACTATTAATGGGGTATTGAAGTCAGGAAGAGCCAAGACTGAAGCTTTGATCATTGCATCTTTAAGTCTCTCAAAAGCTGATTGGGCTTCACTAGTCCATTTGTAACCACCTTTATTAAGTAACTAAGTCAAGGGTCTACTAATAGTAGCAAAACCTTGAATGAACCTTCTGTAGTAACCCGTGACACCAAGGAATCCCCTTAGTTGTTTGACAGTTGTTGGAGTAGGTCATTCTTGCATAGCTTTGACTTTAATAGCATCTGTGGCTACCCCTTGTGCAGAAATCACATGACCCAAATACTCCACTTGATTTGTGCCAAACACACACTTAGATTGTTTAGCAAACAATTTATTCTGCCTCATAGTTACTAAGACAACAAACAAATGTTGAACGTGTTCCTCCAAACTTTTGATATAAACCAGTATATCATCAAAGAAAACTAGTGTGAACTTCCTCAAATAGGATTGGTATACCTCATTCATTAGTGATTGAAATGTATATGGTGCATTAGTCAATCCAAAGGGCATAACCAGAAACTCATAATGACCTTGATGAGTTTTGAAAGCTGTCTTGGGAATGTCATCCTTATGCATCCTGATTTGATGATATCTAGACCTCAAGTCCAACTTGGAAAAGATGGTAGCACCATGTAATTCTTCTATTAACTCTTTTATGATAGGAATAGGGAACTTGTCCTTAATGGTGTGCTTATTGAGTTGCATGTAATCCACACACATCCTCCAGGTATTGTCTTTCTTCTTTACCATTACTATAGGAGAAGCAAATGGACTATTACTAGGCTTAATCACCCCTGACTCCAACAATTCCTTCACCATGGCCTCTATAGCATCTTTTTGCATTGGTGGATGTCTATAAGGCCTAATGTTGATTGGTGGAGCACCTGAAACCAATGGTATTTTATGGTCATGACTTCTCTGAGGAGGAAACTCAGAAGGTACTACAAACACATCTTCAAACTCACTTACCACCTTAGCCAATGTAGGAGCCATTTTCCCACCTTCTGCACTAGATAATTGAACACCAGTGTTTGGGTAAACACAAAACATCAACAACTCAGCTTTAGATGACTCTAAAACTGTCTGACCTAAATTTTCCCATCCAACCATTGCATCTGAGGCTTAGGAGAACCCCTTAAAGTCATCCTTTTATTCCTATACATGAACTCCATCCTTAACTGACTAAAATTACATTTGATATCACCCAATGTTGCTAACCACTGTATTCCAAGCACCATTTCACATCCACCTAATGGCATAATCATGACATCCGTATGAAATGTTTCCCCTTGCAATTGCCATTTAAAACCCTTGCACTCAGTATCACTTATCAGTTTCTTCCCTCCTCCTACAGTTACAGATAATGGACAAGTGATGGTCGTCTTACACCCTACCTGTTTAGCTACATTCAGGTCCAAAAAATTACGAGTAGCCCCACAATCAACCAATATGTGCACTGAATGTTTTCCCACTTTTCCAGTAATTCTCAATGTTTGAAAAGAATTTGCACCATCCAAAGCATTCAGAGACACTTGGGTTAACCCCTATGGTTCTACCATTTCTACCGTTTCTTCACCCAAACACTCCTGGTACTCATCTTCACAATCTTCATCTTCCCCAGCCAACAAGACTAAGGAAAATAACTGACCACTACACTTATGCCCTGGAGTAAACTTCTGATCACAATAGAAACATAAATTTTGAGCCCTTTTTTCCAAGTACTCTTTTTGTGTAAGCTGTTTCCTCATAGGAGCATTAACTAGGGTGGTAGGTTTACTTTTCCAAGCACTATTTGGAGCAGGCAAAGACAGCAAAGGTGACTTGGTAGTCTCAGAACTACCCACATAATTCCCCACTCTTGACCCAGTAGCAAAATTTCCACCATATGACTTGTTCTTCTTAATAGCTTGGAAAGTAGCTTTTTGAAAATTAGTAAACTTATAAGCCTCAACCAAAGTCTTAGGGTCAAACATTCTAACACCCATTTTAAGCTCAGTTGGTAATTCCCCCAAGTAAAAACTTACAGCATGTTCTTCCACAATATCACATCTACTCAACTTGATACTCTCTGGCACTAGATTCATACTTGATGTTTCTTATCTGACTTATGGGGTCATCAAAAATTGTACCAAATCGTTGCAAGATTGCATACTTGTACACCTCCCACCCCACATTTTCCCCATACAGTCTAATATATTGCTTATGCCATAGTAATGGTGTGTCAGTCAAATGAACAACAACTAATCTAACTTTCTGATTTTCCATAATGTTATCAAGAAGAAAGAATTACTCACACTTGTAGATCCATCTTTTGACATCCTCACTGGTGAAGCGTAGAAACTCAAGTTTAGTCATTCTTGTAAATTGGTTGTTATTCCTTGCACCACCAGCATTTTGCAAAATCAACCCTGCCAATTGATCTGTTAGTTGTACAATTCGGTTATTCATGGCTTCCCAACGATCATCACCATTGTTTTCTTAATTATTGCTTGTACTTGTAATCCTTGTTGTTGGTGCCATGATTGTAACAGAATTCTAAACAGAATTTCTCGCCAAAATCAGTTTGAACAAGAAACCCCCCAAAAACTGGATCACGAACAATGACAACGAGATCTTTCACAAGAAAGTTCTCTGATACCAATTGTTAAGTAACTAAATGATAACAACCATAAAAGTATCACAAACAGATTGAAAAACTAAGATAGTCTCGAAGTTGTTCAAGAAACATAACAGAATCTTGGAAATGAGAAACAAGGTTGAACTATGCTCTTGGCTTTGATTACTTGAAACTGAACGTTTACAAGATTATGTAATTTGAAAGGGAGGAAAGGAAATTAAAATTTCAAAGCTAATTGAACAAATAAAGATTACAAACTATTTAAAGGAGAGATGGGATGGGAAAGTTAGTTACAGATTCGGTTATAACCAAATGGGAGAAATACACATGTAACTCATGTGTTCAGCTTAGCTGCACACATGCACCCCATGTGCCACATTGGCTATAACAGATAAACTGATGTTTATCAAACTTTCTAAAGGAAAGAGGAAGGGGAAGAAAGACCGTTGGGAGTAAATGCAGGGCTGCCAGTGGGAGGAGGTTATCAGTCAAGGGCTATACCAGTAAATAGGTCCCATGTTTGATTATAAACTTTAAACATAAGTCCATAAGCATTAATTTAGAAAGTACATTGAAATTGACCAAAAGTATGTTCCCTTTGCGTGCAATATCCCTTTCCTCAAATAAGTCTTATTTTAAAAGAATGATTTCTGGGCTCCTTAAAAAGTGAACTTTCTGTTCATGACTATTTTTTAGGCACTCAACATATTCGAGACCAGTCTACGCAGGGGGAAGTTTGATGAATCACGTGTGTAAGTGTCTCCAGTCTACCAATTGTATTGATTAGAATTAAGATAATATTGTGATAGCTGAAATGACTGATGAGTGCATCTTACTGTTTTAGGTTACCAAATGGGTTTTTAATGGAAATCACTAAAGTTTATCCCATGGATGCAGTTTTTGACAGTCCTGAAGATGTACCTGAAGATGTAGGTTTAAATTTGTGATATACAAGATTCATTTAAATACATGTGTCCTATAATAATGTTTAAGTGTAGATAAAATCAAATAAACGTTATGCAGGATCCTCAAAGTAGACTGTCAAGGTATCAAAAATTCAATCATCATCTTTATTTTATTTTCTTTTTTGTATTCTTAGCGTAAATTCTATAATAATCGAGTTGAAAAACCTTTTATGTGAAATTGGAATTTTAAGTAAACATAATTTTTATTGCATTTTGAAACTTTGATATAAACAAATTGAATAGTTGATTCACTGTCAATGTTCTGCAGGAAGTTGCAGAATCTGTGAAAGAAGAATTTGGCCCCATTGACATCCTTGTGCATTCATTAGCTAATGGACCTGAGGTATGTTTGTGCATTATTGATTAGTGGTATTTGTGGTAGCTACGCGTATTACCCCTCAAAGCTATGTTTAATGTGCCTAATTTGCTTGAGATGTTCTTTGCTAGAAATTTATTATTTCAACTTACCGTATAATGAAAAAAAGAATACATAGGAAGCCTAATGATTAGACAAAAAACAGAAAAACAAATGGCCATGTGATCAACAACTTCCCAATTTATCGAACATATATGTGCTTGTAGAGATAAAGAAAATGAAAGTATATAATAGAGGACGACAGGTTAGTTAGATAAAGACCAACTTTGCTTAATTAACGAGTGACATGTAAAAAGGGATTGTGTATTCAAACTCAAAAAGAAAGGAGGAAACTGATAAGATGAAACATGTTCGACTATGTTGGTTACTTTAAGCAGATGGAAATCATGCAGTATAAATTTAAAAAACAAATATATCCAATAAACAGATGCAGTATAGACACTGATTTGTAACACCGAAGCCACATAGGTGAGCAAGAGCAAGCCAATAACCTCCAATGTGTTAATTAAAAGCATAAAACCAAAGTGGAAGTGATTTAGCCTTTTTTGACGTGCTTCTGGTTATAAGGAATTGTAATAAAACATGTTGAATATAGCGACTGTTCTGCACCACCGGATCTGGTTTGTTGTCCTCTGAAACCATATCTTCTTTCTGATTGTGTGATTGTACCGTTTGAGGTTGTAATCAGAATAGTTGATGTTTGAATGTTTGACAAATCTGATTATATGTGAATTAAGGAGATCTAATGAAAAAGAATATACCCTTAAATAGGTTAGGTACGTATCTTTGTTACTGATGAGACTGCAATTATACATAATCTTATAGTCCAAATCGGGCTCAAAATGCTTAAAATATCATCAAATATCCCAAAATATGTTTGTGTTTGTTCATTGTGTATTTTAGGTACGGATATCAACAAAAGATCACAAGAGTCAAGCAAAAACGAACACGGGAAACGAAGCCGCACAAAGAACCGGACCCGAATCATGATTTTCCAATCAAGTCCTTGAAGTTTGAAGATTTTTCAAGATTGGTCCCTCAACTTTGGAAGACTTGTCACTTAATACCCTTGTAAATCTCAATTATTACAATTGGGTCCCTTAAGTTTCAAGATAATATCATTAAAGTCCTTGGAATATGAAGAAAATACAAGTTAAGCCCTTGGAATAGTTTTACAAAAGTTTTTGTGGCCAATTTATGAAAACAAAAACTTACATATAAAGGGAAATCTGATTTTGCCTTATTAAACATGGAATGAAAAACAAAAGGAAGTCAAGGGGTCATATTGGGGCGACATCCAAACTCACTACACCCTATCAATCTACCACCTCACCCCCACCATCCACTCATATAACACCACATCACCACCCCCACGCCACATCACAAATCCACTCAACTTTATAATCTGTTTAATTAATATTTGTGTGGGAAACGTTTTTTAAACTTGTTTAAACACTAAACAGGATTTAACCCTCCTATTCATCACCTCCTAAACCACACGAACCCTAATCCAAATCAAACCCTAATCAAAGGGGTTTTGCGTAAATCACTCCAGAATAGTGATTAACACTCTCCTAACCAAAACCCACTCACCCTTTTTCCCTCCCCGTGACCACAAATGGACCCCCATTGTCCCCTGCCTCACCTTTTATGGCAAAAAGAGAATTGGTCCAGGAAATCAAAGGACCACAGTCATTCCTTGCTCCCAAAGCACAAAATGGATGACGACTAAGATCAAGTATACAACTGGCTATCACATGAAGACCAATTGACCAAGTTTGAAAATCAAAGACTCAAGGGCATTATAAGACTTTCAGTAGATTAGGGTTTAGGGTTTTAGTTTTTCTAGATGCTTCTTTGTTGTAGTATATATAGAGACGACTTGTGTCTCTATAAGTTTTGTTCCAGTTTTTCATCGTAAAACTTTTTATTTAATTGAATAGTTAAAGTAATTTCTAAAAAACTAGCAATGACTTACTAAGTTCCACTTTTATGTGCTTTCTTAGTTTATAATTTAAATTATTTGCAAATTTAGTGTAAGTTTTATCTAAAACCAATTCGGGTTCAAGGACACTTGACCCTTTTTGGTTTTCTATTTCAGTTTATTAAGGCTTATGTGCTTATTTGGTTGACACCCAAATACGCATCATAAGTTTTTTAAGCTTTCTCTTTGTTTCATTCATTTGTTTCTCAAAAAAGTGAAGTTTTTAAGTTTTTGCTCCAAAATTCTTGTTATTTTTTATCCCACCTTACAGTTCAAAAAGCTAGCTTAATTTTTTTTTGACACAAAGCTTTTAAGGCAACTTTTGTGAGCTTGTAATTTTTTTTGTTTGGTTTCAACAGGTATACCAGTCCATTTCCTTTGAAGATATAGAGGTGGTGTTTGACTGTTGTAGTCTCACCACCACCTCTTTCTCTACAAATAGCTTCATACCATTCCTATAAGCTCTTTCTTAAGCTAAAATGGTGATGGCATCAACAGGCCATAGCCTGGCCTGGATGTAGGTCAGGCAGGTATAGCTTGAACCCACTATAGTTGCTATATTTTGTGAACTTTTGTGAATTGTGTGCAAATCTGTTGGTATGATTAGTTTAAGTGTTTACTCATGTTTATTTATGTTCTTTATATATGTTTGAATAGTTCTATATTAGATTGAAGTAGATTTGTTCATTAAATCTTGGTTAAATCTTGTTTTCAGATTTTAAGGAGGTGTTTGGATTTGGGTATTAAATAGCTTTGGGTGACACAAGGGTAGTTTAAAACCAGTCATACACACTTAGATAGCTAGTAGTAGGTGTAATCAGTTGTTGGTTTTGTTAATGAAATGATGCCTAAAAACGTTTATTGCATTTGTACGTCTCGCTTTGTTTTGATTACGACAATATGTAAAAACAAGCATTTACGAAAACAATGAAAAACGAATTCTAGAGTTCAAGTATTTTTCATTTCAACCATTATCACTTAAGGTATGAACAAACAAGTAATTATACTAATTAAGTGATCAAGGATTTAATCTTTTCTTAAAACTCACTTTTTATTAAGTGTGACAAAGTTTTATTATTAAACTTATTTTTAAGAAAATATTTTATTAAATTAATTATTTGAAAATTTGAAATTTGAAAATGGCATATTCTATCTTGGTTTGGAATATCCTTTCAAGATATTTTAATCCCCAGATTCGATCCAACCCACTAAAAGACACAAGGGAGCGGACTCTACACCGGCGGTTCCTTAGCGCCTACGGCGGTTCCTTGTCGATAAGGAACCGCGGGCTGCAATAAAGAACCGCGGACAGATATAGCCGTTGGACATTTGTCTTATAAATAGTGGACCATTCTCAGACTTTCAATCCACTTCTTTTGCACAAAAACTTTCAGATTCTTTCATACTTCTTAAATCACTCAAATCCTTGATCATTTGTTTGATTACTACTTGTTTAAAAGTGAATCTTTGTCCTCCCATATTTTCCTCTCAAAGTGCAAAGAGAAGAACACTATCATTGTTGAAGTGTTGTGTCTACCTCAAAGATCCATTGAAGATCAAAACTTATTTATTCATTGTTATATCATTGTTGTGAAGATCCAAGTAGTTGTGTCTATTTGGAAGTTGTGTATGTATTAGGGTTAATACTTAGTCCTCAAAGTATATTGGTGTAGATTGGTCCTAGCTAAGATTAGGGCTCGACTTTTAGCTTAGAGTCGGAAATTGGTTAAGCGACGTTGTGTACGGTTTCTCCACCTTAAGAAGCTTGTTGATTAGTGAACTCTCAAGTAAGGAGTACTCGAGGAGTGGAGTAGGAACGAGGAGTGAGCTTCGTTGTCGAACCACTATAAATACTTGGTGTTTGGTTTGATCTTTCCTTCCCTTATCTCTTTACATTCTTTATTCTTTATACTTGTGATTATTAGTTTAGTTACATTCATTATTCTTTATACTTGTGATTATTAGTTAGTTGCGCTATACCTTGTTCATATTGTGTATAAGAAGGTTTCACATAAATACTCAAGCTTAAGTTTTTGAAAAAGGATTTTTAAAACCAAACTGTAACAAGCAAATTTAAGAAACTATTCAACCCCCCTTCTAGTTTCTACAATTGCTATCAGAGCGTGGTTGCTCAAGACTTTTTAAAATATATTGTATTTTAAAACTTGAGTCGATCTATGGATTCCAACAAGTATCTAGAAGGGCAATCCATGCAAAGACCACCTCTTTTTGAAACTGATAGTTTTATTTGTTGGAAAAATAGGTTTGAGACTTATGTGAAATCAAAAGATTTAGATCTTTGGCATGTTATTACCAATGGTGACTTTTTACCATTTCAATATAATGAAGTTTCTAAAAGTAAGGAGATAGTTACTTTTGATAAAGCTAATGATGATACTAAAAGAAAACTTGCTAAAAATAATGAGGCTAAAATGGTGATTTATAATGCTTTACCAAAAGAGTACGAAAGGATTTTTATGTGTGAAACCGCTAAAGACATTTGGAATACTCTTTTAGTAACCCACCAAGGTAATAGCCAAGTCAAAGAAAGTAAAATCGATCTTCTTGTTCAACAATATGAACAATTTGTCATCTTAGAAGATGAAACCATAGATAGTGCATTTGCTAGATTTAATACTATTATTACTAGTCTAAAAGCACTCGATGAAGGTTTTTCTAGCAAGAACAATGTTAGGAAGTTTCTTAGGGCGTTGCATCCAAAATGGAGAGCTAAATTCACGGCGAATGAAGAATCAAACGATCTCGCCAAATTATCACTCGATGAACTCATTGGTAACTTGAAGGTTCATGAGATGATAATTTTGAAGGACTTGAAAATGGTGAAAATTAAGAGTGAAAGAAAGTCTCTTGCACTTAAAGCCAATAAGGGACAAAGTGATCATGAAAGTTCATCGGATAGTGATGATGAGGAATATGCCTTTGCGGTTAGAGACTTTAAAAAGTTCTTCAAAAGACGAGGTCAATACGTGAGGCAACCAAACAACGACAAGAAACCCTTCTCAAAAAACCGATTTGCCGAAGACGATAAAGGTGATAGGAAATGCTTTAGATGTGGCGATCCAAATCATTTCATTGGTGATTGTCCTAAGCCTTCACGCGACAAGAACCACACAACGTTCGTTGGAGGTTCATGGAGCGATAGCGGTAAAGATGTTGATGACAACTCCAAATATGAGAAGTGTCTCATGGCTCACACTTCTAAAGAGGTACTTTTTGAAACCGAGTATTATAGCAATAATTGTTCTTCTCAAGATGATAGTGAATTAGAAGGCCAATACAATAATTTGCATAAGCTTAGTAAAAAATTTATTGAAAAGAACAAAGTGCTAAAATCAACTAGAACTAGGCTTGAAAACGAGATTAATGAGCTAAAAGAAAAATTAGCTATGCTTGAGAAAAATAAAGAAATAGACATAGGATGCTTAAAATGTGAAAACCTTAGGCAAGAAAATGAAAACCTTAAGAGCACCTCCATTAGACTTGAAAAGTTCATGAGAGGTACTAATGCTCTTGATGATATGTTAAACAAACAAATTCATTCTAAGAAAAAACTTGGGTTAGGATATAACACAAATGAAGCATCAACTAGTGAACCAAAACAAGTTAGGTTTTTAGAAAAACAGTCCCCTGCACGCGGTGCTCCAATATATGGGGCGGTTCCTTATCGCTATAGAACCGCCGATGGAGCTATGGAACCGCGTCCAGACGATGAATTTTGTGAAAATTCTGAACTTTCTGAAAAGTCAGTTTTAGGTGAAGGACCAAAACATATTCTTATTAACAAGGTCAAAGTACCTATAATGCAAAAGCCTACTCTAGATAAATTCTACAAGCCCTTGAGTAAACCTCTAATGGGTACTATAAACTTATCTAGACAAACATCTACTCCTCCAAGAGTACGAAATGAATCTAAACTTAGAAGTAGAACACCTACGCCAAAAAGAAATGATCATGCTAAACCTCGACCTAGGAGTAAAACCCCAACACCTAGGAGGAATAATAATAACACTAGATCAAGATCAAAGACACCTAAGAGAAACTATTGTCATTAAAATGGCCATATGGATTGGAATAATTTTCAACAACAATACTTTTCCCCTTGGGGGATGTCTCCTTCATTCATGCATCCCAACCAAATGCAAGGGATGTTTAGAACTAACAATTTTGGACCCATGAGATATCGGGGACCAAATGTTTGATCTTGTGTGTTGTTACATAGATATGCTTGGGAATCGATCTAGAGCCCGACGAGTGGATTAAGGATAGTGGTTGTTCTAAACACATGACGGGTAATCGAAGTTTGTTATCACACTACAAAGTATATGATGGAGGTAACGTTACATTCGCTAGTAATAG
The DNA here is from genome assembly GCA_025667525.1 of Glebionis coronaria. Classification (NCBI taxonomy): domain Eukaryota; kingdom Viridiplantae; phylum Streptophyta; class Magnoliopsida; order Asterales; family Asteraceae; genus Glebionis; species Glebionis coronaria. The sequence continues at coordinate 309,885,851 of CM046878.1, forward strand.
ACGTGGTAATATCATTGGCAAAGGTACGGTCTCTCTTGACTCTATGACTATAGATAACGTAGAGCATCTAGATAACTTAGGTTTTAACCTTCTAAGTATAGGTCAAATTTGTGACAATAAGTGTAAGGTCATCTTTTCGGAATATGACAATGAAATCATAAAAGATGGAAAAGTCATTGGAAAAGGTGTTAGAAAGCATGGGCTTTATGTCATGAAGGTTAATAGGAAGTCAAAGGACAACTTATGTCTAGCGACTTTAGATGATAGTTCTACTCTTTGGAATAGGAGACTAGGTCACGCTAATATGCGTTTAATTCAATCTTTAGTCTCTAAGGAGTTGGTAAGACACCTCCCCAAGATGAAGTTTGATAGTCACTTTTGTGATGCTTGAAAAATTGGGAAGCAAGTTCACTCAAGTCACAAAGTCAAGAATTTGGTATCGACCTCTCAGTGTTTAGAGCTCCTACATATGGATCTCTTTGGACCTTCCGCCATACGGAGTTATGGAGGTAACCTTTATACCCTAGTTATAGTTGACGACTACTCTAGATTCACTTGGACTAGATTTTTGGCGTCTAAGAATGAAGCTTTCGATCACTTCGAAACCTTTAGTTGAAGAATTCAAAATCAACTAGGATGTTTAATTGTCTCTATTAGGATGGATCATGGTAGGGAATTTGATAATGAAGTACAATTTGGTGCCTTTTGTGAAGCTCATGGTATTACCCATAACTTCTCGGCTAAGGGGGTAGTTGAAAGAAAAAATAGGACCATCCAAGAGATGAGTAGGACGATGTTATATGAGCAATCTTTGCCTCAAAATTTTTGGTGCAATGCCATGGACACATCGACTTACATTCTCAACCGAATTCTTATTCGACCTTTTCTAGGAATGACCCCCTATGAGATTCGTAAAGGTAAGAAGCCCTCATTGGAATACTTTAGGGTGTTTGGAAGCAAGTGCTTCATTCTTAACACCAAATACTACCTTACAAAATTTGACCCAAAGTCTTACGAAGGTATCCTTTTAGGTTATTCTCAAACTAGCAAAACCTACATAGTCCTCAATAGAACCTCGGGTGTAATTAAAGAATCACTTAACGTGACAATTGATGAAACCCCAACTTCATCTAAGACACCACCTTTGGTAGATGATGACTTAGATGAAATAGACATAGTTAATACCAAAGATGTTAGAAACATAGGAGTTGAAGACCTTAGTGTTGAAAAGGGAGTAAACATTAAGGAGTCTAAGGATCATGCTCTTGATAACGTCACATGCGAATGAAATCAAAGGACCCTAAGATCTCAAGTCCAAAATCAAAGTAACTTCTTTTGTTTCGTCTCCTTGATTGATCCAAAGAATGTTAAAGAAGCTTTGACGGATGAGAGTTGGGTCATCGCTATGCAAGAAGAATTGAATCAATTCATTGCTAATGATGTTTGGGAACTTGTTCCTCCACCTAGAAGTTCAACCATCATAGGAACCAAATGGGTATATAGGAATAAGTTAGATGAGAATGGTGTTGTGTTTCGTAACAAGGCTAGACTTGTAGCTCAAGGCTATAATCAACAAGAAGGTATTGGTTATGACGAGACATACGCAACCGTAGCTAGATTAGAATCCATTAGAATCCTCTTATCTTACGCTTGTGCTTTAGACTTTTAGCTTCAACAAATGGATGTAAAGATTGCATTTCTTAAGGTTTGATCAATGAGGAGGTATATGTGGCTCAACCTCCCGGCTTCATTGATTTTGAGAAATGATATGAGCGATTTTACTCATATCAATATTATCTAAAAACGATGAATAAATGCAATAAACGTTTAAATATGGCCTTGTATTCGTTTGTTTGTCGTTTCATGTGTGTAGGTACTGAAGATCGCGAAAACCGGCAAAAACGACACGAGTTTGAAGAAAAAGATCAACAAAGCCGATAACAATTCGTTTTACTCACGGATATATCAAGTTTGATGACAAGTGGGGCCCACATTTGGGGAAATGGGCTCAGGAGCCCATTTGAAATTCAAGAAAGTATTTTATTTCGTTTTAAAGCCCAAAAGGCCCAATTGGAAGGATATACATGGGACGGATGTGTGCAATTTGGGCTTCAAGCCCAAAGCTTTTCACAAGTAATGTAAATGGACGATTCTTATGACTTTGAGAATTGGACGTGAAAAGTTGAATAGTCAATCACACATTTTATTTAATCATTTATCCCACTCACAATTTTTCATCTCACAAACACCACAAAAAACACTTCGTTACTTCCTATGTGCTTTCTCTTCCATCCCAAATAAACCTACAACACAAAAAAGCACTGTTACTCTTAACCCTAGCTTAAATCAATATTTGGGGTTTTTAATTAATTAAAGCGCGTGATAACACACGCGCCTTTAAATAATTACCCCTCTTTCTGGAGCTAGAAGATGGAAGAAATCGGTGACGTGTTCCCTTTTCATTGGTTGTTACACCTCACTCCCACCAATAATCCAATAAGGAGATGACATATCAGCTTACAAGAAGCACAACTAGCACACCTGATTGCCAAGCTGGAAATCCGTGTGCTAGTGTGATATTTACAACCGCAAGATCAATCAAAGAAAGAGAAAAGATGGGTTTAATGGTCGAGATGGATTTCAGCTTCAACAACCTCCCCTCAAAAGCCTCGGGGGTTGGCTATATAAACCCCCAAAATAATTGTAATCTTTATTCCAATTTTACTTAATGTTATAATGTTAAATTAGAGTTAGGAAATTTGTATTTTCATTTTTTAGTTCTGTATTACTTTATTCTTATTAATAAAAATTTTATTCTGTCAAAACTATTCGTGTGACACCCTAGAATCGAGGTCATTAACGTTACCCTAAATTTCGCTAATTTTTGAAATTTTTAATAAATTTTAATTTCTATATTTATAAGTATTTTGGTTAAAGCCGATGTTCGAGGTTATAATTTTTACGATTGACGTTTTAAGAAGGACGATGACGATTACGATCCCGAGGGATGCCCAATTTTATATAATTTTTGACGATTTATCGATAATGTAATTTTTCGAGAATTTTACTTACGGTTCGTGTTAAGTTGAGTCGGGTGAGTTTTATAGCCTTCCGAGTACATTTAAAGTATCCCAAAAATATTTTGGAGCGTTCGGGAAGATTTCCGACTCCCGTAAAATTTTCAAAATTGACAAATGAGTCGAAACCGCAAAGTTATAGTGGCGTTTTTACTTAAGGCCAAAAGAAAGCACAATTTACCATTTAGGTCCCTCCCAATCCACCAAAAAGCCCAAAATGGACACACACACAAACACATAGAACACATCACCCAAAAATTAAACTCTCTCTCCCTCTCTTGTCTCCATAGCCGACGGCTAACCCCAAACCACCAAGAAAATCCATCAAAAACTTTTTCCACTTGATTTTCATAAAAACCAAGGTTAGACCACATCTAATTTGGTCATTCCCTACATTTCTATGTGCTCAAATCCCACATGCACTAACAAAAATTTTCCAAGATTTTTCAAGATGATCCAAATTCGTTTTTGTGGCTAAATGTTGTAATGCATGTTAATTTTATGAGTTATGGAAGCATAAACACCAAGAAAACCCACCAAAATCAATTTGGTTGTGGTGATTGGGGCACCCAAACCCCACGGCACAAGGGGTGTTTGGGGAGCCATGGTGGTTGTTGAAATTTGAGCTTATCCTAGTGTTTGGTCATGTGTTTAGTGATGATTTAAGTAGGTTTAATGGGTTGCATGTTTAATTTCTTTGATTTTTGATTTTGAGATTGGTTGATCAATAGGGGTAGGACTGAAATTTGGTGTTAGGATATGTTTGGGGAGGCTTAGGATGATGTTTAGTGGTGGTTAGAAGGTTTGGAATCGAGTCTAAGTGTGTTTTTGGTATGGTCATTTTTAGGCAGAAACTTTAGGTCCATTTCATAAAAATGATTTTTCTTCCAGGTCTTGAAAACAAAATGTAGTTGTAGAGGGTCTTTTTATCTTTAATTTGGTATAAGGTAGAGCCCGTGACTCAAAACGAGCTAAAAGTTATGACATTTTAAAGATCGGGTACCGGGAGACGAGGACTTTCATAATCCGAATTTGTGTAAAGTTTTAGTCAAATCCCGAGGGTCACAAGTATAAATTGGTAAATGGTCAAGGGTCAAAATTTGGTCCCTAACCTGTATAAATGAGTCTATATGTTGACTTAGGTGTCAAAGAAGTCAAAGGTACTTTTCATATAGGTCAAAGAAGTCAAAATTGGTCGAAGTACAATTTCAGCCCGTAAAATGTAGTTTTGGAAAAGCGTTGCGTAACGGGTCGTAAAAGTAAAAACTTTTATTGGGCTTAAAAACATGTTATCTACAGGTCTTATAGGATTTTTGAGAATTTTGTCAAATTTTATAAGTGTGGTTAAACATGGTAAAACAGCCCGTACTTTAGTCAAGTACCGGCGAGAATGGGTAAAAATGGACAACGTAAGTAATGAGAACGAGTGGTATAAAATGAGTGATACTTGTTATTTTGTTTTTGGCGTGAGTTATACTTGTCCTAAGTGACTAGTATATATGTATTTTATACAGTACCGTAAGTATTTAAATGAGATTACTCATTACGCGTTATTTGTGATAGGTGTTGATTTAACCGGGCATCCGTTTCGTCGTCAGTGATCATCCCTTGAACTACCGACTACTTAAGATATAAGGTGTGAATTTATAGCCTCGCTTATGTTTATTTCAAATTGTTTTACCCGCGAGGGAAATGCATGCTAGTTTTTAAAAGGAACGTATATCATGAATGATTGTTAGACCCGCAAGTTGCCTTAGAAATTGTGTTGAGTACCAAAGTTGCAAAAGTCCCTAAAATCATGAACTATTAACTATTGTCCTGCCCTCGAGTAGGGGGAAATAGCCGCTTATGCAATTTGTAGTACTACGGGGTTAACGACCCAATGCTAGCCGAGAAGCTGTACTTTTAGTAAGTTCTGCGGTAGATTATTTTGTATGAGAAATAAGGTATAATTGCAACTGATGCCTTTAGAAGGGGCACTGGTTTCATCTGAATCACGCCGGTATTTATTACGCGGGTGATTGAGTTAACGGATTAGTGTCATGAGCTTAAACACAATTGTCAGTATCCTGATTATAGTTTGTTTGATCGACAAGACTATAAATGATCACGAATGGTTTTTATTATATATACGTTCAAATGGATTGTAAAACCTATGAATTCCACTCAACGTTTTCGTTGACCAAAATTTTGGCATGTGTTTCAGGTAACCGCTGAGGTGTAGGATGGAGCATGCATGGGATGGACGTTGTGTGTATGGCTTGGAGTCCGCTTGTTTTTCCCTCCTTTTTCTACTTAAACATTTTAAGTTTAATGTCATGTTGTTGTAAACTGAAATTCTTGGGTTGAGATTCATGGGGACCGAAAACGCTAAACTCTGTGTACCATTTGGGGTTGGAAAAACCGTGGACATGTATCATCTAACAATTTTAAATTTCAAGTTTTAAGTTGACGTCTTTTTAGCGTCGTTTGATATATCTTGTGTGAAATGAATACTGTGTAGCACCCATTGTTGTAGTTCCGCTGCGCATAGCAATTGTGGGGGTGTTACAGATTGGTAATCAGAGCCACGAGTTATAGAGAACTAGGTCGTTTTTGAAAATCCTAAACTATAACTTTTGGTGTCGTAAGAAAAGGGTCCAAGCACACACAACTATCCTGCATGGCTCCGGTAAGATTTATTGTTGTATTTATGGCATTTGACGTATACTTTTGAGTAAAGTATATATGTGGGTAATTATTACGTAAGTATGGAATTACTATATGTAGACGTTGAATTTTACGTGAAATATCCGACATCGTAATTTTTGTATTAATCATGCATGAGCATCATATTATTACATTTCGGGCATATGTACCACCTTTGCATTGCATTTGCATGCATGTATTTATAACTATTGTATAATTACTTATGTACCCTCCGAAATTCGCTGTTATTGCAGGAATGGCCGAGGTACCGCCCAATGATAACGGAAACGATTACGTCGTAGGTCACGAAGGGGGACCGTTTCCTCCGAACCCGCCGGACAATGATAATGGATGGATCGCTCCAGAAGACGAAATAGGGCCGGAAAACGACAATGGCGAAAGTGAGGTGGATAATTTCAGCATGAGTAGTGACGAGAGTGAGGATTCTGAGGAAGAACCCGAGGAGCTAATGGATGATGGCATTCCCGAGGATGCCGTAGGCCAGACCGAACCCGATTTGTTTCAATCTCCGAATTCACCGAAGGGTTATGAGGTACCACCGACCGGTCGTTATGAGCAGTAACCCTTTAATCGCCCGATGGACAATTGTAAGGATTATTTGAGAACAGTGCCAGGATTTGTTCGAGTAAGTGATGGGAGCAGTGGAGAGTCCAGTAAATCATCCAAGTCGCCATCGATTCATGAGAATATTGCAAGGGTCTACTTTCCGAGACCGAGACACTACTGGGATCCCGCAGGTCGTTTGAGTAGGATGGAGAGGTTAATGTATGAGCGGTTTGTAGTTGAGACCAGGGTAATTAGGAGGTTTGATAAGAATGAAATGGAACACCAAAGACTGTTGGAAAGGACTGCAAGAATTGAGTATGATGGGAATGTGAATAAAAGTGACATCAACAGTTTAAGATCAATGGTTGCAAATTTAAGTGCTAGTCTTGACCGTGTTAGGGAGGATCAGATGAGGTTGTCGAGGATGCAGAGTTGGGAGCATCGTGTGAGGGATTCATTGCCCCCGGATTGGAGATTCGTGGACGATTTGGAGATGGAGGCGAACGACTTTATGATTCAGCCGCCTACTAGAGGTGCTTGTATTACGGTGGGAAGTCAGGTAGCGATTGAATGTGGATCCACATCAGGGACGAAAAAGGAAATGGAATGTGGGCCGGATGAGAAAGGAAAGAGAAAAGTGGATGATGTGGATGAGGACGATAGTGATGAGGAAACTGAGGAAGACGACGACGAGCCGCCATCCAAGAGGCAGTGTGGATCACCACATGCCTAGTTACTTGTTTTGTATTTTCTTTGATCATTGTAATAGAACTGTTTTAGACTTTTTGTATGATGGTATTATGACGAGAAACTCAAGTACTTGACGTTTTGTGGTGAACGATTGTAGTGGCAATACTTGTCACGATTTTGGTTAATTATCAATACAATCTACGTTACCTTTCATGATCTGTGATATGTCTTAAATTTGATCTTTTGTGATGTGAATTGATGAATATTAGTAACTCCGTAGTGATGTGTCGTTGTATGTATATTATGTCTGGGAAACTTGATATGTGTACTTACATTGTTTTTCTATTTTCCTTGTCTTGCAGAAAGAGATATTCGATAACACCATGCCTCCAAAGTTGACTGTCGATCGTGTTAACACCATGATTCAGGAAGCTATAGCAAATGCGTTGGAAGCGGACCGAGCTGGGAGAAATCAGGATCCGGGAAGGAACGCGGGGAGACAGCAAGCCCCGAGAGTGTGTACCTATTCTAGTTTTATGAAGTGCGGTCCCACGCAGTTCCGTGGAACGGGTGGAGCTTTAGAACTTAGACGATGGTTGGAAAAGGTTGAAAGTACGTTTGAAATCAGTGGTTGTGCAGAAGCGGATAAAGTGAAGTTTGCAGCGGCTACGTTTCTTGATGATGCGTTAAGTTGGTGGAATACCCAGGTAGCTACGGTTGGATTGGCTGTAGCAAATGCAAGGACGTGGAATGCGACAAAAGCTTTGTTGACTAAGAAGTTTTGCCCAGAGGAGGAATTGGGGCAATTAGAGGACAAATTGAGGCACTTGACCTTGAAGAACAACGATATAGCTGCTTACACCAGGAGATTCAACGAATTAAGCCTTTTGTGCCCAGATATATTTGCCAATGATGCCAAGAAAATGAAACAGTACATTAAGGGTTTATCCAGCAACATAAAAGGTGAAACAACTTCGTCAAAACCTGGATCGTTTGATGAAGCGGTTCAGATGGCACACGCATTGATGGACGTCAAGCTCCAGGACAAGCAGAACTCCATTGCTGAAGGCAACAAGAGGAAATGGGAAGCGGCACAAAGCAACCAATCCCAAGGCCAGAACCGAGGTGGAAATCGAAACAATCATGGGCCGAACCGAAATCAACAGTTTAACCAAAGAAGGAATGAAGGGATGAGGGCAGTGACGAACCCTAGAGGAGTGAAAGTGAACCCCCATTGTGGTAAGTGCAATTTGTATCATGTTGGAAATTGCCCGCCTGCATGCGGCAAATGTGGGAAGGCAGGTCATAGGACTTCTGATTGCCGAACGGGAGGAGTAGCCACTGGGGCTAATGCTATCAGGATGAGGGGATGTTATGGTTGTGGAGAAAGAGGGCATGTGCAAGCGAATTGCCCGAAGGCAGGAAACAAGCGGGGAGGTAACAATGCGGCTGCTGTGTATCAAGTGGGAACGGCTGATAAACCACAGGGTCCTAATGTGGTTACCGGTACGTTTTTGCTAGACGCTTGTTATGCTAGTATTTTATTTGATTCTGGCTCCGACAAGAGTTTTGTAGATGTTAGATTTAGTCGTCATATTGATAGAGAACCGGTGTTGTTAACGACTAGTTATAATGTTGAGTTAGCCGATGGAAAAATTGTTAGCACGAATTCTATACTGAAAGGGTGTACCTTGAAGTTAGGAAATTACGCTTTTAAAATCGACTTGATGCCTATAGAGCTAGGATCGTTTGACGTGATTGTGGGAATGGATTGGCTAATGGCGCACAGTGCTACGATCGTATGTGGTGAGAAATTGGTTCAGATTCCGCTGAGGAATAGAGTTTTGACGGTAAAGGGAGACGAATGCACTTCTCGTTGAAGGTGATTTCGTGTTTGAAAATGATGAAGTACGTAGAAAGCGGATGCGATGTGTTTTTGGCACAAGTGTCGAGTGATGGTGATTTAGAGGCGAGGATCGAAGAGGTACCAGTTATTTGCGAGTATCCGGAAGTTTTTCCAGACGAGTTGCCAGGTTTACCGCCTACCCGTGAGGTCGAGTTTCGAATTGATTTAGTGCCAGGAGCTGCGCCGGTTGCACGTGCACCTTATCGCTTAGCACCATCTGAGTTAAAGGAGTTATCGGATCAACTGAAGGAGTTGATGGACAAAGGATTTATTAGGCCGAGCTCATCACCTTGGGGAGCGCCAGTGTTGTTCGTAAAGAAGAAAGATGGTTCGTTTCGAATGTGTATCGACTATAGGGAACTCAATAAGCTGACGGTTAAGAATCGGTACCCATTGCCGAGGATTGACGATTTGTTCGATCAATTGCAAGGTTCCAGTGTATACTCAAAGATCGATTTAAGATCAGGGTATCATCAACTGCGTGTAAGAGAGGAGGATATTCCTGTAACTGCCTTTCGTACGCGGTATGGACACTTTGAATTTCGAGTGATGCCGTTTGGGTTGACGAACGCACCTGCTGTATTCATGGACCTTATGAATCGCGTGTGCAAGCCGTATCTAGATAAGTTTGTTATTGTTTTCATCGATGATATACTTATTTATTCTAAGAGTAGGGAGGAGCACGAGAAGCACCTAAGAAAGATTTTGGAGTTGTTAAGAAAGGAGAAGCTGTATGCAAAATTCTCTAAGTGTGAGTTTTGGTTGGAATCAGTGCAGTTTCTAGGTCATGTGATTGATAGTGAGGGAGTTCGTGTAGATCCTACCAAGATCGAAGCGATCAGGGAATGGTCAGCACCGACGACGCCGACTGAAGTTCGACAATTTTTGGGTTTAGCTGGGTATTATAGAAGGTTTATCGAAGGATTTTCGTTGATTGCAAAACCATTGACAAGGCTTACCGAAAAGAATAGGGTGTATGAATGGGGAATTGAGGAAGAGCTTGCTTTCGAAACGCTCAAGGACAAGTTATGTTCCGCACCGATTTTGTCATTGCCTGAAGGAACCGAAGACTTCGTAGTGTATTGTGATGCGTCTCGTAAGGGTTATGGAGCGGTATTAATGCAACGTGAAAAGGTGATAGCTTACGCGTCGAGGCAATTAAGGAAGAATGAGGAGAACTACACGACGCACGATTTGGAATTAGGAGCGGTAGTTTTTACGTTGAAATTGTGGAGACACTATCTGTATGGGACAAAGTGTGTTGTATTCACTGACCACAAGAGTTTGCAGCACATTTTAGATCAAAAGGAGTTGAATATGCGACAAAGACGATGGGTTGAACTACTAAGTGATTACGACTGTGAAATTCGCTACCACCCTGGCAAGGCGAATGTTGTAGCGGATGCACTGAGTAGGAAGGAACGGGAGAAACCTTTGAGGGTTAGAGCGTTAGTGATGACTGAGAGCGTTGACTTAACCGAAACCATACTGAAGGCTCAGGAGAGAGGATTAATGAAAGGGAATGTTGAAGCCGAAAACTTGGGACGAATGTTGAAACCTCTTTTCGTGATTAGGTCTGACGGACTGAGATATTTTGAGAATCGGATTTGGTTACCATTGTGTTCATCTGAGGAAGGAAAGCCTAGAGTTCGAGAATTGGTTATGAATGAGTCGCATAAGTCGAAGTATTCGATACATCCTGGATCGGACAAAATGTACCACGTCCTGAAGAAAGTCTATTGGTGGCCGAACATGAAGGCAGATATTGCTCGTTACGTTAGTAAGTGTTTGACGTGCGCGAAGGTTCAGGCAGAACATAAGAAACCATCTGGATTGTTGGTACAACCGGAGATCCCAGAATGGAAATGGGAGAAAATCGCTATGGATTTCGTGACGGGTTTACCTAGGACTCCTAGTGGATGTGATATGATATGGGTAATTGTGGATAGGTTGACGAAATCTGCTCATTTCTTACCTATGAAGAAGACGGACAGCATGGAAAAACTCGCCAGCGTGTACGTGAAGGAGATCGTCTGTAGACATGGAGTGCCGTTATCGATCATTTCGGATCGCGATAGTAGATTTACGTCGGAATTTTGGAAATCGCTTCAACGTGCGATGGGCACTGAACTGAGTTTAAGCACGGCTTATCACCCGGAAACTGACGGCCAGAGTGAACGAACTATTCAAACGATGGAGGACATGCTCCGAGCATGCGTGATTGATTTTGGAGGAAGTTGGGAACGCCACTTGCCTCTGGTGGAATTTTCGTACAATAATAGTTATCATGCGAGTATCAAAGCGGCACCATTCGAAGCATTGTATGGAAGGAAGTGTAGATCGCCTGTGTGTTGGAGTGAAGTAGGGGAAAGTCAATTGACTGGACCCGAAATGGTTTTAGAAACGACAGAGAAGATCGTGCAGATCAAGAACCGACTACTTGCTGCGAGAAGCCGACAGAAGAGTTATGCCGATAACCGAAGGAAACCGTTGGAGTTTGAAGTTGGAGATATGGTTATGCTCAAGGTATCGCCGTGGAAGGGTGTAATTCGTTTTGGGAAGAAAGGAAAGTTGAGTCCGAGGTATATTGGACCGTTTAAGATCATTGAACGAATTGGACCGGTAGCGTACAAGTTAGAATTGCCGACCGAGCTTAGTGCTATTCATGACACGTTTCACGTATCGAACCTGAAGAAGAGTTTGGCGGACAAGGAATTGGTGATTCCTTTGGACGAGATTCGACTAGACGACAAAATGCACTTTGTGGAAGAACCTGTGGAAATTATGGACCGAGAGGTCAAGCGGTTGAAGCGTAGTAGGATTCCTATTGTGAAGGTCCGATGGAATTCTAAGCGTGGACCGGAATACACCTGGGAACGTGAGGACTTTTTCAAGGAAAGGTATCCTCATCTGTTCCAGTAGAACGAAATGTGAGTACAAGAAGAGGCGAGCGCCGGGACGTCGCTCTCTTTAAGGAGGGGTGGATGTGACACCCTAGAATCGAGGTCATTAACGTTACCCTAAATTTCGCTAATTTTTGAAATTTTTAATAAATTTTAATTTCTATATTTATAAGTATTTTGGTTAAAGCCGATGTTCGAGGTTATAATTTTTACGATTGACGTTTTAAGAAGGACGATGACGATTACGATCCCGAGGGATGCCCAATTTTATATAATTTTTGACGATTTATCGATAATGTAATTTTTCAAGAATTTTACTTACGGTTCGTGTTAAGTTGAGTCGGGTGAGTTTTATAGCCTTCCGAGTACATTTAAAGTATCCCAAAAATATTTTGGAGCGTTCGGGAAGATTTCCGACTCCCGTAAAATTTTCAAAATTGACAAATGAGTCGAAACCGCAAAGTTATAGTGGCGTTTTTACTTAAGGCCAAAAGAAAGCACAATTTACCATTTAGGTCCCTCCCAATCCACCAAAAAGCCCAAAATGGACACACACACACAAACACATAGAACACATCACCCAAAAATTAAACTCTCTCTCCCTATCTTGTCTCCATAGCCGACGGCTAACCCCAAACCACCAAGAAAATCCATCAAAAACTTTTTCCACTTGATTTTCATAAAAACCAAGGTTAGACCACATCTAATTTGGTCATTCCCTACATTTCTATGTGCTCAAATCCCACATGCACTAACAAAAATTTTCCAATATTTTTCAAGATGATCCAAATTCGTTTTTGTGGCTAAATGTTGTAATGCATGTTAATTTTATGAGTTATGGAAGCATAAACACCAAGAAAAACCACCAAAATCAATTTGGTTGTGGTGATTGGGGCACCCAAACCCCACGGCACAAGGGGTGTTTGGGGAGCCATGGTGGTTGTTGAAATTTGAGCTTATCCTAGTGTTTGGTCATGTGTTTAGTGATGATTTAAGTAGGTTTAATGGGTTGCATGTTTAATTTCTTTGATTTTTGATTTTGAGATTGGTTGATCAATAGGGGTAGGACTGAAATTTGGTGTTAGGATATGTTTGGGGAGGCTTAGGATGATGTTTAGTGGTGGTTAGAAGGTTTGGAATCGAGTCTAAGTGTGTTTTTGGTATGGTCATTTTTAGGCAGAAACTTTAGGTCCATTTCATAAAAATGATTTTTCTTCCAGGTCTTGAAAACAAAATGTAGTTGTAGAGGGTCTTTTTATCTTTAATTTGGTATAAGGTAGAGCCCGTGACTCAAAACGAGCTAAAAGTTATGACATTTTAAAGATCGGGTACCGGGAGACGAGGACTTTCATAATCCGAATTTGTGTAAAGTTTTAGTCAAATCCCGAGGGTCACAAGTATAAATTGGTAAATGGTCAAGGGTCAAAATTTGGTCCCTAACCTGTATAAATGAGTCTATATTTTGACTTAGGTGTCAAAGAAGTCAAAGGTACTTTTCATATAGGTCAAAGAAGTCAAAATTGGTCGAAGTACAATTTCAGCCCGTAAAATGTAGTTTTGGAAAAGCGTTGCGTAACGGGTCGTAAAAGTAAAAACTTTTATTGGGCTTAAAAACATGTTATCTACAGGTCTTATAGGATTTTTGAGAATTTTGTCAAATTTTATAAGTGTGGTTAAACATGGTAAAACAGCCCGTACTTTAGTCAAGTACCGGCGAGAATGGGTAAAAATGGACAACGTAAGTAATGAGAACGAGTGGTATAAAATGAGTGATACTTGTTATTTTGTTTTTGGCGTGAGTTATACTTGTCCTAAGTGACTAGTATATATGTATTTTATACAGTACCGTAAGTATTTAAATGAGATTACTCATTACGCGTTATTTGTGATAGGTGTTGATTTAACCGGGCATCCGTTTCGTCGTCAGTGATCATCCCTCGAACTACCGACTACTTAAGATATAAGGTGTGAATTTATAGCCTCGCTTATGTTTATTTCAAATTGTTTTACCCGCGAGGGAAATGCATGCTAGTTTTTAAAAGGAACGTATATCATGAATGATTGTTAGACCCGCAAGTTGCCTTAGAAATTGTGTTGAGTACCAAAGTTGCAAAAGTCCCTAAAATCATGAACTATTAACTATTGTCCTGCCCTCGAGTAGGGGGAAATAGCCGCTTATGCAATTTGTAGTACTACGGGGTTAACGACCCAATGCTAGCCGAGAAGCTGTACTTTTAGTAAGTTCTGCGGTAGATTATTTTGTATGAGAAATAAGGTATAATTGCAACTGATGCCTTTAGAAGGGGCACTGGTTTCATCTGAATCACGCTGGTATTTATTACGCGGGTGATTGAGTTAACGGATTAGTGTCATGAGCTTAAACACAATTGTCAGTATCCTGATTATAGTTTGTTTGATCGACAAGACTATAAATGATCACGAATATTTTTTATTATATATACGTTCAAATGGATTGTAAAACCTATGAATTCCACTCAACGTTTTCGTTGACCAAAATTTTGGCATGTGTTTCAGGTAACCGCTGAGGTGTAGGATGGAGCATGCATGGGATGGACGTTGTGTGTATGGCTTGGAGTCCGCTTGTTTTCCCTCCTTTTTCTACTTAAACATTTTAAGTTTAATGTCATGTTGTTGTAAACTGAAATTCTTGGGTTGAGATTCATGGGGACCGAAAACGCTAAACTCTGTGTACCATTTGGGGTTGGAAAAACCGTGGACATGTATCATCTAACAATTTTAAATTTCAAGTTTTAAGTTGACGTCTTTTTAGCGTCGTTTGATATATCTTGTGTGAAATGAATACTGTGTAGCACCCATTGTTGTAGTTCCGCTGCGCATAGCAATTGTGGGGGTGTTACAATTCGTGTGTTGTTTACTGTTAAAGTTCAATACATTTTCCTTTCTCAGTCTGATATGATATTATTAATATAAAAGATATTTAATTAAATTTCTTAATAGTTTAAATAAATATCTAAGTAAAATTGTGAAGAAAATCAAACCCCAATGGTTTGATTAAAAATATCTAAGTAAGATCTGAATAGATAAGGGTATTTGGTTCGAGGCATTGTTTTGACCATGAATGGTGTTTTTGGTTCGAATGATTCAATCGTGAATGGTGGTTCGTATGGTGATGTTGTTTCGGGTTCATAAGGTTGTTCAGCACAACCTTCTTCTCAAAGGTTTTCTACATTAGGTGAGTTCTAGTTTAAATTTTATGTTTTATTTTAGATTCAATTTGTTTAAGTGAATGATTTGTATGCCTGTTTAGTTTAATGAATCTGATATAGTTTTGTGAGGTTGATTTTATTTGGGGAGTATTAATTCAGTTTGTTTTGATATGCTATTCTTTCACTGCTTATGAGAGTTGAATCTGACATATATTTGTGTTACTTAATCATTAGTCTGCTGCCTTATGTTTTAATATTGCTCTTGGTGAATCCTGATATGGACTTTTGTGAATCTGCGTTATTCATGATGTTGTTTCCATTGCGTAGAAATTGATTGATATTGCTGTGATTACTTGCTGCTAGATTATTGTTTCTTAGCTGTAGTTTATTAGAAGTTTTAATCTAGGAGATTGTATTTATCTGATTTGTTTAGCTGCTGATATTTAAGTTTTGGGATATGCATATGTTTGATTGCTGATTTGAGGTAATTCAGACTTGAGTTAGGAGTTGAGACCTGCTGAATATTTTAATATGCTAGAAGACTTGATACTATGGTTATCTGCTTAACTTTTTGCTAAGTATTTTTAGATTTGCTGATTTATTTTGCTTAGTTTGATAATAGGATTGCTGATACTGCTTATTTTGATAGTATTTAGTTCAGCTTAGCTGAGTTGACAAGTTTTGCTGATATGATACTCATCCTTGCTGATATTGAGCTTTTTGCTGCATGATTTGAAGTCTGCCTGCTAAATTAATTGTTTTCTTTTATAGAAGTTTGTTTTAATCTGATAAAAATGTTTAGTTCGGCTGCATTTTTCTAGCCTAATTTATGTGATGGTTTGATTTCATTGCTGTTATAGATTTTGATTGTATTTCTACTTGATTTGCTGTTATATTTTGCTGTTAAGCTTTTGCTATCAGATCCAACTGATCTGATAGCTTATGGTTGTTCTTATAAGCTGTTAAAGATAATAGCTCAATACAAGTCACTCTTGTGATTTTTATCTCTGCAATTTTCGTCTAAAAAAATAATAATCAAAAATATATTGTCTCACGCAGGTCTCGAACTCGAGACCTGCCTTTCACAGCCACATTGCCTTAACCATCTGATCTGTGTTATCTTTTTGTTACAAGTATTGAGATTAGAGTTTATATCACATTTGGTCTTAACTGTCATTTTAAATAACAAAGTATTTTTCATCAAATCGTTTTTCTGTTTAAACATTTAAATTGTAAAAGTGTATTATTTTTATAAAAAGTTAAGTTTTTGAAGAATGATTAGATTAGATTTAAAATTTAATAAATAAAAAATAAAAATAAATAAAATGTTTTATTTTAGAAATTTAATTAGTTTTTAAATAAGTAGATTTTAATAAAGTTTAAATTTTTAGAAATTAAATAGTTTTTATTAGACTTTTAAAAATAGAGTAAATGTAGTTTTAAAAGATAAGTTTTTAATAGGATTTTAAATAGCTTTAATTTTTAAGTAATTGTTTTTTTAGATTTAATAAATTTTGGGTTTACGATTCATGCACTTTAGGCTAAAAGTTGGTAGAATTAACTTAGTTAAAAACCGAAACCAATTCGAATCGATTTTCCAGATCTAAGCTAAACGTCTCAAATTCATAAGATCTTCGTGTACAACGAACTTGGTTCATCACATGTTTAATTGAATTCGTCTGTGGTAATTTTAGTCTATTACTTTTTCCTAAAAGTAATTTTCTAATTTACCCTATAACGTATCCTAATTATCACTATACTATCACGATCACATCAAAAATTTTGGCGCCGCTGCCGGGGATCTTGTGTACGATTCGTTTTCATTGAGATTTGTTAATCGTTGATTTGAAGACCCTTTCCGTCCTCGGAAAGTTTTTTTATTTTTCTATTATTATAGTATGTATCGTTTTTCTCGTTTTTTGTGATTAATATATTGTATTACGTAGAACAATAAATTTACATACTTTCCAAATAAGGCTTTAGTTGGGATTTCATCACCTAGCTATTGTATTCGAATCCAAAACAAAAATAAAAGGGCAAAATAGATAAATACTAATAAGAAGTTTGAACTCGACTTATACAAACTATAAGGTGGGTATAAGGCGACGTGCTATAAAAGGCCGTCTAAGGAAAAAGGTTTTTAAGTGCTTTGTTCCACCTCGTTTCCGCGCTTGCTTGTGCGTATATTGAGAGGGACGACCTATTATTGGTTTGCCGACTCAAGTAGTATTAAATATTATTTTTGTAGTTTACATATTGAACCTCGAGATGTTTAGGTTTTCACCTATCGTTTTAAAGTCGACCGAGGGTAATTTACTTCATACTAGTTATCCTTATTCCTTATTTTTTTTATCGATCATTTTTGATTGAGCAATACCAAATAAAAATACAAAAAAAATCTTCTTCTTGTCTAATTTCTTTTCTTCAATCCTCTAAATTCTCGTCTTTGTAGTGTATGCAATTACGTTCTTCTAGACTTGTGATTGATTTTAATAGGCTTGAAAATATTCCTCGTAGAAATAGAAATCGTCAACAACGAATAGTGGAACCCGAGCTTCCACCTATTGTTGTAGAGATGGCCGATAACCGAACAATGGAGGAATTGCTCCGTGCACCCACCGAAGGGTATGGGGAAGCAATCGTTGTGCCGGCTATTTTGGCGGATCATTATGAGATTAAGACGGGTCTTTTATCTCTCATTCGTGCCGACCAATTTCGTGGCAATGAGACCGATAACCCGCACTCTCACATTCAGAATTTTCTTCGAATTACCTCGACTCTCAAGTTTAGAGATGTGCCGAATGACGCGATTAAGCTCATGCTTTTTCTGTACTCGCTCGAGGGTAATGCTAAGATTTGGTATGAGAAAGAACCATCGGGTTCGATCTTAACATGGGATGATTTAGTGTCTAAGTTCATGAATTATTTCTTTCCACCATCCAAAACAACACACTTTAAAAACGAGATCACTAGATTTGAACAAAAAGTGCATGAATCGTTTGGGGTTGCTTGGGAAAGATTTAAAGATTTTTTGAGACAATGTCCACACCACGGTTTCTCGAAATTGCACCAAATCAATACTTTTTATAATGGGCTTAATATGATTGAACAAGATTCTTTAAATGCCGCCGCGGGTGGTAATCTTTTAAGAAAAACTCCGAGAGACGCGTGGGGTATAATTGAGAATAAGTCTAGAGCACAATATTCACGAAACACACTGAGTGTTTCCAATGTGAATTCGTCTAATATCGAGATTGCTAGATTGGACTCTAAGATTGATAGTGGATTCGCGACTTTGTTGAATGAGATTAGGAATAATCCTCATTGATCAATTAATATGGTTGAGAGTTTTTGTGTATCATGTGGTGGAGCACTTCCTAATTATGCTTGTTCAACCACGGGGTTTGATCAAGCTAGTGATTTTGCCGCGACGGGAACTTATGGTTCCAACGGTCAAGTTCCTCGTCAAAATCATGTTGCTCCACCGGGTTTTCCACCGGTTCAAAATAGGTACAACAATGGAAACAATGGGAATAATTTTAACCGTGGTAACCAAGGGAATTACAATCAAGGAAATGGGTTTAATGCTAATCAAAACAATCAAGGTTTTCAAAGCAATACTCAAAATGATTTGTCAAGCTACATTAAAACGAATGAGGCAAATTGAAAGCTTTTCAAAACAATATTCAAGGACAAATGGCAACTTTGAAAAATGAGTTTCAAAATACGATTAAAGGGCAAAACAATAAGATTGAGCTTAATAAACAAAGACTTGAACAAAACCAAAACCGTTTTGAGCAGAGATTAGAGCAAAGTCACAATCGTATGCAACAAAGTTTGGAACAAAGTCAAAATAAATTGCTTTCGATGTTTGAGGGATTTATGTCTAAACCGTCATCTTCTTCGGGTTGCTTACCTAGTAATACCATTTCAAACCCGAAGGGAGAGCTTAAGGCCATAACCGTTTATGATGATTGTGATAATTTAGAAGAAGTTGAAGTGATTGAGTTTAATCCTCCACCTAAGGAAACTTTTCTAGATGTCACCAAGGCTACTTTAAATGTGATTAGTACCTCGGTGTTCTTTGATTTCTTTCCCGAGAAGTATAAAGATCCGGGTCAATTCTTGATACCTTGTGTTTTCAATGAGCTTGGGGTATGCAAAGCTCTAGCCGATCTAGGAGCTAGCATTAACTTAATGCCCCTAGCCATTTGGAAAACTATTGACTATGCACCATTTAGTACCACTCGAATGATCATTGAGCTTGCTAATGGTACCACCACCCATCCGGTTGGTATAGCGGAAAATGTCATTGTTAAAGTGGAAAAGTTTTTGTACTTAGCCGATTTTGCTATTGTTGATTATGAGACTAATCCTCGTGTGCCTATCATTTTAGGACGACCATTTTTGTGCACGGCTCATGTTCAAGTTGATATGAGGAAAGAAGAAATTAAATTGTTTTATGGGGATAAAAGTATTATTTTTAAACCGGAAAAGATTCCAAGATTTGTTTCTAAGAAAGTGGAAAGTGCTAAACTTGTTGAGAAAATTGAAAGTAATAAGAAATCTCTTTTTGATAAAGGTGTTTTTCCAATTTTGGAAACCTCATTTTGTGATAAAGAAAAGTTAAATTCAAAGGAAGAAGCTTGCTTTGTTGAATCATGTTGTAATTGATAGGTGTGAAAACACCCATCCTTTTACCACTTAATTATAATGAAAACAAGACCATAACGTGTATTTTATGTAGTAAATGTCGGAATTATGCGTGGTTTGTGTTTTTGTTGTGAGTTTAGGATCAAAATGTAAAAAGGGAAGAAAACACGGGCTTTCACGGGCTTTTATCAAAGAAAAAGACAAAAGACGAAGTCAAAAGATCAAGAGTGCAAAAAGAACGGAAGTCCAAGGCCTATTCTGAAGATTTATCGAAGAAAATGTCTAAAGACGGAAGTTTAATAAACCCGAAGAACTCAAGTCTAAATAAGTGAAGATATTATAAGACGAGTTCCATTAATCCCGAGACAAAGTCGATAAAGTCGAAGAATTTAGAAGACGAGAAGTCGAGAAAGAAAGAAGAATGAACCAACACATGCTTAGTTTCATTAATCACTATAAATAGACTCCTAATGTGTCATTAGGAGTTGTTAGCTAATTTGACACATTAGTCTTTCCACCTTAATTTCATGTCATTTTAATTAATTGTCAATTTAAATACTTGTCTTGCACTTTAATTCCTTTAATTCCAAGTAAGTGTTTTTAATTTTGTTGTTTAATCTTCTCTTTAATCAAGTTTTTATTGTTAATCTCTCATCTACCTTTCTTGTTATTGATTTAATTTGATGTTTATGTGTTTTTGTTATGCTTGTTTGATTATTGGTTATGCTTTTATGTTTTTGATCTTGTTAGCCTATTGATTTTATAGCTTATTGTGTTTTTCTTAAACTTAATTAAGTGCTTTTTAGTTAATTTTTATAAAAAGTTGTTTTTAAATATTTTTATTACTTAGTGTTTATAAAAGTTTTTAAATTTTAGCTTAATAGCTTTTTCTTAAGATTGAATTGGTTAAGTTTTTAGTTAGATGCTTATTAGTCTTTAGCTTATTTAGTTTGTAGCTTGTTTCCGATTTTTGTTTTAATCCGGATTGTGTGAAAACCCTCTTATTCCGGATAAGGATTCAAACCTTATTCCGGATAAGGAACTTAATATCCTGAATAAGTGCTCGAAGTGGTAGTATTCCGGATAAGCCTTTAAATTCTTGAATTCAGGATAAGTGTACAAAGTGATTCCGGATAAGGGAACTTCGAGTTATTCCGGATAAGCGTCTTTGCTTATTCCGGATAAGCATCTGCAGATTATTCAGGATAAGCTGTTGGGCATTTATTCCGGATAAGGGCCCGGAATTCATATTCCGGATAAAGGATTTGAGTGTGATTCCGTATAAGCTATCATTTGTTATTCCGGATAAGTAGCAGAAAAAGTTATTCCGGATATCGTTCAAAATATTATTCCGGGTAAGGGTCCTAACTCGGATTCCGGATAGTGGAAAGATTGTATTCCGGATAAAGTGACAATATTCCGGATAACCAATTGAACCAATATTCCGGATAAGACTCAGATAGATATTCCGGATAAGCTTCATAAGGACATTCCGGATATGCATATTAAGGGGATTCCTGATAAGCAGAATATTCAGATTGAGGATAAAGGTGACAACTTTATTCAGGATAAGCAGTATCTTGTTGGGTATTACGGATAGTGACAGTATTTCGGGCTCTAACTCAGGTTTTGTTTATCCTCTGTTTCATTCTTAAGCATTTATTTTTCCCGCATTTTTCCTTAGTATTGTTTTGATTGTTTTACCTTATTTTAAATTTCATGTTTACATTTTTATTACATTGACAATTTTAATTTTCGTCACGCTTTAATTTTAAGTCATTTAATTAATTTACTTTTAAAAGTTTTAATATTGCACCATTTACGTTTAATTAGTTTTAGTTTTAAATTACCGTCATTTACTTTTAAGTCTTGCAATTTAAATATACTACAACGACAAATCCTTGTTTTCCACCAAAAGAACAGCTGAGTCGCACTTAAACCAGTAATCAATTCGATTAGACATACGACAAAGAACAATTTAAGTTTTAATTAGTCTTAGCTCTAATTAACCATCAATTTACTTTAAAGTTTTGCACCTTTATTTTACAACAACGACAAAAACATTTGTTTTCACCAAAAGACGACTGAGTCGCACGTTCACCCTTTCTCAATTCGAAAAGATCGGACGATAAAATTTTCTTACTAGGTAAAAGCCTCGTATTAAATGGCGCCGCTGCCGGCTCTTTTCGTAAAGATTAACGGTTTTCTGTGAGAGACGCGTTGCTTTTTGGGATCCGTTCATTCGTGAGCGTTATTTTTCTTGCTCAAATATTTCCAAAAATCCATAAAAATTAAAAATTTTCAAAAATCCAAAAAGATTATTTTCATAGTGTATATATATTTTCTATTGCTTTGGTATCTTTTTCTTTTGCTTTTGTAGGTGTATGCGTACTAGATCTTCAACTTATCCATAGCCCGAGACTCGTGAAGATTTAGCTATGGCAGGTGTGAACAACAACAATAACCCACCGCACCTCAACAATAACAACAACAATGTTCTTCCACAGCCCGATCTTCGGACAATGGAGGAGCTTTGTCAACCCACAATGTTTGGACGAGGAGCACCGATTGCGCCGATGCAAATCACGGCTCCGGAGTTTTCGTTGAAGCATCACATTATCCAACAAGTGCAAACTAATCCATTTCGCGGATTGCCTGATGATGATGCCAACAAGCACTTCGACAAATTCATTACTATTACTCAAAGCATGAAGTTGCCCGGTGTTACTATGGATGTCCTTCGCCTACAGCTCTTTCCACATACTTTATCTCACCACGCCGAAAAATGGTTTGATCGTCTCTCGAAGAATTCCATTCATACTTGGGACGACATGACTCAACGATTTTTGTCGCGCTACTTTCCACCATCCATGGTAATCAAATCAGCGGTTTCATGCAAGAACCCGATGAATCTCTCTTTGATGCTTGGGAAAGATATAATGTTTTGATCGATCGATGTCCAAACCACAACATGCTCCCCGTTACGTTGATTGACACTTTCTACAATGGTTTGACTTTTCATGATCGTGATACGATTAATGCAGCCGCCGGTGGCACATTTATGAAAAGAAGACCCGAGGAGTGTAGAGAGCTTATTGAGAACATGACTACTCATCACAAAAATTGGGATTCCTCCGCTTCTTCAAGGAACAACCCGAGACTCAATGTTTCTTCTACTTCAGCAAACCCCGACATGACCGAATTCACCCGTATGATAGCCGAAATAAACAAAAATATCTTGCTCATCGCTACAAACCAACAACAACAAGTTAAAGCGGTAGCCATTTCTTGTGAGACATGCGTCGATCCTCACTCATACACTGATTGTCCTTCTACTCAAGGCAATCCGGAAAACGTGTATGCGGCTTATGGTAACTATTCACCAGAAAATTACCAAGCCCGACCTCAAGGGGATCGAAATTTGCTAAGTTACAGGTCTAACAACTATCTTTCACCCGGTTTTCCTCCTCAAAACCACAACCCCAACAACAATTACAATCGAAGCAACCAAATCCCACCTCGAGCTTCTAATCCTTATCACCCACCCGCTCAATAAGCCCCACCCATTAATCAAGATGTTGAAGCTTTAATGAGAACCCAAGGAGAGCAACTCAAGAATCTACAAAGCCAAATTATCAATTTGAAAGGGGATATCACTAAGCAAGGGAATGACATTAGATCCGAGCTTCGACATGATATACAAACCTCTTTTAGCACTCAAACGAATGATTTGAAGAATATGCTGGCTAGTTTCTTACCAACCACTCAACCCTCTACTTCGGGCTCTCTACCTTCAAACACCGTCACTAACCCGAGAGCGAATGTGAGTGCTATTACTACCCGTAGTGGAGCAACTTTAGTAGGACCATCTATCCCACCCCTAGTCACACCATCTACACCTCCTCCACCACCATTTATCCCTACTACTCCTACACTTAGTATTAGTTCACCATTACCGTCTCCGCCTTGTCATGAAGAAGTACCCAAGAAGAACCCTTCACCAACCCCACCTTCCACCTATAAACCCAACATTCCTTACCCTTCTCGACTCGACAAGGCTAGAATTTTGACTAAGAATGACGTTCAAGTCTCTAAATTTTTGAACAAGATTGCCGGCATGACCGTCACCTTTACCCTTGTTGAAGCTCTTGCCCAAATGCCACAATTTGTCAAGATGTTTAAGGAATTGCTTAATAAGAAGGAGAAGATGACCGAGTTTGTTAATACTCGCTTGAATGAAAATTGCTCTGCAATCCTTCTTAAAGAACTTCCAAAAAAACTTGGAGATCCCGGTCGTTTTGTGCTACCATGTACTTTTAACCAAACCGACGAATTTACTGCCTTAGCCGATCTTGGGGCAAGTATAAATTTGATGCCTTTAAGTGTTTGGAAAAAGTTATCATTACCCGATCTTACACCAACGAAGATGACTCTTGAGCTTGCAAATTGCACTCTCGCTTACCCCGTTGGTATTGCCGAAGATGTGTTCATTAAAGTTGGCACCTTCACTTTTTCGGTCGATTTTTTTGTTGTTGATTATGAAATGGACCCTCGTATTCCTTTAATACTTGGTCAGCCATTCTTGAGAACCGGAAAAGCTCTTGTCGATGTTGCCGAAGGTAAGTTAATCTTATGGGTCGGGAATGATGCACAAGTGTTTGAAATGGGGAAGATCACAAACAAATCCTATGGAGGAGAATCAACGAATATGATTAATGTGCTTGATGATTTTGTCGTCTACAACAATCCTATATTCGATTCTTGCTTTGATAATCCACTGTTCCAAGACGTGTGGATGATTCTCTCTAATTCTGATCCTCCACCAGTTTATGATTCTCCACCGATCTATGATGCTTATGAAGATGATTCTAGTTCCGATGGAGATGATTATGATGACTTTACTTCTGAATATCCAGACATGCCCACTTATGATGATTTTGATGAGGCTGATACTCTTTCGAGTGATTCTTCTCATGATGAAGATCCTCCGCCTACAACACTTGATCCTACTTTGGATGACTACTCATTTGAGGAAGACTTTGCTACTTTTCTCAACACATACTTCCCAAATGAGAGTGATGCTCCTCCTTTAGACTTTGATGATTATGGTCTTTATCCTACTTTGGATATGAAGAAACCCATTTCAAAGGAGAAGAAACCGGACGACACCAACATCCGCAGCTCTTATGTTTTGACACCTCTCTATCCACCTTCGTCAGATGAGATTATGCGATTTATGAGCGGATCCTCTTCAAATTCTGCTGAGCCTAAGTGTTATTTTCCCCTAAAAAAAAAGGTGTTCGACCCCGGTATTGCACTTTTTAAGCCATCTCAGTATCCATCTGATGAAATAAAAGGAAAAATCTTTGGAACTTATGGAGATATGCTTGCACTTCACCCTTGCTACCACCGTGCTCCATCTTTGCTTAAGGGAACCTTGCCTACTCTTCTTTGGCTTGCCTTGTTCGCCTTAAGCTTGTGCTATTTGATGGACGAAAACCATGTATTTGATCCCGGTGGATGTGTTTCAAGCTTCTTCCTATGCTAATCAATGTCGAGTCAGGCTCACGACTCGGTTAACAAAAACAAGCGCTTCTCGGGAGGCAACCCGCAGTATCTATCTTTTTTCTCTTATTTTTATAATAAGTGTAGGGGGAGACCCTAGTATGTGTCTTCTTTCTAATCATGTACATGGATTCGCCCTTTCAAAGATCCATTCTTGATGACTTTTGACGACCCGTGATTCCGTGTACCCGTCTTCCCGGTTCTATCCTAAACTCTTTTGATTCTCTATTTTATACTATTCAATATTGAAATAGGAATCACTTTAGTTGTCTCTTCCTTAGCAAGATTTAAACAAAGTGCACAATGTCCTAAGTGTAGGGGAGGTTACTTCCACATGCTTAAACATTGAGGACAATGTTTATATTAAGTGTAGGGGGGACTTCTATCGAAGTTAAGTGGTCTTTTCCATGTATTTGTCCTCATTTTAACCGGAAAATCAATTTTTCGACATTTTTCAAAAATTTTAATCTCTTTTGGCCTATTAGTTTTTCCTTTGTTATAGTTATTTTCTTTCCTTGCTATAATAAATTTTGAATAAAGTGGTTTTAATTTTCAAACGTCGTGAATCTTTTGACTCAACCCGAGTTTACTTATCTAAGTTTACTCTAGCTAGTATCCTTAACGTGTTTAAGTCAAGTTTTGCTAGGCTTTTATATAAGGAGCTTTAAAACGCGAAAGTCTTAATTCTCACGGGTTAAGAACAAGAACTTTTCGCAAGTTCCTATAATTGATCCTAGAGAATCGTTTATCAAGGGAACTTTAAAATGCGAATTCTAAACTTGAAAAAGTCTAAGAATTTGCAAGATCCTATAGATGACTCGAAAACCCAAAACTTTGATTTAATTGGCTAAGCATCCTTGAGTCTCATTCCTTGAGATTTTAAATTGTGTATAACGAGAGATGATAGAGTCAATTATAAGTTTGGTATTCTTTCGTGAATTTATGTGAGTTGATTATAAGCCTTTTCTCCCATCACTTGTTAATAAATTTATCTGCAATAAGTAAGGTCGTACGATTTGAAAAGTTACTTAGCTTCTAGCCCAAGATCGTTTAAAAGTTGCTCGGTATTAATTAGAGTTCATAGCCAAGGCATAACTTATTGAAGCGAGACGCGAAGATTGGCGAGTCCGAAAAGGCCCTAACAAGGCATGAGGGCTACATTTTATTGCTAAAGATCCAAAAGTGATGTGAAGAATCATTTATCGAAAATCAATATGAAGGATTGAGACACACGACGAAAAGCAAAAACTCCCCAAAAGATCATGGAGAAGTCTATCCAAAAAGGCCCTAACAAGGTATGAGGATAAATAGATCCAAGTCCTAAAAAGAGGCGGATCGTTGTATATCAAAGTCCAAAATAAAGATTGGAGAAAAATGAAGAAGTCGTGGTCCAAATATGAAGAATCTCTCAAAAAGTTCAAGTGAAGAAATTCCTATTATGAAGAGAAGACCATTATTTCATGAACGTCTCTCAAGATTTGAAGTATGTATTCACTGCCAAATATCGGTCCGAGAAAGGTCTCAAATCGTGAAGCGAGTTATGCCAAGATATGAACTTTATGAGGTCCCGAGAAGCAGTTTTAAAAGATTTTGTCCTTTAGCTAACTATTGATTAAATCGTCCTACTTTATTTTTAGCCTTGATAACTATCAAAATAAGTCAACAATGCATTCTCGTGATCATTCAAGACAATAATAAAATATAAGAGATACACCTAGGAATAAGGGAGTCTAAGTAAATAATTGGCCCACATGTGTTCATGTTAGTTTGCTAACATATAATAACAATGATCTCGTTTTTAAGCTTGGTATGGGGAACGTGAAATTTGAGGTTGATAATCATTCATGACATTCCAAAACCCTAAGGTAAGTCTTTGATTTCTTTACTTGTTTTGTTATTTTCTATCTCTTTAATAAAGGCCAATGTGGATTGATTGTGATGAAAAGTGTAATCTTGCTTTGTAATTAATGCATTGCATGAGGACATTGCAATGGTCAAGTGTAGGGGATTTGATAGGTGTGAAAACACCCATCCTTTTACCACTTAATTATAATGAAAACAAGACCATAACGTGTATTTTATGTAGTAAATGTCGGAATTATGCGTGGTTTGTGTTTTTGTTGTGATTTTAGGATCAAAATGTAAAAAGGGAAGAAAACACGGGCTTTCACGGGCTTTTATCAAAGAAAAAGACAAAAGACGAAGTCAAAAGATCAAGAGTGCAAAAAGAACGGAAGTCCAAGGCCTATTCTGAAGATTTATCGAAGAAAAAGTCTAAAGACGGAAGTTTAATAAAGCCGAAGAACTCAAGTCTAAATAAGTGAAGATATTATAAGACGAGTTCAGTTAATCCCGAGACAAAGTCGATAAAGTCGAAGAATTTAGAAGACGAGAAGCCGAGAAAGAAAGAAGAATGAACCAACACATGCTTAGTTTCCCTAATCACTATAAATAGACTCCTAATGTGTCATTAGGAGTTGTTAGCTAATTTGACACATTAGTCTTTCCACCTTAATTTCATGTCATTTTAATTAATTGTCAATTTAAATACTTGTCTTGCACTTTAATTCCTTTAATTCCAAGTAAGTGTTTTTAATTTTTTTGTTTAATCTTCTCTTTAATCAAGTTGTTATTGTTAATCTCTCATCTACCTTTCTTGTTATTGATTTAATTTTGATGTTTATGTGCTTTGTGTTATGCTTGTTTGATTATTGGTTATGCTTTTATATTTTTGATCTTGTTAGCTTATTGATTTTATAGCTTATTGTGTTTTTCTTAAACTTAATTAAGTGCTTTTTAGTTAATTTTTATAAAAAGTTGTTTATAAATATTTTTATTACTTAGTGTTTATAAAAGTTTTTAAATTTTAGCTTAATAGATTTTTCTTAAGATTGAATTGGTTAAGTTTTTAGTTAGATGCTTATTAGTCTTTAGCTTATTTAGTTTGTAGCTTGTTTCCGAATTTTGTTTTAATCCGGATTGTGTGAAAACCCTCTTATTCCGGATAAGGATTCAAACCTTATTCCGGATAAGGAACTTAATATCCTGAATAAGTGCTCGAAGTGGTAGTATTCCGAATAAGCCTTTAAATTCTCGAATTCAGGATAAGTGTACAAAGTGATTCCAGATAAAGGGAACTTCGAGTTATTCCGGATAAGCATCTTTGCTTATTCCGGATAAGCATCTGCAGATTATTCAGGATAAGCTGTTGGGCATTTATTCCGGATAAGGGCCCGGACTTCATATTCCGGATAAAGGATTTGAGTGTGATTCCGTATAAGCTATCATTTGTTATTCCAGATAAGTAGCAGAAAAAGTTATTCCGGATATCGTTCAGAATATTATTCCGGATAAGGGTCCTAACTCGGATTCCGGATAGTGGAAAGATTGTATTCCGGATAAAGTGACAATATTCCGGATAACCAATTGAACCAATATTCCGGATAAGACTCAGATAGATATTCCGGATAAGCTTCATAAGGACATTCCGGATAAGCATATTAAGGGGATTCCGGATAAGCAGAATATTCAGATTGAGGATAAAGGTGACAACTTTATTCCGGATAAGCAGTATGTTGTTGGGTATTCCGGATAGTGACAGTATTTCGGGCTCTAACTCAGGTTTTGTTTATCCTCTGTTTCATTCTCAAGCATTTATTTTTCTCGCATTTTTCCTTAGTATTGTTTTGTTTGTTTTACCTTATTTTAGATTTCAAGTTTACATTTTTATTACACTGACAATTTTAATTTTCGTCACGCTTTAATTTTAAGTCATTTAATTAATTTACTTTTAAAAAGTTTTAATATTGCACCATTTACGTTTAATTAGTTTTAGTTTTAAATTACCGTCATTTACTTTTAAGTCTTGCAATTTAAATATACTACAACGACAAATTCTTGTTTTCCACCAAAAGAACAGCTGAGTCGCACTTAAACCAGTAATTAATTCGATTAGACATACGACAAAGAACAATTTAAGTTTTAATTATTCTTAGCTCTAATTAACCGTCAATTTACTTTAAAGTTTTGCACCTTTATTTTACAACAGCGACAAAAACATTTGTTTTCACCAAAAGACGACTGAGTCGCACGTTCACCCTTTCTCAATTCGAAAAGATCGGACGATAAAATTTTCTTACTAGGTAAAAGCCTCATATTAGTAATCTTTCCTCATCTCCACTCACTCCACACGAGGATGATAGTTCTAAGATTGAAAAACAAATTGATGAATACCTTAGTGCACCATTTGATGCTAGTGAGTTTAATAGTGAGAATTTTGATCCCGAGAGTGATATTGCTTTAATTGAAAAATCTTTGAAAATGGACTCATTTTCACTCTCTTCGAAGGATCAAATTGATGTTCCTAAAGCACAATCTTCATTTAAAGAGCCTTTGATTCCTAACTTCACACCGAGTGAGGTTAGTGACTATTCATGTGATAAGTTCATCGATGAACTTTTTGCTATCATTGATCCACTTCCACGGGGAAGTGAAGACGTTTCCGATCTCGAGATCGAGCGTGATTCTCATCTTTTACCTACCATTCTCGAGGAATTCACCGATGAATTTCCTTCGAATGAGAATGATGATCTTGTATCCGAGTGTGACACACTTGGTACTTTGTCGGATATTTCTTGTGATGACGAGAATGATGACACTTTTGTGACCTACTATAATCCTCTCTTTGAAGCTTCAATGAACAATAATCCATTGTTTCAAGAGGATTTTGAGAGCATCATACTTCCTACATCTCACAACCCTTGTGATGATGAGCGTCTTTTGAAGGAGGTTGATGAGTTTCTTTATATAGACATTCCTTCGGAATTTGAGGAAGAGTCTAATGACGGTGATGAAGATTCTTGGTTTGATCACCCGATTTATGATGATAATAATGTTGACCCGGAGGGAGAAATTACTTTTGCTCTAATTACCCTTCCCACTCGCTTTGATCTTAATGTGCGGGTTTTTCATGCGACTCATTTTGAGTACCATGACCCCTTTATTCACATTCCTAAGAGTGACAAGGTCGACAAAGTCATGCAAGTTGATACAACTAGTGTTGAGATTTTTAACACACCATTACTATGTGCTTCATATGTATTTGGATTAGCATGGGGGGACGACACCGTGTTGTCTATTCCTTTCTCCATCGAGGACGAGGTATTCGACCCCGGAATCGTTGATTTAGGGAAATCTCGGCCTTTCACCGATGCAATAATTGAAAGACTTTTTAATCATCTTGGTGCGAGTTTAGCTCGGGGAGCATGCTTTTTCCATATCGTGATTTGTGACTACCATCTCTTTTTGGAGATTTGTGTTGGAGTTTTATCCTTTCATTTGTCATCCGACAACGAGGATGAGATATTTGACCCCGGCATCGTGCTTTATGTTGGATTTTATTATGCTGGTTTCACCTTTTTCCCTAAGGACCAATGAATGCGGGGATCGAGTCGAGCTCATGACTCGGTTAACAAAAACGAGGTGCCTTGTGGGGGAGTCCCATACATTCTATCTTCTTTCTATTTTCTAACACTAATAAGGCTTGATCTTTCAAGCTCGTGCTCGTGTTTTGTTGTGTTGTGAATCTTAGGTATGACCCTAATTTTTGAAGACTCTCGTGTTCGGTTTTTGCCGGTCCACTTGATCTTCCAATCTTTGAATGCTAAAAAGGGGCACACTCTCTATCCCTTGATTTTTATCGACTAACGTTTTATCTTGAGGCATAATTAATAAACGGCTTATAGATTTGCGTGCTCTTACCATGTTAGGATTTTGCATTAGACTCTTCGTGCTTTAGCAAGGGGGTGTTACTCTTGAGCTAAGAAACATTGAGGACAATGTTTGGTTTTAGCATGGGGGAGTCAATCGATATAATCGCTTGCAATTGCTTTTGTCGTGTCTAAACGTAATTGTTTTTCTCATTTTTCAATAAAATTTTAAATTTTTAGTGTTGTTTTTAAGTTTTAATAAATAAAATAAGTGCTTTTGACACAAATGTAGGCTTTCCGTTGGTGAAAATAAAAATAGTTTTTGACTCGACTCGGTTTTTACCTTAGCTTTTCCTTAACGTGTTTGAATTAAGTTTTGCTAGTCTTTTATATAGGGAGCTTTAAAACGCGAAAGTCTTAATTCATACGGGTTAAGAACAAGAACTTTTCGCAAGTTCCTATAATTGATCCTAGAAATTCGTTTATCAAGGGAACTTTAAAACGTAAATTCTAAAACTTGAAAAAGTATAAGAAGATGCAAGATCCTATAGATGACTTGAAAACCCAAAACTTTGATATAATAGGCTAAGTATCCATTGATTTCACATTTTTGAAATTTTACAATATGGAGAACAAGAGATGATAGAGTTCAATCATAAGTTTCTAAAATTAACTCTTCTTTGTGCAAGTATTTTTGTGTTTGATTTAATCTCCTCGTATTTACTTTCCACACTTGAATAATATTTGCTTAATAAATGAAGTTTTTAGCGGTTTAGGCTTGATATCTTAACTCGTAAACTCCTTCTTTTTCTTCCCTTGTAATTAAAGTGAGAACACATTAAGGGTGTCAGCGTCATGTACTTTTGATCATGGGATTGCGGAAATTTGGCTTACTATACATATCATATTACTAAAGAAGAATAAATAAAAACATGTTCTCTAGGAGCCTTCGGGTGGGAGTCATGTAGCGCTAACCTTGTCATTAGAGCCTAAGGGTGTATGACAAGGGGATGTGTTGAATAAAAATTGTTTCATCATCATGAGCCATAAGGTGGGATGGTGATGTCAATTTCCTTATTTTTTGTCCAAGGAGCCTTCGGGTGTGGATTTTAAATAAGGAGCACAATTGCATCTTAAAGAGCCAAAAGGTGTTATGATGTGATTGTTGCTAACTCCATTAATAAGGTCATAATTAACTTTGGAGGTTTATTTGTTGCTTTTAAGTAGCCATATTAGCCAAATTTCGGGTCCAGGGATTTATCCCTAAATCGTGTTAAGTTATTCTTGATGTGGGCTTTCTTTAGTGACAACGGTTTTTGAAGTCGAGGTTAGGTTTTAAGTGTTGAGTTTACACCGTTCTTGCCTTCATTTTTGGACTAATAAATATCAAATAAGTGAAATGAGCCTTTGGGTGAATGACAAATAAAATCTAGAGATACAACTAGGAATAATAGGAGATTGAGTTTAACACAAATTACTTGTATGAGTTGGTTTAATTTTGGGGCTTATGATTGACAATGATCTTGTTTTTACACTTGGCATGGAAAAGTGAAAAGTCGAGGACGATGAATCTATTTGAGTTTTATGATCCTTAAAGTTATTTTTCAAATAATGAAAGCAATACATTATGTCTTTGCAAAATAAAAAGTCAAAAGTTGAATAATGGTGTAGTTAGTGTTTTAATTTTATCATTGCGTGAGGAC
Organism: Glebionis coronaria; assembly: GCA_025667525.1. Classification (NCBI taxonomy): domain Eukaryota; kingdom Viridiplantae; phylum Streptophyta; class Magnoliopsida; order Asterales; family Asteraceae; genus Glebionis; species Glebionis coronaria. The sequence continues at coordinate 309,918,499 of CM046878.1, forward strand.
ACGACAATTGTTTAGCAAGGGGGAGTTTGATATGAGCGATTTTACTCATATCAATATTATCTAAAAACGATGAATAAATGCAATAAATGTTTAAATATGGCCTTGTATTCGTTTGTTTGTCGTTTCATGTGTGTAGGTACCGAAAATCGCGAAAACCGGCGAAAACGACACGATTTTGAAGAAAAAGATCAACAAAGCCGATAACAAGTCGTTTTACTCATGGATTTATCAAGTTTGACGACAAGTTGGGCCCACATTTGGGGAAATGGGCTCAAAAGCCCATTTAAAATTCAAGAAAGTATTTTATTTCGTTTTAAAGCCCAAAAGGCCCAATTGGAAGGATATACATGGGACGGATGTGTGCAATTTGGGCTTCAAGCCCAAAGATTTTCACAAGTAATGTAAATGGACGATTCTTATAACTTTGAGAATTGGACGTGAAAAGTTGAATAGTCAATCACACATTTTATTTAATCATTTATCCCACTCACAATTTTTCATCTCACACACACCACAAAAAAACACTTCGTTACTTCCTATGTGCTTTCTCTTCCATCCCAAATAAACCTGCAACACAAAAAATCACTGTTACTCTTAACCCTAGCTTAAATCAATATTTGGGGTTTTTAATTAATTAAAGCGCGTGATAACACACGCGCCTTTAATTAATTACCCCTCTTTCCGGAGCTAGAAGATGGAAGAAATCGGTGACGTGTTCCCTTTTCATTGGTTGTTACACCTCACTCCCACCAATCATCCAATAAGGAGATGACATATCAGCTTACAAGAAGCACAACTAGCACACCTGATTGCCAAGTTGGCAATCCGTGTGCTAGTGTGATATTTACAACCGCAAGATCAATCAAAGAAAGAGAAAAGATGGGTTCAACGGTCGAGATGGATTTCAGCTTCAACAACCTCCCCTCAACAGCCTCGGGGGTTGGCTATATAAACCTCCAAAATAATTGTAATCTTTATTCCAATTTTACTTAATGTTATAATGTTAAATTAGAGTTAGGAAATTTGTATTTTCATTTTTTAGTTCTCTATTACTTTATTCTGATTAATAAAAATTTTATTCTGTCAAAACTATTCGTGTGTTGTTTACTGTTAAAGTTCAATACAATTTCCTTTCTCAGTCTGATTTGATATTATTAATATAAAAGATGTTTAATTAAACTTCTTAATAGTTTAAAGAAATATCTAAGTAAAATTGTAAAGAAAATCAAACCCCAATGGTTTGATTAAAAATATCTAAGTAAGATCTGATTCGATAAGGGTATTTGGTTCGAGGCATTGTTTTGACCATGAATGGTGTTTATGGTTCGAATGATTCAATGGTGAATGGTGGTTCGTATGGTGATGTTGTTTCGGGTTCATAAGGTTGTTCAACACAACCTTCTTCTCAAAGGTTTTCTACATTAGGTGAGTTCTAGTTTAAATTTTATGTTTTATTTTAGATTCAATTTGTTTAAGTGAATGATTTGTATGCCTGTTTAGTTTAATGAATCTGATATAGTTTTGTGAGGTTGATTTTATTTGGGGAGTATTAATTCTTTTTGTTTTGATATGCTATTCTTTAACTGCTTATGAGAGTTGAATCTGACATATATTTGTGTTACTTAATCATTAGTTTGCTGCCTTATGTTTTAATATTGCTCTTGGTGTATCCTGATATGGACTTTTGTGAATCTGCGTTATTCATGATGTTGTTTCCATTGCGTAGAAATTGATTGATATTGCTGTGAGTACTTGCTGCTAGATTATTGTTTCTTAGCAGTAGTTTATTAGCAGTTTTAATCTAGGAGATTGTATTTATCTGGTTTGTTTAGCTGCTGATATTTAAGTTTTGGGATATGCATATGTTTGATTGCTGATTTGAGGTAATTCAGACTTGAGTTAGGAGTTGAGACCTGCTGAATAATCTAATATGCTAGAAGACTTGATACTATTGTTATCTGCTTAACTTTTTGATAAGTATTTTTAGATTTGCTGATTTATTTTGCTTAGTTTGATAATAGGATTGCTGATACTGCTTATTTTGATAGTATTTAGTTCAGCTTAGCTGAGTTGACAAGTTTTGCTGATATGATACTCATCCTTGCTGATATTGAGCTTTTTGCTGCATGATTTGAAGTCTGCCTGCTAAATTAATTGTTTTCTTTTATAGAAGTTTGTTTTAATCTGATAAAAATGTTTAGTTCAACTGCATTTTTCTAGCCTAATTTATGTGATGGTTTGATTTCATTGCTGTTATAGATTTTGATTGTATTTCTACTTGATTTGCTGTTATATTTTGCTGTTAAGCTTTTGCTATCAGATCCAACTGATCTGATAGCTTATGGTTGTTCTTATAAGCTGTTAAAGATAATAGCTCAATACAGGTCACTCGTGTGACCTTTATCTCTGCAATTTTCGTCAAAAAAATAATAATAAAAAATATATTGTCTCACGCAGGTCTCGAACTCGAGACCTGCCTTTCACAGCCACATTACCTTAACCATCTGATCTGTGTTATCTTTTTGTTACAAGTATTGAGATTAGAGTTTATATCACGTTTGGTCTTAACTGTCATTTTAAATAACAAAGTATTTTTCATCAAATCGTTTATCTGTTTAAACATTTAAATTGTAAAAGTGTATTATTTTTATAAAAAGTTAAGTTTTTGAAGAATGATTAGATTAGATTTAAAGTTTAATAAATTAAAAAAATGTTTTATTTTAGAAATTTAATTAGTTTTTAAATAAGTAAATTTTAATAAAGTTTAAATTTTTAGAAATTAAATAGTTTTTATTAGACTTTTAAAAATAGAGTAAATGTAATTTTAAAAGATAAGTTTTTAATAGGATTTTAAATAGCTTTAATTTTAAGTAATTGTTTTCTTTAGATTTAATAAATTTTGGGTTTACGATTCATGCACTTTAGGCTAAAAGTTGGTAGAATTAATTTAGTTAAAAACCGAAACCAATTCGAATCGATTGTCCAGATCTAAGCTAAACGTCTCAAATTCATAAGATCTTCGTGTACAACGAACTTGGTTCATCACGTCTTTAATTGAATTCGTCTGTGGTAATTTTAGTCTATTACTTTTTCCTAAAAGTAATTTTCTAATTTACCCTATAACGTATCCTAATTATCACTATACTATCATGATCACATCAAGAAACCGGATCATGTCTACAAGCTTAAGAAAGCTCTTTATGGTCTCAAACAAGCACCCAAAGCTTGGTATGATAGACTTAAAGCGTTTCTTGTAAAACACGAGTATACCATGGGGATGGTAGACAATACACTCTTTACAAAGAAGAAAGGTTCTCACCTCATTATCGTACAAATATATGTTGATGACATTATATTTGGTTCAACTTGTCAATCATTGTGTGATGACTTTGCCAAAATCATGCATGACGAGTTTGAAATGAGTATGATGGGAGAATTTAACTTCTTTTTAGGACTCCAAATTAAACAAATGGACGATGGTATTTTATATGACTTTTTGCTTAGCATGTGTGTACTCGATATCGTTCTCGTTATCTAATCGAATTGATCACGCTTAATGGTGGAATAGTCGGTAATGGTCACTAAAAGGGGGAATTTATTTTCTATCCTATTAGAAAGGGTAAGTGCAAAACGTAATTAAAATAAGCTAAAAGCAAATTTAGAAAAACTAAATTAAAGCTTTGAAAATTAAACTAAAAATTACTAGAAAAACACTTGGTAAAAATGGAGATTTCGGGAAGCGTGCAATTTTTGGAAATTAAAACGTAAATGATTAAAAACTTGAAAACTTGTTTAAAATAAACTAAGTAAAAAGGTGGGAAAAGTATAATTTAAAAACTAAGAAAAATAAAAACAAAAGCCAAAGTAGATCGCAATGCGATCGTACTCAAATTGCAAGATGGATCGCAGTGGTGGATCGTACTCAGATCGTAGCCTATGATCATAGCACTCGATCGCAGCCTAGATCTTAGTATAGGGATCACACTCACTGATCGCAACCACCGATCACACTCACGATCACAACAAGTGGATCGTAGTTTGATCGTGGTCTTGATCGTAACAACAAAGATCGCAATCAATGCGATCGTATCAAGAAATCGTGACACGATCGCACCCACAGATCGCAACAAGTGATCGTGGTGTGGATCGTATCCAAGGAAAGAATTATGATCGCAGTCAATGCGATCGTATCCAGGTGATCGTAACAAGTAAAACCCTTCTAAGATTGTAATGGCATCCACAGAGTAACTTAAGCAGAAATGAATAAGCAGTTAATACAATAAGCACTCACCAACTTAGACAAGAGTAATTAAGCACAAATTTGACAACTTTTGGAATCTAAAACATGGGAACTCAATAGAACGAACTTTAAAACGTTAATACTTTTAGACAAGCTTAAAATTTAACAAGCTAAACAAACAAATAAGCCAATAAGCACAAAGAGTTTATAGCTTAGACGTATAAGAGCTTATGAAGGAATAAAAAGATTAACTTTTTAATCACGAAAACATCAAAATCAATCACGGATCCAATGTATTTCGGATCAAAGGTAAAACAAAATCAAGAAATGTAGAAAGAGATTAATGAACAAAAAGCTTAACTTGAACTTGTGATTAATGGAATCAAAATACAAGGATAATTAAAAGCTTAAACTTGAAAGATAAAAATAAAGAAAAGATGAAAACTTAGTGAGAGAAAGTTAAGACTTTCTCTCTCTAAAAACTAGAAAGGAAAAATTGGAAAAATGAAACTAGCTAACTAACAACTAACACCCCTCCTAATGTGTCATTAGGAGGGTATATATAGGGAGTGGGGAGTGCATGTGTGCTTCCTTCTTTCTTTCTTTTCGTCTCGACTCGATTTAATTTGTCTTTCTCGACGTTGTCTCGGGATTTGTCGATATAAATTTAACTCGTCTTATAATCTTCTTCTATAATTAGACTTGAGTTCTTCGACTTCATTAAACTTCCGTCTTTATACTTTTTCTTCGATAAATCTTCAGAATAGGCCTTGGACTTTCGTTCTTTTTGCACTCTTGATCTTTTGACTTCATTTTTTCTCGTTTTCTTCGATAAAAGCCCGTGAAAGCCCGTGTTTTCTTCCTTTTTCATCTTTTGGTCCTAAAACACAATAAAAACACAAACCACGCATAATTCCGACTTTTACGACATAAAATATACGTTTTGGTCTTTTTATTTTTGGAAATAAGTGGTAAAAGGATAAGTGTTTTCACACTTATTAAATCCCCTACACTTGACCATTGCAATGCCCTCATGCAATGCATTAATTTTAAAGAACGGTTTACATTTACCATCATAAATAACCCACCTTGACCTTTATTAAATACTAAACATTAAGGAAAATAAACAGATAAAAACAAGTAAAGAAATCAAAGACTTACATTGGGGTTTTGGCTGTCATGAATGTTTATCATCCTCAAGTTTCACGTTCCCCAAACCAAGCTTAAAAACGAGATCATTGTTATTATAAGTTAGCAAACTAACACGAAGTCATGTGGGCCAATTATTTACTTAGACTCCCTTATTCCTAGGTGTATCTCTTATATTTTAATATCGTCTTGAATGATCACGAGGATGCATTGTTTGACTTATTTCGATTGTTTATTTAGGCTGAAAATAAAGTGGGACGATTTAATCCATAGTTAGCTAAAGGACAAAATCTTTTAAAACTGCTTCTCGGGACCTCTTAAAGTTCATATCTTGGCATAACTCGCTTCACGATTTGAGACCTTTCTCGGACCGATATTTGGCAGCGACTTCATACTTCGAATCTTGAGAGACGTTCTTGAAATTATGGTCTTCTCTTCACATTAGGAATTTCTTCACTTGAACGTTTTGAGAGATTCTTCATATTTGGACCACGACTTCTTCATTTTTCTCCAATCTTTATTTTGGACTTTGATATACAACGACCCGCCTCCTTTTAGGGCTTAGATCTATTTATCCTCATACCTTGTTAGGGCCTTTTTGGATAGACTTCTCCATGATCTTTAGGGGAGTTTTTGCTTTTCGTCGTGTGTCTCGATCCTTCATATTGATTTTTGATAAATGATTCTTCACATCACTTGGGATCTTTAGCAACAAAATGTAGCCCTCATGCCTTGTTAGGGCCTTTTCGGACTCGCCAATCTTCGCATCTCGCTTCAATAAGTTATGCCTTGGCTATGAACTCTAATTAATACCGAGCAACTTTTAAACGATCTTGTGCTAGAAGCTAAGTAACTTCTCAAATCGTACAACCTTATTTATTGCAGTTAAATTTATTAGCAAGCGATGGGAGAAACAGCTTATAATCAACTCACATAAATACAAGAAAGAATACCAAACTTATATTTGACTCTATCATCTCTCGTTCTCCACAATTTTAAAATCTCAAGGAATGAGACTCGTGGATGCTTAGCCAATTAAATCAAAGTTTTGGGTTTTCGAGTTATCTATAGGATCTTGCAAATTCTTAGACTTTTTCAAGTTTAGAATTCGCATTTTAAAGTTCCCTTGATAAACAACTCTCTAGGATCAATTATAGGAACTTTCGAAAAGTTCTTGTTCTTAACCCGTGAGAGTTAAGACTTTCACGTTTTAAAGTTCCCTATATAAAAGCCTAGCAAGACTTGACTTAAACACGTTAAGGATACTAGCTAGAGTAAAGTTAGATAAGTAAACTCGGGTTGAGTCAAAATATTCACGACTTTGAAAAATTTAAAACCACTTTATTAAAAATTTATTCTAACACAGAAAGTAAATAACGATAACAAAGAAGAATACTACTAGGCCAAAATAGATTAAAAATTTTGAAAAATGTCGAAAAATTAAATTTTCCGGTTAAAATGAGGGCAAATTTATGGAAAAGACCACTCACTTCGATAGAAGTCCCCCTACACTTGATATAAACATTGTCCTCAATTTTTAAGCATGTGGGAGTAAACTCCCCTACACTTAGGACATTGTGCACTTTGTTTAAATCTTGCTAAGGAAAGACAACTATAGTGATTTCAATGTGAACATATAAGATATGAAATATTGAATCACGGCAGTTTAGGATAAAACCAAGAAGATGGGTATACGGAATCACGGTTCCTCAAAAGTCATAAAAATTACTCTTTGAAGCTTGAATCCCTGCACAGAATAAGAAACAAGACAACAAACACATACGGGGCTCCCCCTACACTTATTATGAAAACGGTAAAGGATAGATCAACGGGTTGCCTCCCGAGAAGCGTTTGTTTTTGTTGACCGAGTCACGAGCCTGACTCGACCCAGAACTAATTCAAGGGAAACGTGGTGAGGGATGGAATCATCTCATGAGAGATGTCCTCACCAAAGTACAACTTCACGCGCTGGCCATTCACCTTAAAATTGGTCCCATTTGGTTGAGAAAGCTCAATGGTGCCATATGGGAAGACTTTGGTGACGGTGAATGGACCAGACCATCGACTCTTCAGCTTTCCCGAGAAGATCTTCAACTGAGAGTTAAAGAGTAAAACTTGATCACCAAGGTGGAACTCTCGGTTCTTAATCCTTGAATCATGGATGATCTTGGTCTTCTCCTTGTAGATCAGTGAGTTCTCATATGCTTCATTCCTTAGTTCGTTGAGCTCGTTGAGTTAAATCTTCCGAAGATCGCCGGCTTTGTTGATGTCGAAGTTAGCCTACTTTAAGGCCCAGTATGCCTTATGTTCAAGCTCGATAGAGAGGTGGCATGCTTTCCCGTACACAAGACGATAAGGTGTACAACCAATCGGGGTCTTATATGCGGTACGGAAAGCCCACAAAGCATCATCTAATTTATCGGCCCACGAGGCACGATGCTCTCCCACAGTACGCTCCAGAATTCGCTTCAATCCACGGTTGGAAATCTCGGCTTGACCATTTGTTTGGGGATGATAGGCGGTGGAAAGACGGTGATTGACACCATACTTAGCCATGACTCTTGCAAATTGATCATTGTAGAAATGAGTCCCGCGGTCACTGATTATAGCACGAGGAACACCGAATCGAGCAAAAAGTTGCTTGAGAAAGTTCACAACCACCCTCGCATCGTTCGTAGGGAGAGCCTTTGCTTCAACCCATTTAGATACGTAGTCAACGGCTACGAGGATGTACTTGTTCCCTTTGGATGATGGAAATGGCCCCATAAAGTCGATGCCCCATACATCAAAGATTTCAAATTCTTGTATGAAAATTTGAGGCATCTCATCTTTATGTGTGATCTTGCCTTGGCGTTGGTAAGCATCACAATTTTTAACCATCTCGTGAGCATCACGATAAATGGTGGGCCAATAGAATCCAGAGTCGAAAACTTTCTTCGCGGTGTAGTTGGGACCAAAGTGACCACCGGTGGGTCCTTTATGGCAAGCTTCGAGAATGTCTAAAGCTGCGGGTCCATCAACACACCGCCGAATAATCAGATCAGCACATTGTTTGAAGAGATAAGGGTCATCCCAAAAGTAAGTCTTAACATCTTTAAAGAACTTCTTATTTTGTTGGGATGTTAACCCTTCGATGAGAATACCACCCGCTAAGTAGTTTGCAATGACCGCAAACCACGGGGTGTCATCAAGATTGGAATTGATAGACATTAAGGCCTCAAGGGGGAAAGAGTCATTGATCTCTTGGTTCGGATGATCCCCTTGATAAGGATCCTCAAGTCTACTTAGATGATCTGCGGCTAGGTTCTCGGCTCCCTTCTTGTCACGAATTTCAATGTTGAATTCTTGAAGGAGCAAAACCCAACAAAGAAGTCTTGGCTTAGAATCTTGTTTAGTCAACAAGTACTTCAACACGGAATGATCGGTGTACACGATGGTGGTAGAAAGGACAAGATAGGGGCGGAATTTCTCAAAGGCATACACTACAGCTAAAAGCTCTTTTTCGGTAGTGGTATAATGCAGTTGAGCCCCCGTCATTGTCTTGCTAGCGTAATGGATTGGTTGGAAGTGTTTATTCACTCTTTGGCCCAAAACCGCTCCAATAGCAAAGTCGCTAGCATCACACATCAATTCAAAAGGTAGCTCCCAATTAGGGGTGACCAAGACCGGTGCCTTAGTTAGCTTATCCTTAAGAAGATTGAAGGATTCAAGACACTCTTTAGAAAAGATAAAAGGAGTATCTTTTTCCAAGAGGTGGGTCATCGGGCGAGCGATTTTAGAAAAATCTTGAATGAATCGACGATAGAAGCCCGCATGACCAAGGAAACTTCTCACACCCTTTACGGTTGAAGGTGGAGGTAATTTGGCTATGACATCCACTTTAGCACGGTCGACTTCAAGACCGGATTTTGAGATTTTATGTCCAAGCACAATGCCTTCTTTTACCATGAAATGGCATTTTTCCCAATTTAGAACAAGGCGAGTGTCTTCACACCGCTTAAGCATGCGTTCCAAATTGGCAAGGCAAGAAGAGAAAGAATCACCATAGACCGAGAAATCATCCATGAAGACTTCCATAGTTTCTTTAACCATGTCATGGAAGATAGCCATCATACACCTTTGGAAAGTCCCAGGAGCATTGCATAAGCCGAAAGGCATTCTTTTGTAAGCAAATGTTCCATAAGGACAAGTGAATGTGGTTTTCTCTTGGTCTTTAGGATCGATGGGAATTTGAAAATACCCGGAGAACCCATCTAAAAAGCAGTAATAGTCATTACCCGCTAGACGTTCAAGCATTTGGTCCATAAAAGGAAGGGGAAAATGATCCTTTCTCATAGCATCATTGCGTTTGCGATAGTCTATACAAACTCTCCACCCTGTAACGAGACGAGTAGGAATCAACTCGTTGTTTTCATTGGGCACAACGGTGATTCCGCCTTTCTTAGGCACACAATGGACGGGACTAACCCATGGTGAATCCGAGATAGGGTAGATCATTCCCGCATCAAGAAGTTTGATAACCTTCTTATTTGATAACGTCATGGATCTTGGGATTCACCCTTCTTTGGCTTTGAATAGTGGGTTTAAAGTCGTCCTCCATGAGAATTTTATGTGTGCAAAAGTGAGGATCAATTCCACGAATATCGGATATTTTCCAAGCAATCGCTTTCTTATGATTCTTTAGCACGGCGATAAGTCGGGATTTTTCGTCTTCTTTCAAATCCTTGGCGATGATGACGGGTGACTTCTTGTTGTCTTCAATAAAAACGTACTCGAGATGAGACGGTAGGTCCTTAAGCTCTAAATCCAGAGGATTATCATGGAAGACGTTTTCAATTTTGGATCATCGATAGAGATATCCTTAGGAGATTGTGGAGAAATATGGTCCTCATTGAGAAGTTTCTCAATGGTACGAATGTCTTCATCCCAATTGGAGGGAGAATCGTCATATTGTAAGTCCACATCTCCCAAAGTAGCTTCAAATTCTTTGAATGAAATCACTTTCTCCAAATGGAGTTAGTGATGGAGCAATAGAGGCAACGGTCTCAACAATGGGTAGAGAAGAAGAACCACTTTTACAAGCGTCTTTGAAATGTTCTTCACAAGCCTCATCAAGAACGTCAATGAAATTAACACTCTCATTTTCAGAAGGCTGCTTAGAAAGTTTACCCATGTTGAAGACGATTTTATCGTCACCAACTCTCATAATTAATTCGCCTGCGGCTACATCAATGAGAGTGCGACCGTTCCTCAAGAATGGACGTCCAACAAATAATGGAACACGGGGATCCATCTCGTTGTCAACGGCAACAAAATCCGCCGGAAAGGTGAATTTGTCGACACCGACGAAGACGTCTTCGGCTATCCCCACCGGATAAGCAACCGTCCGGTTAGCTAATTCCAATGTCATTCGTGTGGGGACTAGCTCGGATAGAGACAATTGTTTCCAAAAGCTTAAAGGCATTAAGTTGATACTAGCACCTAGATCGGCTAGGGCCATACAGTTCTCTACCACCGGGAAGTTGCAAGGAATCAAGAAACGACCCGGATCACCAAGTTTGGTTGGTAATTTCCTTAAGAGGACTACATAGCAATTCTTATTAAGTTGGGTCTGAGCGATATCAAGGAGTTTCTCCTTATCACTACGAAGATCTTTAAACATTTTCGCATACTTCGGCATGTGAGCGAGAGCCTCAGCAAAGGAGATATTGAAATTCAGTTGTTAAAATTTTTTAAGAAAGTTAGAAACCTGAATATCATCCTTGTTCTTCAACTTATCTTTCCTCAACCTTGAGGGATAAGGTATATTGGGTTGAGATGAAGGCTTTGGAATGGAATTCTTACTCACATCCTTGGGTGGTGGAGGGGTGGAAGTAGAAGGTGGATGAATTGGAGAAGGGGACTCGTTTTCCTTTGTCACAATCACTGGTGTAGGTGTAGGAATCTTGGGTTCCTTTAAACCTTTGCCACTTCGGGTGGTGATTGCTTTCATCTCCCCTCTTGGATTAGCAACGGTGTTACTCGGAAGAGAACCCGAACCAGAGGCTTGATTACTTAGGAAAAAACTAGCCATCATATCCCTTAAGTTATTCGTTTGATTGCTCATAGAGTTTCTCATATCGGCTTGAAGAGCATTCCCTTGTTTTGCCATGTCATTCCTTAGCTCGGCTCGAATATCGTTCCCTTGTTTTTCCATGTCACCCTTCAAGTTAATGAATTGGCTTTGAAGTTTTGTCACCATCTCTCTATTGGTCCTCATGTAAGCTTCGAGGTCTTGGTTCAATGCTGTGGGTTGATTGGGAGGTGGGGCTTGGTAAGCTGAATTATTTCCTTGAGGTAGATATGGGTTTCTTTGGGATTGATACTGATTGGTAGCTCGAGGTTGGCTTTGATTGTTGTGGTTGAAATTGTTTTGGTTTTGGTTTTGAGGAGAAAAACCGGGTGGAGATAGATAGTTGTTGGAACGATAACTTAGCAAGTTACGGTCTCCTTGAGGACGTGCTTGATAACCTACTGTAGAAAAGTTACCGTTGGCGGCATACACATTTTCCGGATTGTTAAGAGTAGAAGGACAATCGGTGTATGAATGAGAACCTCCGCAAATCTCACAAGAAGTTGCTACAGCTTTAGCTTGTTGAAATTGGTTTGTAGCCATGGTTAAAAAGTTTTTGTTCATCTCAGCTATTTGGCGAATAAGTTCGGTTATCTCTGAGTTGGATGATGTATAAGAAACATTGGCCCTCTGGTTATTCCTTGAAGATGCAGATGAATCCCAATTTTTGTGGTGAGTGGTCATGTTCTCTATCAGCTCTCTACACTCCTCAGGTCTTCTCTTCATGAATGTACCACCGGCGGTAGCATTAATCGTATCACGATCACGAAAAGTTAACCCATTATAGAAAGTATCAATCAAAGTAACGGGGAGCATGTTATGGTTTGGACAACAGTCGAACAAGACATTATAGCGTTCCCAAGCATCGAAAAGCGACTCCTCAGGTTCTTGAGTGAATCCACTGATTTGGTTGCGAAGACTAGTGACCATGGATTGTGGAAAGTAGCGCGACAAAAATTTTTGAGTCATGTCATTCTATGTTTGAATTGAGTTTTTGGGAAGACGATCAAACCATTTTTCGGCATGGTGGGATAAAGTGTGTGGAAAGAGGTGAAGGCGAAGAAAATCCATGGAAGCATCGGGTAGTTTCATGCTTTGAGTAACGGTAATGAACTTGTCGAGATGTTTGTTGGCATCATCATCCGGTAATCCGCGAAACGGGCAAGCGTTTTGAACTTGCTGGATCATGTGATGCTTCAATGAAAATTCAGGAGCCGTGATTTGCATCGGCGCAATCGGTCCTCCGCGTCCATTCATGGTTGGTTGACAAAGCTCATCCATTGTGCGTAGGTCGGGTGGGGGAACATTGTTGTTGTTATTGTTATTCAAATTGGGGTGGGGTGGGTTGTTATTATTGTTATGCACACCGGCCATATCTATGTCTCTAAGAGTCTTGGGCTCAGGATAAGACGTAGATCGAGTACGCATACACTAAAAGGAAATAAAATATTTTTGATTTTTTATCTTTTTTATTGTTTTTGGATTTTTTTTGAAAGTTTTATATTTTTTAGGATTTTTGAAAATTTTTGAGCTTGAAAATAACATTCCTAAAAGAACGGATCCCAAAATCCAATTTCTCACTAAAAACCGTTAATCTTTACGAAAAGAGCCGGCAGCGGCGCCATTTATTATATGACTTTTTGCTTAGCATGTGTGTACTCGATATCGTTCTCGGTATCTAATCGAATTGATCACAGTTAATGGTGGAATAGTCGGTAATGGTCACTAAAAGGGGGAATTGATTTTCTATCCTATTATAAAGGGTAAGTGCAAAACGTAAATAAAATAAGCTAAAATCAAATTTAGAAAAACTAAATTAAAGCTTTGAAAAATAAACTAAAAATTACTAGAAAAACACTTGGTAAAAATGGAGATTTCAGGAAGCGTGCAATTTTTGGAAATTAAAACGTAAATGATTAAAAACTTGAAAACTTGTTTAAAATAAACTAAGTAAAAAGGTGGGAAAAGTATAATTTAAAAACTAAGAAAAATAAAAACAAAAGACAAAGTAGATCGCAATGCGATCGTACTCAAATTGCAAGATGGATCGCAGTGGTGGATCGTACTCAGATCGTAGCCTACGATCGTAGCACTTGATCGCAGCCTAGATCGTAGTATAGGGATCGCACTCACTGATCGCAACCACCGATCGCTCTCACAATCGCAACAAGTGGATCGTAGTTTGATCGTGGTCTTGATCGTAACAACAAAGATCGCAATCAATGCTATCGTATCAAGAAATCGTGACACGATCGCACCCACAGATTGCAACAAGTGATCGTGGTGTGGATCGTATCCAGGGAAAGAATTATGACCGCAGTCAATGCGATCGTATCCAGGTGATCGTAACAAGTAAAACCCTTCTAAGATTGTAATGGCGTCCAAAGAGTAACTTAAGCAGAAATGCATAAGCAGTTAATACAATAAGCACTCACCAACTCAGACAAGAGTAATTAAGCAAAAATTTGACAACTTTTGGAATCCAAAACATGGGAACTCAATAGAACGAACTTTAAAACGTTAATACTTTTAGACAAGCTTAAAATTTAACAAGCTAAACAAACAAATAAGCCAATAAGCACAAAGAGCTTATAGCTTAGACGTATAGGAGCTTATGAAGGAATAAAAAGATTAACTTTTTAATCACAAAAACATCAAAATCAATCACGGATCCAATGTATTTCGGATCAAAGGTAAAACAAAATCAAGAAATGTAGAAAGAGATTTATGAACAAAAAGCTTAGCTTGAACTTGTGATTAATGGAATCCAAATACAAGGATAATTAAAAGCTTAAACTTGAAAGATAAAAATAAAGAAATGATGAAAACTTAGTGAGAGAAAGTTAAGACTTTCTCTCTCTAAAAACTAGAAAGGAAAAATTGGAAAAATGAAACTAGCTAACTAACAACTAACACCCCTCCTAATGTGTCATTAGGAGGGTATATATAGGGAGTGGGGAGTGCATGTGTGCTTCCTTCTTTCTTTCTTTTCGTCTCGACTCGATTTAATTTGTCTTTCTCGACGTTGTCTCGGGATTTGTCGATATAAATTTTACTCGTCTTATAATCTTCTTCTATAATTAGACTTGAGTTCTTCGACTTCATTAAACTTCCGTCTTTAGAATTTTTCTTCGATAAATCTTCAGAATAGGCCTTGGACTTCCGTTCTTTTTGCACTCTTGATCTTTTGACTTCGCTTTTTCTCGTTTTCTTCGATAAAAGCCTGTGAAAGCCCGTGTTTTCTTCCTTTTTCATCTTTTGGTCCTAAAACACAATAAAAACACAAACCACGCATAATTCCGACTTTTACGACATAAAATATACGTTTTGGTCTTGTTATTATTGGAAATAAGTGGTAAAAGGATAAGTGTTTTCACACTTATTAAATCCCCTACATTTGACCATTGCAATGCCCTCATGCAATACATTAATTTTAAAGCACGGTTTACATTTTCCATCATAAATAACCCACCTTGGCCTTTATTAAATACTAAACATTAAGGAAAATAAACAGATAAAAACAAGTAAAGAAATCAAAGACTTACATTGGGGTTTTGGCTGTCATGAATGTTTATCATCCTCAAGTTTCACGTTCCCCAAACCAAGCTTAAAAACGAGATCATTGTTATTATAAGTTAGCAAACTAACACGAATTCATGTGGGCCAATTATTTACTTAGACTCCCTTATTCCTAGGTGTATCTCTTATATTTTAATTTTGTCTTGAATGATCACGAGGATGCATTGTTTGACTTATTTCGATAGTTTATTTAGGCTGAAAATAAAGTGGGACGATATAATCCATAGTTAGCTAAAGAACAAAATCTTTTAAAACTGCTTCTCGGGACCTCTTAAAGTTCATATCTTGGCATAACTCGCTTCACGATTTGAGACCTTTCTCGGACCGATATTTGGTAGCGACTTCATACTTCGAATCTTGAGAGACGTTCTTGAAATTATGGTCTTCTCTTCACATTAGGAATTTCTTCACTTGAACTTTTTGAGAGATTCTTCATATTTGGACCACGACTTCTTCATTTTTCTCCAATCTTTATTTTGGACTTTGATATACAACGATCCGCCTCCTTTTAGGACTTGGATCTATTTATCCTCATACCTTGTTAGGGCCTTTTTGGATAGACTTCTCCATGATCTTTAGGGGAGTTTTTGCTTTTCGTCGTGTGTCTCGATCCTTCATATTGATTTTTGATAAATGATTCTTCACATAACTTGGGATCTTTAGCAACAAAATGTAGCCCTCATGTCTTGTTAGGTCCTTTTCGGACTCGCCAATCTTCGCATCCCGCTTCAATAAGTTATGCCTTGGCTATGAACTCTAATTAATACCGAGCAACTTTTAAACGATCTTGTGCTAGAAGCTAAGTAACTTCTCAAATCGTACAACCTTATTTATTGCAGTTAAATTTATTAGCAAGCGATGGGAGAAAAAGCTTATAATTAACTCACATAAATTCACGAAAGAATACCAAACTTATAATTGACTCTATCATCTCTCGTTCTCCACAATTTTAAAATCTCAAGGAATGAGACTCGTGGATGCTTAACCAATAAATCAAAGTTTTGGGTTTTCGAGTTATCTATAGGATCTTGCAAATTCTTAGACTTTTTCAAGTTTAGAATTCACATTTTAAAGTTCCCTTGATAAACAACTCTTTAGGATCAATTATAGGAACTTGCGAAAAGTTCTTGTTCTTAACCCGTGAGAGTTAAGACTTTCGTGTTTTAAAGTTCCCTATATAAAAGCCTAGCAAAACTTGACTTAAACACGTTAAGGATACTAGCTAGAGTAAACTTAGATAAGTAAACTCGGGTTGAGTCAAAATATTCACGACTTTGAAAAATTTAAAACCACTTTATTCAAAATTTATTTTAACACAAAAAGTAAATAATGATAACAAAGAAGAATACTACTAGGCCAAAACAGACTAAAAATTTTGAAAAATGTCGAAAAATTAAATTTTCCGGTTAAAATGAGGACAAATTTATGGAAAAGACCACTCACTTCGATAGAAGTCCCCCTTACACTTGATATAAACATTGTCCTCAATGTTTAAGCATGTGGGAGTAAACTCCCCTACACTTATGACATTGTGCACTTTGTTTAAATCTTGCTAAGGAAAGGACAACTATAGTGATTTCAATGTGAACATATAAGATATGAAATATTGAATGACGACAGTTTAGGATAAAACCAGGAAGATGGGTATACGGAATCACGGTTCGTAAAAAGTCATCAAAAGTACTCTTTGAAGCTCGAATCCCTGCACAGAATAAGAAACAAGACAACAAACACATACGGGGCTCCCCCTACACTTATTATGAAAACGGTAAAGGATAGATCAACGAGTTGCCTCCCGAGAAGCGCTTGTTTTTGTTAACCGAGTCACGAGCCTGACTCGACCTAGAATTAATTCAAGGGAAACGTGGTGAGGGATGGAATAATCTCATGAGAGATGTCCTCACCAAAGTACAACTTCACGCACTGGCCATTCACCTTAAAATTAGGCCCATTTGGCTGAGAAAGCTCAATTGTGCCATATGGGAAGACTTTGGCGACGGTGAATGGACCAGACCAGCGGCTCTTTAGCTTTCCCGAGAAGATCTTCAACCGAGATTTAAAGAGTAAAACTTTATCACCAATGTGGAACTCTCGGTTCTTAATCCTTGAATCATTGATGAATCTCGTGCAACATTCCCAAACTAAGCAAGAATCCCGTGCAACATTCCCAAACTAAGCATGTTCAAAAGGGGAACATTTTGATAGAGAAGGTACCCTCGATAGAAAACTTAGCCGATATCTTCACTAAGCCACTTAAGAGGGAACCTTATTATTACTTGCGTCTAGGTCTAGGCTTAATGAAACATATTCCTTAATTGCACATTCTTATTATCTTTTATCTTTTGAGTCTTTTCTTTCTTTGAGTTTTTAAGATTAATAAACCTTTTTGGAAAACTTCTCTTCTTTTTCAAAATTCTCAAAGCTTTTGTAAAAATGGTCGAGAAATATTTTTGCATTGTTAATTCAATCTAAAAACGTTTTCAAAGCTTCTTGCTATTCATAATGAGCTTACATAATTCATATGTATGGGTCTCTCAAATATAGCAAGAACAAAACAGAACTATGGAGGATCATTGTGTCATGACCTTGTGTCTAGTTCTACACACCTCCTACATTGATTTTATTAAAAAAAATCTATGTATTTTGGTCAAAACCTTGTTTGGTGAGCTCTTGTGTGTTTTCTTTGTCTATCTTTGCTTATTAGCATATCCCCATGATTAGTTAGACTAGAAAAATAGGATTTGCTGAATTGGAAAATCCTCCCTCATCACCAAACTCAACCCATTGTGGGCGGTTCTTTATTGAGACCGCGGTTCCCCAGTGATAAGGAACCGCCAGGTGAGCTAAAGAACCGCGCCCAGTACCTCATTTTTCGGGTATTCCTGAAACTCCAAATTTGTTCCAACACTTTTTGGACTCTTTGTTTCAACCCTTTGACCGTCCTTAAATTATCTTGGACTTTCTCTATATAACCCTAAGACTTTTGCATTCTTTCTCAAATCAAAATGTCTTATTCCCCAAATGAAAGCTTTGATTCTCTTCCATTCTCTCCAATTGCTTTCAACCCTAATTCACCCAAGAATACTCTAAATCCCATCTCTTCTCCTTCTAATAATGGTGATTGTGGAACTTCTTATATTCTACCTCTAGCCTTTAGTGTTTTACCTCCTTCACATGATAATGTCATGCATCATGGAACATATTGTCAATGTTGTCAATATCAACATCTTGCTATGGCTCACATCTATGAGGAGTTGAATTACATCAAGAGTCTCTTAGTTAAACCTCCTCTTTACTATAACTATGAGATCTCTACCAAGCCACCACCACCTCCTTCTGCCACTACCTTGTCTTTTATCTAAGCATTGGTTGCTTATCTTCAAGACATCTAGCTCAAGCAAATCTTAGAGTTCTAGCTTAACTATGATTAGATTTATGCTTTTTATTTTGGCTTGTGGTTGTGTTTCATACATCCTTGTATGATTTATTTCCTTGTATCTTTTATCATGTTCTCTTTTAACATGACTTATCTTATATATTTTGTTTCTTATTTTTTTGTGATATTTGCTATATCTTGTTGGGTGTCTCTTCTCTTCTACTAACCCTTATATGTAGCTTGTCACCTTATTTCGATTTCTTGGTGCCCTAAGCAAGAGGGAGTAAGCACCAAGGGGGAGCATTTGCAAAGTCCGGTTCTTTTCTTCTTCAAAGACTTTTGCAACCTTTTTGCTTCGACAAACGGGGAGAAATGATAAACTCGTCTTTGAAAATCTTGTTTTATTAGATGATTGAGTTTATGGATTGTCGTAATCAAAAAGGGGGAGATTGTTAATGCAATGATGCCTAAAAACGTTTCTTCCATTTTCCGATCTCGCTTTGTTTTGATTACAACAATATGTAAAAACAAGCATTTATGAAAACAATGAAAAACGAATTCTTGAGTTCAAGTATTTTTCATTTCAACCATTATCACTTAAGGTATGAACAAACAAGTAATTATACTAATTAAGTGATCAAGGATTTAATCTTTTCTTAAAACTCACTTTTTATTAAGTGTGACAAAGTTTTATTATTAAACTTTCTTTTTAAGAAAATGTTTTATTAAAGTAATTATTTGAAAATTTGAAATTTGAAAATGGCATATTCTATCTTGGTTTGGAATATCCTTTCAGGATATTTTAATCCCCAGATTCGATCCAACCCACTAAAGTGAAAAAGGGAGCGGACTCTAAGCCGGCGGTTCCTTAGCGCCTACGGCGGTTCCTTATCGATAAGGAACCGCGGGCTGCAATAAAGAACCGCGGGCAGATATAGCCGTTGGACATTTGTCTTATAAATAGTGGACCATTCTCAGACTTTCAATCCACCTCTTTTGCACATAAACTTTCAGATTCTTTCATACTTCTTAAATCACTCAAATCCTTGATCATTTGTTTGATTACTACTTGTTTAGAAGTGAATCTTTCTCCTCCCATCTTTTCCTCTCAAAGTGCAAAGAGAAGAACACTATCATTGTTGAAGTTTTGTGTCTACCTCAAAGATCCACTGAAGATCAAAACTTATTTATTCATTATTGTGTCATTGTTGTGAAGATCCAAGTAGTTGTGTCTATTTGGAAGTTGTGTATGTATTAGGGTTAATACTTAGTCCTCAAAGTATATTGGTGTAGATTGGCCTAGCTAAGATTAGGGCTCGACTTTTAGCTTAGAGTCAGAAATTGGTTAAGCGACGTTGTGTACGGTTTCTACACCTTAAGGAGCTTGTTGATTAGTGAACTCTCAAGTAAGGAGTACTCGAGTAGTGGAGTAGGAACGAGAAGTGAGCTTCGTTGCCGAACCACTATAAATCCTTGGTGTTTGGTTTGATATTTCCTTCCCTTATCTCTTTACATTCTTTATTCTTTATACTTGTGATTATTAGTTTAGTTACATTCATTATTCTTTATACTTGTGATTATTAGTTAGTTGCATTATACCTTGTTCATATTGTGTATAAGAAGGTTTCACATAAATACTCAAGCTTAAGTTTTTGAAAAAGGATTTTTAAAACCAAACTTTAACAAGCAAATTTAAGAAACTATTCAACGCCCCTTCTAGTTTCTACAAGTTTCAAGTTTGGTATGTTAGAAAAGTATTTTGCATGTTAAAATTTTGGTAAAAAGTGGTCAGATTCATCAATAGGGTATAGCCAGTTATTTTTAGTGATTTTTGCCATGAAAACTTGTTCAACAGTTAGTGATAGGGTAAGTTTAGGGTTGCATATCAGTCATTGGTAGTTTGGTTGAACATTGAGCAAGTTTTGGTGTGCTAAATCTCACCCTAGAACCAACTAGATCAGCATTTGTCCACATACCTGTGTAGACCAATACAGTAACCTCATTTTGCCCGTTTTTGTGTTATTTCTTGCTTGGACTTGGTGTTTTTATTGTGTATCTTGACTCCCTACACTCAACTGAGTGTAGGGGTGCCCTTTGTTCCAAATAAAACCAACAAACAAGTCTCAAATTAACCAAAACGTGCCCAGATCTGTTTTTCTGCTTAGAGCAATGGGAAGAAGTTTCCGACTGCTAGTTGTGCCTTGCCACTGCTTGGCTAAAAGACAAGGCCAACAGACCCGTCAACATCAGTGGTGTAGTTTTTTTTGTCTTTAGTGACCTTTTTTTGGTATTTTCCATAGATTACAATTTTCCCTGTCTTTATTATTTATTTTAATATTTTTCACAAAGTTTATTTTTATTTTACTGTTCATTTTGTATTTTTTAGAATTAATTCAATTTTAATTTGTTTTAAATATTCTGTCTTTTGTCTTTTAGTGCAAAAAATTAATATTTTTAAGTTTTTCAAATTTTCTTAGATTCAGAAAAATATTTTAAGATTTTTAGGGTTCACTGTTAACTCTTTTTCTTTATTTTTTAGATTTAATTTAAGTTTAAATAGGTTTTAATTCAAACTGTTTTGTCTTTTAGTGTAAAAATTACTTTTTTCGACATTTTACATTTTTCTACTATTTAGTAATATAAAATAGGATTTTTGAAACAGTAAGTTTAATTTTAACATTATTTTATTATTATTAATCATTATTTTAGTTTAAAAATTGTTTTTAGTGTTTTAAAAATAGAAAAATAGTTTCTAAAATTTAGAAAAAAATACCTTTTTAGTGTTTAAATATAAGTAAGATATTTGTTTGATAAATTAATATTTTGGGCTTTTTCTTAATTATATTTAATTTTAGGGCTTTAATTAGCATTTAAAATTGAATATTTAATTAATAAAAGGTTTTAAAATTCATTTATTGAATTTTTATCCTTATTTATGTTATTTTAAACTTAGTTTTGATTTTTATTAGTTTTTAGCTTTAACTTTTAATTTCGTCACGTTTTACGTAATTTACGTCATCGTTTTTACGTTTTACGTCGTAGTGTAATCGTAGTGTAACTTGTCTTTAATTTTCTTTCTCCAAACCAAAAACGACACTAATCCAAACATTTGATTTTATATTATTGGCACACAACTCATACACCTCCACCGAAAACGAACTTGGACTTTTCGTCTTTACGGTTTTCCTAAACTTTATCGATTAATACTTGCCCGCTTTATATTCCTTTTTCCTAAAAGGGTACATAAATACGTCAATCAATTTTTGCGCCGCTGCCGGGGAGGCGTGTTAGCCTTATATATCATGTTTGTGTGAGTAGTGCGTTTTTGCTTTTCAATTTTTGGAAAGCGTATATATCGTACATACTCATTTTTGTTATTTTTTCTCTATTATATTATAATATCCAAATAAATCGTGTTTAATTTTACTAAATTAAACACACAACAATCATTTTACTATATTGTAGATATCCCATTATCGTTTGCTTTTTTCTTTGTGAATATTATTAATATATTGTATTTACGTATCACGATAAATTTACAATATCTCCAACCGCAACCTTAATTGGGATTTCATGACTCGATTATTGTATTCGAATCTAAAGCAAACGTTTAAAGGCAAAATAGACAATTACTTTCGTGAGGCTTAATTTTGATTAACACAAACTATAAGGTGGGTATAAGGCGGTTGTATTTTACGACCCAAGGGAAAAAGGCTCTTAAGTGCTTAGCGCCGCCTCGTTTCCCCCGCTTGCTTGTGCGTGTTTTGAGAAAGAGGGCTAATCGAGGGTTTGCCGCTCAAGTATTATCTACGTATACTATATTTGCTTGTTTTCAAGATTAAACCATCTTGAACGTTTTGGTGTTCCACCAACGTTCTAAAGTCATCGAAGGCGTTCACTCCACGTGATCGTTTTCATTCCTTGAGGCTCATTTAATCGAGAAATCGATTCGAGGAGAGATTTGTAGATTTGAGTCTACGTAATACATCCAACAATCCAAAAAAGTTATAAAACAATCAAAAAAACCAAAAAAAAATTGAAAAATCAAAAAACCGCAAAAAGAATCTTCTTTGCTACCCCATTCTACGCTTAGTGCATGCGCACTCGATCGAAGGATTATTATAATTCTAGCGATGCTTCGAATCGACGCAATCATAATCGAAGGATTCGACGACGTAGACGAGAATTAGAAACCGATGTTCCTAATATCGTTGTTGAAGGGACTGTAGACGAGATGGCCGACAATCGTTCGATGATGGAATTGCTCCAAGCACCCACCGAGGGTTATGGAGACGCGATCGTAATTCCCACTATCGAAGCGGAGAATTTTGAGATTAAGAGCAGAATACTATCGTTTATTCAAGCTATGAAGTTTCGAGGTCGTGAGGCGGATAATCCTCACGATCACATTCGAAATTTCGATCGTCTTTTGGCCACAAGCAAGTTTAAGAACGTCGACACCGATGTCGTCAAGCTTATGCTTTTTACGTACTCGCTCGATGGTGCCGCCAAGGATTGGTACGAGAAAGAGCCACCTAATTCTATAATTACGTGGAATGATATCGTCTCCAAGTTCGTTAATCATTTTTTCCCACCGTCTAAGACGACGTTTTTTAAAAACGAGATTACGAGATTTGAGCAAAAACCGAATGAATCTTTTAGAGACGCGTGGGATCTTTTTAAGGAATTGCTTAGGTAATGTCCTCACCATGGATTTTACGAGTTGCACCAAATCAATACGTTTTACA
The DNA here is from genome assembly GCA_025667525.1 of Glebionis coronaria. Lineage (NCBI taxonomy): Eukaryota > Viridiplantae > Streptophyta > Magnoliopsida > Asterales > Asteraceae > Glebionis > Glebionis coronaria. The sequence continues at coordinate 309,941,703 of CM046878.1, forward strand.
ACGGTCTTAGTTTTCAAGAACAAGATTCGTTGAATTCCGCCGCCGGTGGCAACTTTTTGTGTAAGACTCCGAAAGATGCATTAATGATTATCGAGAATCGATCCAAGGTTTACCAACTCCGCAATACACCGAGTGTTGCCAATGTCGTAAATGTTAGTAATTCTAATCGCGACATTGAGAGGGTTGATGCGAAAGTCGATAAGTTGACGAATGTGTTTACGTCGTTCTTAATCGAGATGCAAAAGAAAGACGCTCCCGCTACGGTGAAAGCGGTTGAGGCATCATGTACGTTTTGTGGTGGAACTCATAATTATTACGAGTGTGCGGCTACGGATGGCCAAACGTCGAGTGTTAACGCCTAAACAACAATTTTCAAAATCAAAACAACGCGGGTCCATCACAAGGAAATTATAACCAAGGCAACAATTTTAATCAAAATCGAAAAAAATTTCAAGGAAATAATCAACAAGGAAATTTCGAGTCAAGGAGGTTATAATCAAGGTTTTAATTTGAATTGGAAAAACCGAGATAATAACAACAACCAAAACTCGAGTTTTCAAACCAATAACAATCAAGGTAAGAATTTTTCAAATGGTAATCAAGGAAATTTTCAAAGAAACAATCCAAACCAAGGGAACTTTAATTCTAATCAAAATAGTTCGTCAAATGATTTTCAAGGATACATGAAAACGAATGAGGCTAATATGAGACGTTTAGAGGGACAAATTTCTACTTTGAAAAACGACTTTTCTAATACTTTGAAAAATCAAAACACGAAGATTGAGCAAGGTCAAATTGATACTAAAATAATGTTTTCGGCTATTATGAACAAAGCCTCGGGTGCATCATCGAGTTTGTTACCTAGTGACACCGTTGCTAATCCGAAGGAACAATGTAAAGCCGCCTCGTCTCGTGAGAAAAGTCGTGTGATTACCCCTACCCTTGATGGATTTCGAGTTGTTCCTTCTTCTCAACCCTCGACTTCTAAGACGCCTTCATGTTGTAAAGTCGATGGAATAAACGTGGCGACCAAGGAAAAGAGTGCACACCCTCGTGTACCTCGAATTCCATCCACGATTAAAAAAGAGAGCTTCATCGACCTCACCAAAGTAACCCTTGAAGAAACTTGTGCATCGATCCTTCTTAAAAAACCCAAAAGGCAAATGCCGAGAAAGGAAGAGGATCCGGGTCAATTTCTACTACCTTGTGATTTTTTCCGAGATTGAGGGATGTTTAGCCCTTGCCAATTTAGGTGCTAGCATCAGTCTCATGCCTCATTCTCTTTGGAAATTAATGAGATTTCCTAGACTTACCCCCATGAACATGACTATCGAGCTAGCAAATTGTACGCTTTTGAAACCAATTGGAATAGCCGAGGATGTCTATGTTAGAGTTGGAAAGTTTGTTTTTCCCGCGGACTTCGTCATATCCGATTATGAGTGTGATCCTAAATGTCCCATTATTTTAGGTCAACCATTTTTATCGACGGCTCGAGCCGTAATCGACGTCCACGAGGGAAGATTAACTATGAGATATGAGGATGAACGAATGGAATATTTCGCAAATAAATCCCAAGTTTCTAATGATCATGATAAAACCGAGGTTGCAAAACCCGATGTTTCAAATTTTAATGATTTCAAAATGTTAACTTTAGCGGAAAATATGAGGCTTGATGCATGTTTTGAAAGAATTCAAATGAACGGTTTTAAAAATGATGATTTTAATGATAAAGAATACGTGTACTTGATTCAAAAGGGTATTCGTAGATTTATGGATGAAAAATCACTTTGGGATATATTTGGCGAATCAAGTGAACAACCAATTTCGAAGGGTGACGTTAGTGCCATCACGACAATGACCAAAATGGACTCGTCTTCACCACCTTTGAAGGACCACGTCTTAGAGGCTTCAACTTCTAACTCCATCGAAGTGCCTCCATTTCCTAGCCCAACATCCGTTGAGGCTAAAGGTTTCATCGACACCGATCCTCTCGTCTTAGAAAAGTCACCTAAGCATAGTCATTCGACTTGTAAGACCATGGTTGTGAGTGCTCACATCGACTCTTTCTTTGACGATGACGATGGCGATTTGCCGAGATTGATCACGTGCTTAAAAATCCACTTGCAATTTTTGATTCTCCTAAAAAGAATTCTAAGAGTGGTAAGTACAATGATTATGAGTTTGATCCCGAGATTGAGGAAATTATCGAATGAGAGCTAGATCTTTTGCCTCCACTTCCACCTACAAGTGAGGTAGATCTTTCCAAAATCGAGGATGAACTTAATGAGTTGGAACGTCTTATTTTCGATGACGAACGAACTCACGTGACCCAAAATCCCATTCTCGAGGAGTTACTTAATAAATACTCCTCAAATGAGAATGATGTGTATCACATTCATGAGGAGTTACCTAATCAACACTCCTCCCTTATGAATGATGATTTTGTGATTGATCGTGATCTCTTCGAGAAAATTTCAAATATCATTAATGAGGATTATGAAGAACTTTGGTTCGATAATTGTAGAATCTTGATAACCTATGAATCTATGAAGTGGGTTGACGATTTCTAGAGAGAGAAACTAGAGAGAGAAAGTGAGAGAGAAACTATGTGTATTTTATTCAAATGAAAGTATAGAATGATCAACAACCAACCCCTTTCCATGGTGGAAAGGGGTATTTATATCCAAGGCCTATATTGGGCTTGGGCTGACCCATGACAAGCCCATGGGTCGGTTTCTTACTTAACTTAATAAGTAACACTAACTACGAGCTATTACAACATTAATAATATTGTTGAGTGACCGATACTTCTAATATACGTAAAAACGTATTTCTAACAATCTCCCCCTAAGGGAGGTCACTCCACGTGTACAAAGTTCTAAACCTAGCATACTATACTAAGTCTTCGTTCTTCAGCTCGTAGTCTTTTCTTCTTTCTTTTTGTTGTGAATATTTTGATTTGATCTTTTAGGCTTTGGCTTGAGAGCATTGTTCTTTTGACCAATCACGTGCGATCTTTGCCTTCTTGTGAAACTTGCCTCCTCGTGACTCCATGTTCCACACACTTATGTCTTTTTGTCGAATTCTCGAAAGCTTCAGAGTTTGGTACAGCAGAAGACTTCATTTTGCACTTTCTTGAATTTTGCTGAACTTTGATGCAGAAAAACATAAGCATGTGGGAACGACTTCTACAGGTACACCGCAACGCCACCGTCTTCAACTGGTACACAGCAACGCCACCGTCTTCAACAGGTACACAACAACGACACGAATAAAATGGCTTTGACATTTTATTCTAACTCGGTAGCATTTTACCTCCGGTCGGTGAAGACCGTTGGACGATATTAGATATCGTACCCGTGACGGATAGTTTCAATTAAGTAACTTCCTGACAGGATTTCGCGGGTAAACCCGTTCTCTTTATTCGACCGTCCAAAGATGACTGCGAACATAAAGAGTGAATCACTTGGATAAATTATCCTTGTGATTTGAAGCCGTCAATTCATGAAACCTGGAACAAGTGAATTTCAATTAAGATTTTCACCATCGTTGCTTTCCAGTTATCACGAGCTCAATTCATAAAGAATCTTGCACGTCACCTACCAAGTGCTGTTTGATGTTAACACTAGAAGGATTTCCACTCGTCACTGTGATCAATAAAGAGTCACTCTGAGTGTTCTGGCAAGATCATATGATAATGCGTAGAGGCCTGGAACGAGTTTAAGTTCAATTAAGTATTAAACCACTGTTTCTTTCCAGTTTTTCACAAGATTGGTTCTAAAAGAACCGTACGTGTAACCTACCATGAGCTTGTTTGATGTTGGCTCAAGCAGGATTTCCATCTTCATTGTAGTACTTGCGTATTACTCGGATGTTCTGGCAATATTACAAGAATACTGCGTAGGACTCATAAAAAATCTCTTACTTTTCACAGTGTGTGAGAAAGCAAGGAATAAATGGAAAGTGTCATAATGAGACTTTTGATGATCTCGTGGCTCTAGACTCGATAGTGCGTTTTGATTTAGTGAGCGATGGCTGGAGAGGAGTGCCACCTTTTCAATATCAGTCTATTCGGAGTGAATAAACCAATAGATAACGTGTTGATCTCCGTGTGATTAAAACAAATACCTTTTGAGAGATATTTGAGTTAGCTGGGAAGGGTTGTGCATTGCATCACTGGGTCCATGATGTCTTTCTTCAATATCGAGAATCATTAACAAAAATGATCTCAATAGCATATGTATTGACCCGGTTTCTGCCTAAAGTTGTAAGGAGGGCTTCTTTCTTTACACCCTTTATCTTTACAATTCTTTTTCATTATTCAACCCCTTCAATGCTTACCAATACGTCATAACTAGCACCTTGTTGTGATTGTTCCAGTGCTAGCTTAAGTACTTGGTCGGCATTCAGCTATATTCACAATCTTTCTCCAACTTTCCTAGGACTTCTAATTCTATCTGGGGAATTGTCCTTGGGAAGATTCTATCGGCTCTGATGAATCATTGGACTAAACCTATTCCTACCACCCTTTTGTCACCACATTCGTCGTGAATTAAGCGTGTTTTGGGAAAGTATAGCCACCATGAAAAATCATTGAAAATCACTTAAGGTACTTGTGATATTGAAATCAAAAGTTTTGTACCTTAGGTGTTTTGTTCATTAAAAACGCTCCCCCTTAACACGTGCTTTACACATATTAAGTTGGATAATCGTTAAGTCTTTTTCATCTTTTAGCCAAGTATCATTTAAGTCTCTTTAATCCCATTTTCTCCCCTTATCCAAAATGTTAACCATTAATATTTGGGATATTTAATGGATTAACCTGTCTTTGGGTAAAAATGAAATCGATGTTTGGCCATAGAACATGTTAATGCTCCCCCTTAAATTAATAAGGGATAGTTGTAGTGCTTTAGTATGATATATTTTGAAAGATTTAGAATCTCGTGAGAAATTCTTGAAAAATTATCATACCTTAACACTACATCAAGCCGTAAAAACACAATGTTCACAAATGTACATATTCACAATTAACAAACCAATATAAAGTGGACCTGAAATGTACGACCCATTAGATGGATCGTTGCAGTAACTTGTGGTGCACTCCATATGGTCTACCACCAACGAATCTTTCTAAACTCCTCATCAATCTACATTCCGGAGCTTTTGATCAATCGTCTTGAACTCTTCACTCGGAACTCTTCATCCGGAACTTCTTCATTCGGAACTCTTCATTCGGAAGTTCGTTCGGAACTCTTCATTCGGAAGTTCAATCGGAACTCTTCACTCGGAAGTTCATTCGGAACTCTTCATTCGGAAGTTCATTCGGAACTCTTCATTCGGAACTTCGTTCGGAACTCTTCATTCGGAACTCTTCATTCGGAACTTCGTTCGGAACTCATTCATTCGGAAGTTCGTCCGGAACTCCTTCATTCGGAAGTTCGTCCGGAACTCCTTCATTCGGAAGTTCGTCCGGAACTCCTTCATTCGGAAGTTCGTCCGGAACTCCTTCATTCGGAAGTTCATCCGGAACTCCTTCATTCGGAAGTTCATCCGGAACTCCTTCATTCGGAAGTTCGTCCGGAACTCCTTCATTCGGAAGTTCATCCGGAACTCCTTCATTCGGAAGTTCATCCGAAACTCCTTCATTCGGAAGTTCGTTCAGAACTTCCTTCATTCGGAAGTTTGTTCAGAACTTCATTCGGAAGTTTGATAGCCATGTTCATTCGGAAGTTCTCAAACGCACCCTATTAATGATTATTCTAAGTGCTATAGTGAGTTTTAAGGCAATCTAAGGCAACTTAACACATTCTAATGATTTTCCGAGCAAAACCCATCAAAAACCCCGAATTAATTAATCCTAAATTAAGGCAGAAACCCTAATCTTGATTAACTTAATTCGAATGAATTAATTAAGTGAATTTACATGAATTAGGCGAATTAAGAATAAAAAAGATTGATGTTTGTACCTTCTAAATCGAATGAAACAGATTAGATGATTAATAACGAGAGTTTTGAGAGCTTGTGTGTGTGTTAATGGCGGCAAGAAAGAAACAGTGAATAAGACAAATTTTAGCAACTTTCACAAATTGTCACCTTTAACCCTACAGTTTTCACATTTACTTTTTATTCCTTGTCTTTTCTAGTCTCCCTAACCTTCACACAACTTAAGCATCGCAACCTATTAGCAAATCTCCAAGATCTTAAAGCAATTCCTATCACATTGAACGAGCACAAGTCGTATTATAAAGCAAGACCACTCATAAGCCAATTAATTTACCACAAACAATTTTGAAAATCGTTTTGATGACTAAGATGATTTAATATTTTCTCCCCCTTAAACGATGACCCGTGTTCTATTTAAAGAGCTGTAGACATTGTTTAAAGAGTCAAATATTGATGAAAGCATTTCCAATTAATGTCTTGAAAAGATTGATTCGTGGTGGCAATAAGATTTCTCTTATTTTGACACATTAATGCACTGAGACGTACACTAACTCGTGTTAGACCAAGTTGTAAAGTAAACTTGATCCCTTTGCATGATTTGGCTTGTAAATCATGCCCGAGAAAATTAATTCCCGTTGTGAGCCAACGTTTTCCAAGGAAATACGTGACTTTAATATGAAAACCGGGTTGCAGTCTGAAATAACTACAAACCATAATGGGCATGTTTTAAAAATGTACAACTTTTATACGGACTCTATTTATGGCACCGTGTCAATATTGATCGACATTTCTAAGGCCGTAAATATTACCGTACTAAAAGACATGCCCGATTTAAAAAACAAAAAATATTTTTGGTGTTTCTTGATTTTATAATTTTTATGGTGTTTGTAGGTTTTATATTTTTTATGGTTTTTCTTGGTTTTATATTTTTGTATTTTTCTTTTTGTGGTTTATATATTTACGATAATATACATGATCACGAACAAAGGATACGCCTGAATAGTTTACCACCACTATTCAGCTGATTCTTCTGCCAATTCTTTGAGAGTCACTGGAGTGAATGATTTCATGCCAAGCTTGTCGATCAAAAACTCGATTCGTCCTCGATCTAAGGCTTTGGTGAACATATCTGCCAGATGATACTCAGTAGTGACAAAATACAGCTCGATCACTCCGTTCTCCACCTGCTCTTTAATGAAATGGTAGCGAATGTCTATGTGCTTGGCCCGGGAGTGTTGAACATAGTTGCAGCAAAGGGCAATGGCGCTCTTGTTGTCACAATACATCGGGATTTTGTTGAATCCCAAACCGTAGTCAGTTAATTGTGATCTCATCCAAAGGACTTGAGCACAACAACCGGACATGGCGATGTATTCAGCCTCCGTGCTAGAAATTGTAGCGCTTTTCTACCTTTTTGAAGACCAACTGATCAATCTGTCTCCAAGGAGTTGCACAGATCCAGAAGTGCTACGCCTCGTGTCTTGACATCCAGCATGATCGGCATCTGCGTATGATATTAAAGCAATAGAGGAATCTTTCGGATACCATAGACCACGATGAAGTGTTCCTTTGAGATACCGGAAGATCCTTTTAACGACATGTAGGTGCTTTTCGGTAGGCCGAGCCTGATACCGGGCACACATGCATACGACAAATTGCAAATCAGGCCTGCTAGCAGTCAGATAGAGAAGGGTGCCGATCATCCCACGGTAAAGTTTTGGATCGACAATAGTCCCATTCCTATCTTCATCTAACTTGGATTTCTCCACCATTGGAGTGTCCACGGGGTCACAATTATCAAAGTTATATTTCTTTAAAGATTCTAGAGCATATTTGGATTGATTAATAAAGATGCCTCTGGGATTATGAGAAATTTGTAATCCTAAGAAAAATGAAATTTTTCCCATCATTGACATCTGAAAGCGTGTGGACATTATCTTCTCAAAGCGTTTTGACAATTCTATGTTAGAGGCAGCAAGAATTATATCATCAACATAAATTTGTACCAGAAGCATGTCGTTTTTCTCCTTGAGAGTGAATAGAGTGGGGTCCACCTTTCCTTTGGAGAAGCCTTCCGAAATGAGATATGTTGAAAGGAGATCGTACCACGCGCGTGGAGCTTGTTTCAACCCGTAGAGAGCCTTCTTAAGCTTGTACACATGATTAGGAAACTCCGTGCTAACGAACCCATCCGGCTGACTAACATAGACTTCTTCCCTTAGTTCACCGTTTAAAAATGCCCTCTTCACATCCATTTGATAGACGATCATGTTCATATGAGCAGCATACGCAAGGAATAGTCTAATAGCCTCCAATCTTGCAACAGGAGCAAAAGATTCTTCAAAGTCTATACCCAAGGCTTGTTTATATCCTCTAGCAACCAATCTAGCCTTATTCTTCAATACTGCACCCATCTCATCAAGTTTAACCTTATAAACCCATAACAAAGTAAGGATGTTAACCTTGTCAGGGAGAGGAACTAATTCCCATACTTCAAGTCTTTGGAATTCATTTAGTTCCTCCTGCATGGCTTCAATCCAAGATGATTGAGTCATAGCCTGTTGCCAATTTTTAGGTTCAACTTCGGAGAGAAATGCATCAAAGTAGCAATAGAGTGCACTCTCTTGTAATTGATGGCGTGTAGAGATTGGTCGATCTAGATCTCCAATGACATTCCTAATTGGGTGATCTTTTGTCCATTTGGTGCTATGATTTTCAATCCTAGGTCGTCTGGAGTGAACAATAGAAGGAGCTTCTTCTGAGGTAGACGCGGCTGAAGGGTTTTCAGGTATCGGTACACCAAAGAAAGGAAGCTCTTGTAGGTGAGCATATTCCAGATCGTGATCAATAGAATCCTCTTCAACATCATTAGGCACAAGTAAGGGTGACGATTCAGGTGTAGTCTGAGAATCACTTGGTAGAGGTGCATCCGGTTCAATGTTAATTGAAGATGCATTAGATAAAGCTTCATTAGCTTGAGCAACAACTTCAGGGATTGGAGCTATCACTACAGGTGCTGGAACTTCATCATTTGGGGGATCAAAGAATTCATCAAACAACGGTTGAAACAGTTTATCCCACTCGGGCCTTGTAGGTGGTAAAAATGATGTAGAAGTAGGATTATTGGGAACTAATCCGGAACTAATAGCACCGGTTCCCATCTCGTGAAGCGCGGGTCCAGAGCTGCGTTGCTCAGAAGCCATCGCTGTCAGCTCATCAAAATCTGCGTCCATAGTTTCTACAATCTTACCAAGACGACGGTTGTAAATTCGGTATGCTTTCTTGGAGGGTGAGTAACCAATGAAATACCTATATCGGCTTTCGGTTGAAGCTTGCCCAAGTTCTCACTATTAATGTTTGGATAACAAAGAGCCCCAAACACATGAAAAAATGAAACATCGGGTTTACGATCATGTAGAAGCTCGTAAGGTGTTTTTCCATGGCGTTTCCGAATGATAGAACGGTTTTGGGTGAAACATGCAGTAGATATGGCTTCTGCCCACAAGAACAATGGAGCGTTCGCATAAATCATCATAGTCCTAGCAGCTTCCATAAGCGTACGATTCCGTCTTTCAACGACACCGTTTTGTTGTGGAGTACGTGCAGCGGATGTTTCATGTGAGATACCAACTTCTTCATAGTAATCACGAAGAGTTTGGTTTACGAACTCTGTTCCATTGTCTGTACGAATACGGCGGACAGTAGTATTTAAACGTACCTGAATGAATTTCAGAAAAGTGATGATAGCCTTCGGTGCTTCATCCTTTGTACGTAGAAATCTAACCCATGTAAACCTAGAGAAATCATCCACAATAACAAGAATGAATTTCTTACCGCTCACACTTTCAGTTCTCATTGGCCCACAAAGATCCATATGCAAAAGATGAAGTTTTTCTTGATTGGTGTCTTCAGCTTTGGGCTTGTATGATTTCTTGGTACTTTTCCCCCTTGAACACGCGGAACATAAATGGTCCTTATGAAATTTGAGCTTTGGAAGACCACGAACTAATTCGTTTTTAGCCAGATGATTAATAGCATCAAAGTTGAGATGAGATAATCTGCGATGCCATAACCATGACTTGGTCTTAGATGCTTTAGAGATAAGACATACTGGAGAGGCGGCCATCATGTCTTGTAGGGACAACGTATAAAGATTTGCACCACGAGATCCCTTCAACAAGTCTTTTCCTTCCAAGTTGCGGATGAAACAAGTATGTTGTCTGATAGGTGTGAAAACACCCATCTTTTTACCACTTAATTACAATAATAACCAAGTCAAAACGTGTATTTTATGTCGTAAATGTCGGAATTATGCGTGGATTGTGTTTTTATTGTGATTTAGGACGAAAAGGTGAAAAGTGGAGAAAACACGGGCATTCACAGTCTTTTATAGAAGAAAACGACAAAAGACGAAGTCAAGAGGTCAAGAGTGTAAAAAGAACGGAAGTCCAAGGCCTATTCTGAAGATTTATCGAAGAACAAGTCTAAAGACGGAAGTTTACTTAAAGCCGAAGAACTCGAGTCTAATAAATAAATAAATTATAAGACGAGTTTAATTAATCCCGAGACAAAGTCGATAAAGTCGAAGAACTTAAAAGACGAGAAGACGTGAAGAAAGAAAGAAAGAGGAGGCAACACATGCACCTCCCCATTTCCTATAAATACCCTCCTAAATTTATTTAGGAGGGTTGGTTAGATTTAGTTTAGCTTAGTTTTTCTTTCATCTTTGTAGGTGATTCTAGAGAGAGAAAGTGACAGTTTCTCTCACTAGGATCCCAAATCTTTTATCTTCCTTTCTTGTTGTTTCTGATCAAATCTTTACTTGTGATAGCTTAATTCTTGGTTTAATCTTAACCTTATTCTACCTTTCTTGATCTTGATTCATTTTTCATCCGAAATCTTTATGCTTTTTGTTTAATTGTGATGTTTGATTAAAAAGTTCATATTTTTCTTTCCATCTAAGCTTTTATACGAATTAAGCTATAAGTTTGACAATCTTATTGGCTTAATTTAGTGTTTAGCTTATTGTTTTTAGTTTTCTTAAAAAGTTTAGTTTTTTTTTTTTTTTTTTTAAGTTTCTTTTATAAAGTTTGCAATTTTCATATTTAAAAGTTGTCAAATTTATGCTTATCAAGTTGTTCAAGATTCGGTTTAGTAGCTTATTGTATGTGCTTATTGAGTTTTAAGCTTACCACCAATTTCGGTTTAAGGTTGTTTTCATCGCAATATTGGGGTTTTACCACATTCCGACGGGTAGCTTTTGTTCCATCGCAATAACCATTCTTGGTTCTACTTTGTGATGGCTTGTGTTTCATCCCCCTTATTCCGATCGTGGATTGCGATCGCTTATTGCGATCGTACATTGCGACGGGGTTAAGGCCTTATTACGACGAAATGCTGCCCAATTTTCAATAGCCATATTGTGATAGGTTCCCTTATTGAGATAGGGTTTTACATATTGTGATAGATCCATATCAATATTGCGATACTTTTCATTTATTACATATTTCGACAGTTTTAACTTTTGTTGTATTGCGATGAAAAGGGAATCTTTATATATTGCGATGGAAAACAAAGATATATTGCGATGGAATTTTGGCGCCAAAGAAAAGTGAGCAGCTAGCTAGCTAGCTTGCTTGCTTATCTATTTATTATTTTTGTTCCGTAATTGTTTAATTTAATCTGAAAGTTGTTCCGATTTTATTTCTGAAAGTTACGTATTTTTAGTTATATTTTTCGTCTGATTTTAAAATTAATATTTTTTCGTAAAGTTCAAGTTTTATCTTTTATTTAGTACCCGCTTTAGGTTTTGCCTCGTTTAGCTTTAAAGTACCATTTTAATTTTATTCTCTCCTTTTTTATTAAGTAAACTTTATTTTCGAGTCGATAATTAATTTCGTCTTTTAGATTTATTTTTATTAATTGTTTCGCTTTAAATTTACGTTTGATGGTTTATATTGTTTTGTTAATCGCTTTTAGTTTATTGTTTTTATTTTGTGCATTTACCTTTTAAGTAGAATAGATAACCAAACTATTTTATTTGACACCAAGAACAACTGAGTCACACTTTTAACCGGAAATCAATTCGTTAAGACACCGAGAAACGAACTTCTTTTTCAACTAGTAAAATCTTGTTATTAAAATGGCGCCGCTGCCGGCTGTTTTCGTGAAGATTAACGGTTTTTTGTGAGAGACGCGTTGGCTTTTGGGATCCGTTCACTTGTGAACGTTATTTTTCGTGTTAAATATTTTCTAAAATCCAAAAACATTTGAAAAATCATAAAAAGCATTTCTTTTTCAAAGTTTTGCACCAAAAATATTCTTCTTGCTTATCTATCTTTCTTTATGGATTTTTATGTCCATTGCGTCCGGTGTGGGAAACAATTATCTGGGAACGACTCATGTCAATGGTGTACATGTGAGCGGTGCGGAAACGGTATCGACAATACACAATTCCAATTCGGATTTTGTCCTTTGTGCAACTCGATTAATTCATCCTTTTTAAACCCACCCCCTGTTCCCCCGTGCATCTATTGTGGAAGCGATTCTCATTGGCATGTTTCGTGCCTGATTCGATACCCGTATGATCACGTGCAAGAACCGGGGTACAATTATGACAATGATAATAGCTATCCACATGACGCACCCAGTCTTTCTCCATCCCCGTGGTGCTATAAGTGTGGGGGTACTCACGAAAGTTTTCACTGTCTTACAGGGGATCAAAATTACTATAATTATACCCCTTCCAGTTTTGACCAACCCCTGCAAAACCCAATTGCTCATCAGCCTCGTCACGGGATGAGTTACCAAGAACCAATTGACGATCTTGCTACAGCCTTTCAAGAACAAAGAAACGATCTTGCTACAGCTTTTCAAGAGCAAACGAAAGAGCTTTTACACACGCTGCAAACTTGTATGGAGTCATTTTACAGCAGCGAGATCAGACGAATACTCATATCCCTGAGCTTATTATTGACCCTTTAGATAATGAGGAGAGTGATGACGATATTGAGGTGATTTTCGACGAGGAGGAATTTCTAAAGCAACGCAAGACTTCTCCTATTCCTCCTTCGTCTATTGCTCCGTCCTTAACTCCTTTTGGAGAAAATGACTTTCTTTGGGATGATATTCAAGCTAGTTTGGGTCCCCTTAATCATAACTCTAACGATTCTTCAACCGATTGGGCAGACGAACTTCTTACAATTACGAAACTTCTCAAGGAAGATCCTGTCTCTCTGCCTTATCCTGAAACGGTTACTAATGATGCTCCATCATTAGCTCCACCATCTAGCAATGAAGAACCAACTCAAATGCCCAAACATCCTATTCTCGAGGAGTTACATAATCAATACTCCTCTTATGAGAATTACGTTTACCACATTCGTGAGGATTTAACTTATCAACAATCCCCACAAATGAATGATGGTTTCGTACTTGATCGTGGTCTTTTCAAACGAATTTCTACACTCCTTATCTACGATGATATCGACAAGATCTGCGTTCATGAGGATAAATGCTTTGACCCGGGCGGTGAAATGGACCACTCTATGATTCATAATTTTACGGCTTTGCCAATTGGTCTACATCTATTGTCTTTGGAGGATGACAATGTGATTCCCTTACCCACCCCACCTCCCGTCAATATAGACTTCACTTGCTTTTCTGGTATTAAGAGAACCTTTTTACCATTCAAGACTTATCCTCCCGCCTCTCCTTTGTTGATGTCAACCGGGAACGAGGACAAGGTCTTTGATCCCGGTATTACATTCGAGGCTACCCCATGGACCATTTAATTCAGGGACGAGTCAGGCTCGTGACTCGGTTAACAAAAACAAGCGCTTTTTGGGAGGCAACCCAATTATCTATCTATGTTTATCATAAGTGTAGGGGGGAGCCCCGTGGTGTTTCTTGTTTTCTTTCTTATCATGTGCAGGGATTATAGCTTCAAAGACACACTCTTGATGATTTTAGACGACCCGTGATTCCGTGTTCCCTTCTTCCCGGTTCTATCCTAAACTCTTTTCGATTCACTATTTTATATTTCTCAATATTAAAATAGGAATCTCTTTAGTTGTCTCTTCCTTAGCAAGATTTAAACAAAGTGCACAATGTCCTAAGTGTAGGGGAGTTTACTCCCACATGCTTAAACATTGAGGACAATGTTTATATTAAGTGTAGGGGGGACTTCTATCGAAGTTAAGTGGCCTTTTCCTTGTATTTGTCCTCATTTTAACCGGAAAATCAATTTTTCGACATTTTTCAAAATTTTTAATCTATTTTGGCCTAGTTGTAGTCTCCTTTATTTTTGTTACTTTCTAGCATTTTAATAAAATGGTTTTAACAAGTTTAATATCTTAGATATATTAGGCCCGTTATGAATATTTTGACTCAACCCGAGTTTACTTATCCAAGTTCACTCTAGCTAGTATCCTTAACTATGTAGACCTTAATTGGTTTATTGGGCTAAGCATCCACGAGTCTCATTCCTTGAGATTTTAAATTGTAGAGGACGAGAAATGATAGAGTTGGTTACAAGTTTGGTATTCTCTCATTAACTTATGTGAGTTAATTATGATCTTTTTCTCCCATCACTTGCTAATAAATTATCTGCAATAAGTAAGGTCGTACGATTTGAAAAGTTACTTAGCTTCTAGCCCAAGATCGTTTAAAAGTTGCTCGGTAATGATAAGAGTTCATAGCCAAGGCATAACTTATGAAGCGGGGCGCGAAGATTGGCAAGTCCGAAAAGGCCCTAACAAGGCATGAGGATTCCATTTTATTGCTAAAGATCCAAGGTGATGTGAAAAGCATTATTCCCAAAGTCAATATGAAGGATCAAGACTCACGACGAAAAGCAATCAACTCCCATAAAGATCATGGAGAAGTCTATCCGAAAAGACCCTAACAAGGTATGAGGATAAATAGATCCAAGTCCAAAAAGGAGGCGGATCATTGTATCTCAAAGTCCCAATTAGAGATTGAAGAAATAATCATGAAGTCGTGGTCAACAAAGTTGGAGTACCCCTCAAAAAGTCTCCAAGTGAAGAAACTCTATTACGATGAGAAGACCATTATCTCAAGAACGTCTCTCAAGATATGAAGTATGAAGTACATGCCAAATATCGGCCCGAGAAAGGTCTCAAATCGCGAACCAAGTTATGCCAAGATATGAACTTTTTGATATCCCGAGAAGCAGTTTTAAGAGATTTTGTCCTTTAGCTAACTATTGATCAAATCGTCCTACTTTGCTTTCAGCCTAAATAAATTATCAAAATAAGTCAACAATGCATCCTCGTGATCATTCAAGACATCAATAAAATATAAGAGACACTCGTAGGAATAAGGGAGTTTAAGTGATTAATTGAACCACATGAGTAAATGTTTGTTATGCTAACTTGTACTAACAATGATCTTGTTTTTAAGCTTGGCATGGGGAACGTGAAACTTGAGGGTGATGAACATTCATGACACACAAGCCCTAATGTAAGTCTTAGATTTCTTTACAAGTTTCTTCCTTGATTGCATCTTGTTATTTTCTATCTTTTTAATTTTCCTTAGTTGTTTAATAAAGGCCAAGGTAGGTTGATTATGATGGAAAATGTAAAACGTGCTTTGTAACTAATGCATTGCATGAGGACATTGCAATGGTTAAGTGTAGGGGATTTGATAGGTGTGAAAACACCCATCTTTTTACCACTTAATTACAATAATAACCAAGTCAAAACGTGTATTTTATGTCGTAAATGTCGGAATTATGCGTGGATTGTGTTTTTATTGTGATTTAGGACGAAAAGGTGAAAAGTGGAGAAAACACGGGCATTCACAGTCTTTTATAGAAGAAAACGACAAAAGACGAAGTCAAGAGGTCAAGAGTGTAAAAAGAACGGAAGTCCAAGGCCTATTCTGAAGATTTATCGAAGAATAAGTCTAAAGACGGAAGTTTACTTAAAGCCGAAGAACTCGAGTCTAATAAATAAATAAATTATAAGACGAGTTTAATTAATCCCGAGACAAAGTCGATAAAGTCGAAGAACTTAAAAGACGAGAAGACGTGAAGAAAGAAAGAAAGAGGAGGCAACACATGCACCTCCCCATTTCCTATAAATACCCTCCTAAATTTATTTAGGAGGGTTGGTTAGATTTAGTTTAGCTTAGTTTTTCTTTCATCTTTGTAGGTGATTCTAGAGAGAGAAAGTGACAGTTTCTCTCACTAGGATCCCAAATCTTTTATCTTCCTTTCTTGTTGTTTCTGATCAAATCTTTATTTGTGATAGCTTAATTCTTGGTTTAATCTTAACCTTATTCTACCTTTCTTGATCTTGATTCATTTTTCATCCGAAATCTTTATGCTTTTTTGTTTAATTGTGATGTTTGATTAAAAAGTTCATCTTTTTCTTTCCATCTAAGCTTTTATACGAATTAAGCTATAAGTTTGACAATCTTATTGGCTTAATTTAATGTTTAGCTTATTGTTTTTAGTTTTCTTAAAAAGTTTAAGTTTCTTTTATAAAGTTTGCAATTTTCATATTTAAAAGTTGTCAAATTTATGCTTATCAAGTTGTTCAAGATTCGGTTTAGTAGCTTATTGTATGTGCTTATTGAGTTTTAAGCTTACCACCAATTTCGGTTTAAGGTTGTTTTCATCGCAATATTGGGGTTTTACCACATTCCGACGGGTAGCTTTTGTTCCATCGCAATAACCATTCTTGGTTCTACTTTGTGATGGCTTGTGTTTCATCCCCCTTATTCCGATCGTGGATTGCGATCGCTTATTGCGATCGTACATTGCGACGGGGTTAAGGCCTTATTACGACGAAATGCTGCCCAATTTTCAATAGCCATATTGTGATAGGTTCCCTTATTGAGATAGGGTTTTACATATTGTGATAGATCCATATCAATATTGCGATACTTTTCATTTATTACATATTTCGACAGTTTTAACTTTTGTTGTATTGCGATGAAAAGGGAATCATTATATATTGCGATGGAAAACAAAGATATATTGCGATGGAATTTTGGCGCCAAAGAAAAGTGAGCAGCTAGCTAGCTAGCTTGCTTGCTTATCTATTTATTATTTTTGTTCCGTAATTGTTTAATTTAATCTGAAAGTTGTTCCGATTTTATTTCTGAAAGTTACGTATTTTTAGTTATATTTTTCGTCTGATTTTAAAATTAATATTTTTTCGTAAAGTTCAAGTTTTATCTTTTATTTAGTACCCGCTTTAGGTTTTGCCTCGTTTAGCTTTAAAGTACCATTTTAATTTTATTCTCTCCTTTTTTATTAAGTAAACTTTATTTTCGAGTCGATAATTAATTTCGTCTTTTAGATTTATTTTTATTAATTGTTTCGCTTTAAATTTACGTTTGATGGTTTATATTGTTTTGTTAATCGCTTTTAGTTTATTGTTTTTATTTTGTGCATTTACCTTTTAAGTAGAATAGATAACCAAACTATTTTATTTGACACCAAGAACAACTGAGTCACACTTTTAACCGGAAATCAATTCGTTAAGACACCGAGAAACGAACTTCTTTTTCAACTAGTAAAATCTTGTTATTATTGTCGAAAAGCAACCTCTAGGTTGGAATCACAAAACTGTCCTACCGAGAATAAATTATGACCAAGACCTTCTACATAGTATACCCTTGAAATCGTAACGTTTCCAATCTGATATTCACCATACCCCATTATCTTTGAAATATGATCATTACCGAATTTAACCGTTCTAAGAAACTTGCTGACGAAATTTCGGAGCATCGAGCGATCTCCGGTCATATGCTTTGAACAACCGGAGTCCAAATACCAGAGGATGATTTGGACCACCTGAAAATATCACCAGACGAGGACAATGTAGAGGTATCGGAATCTGAATGTTCCTTGTTATTAGCAGGTACAGATTTAATAATCTTAGATTTGCTAACTTTAGGTTTCTTAGATTTCCTAGCCTTCTTCTTCCTAGTTGGTGGTGTAGATTCTAGTTGGCTTAAATCCTGAGGTATTTCTTCACTGATATGCACTATAGTGGGGGTTGACCTAATTAAAGGGCGCTGTTTCCATACTTTAGTGCTAGTGTGCCTAACTAAAGGACGCTCAGACCTAACCTCAATGGATGCATTCCTAGTTAAAGGGCACATTTTTCCATCTAATGTAAAGGTCCTACCAGTGGGACGCCATTGCCAGCCAACTTGGACACGAGTTCTACCAGTTGGCTTCCATTCAAGATCATTCCTAATGGCATTCATTTCATTCACATGATCAATAAGACACAAATCATGACGTTGGGAAAACATACATTCATTACAATTCCAACATTTCAAATCAGAATTCAGAAATGGTTTAGGCTTCTGCACAGGCGCAGAGCTTTTAGTCTTAACATGATTCTTTTTATTTAAATCTGAACTAACATTCCTATGATGAGCTTCTACTTTCTTCTTGTGGGTACTACTAGTGGAGGGCTTGATCTTATCTTTCTTGAGTGGCGATCCTTTAGCCTTAGTAGACTATTTTACTCCTGTAGAAGGCAAAGTGGGAACATTAGCAACAGATTTTAAAGGTGCCTTACTTGATGGTGCCAATGACGGTTTTGCTCCTGGGGTCTTATTGAATGGAGTTACAGCAATGGGTCTATTAGTGAGTAGTGCAGAACCTGGTTTACCTATATATTGCAAATATGCTAAGCAATATTGAACTCGCTTAATATATTCATGAGCTGAATAATAGTAGCTACTTGAGGGATCTAAGGCATAAAGATCGTCTAAAATATCCCTAACAAGATCTACATGCTTAATTGCATTCCTCATATAATCATCATAGGTAACCGGGTTTTTCTTATGGAATGGGTTCTTATAAAGCACTACTGACTTGGTTGTTGGAGCACTAGTGGACGGTGCAGAGTTGGTAGCTAAGCTATTAACAGCTTCTTGTCGGGTGAGAAGAAGTGTCTCCTTTAACTCGGCCAAAACCATGTTTTTATCAATGAGCAGGATGTTTAAGTCAGAAATTTCCTCACATTTTTGGTTCAATTGTTCAACATAAAATTGTTGCTGTGCCGCATTAAAAGCGAAGCGTTCTTCTAGTGAACCATAAAGTTTGGACATTCCCTGTCTTGCACGATCCATCTCCCCTAGAATAGACGAAAGTCTAATTTCTAAGTCCTGGTTTTTAGACTCTGCAGCCTCTAGTTCCAATTTTAGTGTTTCATTTGATGACACATCTCTCTTTAATCTCATGATCTCTTCCTCTAATGCCTTAACTATTGCAATCATCTTGTCACTCGTCTCAACACTGTTTTCACAACTATTTGTTATCAAAAGATCCTCATTTTGAGTTTGTTGTTTTAATTCTAAAGATATACAGTGTTGTTCAAGTTGATTAAAACGTTTTGAAAGTAAATTGTAAGAATCTTGAAGCTTTAAAAATTTAGCGTTAGATTCGTGACAAGAATGATTATCTACCTCATTTACAGTATCAACAACATTTACAGAGAGATCACACACATCATCACATATATTCACAGCATCACAGTTAATCATAGCGGATGTAAGCTCATTCGAATAATTAACATTCACAGTAGTAAGCACATCACACGAAATTACTTGGGACAAGAATCGGTCATATTCGGATAAAATCTTTTCCTTTTCAATTAATTGTAGTTCGTAAGCGGTGTCTATTTCATAAAACACTTTTTGAACTTCTGCAATTTCAAACTCAAGATTTTCCGAAAGAGATGCAAAACTTCCTTTTAGACTTTCGACAAACGGATTGATCTCATTCTTAAACACCTCGTTCATGTGTTCGAAAGCCCATTCTCCGGCGTTTAGGCCATTTGAAGTCGTACATTCCAAAATGACCTTGTCAAAACTAGCAAAGTATTGATTAATCTCTTGCAAGTTTAACCATACAGTGCTAACAGGTGGAAGATCCTTTGGAATTTCCTTAGGTCCTTCCATTTTGACAAGTGTAGGAAGTGTACTAGGGTTTTCTTCATGTAACATGTAGGTTGGTGCTGTGATGAGATCTTTATCCATATGGAAGCGAATTCTAAAATCCGTTTTTGCAAGCTCCTGATTCATTTTAAAATAATCACACTCGGGATATTTTGCAAAGTTGTATGACCAATTCTCATTAACTAGATCCTTATTTGTGCAATCATCGAAAATAACAATCGGGTCTAAGACCAATCCTAATTGGGTTACATTATACAGTCTAGGACTATGGATAAAAGCTTGTTTTGCATACCGTGGGTTAGGGGGAAGGCCTTTTTGACGTGATAAGTTAAATTCTCTAAACGAAGCATCAAATAAGTGCACTAGTTGAGAGGCAGCGTATTGTCTTAAAAGCAAATAATCTAGACTTCTAATCTTATTAGCCGCATTAATTTCCATTTCATTCTTATTAGACTCGAGTAATTCAAAATCCGTTTGATGTTTTTGAAAATTAGTGACCACTAACTCTTTTTCTTTAAGTTCGTTAGAAAGATCTGCTCTTAAGGTTTCAATTTCTTGCAAATGACCCATTTGTTTGTTTCGAAAATGATCATATTCGGGATTTGTTAGAACACTAGACGAAGGAACTAATTCCAAAGTTTGAAATTTCTCGTTGCTTAAGGCAAGCTCATCAGACAAATTCTTATTCTTAGCTAGGGTTTCTAAGAGTGCAGCATTCATTTGGCTAAGTAATGTAGCAGGAACCATGACCAAATCTTGTTGAGCAGGAGTATGCGTATGCGAAATGGCTCCCAGTTGTGATTCACTCAAAGTCTGGGGACTCACATTGATATTTCTATCATTGATTGTCTCCTCATTTGAAAGACTCACCACCGAAGACTCATTCGAATCAGCACTCTCTTGCACAACTTGATGTGGTTGAATATTAGCATCAGTGGTATTAATAAGTACCTCAGATCTCTTTTCTAGCCCTAGGCTAGATATAGTTGCCATAAGAGCTGCCTGTGCAGATTGAAGTTCATCGCAGTCTGAATCATAAGCATCAAGATCATCTGCTTGGTATGCTGCATTCTATGTAGTGACAACGTCTTGTTCAGCAATCCCTAGATCAGCAAGAAATGCAAGTTCCTCTTCATCAAGTTCCCTTCCTTGTGCCTGAGAATTCACCAGATAAATCTTCTCTGCAAACCATTGACCATCCCTTCTCCTCTTGGGGTTTTTGCAATCCCTGGACATGTGACCTTCTTCCTTACAGTTGTAGAATGTAATCATTCTCAACTTGCCTATGGAATTAGCCCATGGAGGAGTGTTGACCATTGGAGCAGGATTGACCGTGCGTGTATTGGTGGTAGATGTAGTAGGTCTCCCCTGATAAGGTTGAATAGGTTGAACCATTACCCTGCCATTCTCAATAGTAGGTTGTTGGCGAGAATTGGATGAATTCCTCAGCTGATTGTTAGTAGGAGCTGGTCCTCTAAATCCTCGTTTGCTTAAAGTCCTTGTGAGATAAGCAGACATAGTGGCTAACACTTCAACTGGGTCAGTTCCTTGTTTGAATTCAGGAATGGGGACTTCATCATCATCACAATACATTGCTTGGTCTTGTTGAGCTGCATAAGCACTAGAAGGAATACTCATGTGATCAGGGTAGCTTGATGGATATGCTGCATTATCTTGATAAGAAGAATATGAAGACTGAGCATAAGGTGCAATGCTTGCTGGGTGAGGTTGTGAAGCATATTGTGGTGAAGGTGCATTAAACCGATATTGTTGCTGATGTGTGGGTGGTTGCGGTAGAATCGAATATTGGGGGAAGCTTGGTGTCATGTAAGGTGATGGATGATAGGCTTGGTGTCCCAAAATATAAGGAGTGTTGTTGTGTGACAAGCTTGGTTGATTCGCCATCAAAGCTAAAGAATCAGGGTACATACCTCGAGGCGAACGGTGCATGATCACATGTTTCTCATGCTGCTGAAGAAAAGCATAGAGTTGATCCAAATTGCACTTATGCAAATCCCTGGTTAACTTAACATCGGTAATATACTCACCCCATTCAGCTTGAGGTAAAGTATTCAAAAATTTGGTGTGTAACCTGGAATGGAGCAATCACGAGATTGTATACATTCAGATCATTCATGAGAGTAGTGAATCTAAAGTAATAGTCGTGAAGCGTTTCCCCTGGGCTGTACGTGAATCTATAAAACAGATCATACAACTGACATTCCCTTTCCTGTTTGGTAAGAGACGTACCTTGTAGCAACACCTTTAGACGTTCCCATAAATCCTTTGCCACCGTATACTGACTTACCATTCGATAGATGTCATGTGGAAGGGCTTGGAGAATGGTTTGAAGAGCCTTTTCGTCTGCATCGGCAACGAGTTGTTGAGCTGGTGTAAGTTCTTCAAACTCCCTTGGTCGAGTCACATTGTTAACCACGATGGTACCATAGTTAAGTGGACCATTTAGAATGGACTTAACCATAAGCCTCCCATATATCGGTTTTCCCTTAAGGTATGACATCATACGGCCTTGCCATGCTTCAAAGACTTCTTTAATGAGCATTGGAGGGCGATTATCCGTTCCCGTAATGACGGAAATGTCCGTAAGTGATGTCATCTGAGGCATTAATGAATTCGGATTCATTTTGTTCACTTCAAAGAGACAAAGATTATCGGTTGATCGAGCAGTGAAATAAAGCTTGTGAATTGTGTTGAGTTTTTGTTGTAAGAAACCAAGATTAAATCCTCTAAAAAATCTTCGAAAAACAAGTAAAATATCCCTTGATCTGGAACTTTTGTTGATTCGGAAGTGTTGATTCGGAAGATTTTGGCTTGGAACTCCTTGATCCGGAACTTTTGGTTCGGAAGATTTGATCCGGAACTTTCCTTTGATCCGGAACTTTCCCTTGATCCGGAACTTTCCCTTGATCCGGAACTTTCCTTTGATCCGGAACTTTCCTTTGATCCGGAACTTTCCTTGATCCGGAACTTTTTGGTTCGGAAGTACTGATCCGGAACTTTCCTTGATCTGGAACTTTTGGTTCGGAACTTTTTGATTCGGAACTTTGTCTTGATCCGGAACTTTCCTTGATCCGGAACTTTCCTTGATCCGGAACTTTTGGTTCGGAACTTTTTGATCCAGAACTTTTGTTGATCCGGAACTTTTTGATCCGGAAGTTTTTGGTTCGGAACTTTACTGGGTAAACAGAAACTTGATTCGTAGTAACAGTCGATCAAAAAATGATGAAATAAACCCAGATTTTTACCAAATAACCCAAAAAGTTTTGTGATTTCTACAATAATAAGTAAAAACTAATACTTATCTACTAATCCCAATCACAAAAACACCAAAAACTCCAAGAATCAAGATGGATCTTCTTAAAGAACACTAATACAATCAAAAACTAAAAAACAACACAAATCATTACCTTAAATCACCCCATAGCTCTTGATACCAAATGTAGAATCTTGATAACCTATGAATCTATGAAGTGGGTTGAAGATTTCTAGAGAGAGAAACTAGAGAGAGAAAGTGAGAGAGAAACTATGTGTATTTTATTCAAATGAAAGTATAGAATGATCAACAACCAACCCCTTTCCATGGTGGAAAGGGGTATTTATATCCAAGGCCTATATTGGGCTTGGGCCGACCCATGACAAGCCCATGGGTCGGTTTCTTACTTAACTTAATAAGTAACACTAACTACGAGCTATTACAACATTAATAATATTGTGGAGTGACCGATACTTCTAATATACGTAAAAACATATTTCTAACAATAATCCTATATACGATGAAGAAATCGATGAGATTCACGTTCATGAGGATGACGAATATGTAGACCCCGAGGGGGTGGTGTTCTTTGTTGATCGACGTTTTGATAATTTATACAATCCACCACCCCCTAACCGCGACTTAAATGCGAGGATTTTTAGCGTGACTAATCTTGAGTTTGAAACGCCAAATATTTTTGACATCAAAAAATCGGGTTTTCATAGAGAGTTTTTGAACGATGAAAAAGGAAAAGATTTTAAAAGTGATTTAAATGATTTTTCTACATGTCTAACTCCGTCATCACATCGAGCTTTGAGTGCTACTACCTCGTCTACTCCTTTTGACGACGGTTGGTGTGGTTTTAGTGTGGGGGAAGCCCCTTATGTTCCCTCACATTTCTCCACTGAGGACGAGATATTCGATCCCAGAATTGCTTGTAAAGGGAAATCTCGGTCTTCTACCGATGCAATAAATGGAAATCATATCTATTTGCTTGGTGTGAGTCTACCTCGAGTAGCTCATGGTTTTAGTGCCCCACCCATTTTCCCACCTTTCTACTTCTCATCTCTTTCCTTCAAACCCTTTCGGTTTTTGCTATTGGTTGGAGTAGCGTTGTTTCGTCTTTCATCCGAAAACGAAGACGCTATATTTGACCCCGGTATACGTTTATCGGGTTTTTAAAGTACTCCACGTACTTTTCGGCATTGTTTATCATGTAAGCCCCACCAAAAATGACCAAACCAAGATTATCCCTAAATGATCACATTTATGAGGATTCGAGTCGAGCTTTTGACTCGGTTATCAAAAACAAGGTGCCTCGTGGGGGATTCTCATGCTTATCCTTGTAAATATTATAGTTTTTCCAATTTGTTAACGAGGGGACTTGTGCTCTTCCAACCTTTGTTCCGTGGTTGTTTGTGATTGTGATTTATTAGGTTCATCGTCATCATTGAATCCTCGCTTGTTCGTTTTACGGATCACTCGAGCTTCGATCATTGCCTTTAGAGATTCCGATATCCGATGATATCCTTTTATGTTCTAACGTTTATCTTATTAGCATAATTCATAAACTGCTTTTAGGTTATTCGTTTTACCCTTTCCATGCTCGAGATTAAGCATTCGACTTCATCTTTAGTATGGGGGTGTTTCACCCCTAGACTCGAAACATTGAGGACAATGTTTAGTTTTAGTATGGGGGGTGAGTAGATACTTCACCTTGCTTACGTCATCACGCAATCCAATATTCATCTTTTTTTATAGTTTTGTTGCAAAATAAGGCTAAAAATGGCCAAATTTTAAAAATTTTCTTGTTTTTCACAAATGTTTAAGACACGAATGTAGGTTTTCCGATGATAAGAGTAATTTTTTACTCGACCGTGCGTGTTGAGCACTTAGCTTCGATTCTGTAACTCTTTAGGCTAAGTCTCTTAAATGAGGACGAGAAATGATAGAGTTAATTATAAGTTACGTAATCTTTCACGATCTCATGTGTAGTAATTATTAGCTTATTCTCCCACGCTTTTGTTTAAATAAATACAATAAGTAAGGTCGTACGATTTAAAAGGTTACTTCGCTTCTAGCCCAAGATCGTTTAAAAGTTGCTCGTGGTTCGAATGGAGTTCATAGCCAAGGCATAACTTATTGAAGCGGGATGCGAAGATTGAAAAAGTTCCAAAAAGGCCCTCACAAGGCATGAGGAACTCCATTTTGTTGCTAAAGATCCAAGATGATGTGAAGTATCATTGGTCCATAATCAATATGAAGGATCGAGACACACGACGATAAGCAATATACTCCCCTAAAGATCATGGAGAAGTCTATCCAAAAAGACCCTAACAAGGTATGAGGATAAATATATCCATGTCCGAAAAGGAGGCGGATCGTTGTATATCAAAATCCCAAATAACGATTGAAGAAAAATGATGAAGTTGTGGTCCAAGTTTGAAGAAATTCCATATATGAAGAGAAGACCATTATTTAAAGAACGTCTTCCAGGATTTGAAGTTCGAAACACATGCCAAATATCGGTCTGAGAAAGGTCTCAAATCGTGAAACAAGTTATTCCAAGATATGAACTTAAGGATATTACGAGAAGCCGTTTTAAAAGATCGTGTCCTTCGGCTAACTATCGATTAAATCGTCCTACTTTATTTTCAGCCTTAATAAAATATCGAAATAAGTCAATGATGTTTCCTCGTGATCATTAAGAGAAAAATAAAATATAAGAGATACCAATTAGGAATAAGGGAGTCTAAGTATGTAATTAACACTCATGAGTAATGATTGTGTTGCTAACTAATAATGACAATGATCTCGTTACACGCTTAGCATGGAATCGAGTGAAAATCGAGGATGACGAACTTATCTCTATGAGGCATTCACGTGTTCTTATTCTTTGACCCTAAAAGTCACTTAATCGTGATGAAAATGATACATTATGTCTAAAACACGTGTAGTAGTTTATTTAAGTTTACTTTTTCAATAAATGTCACATAAAAATGAATTTTGGAAGTGCTACGATACTTAACTCTAGCATTGAGTGGGGACACGACAATGTTTTAGTATCGGGGAGTGATGAGACTGCAATTATACATAGTCTCATCGTCCAAATCGGGCTCAAAATGCTTAAAATATCATCAAAATACCCAAAATATGCTTGTGTTTGTTCATTGTGTATTTTAGGTACGGATATCAACAAAAGATCACAAGAATCAAACAAAAACGAACACGGGAAACGAAGCCGCACAAAGAATCGGACCTGAATCATGATTTTCTAATCAAGTCCTTGAAGTTTGAAGATTTGTCAAGATTGGTCCCTCAACTTTTGAAGACTTGTCACTTAATACCCTTGTAAATCTTAAATATTACAATTGGGTTCCTTAAGTTTCAATATTATATCATTAAATTCCTTAGAATATGAAGAAAATACAAGTTAAGCCCTTGGAATAGTTTTACAAAAGTTTTTGTGGCCAATTTATGAAAACAAAAACTTACATATAAAGGGAAATCTGAATTTGCCTTATTAAACATGGAATGAACAACAAAAGGAAGTCAAGGGGTCATATTGGGGCGACATCTAAACTCACTACACCCTATCAATCTGCCACCTCACCCCCACCATCCACTCATATAACACCACATCACCACCCCCACGCCACATCACAAATCTACTCAACTTTATAATCTGTTTAATTAATATTTGTGAGGAAACGTTTTTTAAACTTGTTTAAACACTAAACAGGATTTAACCCTCCTATTCATCACCTCCTAAACCACACGAACGCTAATCCAAATCAAACCCTAATCAAATGGGTTTTGCGTAAATCACTCCAGAATAATGATTAACACTCTCCTAACCAAAACCCACTCACCCTTTTTCTCTCCCCGTGGCCACTAATGGACCCCCCCCCCCCCCCCAATTGTCCCCTGCCTCACCTCTTATGGGAAAAAAGTATCAGTCCATGAAATTAAAGGACCACAATCATTCCTTGCTCTCTAAGCACAAAATGGACGACTAAGATCAAGTATACAACTGTCTATCACATGAAGACCAATTGACCAAGTTTGAAAATCAAAGACTCAAGGGAATTATAGGACTTTCAGCAGATTAGGGCTTAGGATTTTAGCTTTTCTAGATGCTTCTTTGTTGTAGTATATATAGAGACGACTTGTGTCTCTATAAGTTTTGTTCCAGTTTTTCATTGTAAAACTTTTTATTTAATTGAATAGTTAAAGTAATTTCTAAAAAACTAGCAATGACTTACTGAGTTCCACTTTTATATGCTTTCTTAGTTTATTATTTAAGATATTTGCAAATTTTGTGTAAGTTTTATCTAAAACCAATTCGGGTTCAAGGACACTTGACCCTTTTTGGTTTTGTGTTTCAGTTTATTAAGGCTTATGTGCTTATTTGGTTGACACCCAAATAAGCATCATAAGTTTTCTTAAGCTTTCTCTTTGTTTCATTCATTTGTTTCTAAAAAAAGTGAAGTTTTTAAGTTTTTGCTCCAAAATTCTTGTTATTTTTTTATCCCACCTTACTGTTCAAAAAGCTACCTTAAAAGCTTTTTGACACAAAGCTTTTAAGGCAACTTTTGTGAGCTTGGAATTTCTTTTGTTTGGTTTCAATAGGTATACCAGTCCATTTCCTTTGAAGACATAGTGGTGGTGTTTGACTGTTGTAGTCTCACCACCACCTCTTTCTCTACAAACATCTTCATACCATTCGTATAAGCTCCTTCTTAAGCTAAAATGGTGATGGCATCAGCAGGCCATAGCCTGGCTTGGATGTAGGTCAGGCAGGTAGAGCTTGAACCTACTATAGTTGCTATATATTGTGAACTTTTGTGAATTGTGTGAAAATCTGTTGGTATGATTAGTTTAAGTGTTTACTCATGTTTATTTATGTTCTTTATATATGTTTGAATAGTTCTTTATCAGATTAAAGTAGATTTTTTCATTAAATCTTGGTTAAATCTTGTTTTTAGATTTTAAAGGGGTGTTTGGATTTGGGTATTAAACAGCTTTGGGTGACACAAGGTAGTTTAAAACTATTCATACATACTTAGATAGCTAGTAGTAGGTGTAATCAGTTGTTGGTTTCAAGTTTGGTATGTTAGAAAAGGATTTTGCATGTTAAAATTTTTGGTAAAAAGTGGTCAGATTCATCAGTAGGGTATAGCCAGTTATTTTTAGTGATTTTTGCTATGAAAACTTGTTCAACAGTTAGTGATAGGGTAAGTTTAGGGTTGCATATCAGTCATTGGTAGTTTGGTTGACCATTGAGCAAGTTTTGGTGTGCTAAATCTCACCCTAGAACCAAATAGATCAGCATTTGTCCACAGACCTGTCGAGACCAATACAGTAACCTCATTTTGCCCGTTTTTGTGTTATTTCTTGCTTGGACTTGGTGTTTTTATTGTGTATCTTGACTCCCTACACTCAACTGAGTGTAGGGGTGCCCTTTGTTCCAAATAAAACCAACAAACAAGTCTCAAATTAACCAAAACGTGCCCATATCTGTTTTTCTGCTTAGAGCAGTGGGAAGAAGTTTCCCACTGCTAGTTGTAGCCTTGCCACTGCTTGGGCTAAAAGACAAGGCCAACAGACCTATCAACATTAGTGGTGTAGTTTTTTTGTCTTTAGTGACCTTTTTTAGGTATTTTCTATAGATTTCAGTTTTCCCTGTATTTATTATTTATTTTAATAATTTCCACAAAGTTTATTTTTATTTTACTGTTCATTTTGTATTTTTTTAGAATTAATTCAATTTAAATTAGTTTTAAATATTCTGTCTTTTGTCTTTTAGTGCAAAAAAGTAATATTATTACGTTTTTCAAATTTTCTTAGATTCAGAAAAATATTTTAAGATTTTAGTTAGAAAGTTCATTGTTCACTCTTTTTCTTTATTTTTTTAGATTTAATTTAAGTTTAAATAGGTTTTAATTCAAACTGTTTTATATTTTAGTGTAAAAATTACTTTTTTCATCATTTTATATTTTTTACTGTTTAGTAATATAAAATAGGATTTCGTAAACAGTAAGTTTAATTTTAACATTATTTTATTATTTTTAATCATTATTTTAGTTTAAAAATTGTTTTTAGTGTTTTAAAAATAGAAAAATAGTTTCTAAATTTTAGGAAAAATACTTTTTAGTGTTTAAATAATATAAGTGAGATATGTGTTTGATAAAATAACATTTTGGGCTTTTTCTTAATTATATTTAATTTTAGGGCTTTAATTAGCATTTAAAATTAAATATTTAATTAATAAAAGGTTTTAAAATTATTTATTGAATTTTTATCCTTATTTATATTATTTTAAACTTAGTTTTGATTTTTAATTAATTTTTAGCTTTAATTTTTAATTTCGTCACATTTTATGTAATTTAAGTCATCGTTTTTATGTTTTACGTCGTAGTGTAATCGTAGTGTAACTCGTCTTTAATTTTCTTTCTCTAAACCAAAACGACACTAATCCAAACATTTGATTTTATATTATTGGCACACAACTCATACACCTCCGCCGAGAACGAACTTGGACTTTTCGTCTTTACGGTTTTCCTAAATCGTATCGATTAATACTTGCCCGCTTTATATTCCTTTTTCCTAAAAGGGTATAGAAAAATGTAAATCAGATATGGTGGAGGCATGAGTTCAGCCAAAGCCGCTTTGGAGAGCGACACTAAAGTCAATTCTTTTCCTCACCTTCTTGAATGTAGTGTTTTGTGAGTGTCCATTAACCTTAATTGGTTGATACTTGCAGGTACTAGCTTTGGAAGCTGGTAGAAAACATAGAATCAGGGTTAACACGATATCTGCAGGTAATGCATATCACACACTTTTTTTGGTAAAGGGTTACTCCGGTAAATATATATTAAACACAAGAACCAAAAGAGTACAATGGAATGTGGCTAAGGTACCACATTAACCTCAAGCAAATCTAATAACTCGCTAGAATTTGTGACATACCACGCAAATCCTAGAAGACACCAAACAAAAACAAAACAATCTAACTCCCATATAGTCGAAAACAACTCACTACTGAGATAACATCTCGTTGACAGCATCAGAATTCTTGAATCTAAAAGAAAGAAGCTTAAGTCGCACAGTAACCATAATAGCGTCCCTAAGCAATTTAGGAGAACGCTTAGTCCCCTTAAACAACCGAGCATTCATTTCTTGCCACACCATGTAAGTAGCAGCCGCAACAAGCATTCGCCCAACAACACTCCTAACCATCCGTTTAGAAGCTATAGGAATGAGATACATCAGAATATCCTCCATGATAGGCGGAATTGTCTCCATACCTGCAAGAGAACGAATGTACATACAGACTTTCGACGAGTAATTACACTCAAATAACAAATGCGAGTGGGAGTCAGCTTGGGTCTCACACAATGCACAAGTAATAGTATAATTAGTATCTGTAACATCCAAGTCCCATGACCGAAGCTTGTCTTGAGTTTTCAAGGCTTGCTGCATCACAAGCCACATATGGAAGCTATGCCGTGGGATCGCATGAGAAAACCAAACAAGCCGACATCAATTCACCTCCATAACCCTCGGCCGAAACGATTCACATGCAACACTGACCGAAAAACATGAACCTGACCATTAACATCCTGCCACAGCCTAGTATCTGGTATGGCATCGTCAAGCATAGGAATAACCACATTACCCAGATTCGGTGCCTTTAAAATCCACCTTTGCGGCCACTCACCCATATGCGCAATATCAAAAACATTAGTTTTCAAATTGAACCTTCATTAGCAATGTCACGAGGAGAGATATATTGAATAAGAGGCCCGTTGTTATCCCAAAAATCATACCAAGCCGACGTGTCCTTCCCATTTCCAAGCTTAACCCAAAGAAACGGTTTAACCAAAGGCCGAATTTGGAGCAGCTTCCTCCATCCCCAACTCATGTCCGAGCGAACCGGAACGACCCAAAACGTATGACCCTTTAGCTTATAAGTATGAATTCATCGCACCCAAAGAGACTCTTTGTTCGAAACGATATTCCAAATATGAGTAGTCATGAGAGCAACATTAAACACATCGAGACTTCTAAGACCAAGCCCACCTTCAATAGTAGGAATGCAAATATCAGCCCATGCCACTTTAGCTTTCCCACGTCGAAATTCCCCATAGCACCAAAGAAACCCGCAAATAAGCTGTTGGAATCTCATCTATAATACCTTTCGGAATAACAAGCACCGAAGCCCAATATACATGCATCGAAGAAATCACAGAATTACACAACTGAAGCCTTCCCGCAAATGATAAAGACTTATTCTTCCAATCACCAACCCTATTCTTAGCCTTCTCCAAAAGAATTTTACAAACCTTACCTTGACGAAATAAGAGGAACTCCAAATACGTGGCCGGTATTCACCCCCAAAAAAGGCATAAAAGAGAGAATGACACTTTTTTATTGCAGTGTTCTGTCTTTTCTATATTATATATTCCGTGTGCACGATTTATATATTGTATATTTTTTGTAATTATGTTCTACCAGGACCATTAAGAAGTCGTGCTGCTAAAACTATTGGTTTCATTAAGATGATGATTGGTTACTCATCCAAGAATGCACCCTTATAGAAAGAACTATCAGCAAGTGAGTGTCGATCTTTATCTAGAACTTTGCATGTGTGATTGTCATATCTAGAGGTTGTATACTGAAATGGGTCTACTCAGGCTCTATTTTATCAGTAATTGGTCATCCAGTCATAAATCATATGTCTAAATAAATACAGCTAAAGGTGAAATGAACCTAAATATTGTCCTAAGTCAATTTTGTAAGAAAGTAGTTATCTTATTATCTAAGTAATGAAGGATGAGCCATTTTAATCTTACTTGTTGCACTGATTATTAACAAAATCCATCTAACAAGTTTCCTGTTTCACGCAAACCCCTTTTGAGCCTTCCTGTTTCTCCATCCTTATAATTTCATATCATATAAAAACTGAGACACAACACCATAGACAGTTAAAGCCGAAGGTTACAGATATTTATTTTCCACAATTACGCCAAAGGCTACTTAGGCAGAGGGCTATAAAACAGATATTGTGATTATTGACTATTTGACTTAAGTCACAATAACCAGTATGAAGTATTTCCATATAAATATAAAAAATTAATCATTTTCCCATGTCGTAACAAAACTAATTATCGAAGAAGAACATTAGAATTGTTTATATACACTCTTTTTCCCCCACAATTTCATACTATAACTTATAATAACATTATTTTTTTTCATATATACGATAAGTTGATAATTTTATTTCATAAATCTGTTATAGAATAACGTTAGAACATTATATTAGGCAACAAAATAGACGTATATTACTTTGAACGCTTCAAATATATATTAGTAAGATGGACTTTGGTCATATTGTCTATATATTTCTCTCTTGATCTGGTTTTCTAGTCCCAAAATAAATAATAATAACTTCGAACATCAAAATCACGTCCAAAAGTATTTCTGCACGGTACATTGTGTCTAATTTTATGAAATTGACTAATGAAACAGAGGTCTTCTGCATGACCCATTTATTTTTCTCCTTCACGGCTTCACGTGATTTGGATACTAATACATGATCCATTTATTTTTCCCCTTCACGTGATTCGGATACTAATAGTGTAAAAAATGGATGTAAACAGATGAGGTGGGTAACACTGCAGCTTTTCTAGCATCACCATTGGCTTCTGCCATCACGGGGACCGTCTTGTATGTTGACAATGGTCTGAATGCAATGGGAGTAGGTGTCGACAGCCCAGTATTTAAGTATTTAAACATCCCAAGAGACAACCAAGGTTAAGGTAGTAGTGAGTGAACTGTGAAGTTATTGGGCGTTTGGTATTTTTCCTTTTGATTGTAGGAAAAATAATGTAATTTTTATCGAGAATAGGTTAGTATGGCTTCCCATTCTAGGTATTGGTGCTTAAATGTAACGCTATACGAGGTAATAACACTTTTTGAGTGGAATTATTAGAAAGAATAATTCGAAGCATTTGATGAGGCTTTGTTACTTTGAGTTGAGATCTCTAACACCCCTTCATGTAACAAAGTCCTAATGGCTCAATCCCCACCATCCATCTTCTTTTCATCTAAGGGTCCAGATTAAAACCCCTTGTCACACTAAACATAACGAGAAAGAAATAGAACATTAACAAGTCGCACTCCTGGAGCGAGGAGGTTTAATGAAAGGGGGGATACAAGTTTATAGAAGTAGAATCGTATTTCAAACAATCTCTACTTAATAGAGGGTGAATTACAAGATGACGATGGTGTTTCCAAGGTACAACACACGTTTTAATTCAAAGTCGAAACGAAGACTGGTCAATGAAGTAATATTTTATCGATATACAAGTGTCGCGTAAAATGGTGACGTAAAGGTCAATCAAGGTTACGAAAACCCACGATATTATTCAACACTGATTCAAGGAATGCTTCGCGATGTGTGACTCACACGATGTCCTTTAGTCTTTTTCAGAGACACACTGAGCTACACAGTGGTCTATAGACTATTTTTCAAGACGTCCAATCACAGATGGTCGGAAGGCAATTTAGATATCTAAACTAATATCTTAAAGGAGTTAAACAATGAAAGCAACACACACGGTAGTAATATGAAAATCGGAAGTTTCATCGAAAGCAACACTTATTTAATCCCGAACAATGATATCACGAGAATATACACAACATGTAAAAGAATGAGTCGAGAAAAACAGGCGGTTCAAAACAAACGAGTATATGAGGTCAGTCGCATCACGCATAAACGAAATAACAAAAGTACTCAGAAAAGTGAGTATGAAAATTTGGCAGCATACTCGCTCCGAATACAAGTATGTAACGTCATAACAAATTAAAATCATGGTAACAAGATCAAGTTTACATGAATAAGAATTCAAGAAATACAGTAAGGGCAGATGTAATCACAGTAATATCCAATGATAATTCTTGAAACACAAAGGATTTGGAAATAGAGAGTAATTATTGTCATTAGGGTAATGTAATATTCCAAAATGTAATCAAGAGATGAAATACTACAACGATAATTAAAAGTGAATAATAAGGATTAGAGAGTTACCCGCGCAGATATCGAGCAACAATGGCAGATTCTGTGTTTGACACTTAGAAACATGAAATATTTAAACTTTCGGTTATAGACAAAGTTTTGAAAACGACTCAGTTCAAGTTTTGAAAACGACTCAGTTCCTTATAACCACCGTTCTGATACCAATCTGTGAGACCCCCGAAATTAGGCAAGGAAACACGTAGGCAACAAGGGGGTGCCGCGTCATGGTACAAGAAACAATGAAATACTGTTGACACAAGGTTTTGTAACCTATAGTTACCAAAAATACATAATAAACTTATGTCACCTTTACCAAAACCATTTTTTAAAATAACACAAAAATCTCCAAGCTGCAAAAATATTCTACGGACTCCTATCCAAGAAAAACCAAGAATTATTACCTAAGATTAAACATGTAAAACGTCAACACAAAGTTGAGTGATATTCATAGGTTTAGCAGTACAGGTGTGGAACACAAGCATTCACTTGTAAAACAAGTAATAGGGAAGATGGTTATATACTTCAACCATAGTCCGAAACCATTATTATTGCTATTTAGCTCATGACACCGAAGCTTAACAAAAGGTAAGTTCCCCTAGTGAGTATTCAGCCTAAACACTCAAGTATAAACAAATGTAATGTGTCAAGGTAAAACGGGACGAGGATTGTCAATCCTGATGGATCCACCCACAATATTCACGCTTAGAAAAGGTAACACTAGTAAATTAACGATTCATGATATTTTAGGGTGATACAAGGCTTTTGCCCGCATAAAAATATTAAAGTTCGTGTTCTCGGAATCTTAACGAATTGATCTAGGTCCTATGTGCGATTCAGTCGTCCTTTGGTAAAACAAATATTTTTTTGGTTGTTTTTAATTAAATGTGCAAAGACTTAAAAGTAAAGGTGCTCTTAAAATAAATCTAAGTCTAATTAAAATAATGGTGCAAGTATTTAAAAACGTAACTGAAATTAAAGGGCACTAAAGTAAATGACGCAAACTTAAATCTAATTAAGGCAAACATAAAACGCGACTGAAACTAAGGCAAGTCTAAAATAAAGCTAAGGCAAATAATCTTAAAGTGCAATTAATTAAAAAGCAGGAAAAATAAAGCTTGAAAATAAAAATCAAAGACAAAAACTAATAAGAACCTGAATACAGCTCATTCGGAATAAACCTTCGTTTGGAACAATCACTCGTCCGAAATGTCACCTTCGGTTGAAATGATTCTTCTTCGCTTGGAATATTGCCAAAATCCTTGATCCGGAACAAATTGATCTGAATATGTCACTTATCCAAAACAATCCTTCGTTCGGAACTTTACTGATTCGGAACTTGTAAAATTTGCCTTGATTCAGAAGTTTTTGGTCACCCTTGATTCGGAAGATTCCGAATGAAGCACCTTGATTCGGAAGTTTCAGACTTCCGAATGAACACCTCTTGAATCGGAACTTGCCCCTTGATCCGGAAGTTTATTCGAAACTTTTAAGTTCCGAATGAACAGCTCTTGGTCTGGAACTTTGGAAACTTCCGAATGAGTGATCACTGAACCGGAACTTTTGGAGTTCCGAATGAACAGTGCTTGATCCGGAACTTTTGAGTTCCGAATGAAGCTTTTCTGGTTCAGAACTTTTGAGTTCCGAATGAATGACAATTGGTTCGGAAGTTATCCTTCGTCCGGAACTTTGAATGTTCCGGATGAACAAGTTTGGCTCGGAACTTTTGCTGATCCCAAATCTTCCGGATGAAACCTTGACTCGGAACTTTGGAGTTCCGAATGAAGCCTTCCCTCCTTCTTGGTTCGGAAGTTTACATGGAAAGATCAGAAACAAAACAAACCTTCCCGAAGAACAAGGGAATCCAAAAATAGCAGATCTAAACAAAGATTAATCAAAACAAACACAAACGATTTCACCAAAGTAATCACGAATCAACAGTAACATCAACAAACAATTAAAAACAAGAAATTTAACAACTTTAACCACAATAATCAACAATCACTTGGATCAAAATAAAAGCATGAACATGAACATAAACATAAACACATAAATCAAAGATTAAGAAAGGTAGATAAGAGATTGACAAGATAAAGTAAAGATTGACAATAATTAAATGAAAACTTACTTGAAATTAAATGAATTTAAGGTGCAAGACAAGGTATTTAAATTTGACAAGAAAAGTAAATGACAAGGTATTTAAATGGTGGAAGAGCTAATTGTCACACTTAGCCAACAAAAACAAATGAACACACTAATGGTCTATTTATAGGGGAGGATTAGGAAGCTTCCTCCCCTCCTTCATTTCTTGTTAATTGCAAGATTAAGCCCCTTTCTTCTTAATTCTTCATTAATTGCACCATTAGTCCTTTTCTTCTAATCTTCTTTAAACTTGGACTTAAGGGACTTTTGGCTTCGGGATTTCTTTGAACTCGTCTTTAATTTCTTCAATAAAATAGACTTGAATTCTTCGGCTTTTGATAAACTTCCGTCTTTTGACTTTTTCTTCGATAAATCTTCAGAATTGGTCGTGGACTTCCGTTCTTTTTGCACTTTTGACTTCTTGACTTCGTCTTTCATCCTTTTCTTCAATAAAAGTTCGTAAATGCCCGTGAATGTCCGTGTTTTCTCCACTTTTCACCTTTTCGTCCTAAATCACAACAAAAACACAAACCACACATAATTCTAACATAAAAGACATAAAATACACGTTTTGGTCCGGTCATTATTGTAATTAAGTGGTAGAAAAGATGGGTGTTTACACACCTATCAAATCCCCTACACTTGACCATTGCAATGTCCTCATGCAATGCATTAGTTACAAAGCAAGATTACACTTTTCATCATAATCAATCCACGTTGGCCTATATTAAAGAGATAGAAAATTAAAAACATACCAAATAAAGAAATCAAAAGCATACCTTGGGTTTTGAAAATGTTATGAATAATCATCATTCTCAAGTTTTCACTTTCTCCAAACCAAGCTTAAAAACGAGATCATTGTTATTATAAGTTAGTAGACTAACACGAACTCATGTGGGCCAATTACTCACTTAGACTCCCTTATTCCTAGGTGTATCTCTTATATTTTATTATTTGTCTTGAATGATCACGAAGATGCATTTTTGACTTATTTAGATAGTTATTTAGTCCAAAAATAAAGTGAACGATTTAATCAATAGTTAGCTAAAGGACCAAATCTTTTAAAACTGCTTCTCGGGACCTCATAAAGTTCATATCTTGGCATAACTCGCTTCGCGATTTGAGACCTTTCTCTGACCGATATTTGGCAGCGACTTCATACTTCAAATCTTTGAGAGACGTTCATGAAATAATGGTCTTCTCTTCATACAGGAATTTCTTCACTTGAAGTTTTGAGAGATTCATACTTGGACCACGACTTCTTCATTTTTCTCAAATCTTTATTTTGGACTTTGATATACAACGATCCGCCTCCTTTTATGACTTGGATCTATTTATCCTCATACCTTGTTAGGGTCTTTTCGGATACACTTCTCCATGACTTTTGGGGAGTTTTGCTTTACGTCGTGTGTCTCGATCCTTGATATTGATTTTCGATAAATGATTCTTCACATCACTTTGGATCTTTAGCAACAAAATATTGCCCTCATGCCTTGTTAGGGCCTTTTCGGACTCGCCAATCTTCGCGTCCCGCTTCAATAAGTTATGCCTTGGCTATGAACTCTAATCCATGCCGAGCAACTTTTAAACGATCTGGGGCAAGAAGCTAAGTAACTTTTCAAATCGTACAACCTTATTTATTAGCAGATAAATTATTAGCAAGCGATGGGAGAATAGTCTCATAATTAACTCACATAAATTCATGAAAGAATACCGAACTTATAATTGGCTCTATCATCTCTCGTTCTCCACAGTTAAAAATCTCAAGTAATGAGACTCGTGGATGCTTAGCCTATTAAATCAAAGTTTTGGGTTTTCGAGTCGCCTATAGGATCTTGCAAATTCTTAGACTTTTTCAAGTTTTAGAAATCGCATTTTAAAGTTCCCTTGATAAACGACTCTCTAGGATCAATTATAGGAACTTGCGAAAAGTTCTTGTTCTTAACCCGTGAGAGTTAAGACTTTCGCGTTTTATAGCTCCCTATATAAAAGCCTAGCAAAACTTGACTTAAACATGTTAAGGATACTAGCTAGAGTAAACTCGGATTGAGTCAAAAGATTCACAACGTTTGAAAATTAAAACCACTTATTTAAACATTTATTCTAATAAGGAAAGAAAAATAACTATACAAAGGGAAAAACAAATAGGCCAAAATAGATTAAAAATTTTGAAAAATGTCGAAAAATTGATTTTCCGGTTAAAATGAGGACAAATACAAGGAAAAGACCACTTAACTTCGATAGAAGTCCCCCTACACTTAAGATAAACATTGTCCTCAATGTTTAAGCATGTGGGAGTAAACTCCCCTACACTTAGGACATTGTGCACTTTGTTTAAATCTTGCTAAGGAAAAGACAACTAAAGAGATTCCTATTTTAATATTGAGAAAATATAAAATAGTGAATCGAAAAGAGTTTAGGATAGAACCGGGATAATGGAACACGGAATCACGGGTTGTCAAGAATCATCAAGAGTGGATCATTGAAGCTCGAATCCCTGATTAAGAAGTGAGGAGAGGAAAGCAAACCAAAGGGTCTCCCCCTACACTTATGATAAAGAAAGCGAAAAGATAGATGCATGGGTTGCCTCCCAAGAAGCGCTTGGTATTTGTTTACCGAGTCGTGAGCCTGACTCGACCTTGATCATCAACGGAAGAAGCATAAAACATATCCACCAGGATCGAAGACGTAGTTTTCATCGAGCAAATAACACAAGCTTAAGGCGAACAAGGCAAGCCAAAGAAGAGTAGGCAAGGTTCCCTTAAGCTGCGATTGAGCACGGTGGAAGCAAGGGTGGAGTGGTGATAACATGTCTTCAAAATTTCCAAAGATTTTTCCTTTTATTTCATCAGGTGGATACTGAGATGGCTTAAAGACTTCAATACCAGGGTCGAACACCTTTTCCTTTAAGGGAAAATAGCACTCAGGCTCAGCCGAGTGTGAAGAAGATCCGCAAAGAAGCACAACCTCGTCCTCAGAAGTGGGACAAAGAGGTGTCGAATCATACGTGCAACGGATTTCAGTGTCGACCGGTTTCTTCTCCTTTGACAAAATTTTCTTCAAATCCAAAGTAGGATCAAGACGATAATCTTCAAAGTCCAAAGAAGGTGCATCACTCTCATGAGGGAAGTAAGTATTGAGAAATTCAGAAAAATCTTCCTCAAATGAATAATCGTCCAAAGTAGGAGCGAGTGATGGCAGAGGATCTTCATCATGTGAAGAATCGCCCGAGAGAGTATCAGCCTCATCAAAATCATCGAAAGTGGGCAGCTCGGGATACTCAGAAGTACAATCAAAATCATCCGAATCTGAGCTAGAATCATCATCATCATAAGCATCGAAGACTGGTGGAGAATCATAAATGGGAGAAGCGTCCAAAGTAGGGAGAGAATCATCCACATTATCTTCAAAGAGTGGATTATCAGTGGAAGACTCGAATAGAGGATTGTCATAGACGGTAAAGTCATCGAGCACATTTATCATATTCACTGATTCTCGTCCTCCAAAGGATTTGCCTGTAAGCTTCCCCATTTTAAAAACTTTCGAATCATCCCCGACTCGTAAGATTAACTCACCTTCGGCCACATCTACTAAAGCACGTCCGGTTCTCAAGAATGGCCGACCAAGTATTAAAGGAATACGAGGGTCCATTTCATAATCAACTACGACAAAATCGACCGGGAAAGTAAATGTGCCAACTTTGATAAACACGTCTTCGGCTATACCAACGGGGTAAGCGAGAGTGCGATTTGCAAGTTCGAGAGTCATCTTTGTTGGAATGAGGTCGGGTAATGATAGTGTTTTCCAAACACTTAGTGGCATTAAATTAATACTAGCCCCGAGATCAGCAAGGGCAGTAAATTCTTCAGTTTTGTTGAACACGCAAGGCAACACAAAACGACCGGGATCTCCAAGCTTTTCCGGAAGTTCTCTAAGAAGGACTGCAGAGCAGTTTTCATTTAATCGTGTGTTGGCGAGTTCAATCAGCTTCTCTTTCTTGCTAAGCAATTCCTTGAATGCTTTGACAAATTTCGGCATGTGGCAAAGTGCTTCAACAAGGCTAATGTTGATGGTCATTTTAGATAGCATATCCACATATTTCGATACTTGACAGTCATTCTTGGTTAGCTCGTTGGTCTTGCCTATGCGAGAAGGGTATGGGATTCTGGGTTGATAGGGAGACGGTGAAGGTGTAGTTGGTGAAGGTTGTGATGTTGAAGGGTCCTTCCGAGATACATCGTCATGACGAGGCGGAGACGGTAATGGTGTACTACTACTAGGTGTAGGAGGAGTAGGGATACATGGTGGTGGAGGAGGTGTAGATGATGGTGGTGGGGTAGGTGGATTGACAATGGTAATTCCACTACGCGTAGTTATAGCACTCACATTAGCTCGCGGATTAGTGACGGTGTTTGAAGGTAGAGAACCCGAAGAAGAAGAAGGTTGAGCTTCGGGCAAGAAACTAGCCAATAGATTCTTTAATTCAGTCGTTTGAGTACTGAAGGAGGATTGAATATTATCACGAACCTCGGTTCTGATGTCATTTCCTTGCTTCAAGATATCTCCTTTCAAATTGATTATTTGGCTCTGTAGATTCTTGATTTGCTCACCTTGAGTTCTCATGATGGCATCAACATCGGTGTTTATGGGAGGGTGTTGTTGGGTGGGTGGTTGATAAGGGTTAGAAGCTCTTGGTGGGATTTGGTTGCTTCTATTGTAGTTGTTGGCGGGGTTTTGGTTTTGAGGAGAAAAACCGGGTGAAAGGTAATTGTTGGAACGGTAGCTCAGCAGATTTCTATCCCCTTGTTGTCTAGCTTGGTAATTTTCCGGTGAATAATTACCATAAGCAGCATACACATTTTCCGGATTTCCTTGTGTCGAAGGACAATCGGTGTATGAGTGAGGACCGCCACATGTTTCACAAGGATTAGCAACCGCTTTAACTTGTTGTTGTTGTTGGTTTGAAGCGAGAAGCGTAATACTTTTGCTCATTTCGGCCATCATGCGGGTGAGTTCGGTCATCTCAGGGTTTGCTGAGGTAGAAGAAACATTGACTCTCGGGTTGTTCCTAGAAGAAGCAGAGGAATCCCAGTTCTTGTGGTGAGTAGTCATGTTCTCAATTAACTCTCTACACTCCTCGGGTCTCCTTTTCATGAATGTGCCACCGGCGGCTGCATTAATCGTATCACGATCTCGAAAAGTCAAACCGTTGTAGAAAGTATCGATTAAGGTCACAGGGAGCATGTTGTGGTTTGGACATCTATCGATCAAGACATTATATCTCTCCCAAGCATCAAAAAGAGATTCATCAGGGTCTTGCATGAAACCGCTGATCTGACTGCGAAGGCTTGTGACCATGGATGGTGGAAAGTAGCGCGATAGAAAGCGTTGAGTCATATCATCCCAAGTGTGAATAGAATTCTTCGGGAGACGATCAAACCATTTCTCGGCATGATGTGATAGAGTATGTGGGAAGAGTTGTAAGCGAAGAACATCCATTGTGGCCCCAGGTAACTTCATGCTTTGGGTGATTGTAATGAACTTGTCGAGGTGTTTGTTGGCATCATCATCAGGCAATCCTCTAAATGGGTTTGTTTGTACTTGCTGAATCATGTGGTGCTTCAACGAAAACTCAGGAGCGTTGATTTGCATCGGCGCAATCGGTCCTCCTCGTCCAAACATTGTTGGTTGACAAAGTTCCTCCATGGTCCGAAGATCGGGCTGTGGAAGAGCATTGTTGTTATTATTATTATTATTGAGGTGCGGTGGAATGTTGTTGTTGTTAACACCTGCCATACTTAAATCTTCTTGAGGCTCGGGCTCTTGATAATTAGAAGATCTAGTACGCATACACCTGAAAATGCAAAAGAAAACAAAACCAAACACAAAGACAATATATATACACAATAAAGCTAAAATCTTTTTGGATTTTTGAAATTTTTAGTTTTTATGGTTATTTATCAATTTTTAATTTTTTTATGATTTTTTGAATTTTTAGGCAAGAAAATTAACGTTCACAAGTGAACGGATCCAAAAAAAAAGCAACGTGTCTCTCACAGAAAACCGTCAATCTTAACGAAAAGAGCCGGCAACGGCGCCATTTGATAACTAAGATTTTCCCAGTTAAAAATTATCGTTCTGGTGTTCTCTTCGAATTGAAAAACTTGTGTTTAATGTGTGACTCTATTGTTTTTGGTGGAACAAAAATGTGTCGTTGTAGTGTTTAAAATTAAAGGTGCGGAACAATTAAAGTAAAGGTGCTCTTAAAGTAAATCTAAGTCTAACTAAAATAATGGTGCAAGTATTTAAAAACGTAACTGAAATTAAAGGGCACTAAAGTAAATGACGCAAACTTAAATCTAACTAAGGCAAACTTAAAATGCGACTGAAACTAAGGCAAGTCTAAAATAAAGCTAAGGCAAATAATCTTAAAGTGCAATTAATTAAAAAGCAGGAAAAATAAAGCTTGAAAAAAAAATCAAAGACAAAAACTAATAAGAACCTGAATACAGCTCATTCGGAATAAACCTTCGTTTGGAACAATCACTCGTCCGAAATGTCACCTTCGGTTGAAATGATTCTTCTTCGCTTGGAATATTGCCAAAATCCTTGATCCGGAACAAATTGATCTGAATATGTCACTTATCCAAAACAATCCTTCGTTCGGAACTTTACTGATTCGGAACTTGTAAAATTTGCCTTGATTCGGAAGTTTTTGGTCACCCTTGATTCGGAAGATTCTGAATGAAGCACCTTGATTCGGAAGTTTCAGACTTCCGAATGAACACCTCTTGAATCGGAACTTGCCCCTTGATCCGGAAGTTTATTCGGAACTTTTAAGTTCCGAATGAACAAC
This sequence comes from Glebionis coronaria, assembly GCA_025667525.1. Lineage (NCBI taxonomy): Eukaryota > Viridiplantae > Streptophyta > Magnoliopsida > Asterales > Asteraceae > Glebionis > Glebionis coronaria. The sequence continues at coordinate 309,984,948 of CM046878.1, forward strand.
TCTTGGTCCAGAACTTTGGAAACTTCCGAATGAGTGATCACTGATCCGGAACTTTTGGAGTTCCGAATGAACAGTGCTTGATCCGGAACTTTTGAGTTCCGAATGAAGCTTTTCTGGTTCGGAACTTTTGAGTTCCGAATGAATGACAATTGGTTCGGAAGTTATCCTTCGTCCGGAACTTTGAATGTTCCGGATGAACAAGTTTGGCTCGGAACTTTTGTTGATCCCAAATCTTCCGGATGAAACCTTGACTCGGAACTTTGGAGTTCCGAATGAAGCCTTCCCTCCTTCTTGGTTCGGAAGTTTACCTGGAAAGATCAGAAACAAAACAAACCTTCCCGAAGAACAAGGGAATCCAAAAACAGCAGATCTAAACAAAGATTAATCAAAACAAACACAAACGATTTCACCAAAGTAATCACGAATCAACAGTAACATCAACAAACAATTAAAAACAAGAAATTTAACAACTTTAACCACAATAATCAACAATCACTTGGATCAAAATAAAAGCATGAACATGAACATAAACATAAACACATAAATCAAAGATTAAGAAAGGTAGATAAGAGATTGACAAGATAAAGTAAAGATTGACAATAATTAAATGAAAACTTACTTGAAATTAAATGAATTTAAGGTGCAAGACAAGGTATTTAAATTTGACAAGAAAAGTAAATGACAAGGTATTTAAATGGTGGAAGAGCTAATTATCACACTTAGCCAACAAAAACAAATGAACACACTAATGGTCTATTTATAGGGGAGGATTAGGAAGCTTCCTCCCCTCCTTCATTTCTTGTTAATTGCAAGATTAAGCCCCTTTCTTCTTAATTCTTCATTAATTGCACCATTAGTCCTTTTCTTCTAATCTTCTTTAAACTTGGACTTAAGGGACTTTTGGCTTCGGGATTTCTTTGAACTCGTCTTTAATTTCTTCAATAAAATAGACTTGAATTCTTCGGCTTTTGATAAACTTCCGTCTTTTGACTTTTTCTTCGATAAATCTTCAGAACTGGTCGTGGACTTCCGTTCTTTTTGCACTTTTGACTTCTTGACTTCGTCTTTCATCCTTTTCTTCAATAAAAGTTCGTAAATGCCCGTGAATGTCCGTGTTTTCTCCACTTTTCACCTTTTCGTCCTAAATCACAACAAAAACACAAACCACGCATAATTCCGACATAAAAGACATAAAATACACGTTTTGGTCCGGTCATTATTGTAATTAAGTGGTAGAAAAGATGGGTGTTTACACACCTATCAAATCCCCTACACTTGACCATTGCAATGTCCTCATGCAATTCATTAGTTACAAAGCGAGATTACACTTTTCATCATAATCAATCCACGTTGGCCTATTTTAAAGAGATAGAAAATTAAAAACATACCAAATAAAGAAATCAAAAGCATACCTTGGGTTTTGAAAATGTTATGAATAATCATCATTCTCAAGTTTTCACTTTCTCCAAACCAAGCTTAAAAACGAGATCATTGTTATTATAAGTTAGTAGACTAACACGAACTCATGTGGGCCAATTACTCACTTAGACTCCCTTATTCCTAGGTGTATCTCTTATATTTTATTATTTGTCTTGAATGATCACGAAGATGCATTTTTGACTTATTTAGATAGTTATTTAGTCCAAAAATAAAGTGAACGATTTAATCAATAGTTAGCTAAAGGACCAAATCTTTTAAAACTGCTTCTCGGGACCTCATAAAGTTCATATCTTGGCATAACTCGCTTCGCGATTTGAGACCTTTCTCTGACCGATATTTGGCAGCGACTTCATACTTTAAATCTTTGAGAGACGTTCATGAAATAATGGTCTTCTCTTCATACAGGAATTTCTTCACTTGAAGTTTTGAGAGATTCATACTTGGACCACGACTTCTTCATTTTTCTCCAATCTTTATTTTGGACTTTGATATACAACGATCCGCCTCCTTTTATGACTTGGATCTATTTATCCTCATACCTTGTTAGGGTCTTTTCGGATACACTTCTCCATGACTTTTGGGGAGTTTTGCTTTACGTCGTGTGTCTCGATCCTTGATATTGATTTTCGATAAATGATTCTTCACATCACTTTGGATCTTTAGCAACAAAATATAGCCCTCATGCCTTGTTAGGGCCTTTTCGGACTCGCCAATCTTCGCGTCCCGCTTCAATAAGTTATGCCTTGGCTATGAACTCTAATCCATGCCGAGCAACTTTTAAACGATCTGGGGCTAGAAGCTAAGTAACTTTTCAAATCGTACAACCTTATTTATTAGCAGATAAATTATTAGCAAGCGATGGGAGAATAGGCTCATAATTAACTCACATAAATTCATGAAAGAATACCGAACTTATAATTGGCTCTATCATCTCTCGTTCTCCATAGTTTAAAATCTCAAGTAATGAGACTCGTGGATGCTTAGCCTATTAAATCAAAGTTTTGGGTTTTCGAGTCGCCTATAGGATCTTGCAAATTCTTAGACTTTTTCAAGTTTTAGAAATAGCATTTTAAAGTTCCCTTGATAAACGACTCTCTAGGATCAATTATAGGAACTTGCGAAAAGTTCTTGTTCTTAACCCGTGAGAGTTAAGACTTTCGCGTTTTATAGCTCCCTATATAAAAGCCTAGCAAAACTTGACTTAAACATGTTAAGGATACTAGCTAGAGTAAACTCGGATTGAGTCAAAAGATTCACAACGTTTGAAAATTAAAACCACTTATTTAAACATTTATTCTAATAAGGAAAGAAAAATAACTATACAAAGGGAAAAACAAATAGGCCAAAATAGATTAAAAATTTTGAAAAATGTCGAAAAATTGATTTTCCGGTTAAAATGAGGACAAATACAAGGAAAAGACCACTTAACTTCGATAGAAGTCCCCCTACACTTAAGATAAACATTGTCCTCAATGTTTAAGCATGTGGGAGTAAACTCCCCTACACTTAGGACATTGTGCACTTTGTTTAAATCTTGCTAAGGAAAAGACAACTAAAGAGATTCCTATTTTAATATTGAGAAAATATAAAATAGTGAATCGAAAAGAGTTTAGGATAGAACCGGGATAATGGAACACGGAATCACGGGTTGTCAAGAATCATCAAGAGTGGATCATTGAAGCTCGAATCCCTGATTAAGAAGTGAGGAGAGGAAAGCAAACCAAAGGGTCTCCCCCTACACTTATGATAAAGAAAGCGAAAAGATAGATGCATGGGTTGCCTCCCAAGAAGCGCTTGGTATTTGTTTACCGAGTCGTGAGCCTGACTCGACCTTGATCATCAACGGAAGAAGCATAAAACATATCCACCAGGATCGAAGACGTAGTTTTCATCGAGCAAATAACACAAGCTTAAGGCGAACAAGGCAAGCCAAAGAAGAGTAGGCAAGGTTCCCTTAAGCTGCGATTGAGCACGGTGGAAGCAAGGGTGGAGTGGTGATAGCATGTCTTCAAAATTTCCAAAGATTTTTCCTTTTATTTCATCAGGTGGATACTGAGATGGCTTAAAGACTTCAATACCAGGGTCGAACACCTTTTCCTTTAAGGGAAAATAGCACTCAGGCTCAGCCGAGTGTGAAGAAGATCCGCAAAGAAGCACAACCTCGTCCTCAGAAGTGGGACAAAGAGGTGTCAAATCATACGTGCAATGGATTTCAATGTCGACCGGTTTCTTCTCCTTTGACAAAATTTTCTTCAAATCCAAAGTAGGATCAAGACGATAATCTTCAAAGTCCAAAGAAGGTGCATCACTCTCATGAGGGAAGTAAGTATTGAGAAATTCAGAAAAATCTTCCTCAAATGAATAATCGTCCAAAGTAGGAGCGAGTGATGGCAGAGGATCTTCATCATGTGAAGAATCGCTCGAGAGAGTATCAGCCTCATCAAAATCATCGAAAGTGGGCAGCTCGGGATACTCAGAAGTACAATCAAAATCATCCGAATCTGAGCTAGAATCATCATCATCATAAGCATCGAAGACCGGTGGAGAATCATAAATGGGAGAAGCGTCCAAAGTAGGGAGAGAATCATCCACATTATCTTCAAAGAGTGGATTATCAGTGGAAGACTCGAATAGAGGATTGTCATAGACGGTAAAGTCATCGAGCACATTTATCATATTCACTGATTCTCGTCCTCCAAAGGATTTGCCTGTAAGCTTCCCCATTTTAAAAACTTTTGAATCATCCCCGACTCGTAAGATTAACTCACCTTCGGCCACATCTACTAAAGCACGTCCGGTTCTCAAGAATGGCCGACCAAGTATTAAAGGAATACGAGGGTCCATTTCATAATCAACTACGACAAAATCGACCGGGAAAGTAAATGTGCCAACTTTGATAAACACGTCTTCGGCTATACCAACGGGGTAAGAGAGAGTGCGATTTGCAAGTTCGAGAGTCATCTTTGTTGGAATGAGGTCGGGTAATGATAGTGTTTTCCAAACACTTAGTGGCATTAAATTAATACTAGCCCCGAGATCAGCAAGGGCAGTAAATTCTTCAGTTTTGTTGAACACGCAAGGCAACACAAAACGACCGGGATCTCCAAGCTTTTCCGGAAGTTCTCTAAGAAGGACTGTAGAGCAGTTTTCATTTAATCGTGTGTTGGCGAGTTCAATAAGCTTCTCTTTCTTGCTAAGCAATTCCTTGAATGCTTTGACAAATTTCGGCATGTGGCAAAGTGCTTCAACAAGGCTAATGTTGATGGTCATTTTAGATAGCATATCCACATATTTCGATACTTGACAGTCATTCTTGGTTAGCTCGTTGGTCTTGCCTATGCGAGAAGGGTATGGGATTCTGGGTTGATAGGGAGACGGTGAAGGTGTAGTTGGTGAAGGTTGTGATGTTGAAGGGTCCTTCCGAGATACATCGTCATGACGAGGCGGAGACGGTAATTGTGTACTACTACTAGGTGTAGGAGGAGTAGGGTTACATGGTGGTGGAGGAGGTGTAGATGATGGTGGTGGGGTAGGTGGATTGACAATGGTAATTCCACTACGCGTAGTTATAGCACTCACATTAGCTTGCGGATTAGTGACGGTGTTTGAAGGTAGAGAACCCGAAGAAGAAGAAGGTTGAGCTTCGGGCAAGAAACTAGCCAATAGATTCTTTAATTCAGTCGTTTGAGTACTGAAGGAGGATTGAATATTATCACGAACCTCGGTTCTGATGTCATTTCCTTGCTTCAAGATATCTCCTTTCAAATTGATTATTTGGCTCTGTAGATTCTTGATTTGCTCACCTTGAGTTCTCATGATGGCATCAACATCGGTGTTTATGGGAGGGTGTTGTTGGGTGGGTGGTTGATAAGGGTTAGAAGCTCTTGGTGGGATTTGGTTGCTTCTATTGTAGTTGTTGGCGGGGTTTTGGTTTTGAGGAGAAAAACCGGGTGAAAGGTAATTGTTGGAACGGTAGCTCAGCAGATTTCTATCCCCTTGTTGTCTAGCTTGGTAATTTTCCGGTGAATAATTACCATAAGCAGCATACACATTTTCCGGATTTCCTTGTGTCGAAGGACAATCGGTGTATGAGTGAGGACCGCCACATGTTTCACAAGGATTAGCAACCGCTTTAACTTGTTGTTGTTGTTGGTTTGAAGCGAGAAGCGTAATACTTTTGCTCATTTCGGCCATCATGCGGGTAAGTTCGGTCATCTCAGGGTTTGCTGAGGTAGAAGAAACATTGACTCTCGGGTTGTTCCTAGAAGAAGCAGAGGAATCCCAGTTCTTGTGGTGAGTAGTCATGTTCTCAATTAACTCTCTACACTCCTCGGGTCTCCTTTTCATGAATGTGCCACCGGCGGCTGCATTAATCGTATCACGATCTCGAAAAGTCAAACCGTTGTAGAAAGTATCGATTAAGGTCACAGGGAGCATGTTGTGGTTTGGACATCTATCGATCAAGACATTATATCTCTCCCAAGCATCAAAAAGAGATTCATCAGGGTCTTGCATGAAACCGCTGATCTGACTGCGAAGGCTTGTGACCATGGATGGTGGAAAGTAGCGCGATAGAAAGCGTTGAGTCATATCATCCCAAGTGTGAATAGAATTCTTCGGGAGACGATCAAACCATTTCTCGGCATGATGTGGTAGAGTATGTGGGAAGAGTTGTAAGCGAAGAACATCCATTGTGGCCCCAGGTAACTTCATGCTTTGGGTGATTGTAATGAACTTGTCGAGGTGTTTGTTGGCATCATCATCAGGCAATCCTCTAAATGGGTTTGTTTGTACTTGCTGAATCATGTGGTGCTTCAACAAAAACTCAGGAGCGTTGATTTGCATCGGCGCAATCGGTCCTCCTCGTCCAAATATTGTTGGTTGACAAAGTTCCTCCATGGTCCGAAGATCGGGCTGTGGAAGAGCATTGTTGTTATTATTATTATTATTGAGGTGCGGTGGAATGTTGTTGTTGTTAACACCTGCCATACATAAATCTTCTTGAGGCTCGGGCTCTTGATAATTAGAAGATCTAGTACGCATACACCTGAAAATGCAAAAGAAAACAAAACCAAACACAAAGACAATATATATACACAATAAAGCTAAAATCTTTTTGGATTTTTGAAATTTTTAGTTTTTATGGTTTTTTATCAATTTTTAATTTTTTTATGATTTTTTGAATTTTTAGGCAAGAAAAATAACGTTCACAAGTGAACGGATCCCAAAAAAAAGCAACGTGTCTCTCACAGAAAACCGTCAATCTTAACGAAAAGAGCCGGCAACGGCGCCATTTGATAACTAAGATTTTCCCAGTTAAAAATTATCGTTCTGGTGTTCTCTTCGAATTGAAAAACTTGTGTTTAATGTGTGACTCTATTGTTTTTGGTGGAACAAAAATGTGTCGTTGTAGTGTTTAAAATTAAAGGTGCGGAACAATTAAAGTAAAGGTGCTCTTAAAGTAAATCTAAGTCTAATTAAAATAATGGTGCAAGTATTTAAAAACGTAACTGAAATTAAAGGGCACTAAAGTAAATGACGCAAACTTAAATCTAACTAAGGCAAACTTAAAATGCGACTGAAACTAAGGCAAGTCTAAAATAAAGCTAAGGCAAATAATCTTAAAGTGCAATTAATTAAAAAGCAGGAAAAATAAAGCTTGAAAAAAAAATCAAAGACAAAAACTAATAAGAACCTGAATACAGCTCATTCGGAATAAACCTTCGTTTGGAACAATCACTCGTCCGAAATGTCACCTTCGGTTGAAATGATTCTTCTTCGCTTGGAATATTGCCAAAATCCTTGATCCGGAACAAATTGATCTGAATATGTCACTTATCCAAAACAATCCTTCGTTCGGAACTTTACTGATTCGGAACTTGTAAAATTTGCCTTGATTCGGAAGTTTTTGGTCACCCTTGATTCGGAAGATTCTGAATGAAGCACCTTGATTCGGAAGTTTCAGACTTCCGAATGAACACCTCTTGAATCGGAACTTGCCCCTTGATCCGGAAGTTTATTCGGAACTTTTAAGTTCCGAATGAACAGCTCTTGGTCCAGAACTTTGGAAACTTCCGAATGAGTGATCACTGATCCGGAACTTTTGGAGTTCCGAATGAACAGTGCTTGATCCGGAACTTTTGAGTTCCGAATGAAGCTTTTCTGGTTCGGAACTTTTGAGTTCCGAATGAATGACAATTGGTTCGGAAGTTATCCTTCGTTCGGAACTTTGAATGTTCCGGATGAACAAGTTTGGCTCGGAACTTTTGTTGATCCCAAATCTTCCGGATGAAACCTTGACTCGGAACTTTGGAGTTCCGAATGAAGCCTTCCCTCCTTCTTGGTTCGGAAGATCAGAAACAAAACAAACCTTCCCGAAGAACAAGGGAATCCAAAAACAGCAGATCTAAACAAAGATTAATCAAAACAAACACAAACGATTTCACCAAAGTAATCACGAATCAACAGTAACATCAACAAACAATTAAAAACAAGAAATTTAACAACTTTAACTACAATAATCAACAATCACTTGGATCAAAATAAAAGCATGAACATGAACATAAACATAAACACATAAATCAAAGATTAAGAAAGGTAGATAAGAGATTGACAAGATAAAGTAAAGATTGACAATAATTAAATAAAAACTTACTTGAAATTAAATGAATTTAAGGTGCAAGACAAGGTATTTAAATTTGACAAGAAAAGTAAATGACAAGGTATTTAAATGGTGGAAGAGCTAATTGTCACACTTAGCCAACAAAAACAAATGAACACACTAATGGTCTATTTATAGGGGAGGATTAGGAAGCTTCCTCCCCTCCTTCATTTCTTGTTAATTGCAAGATTAAGCCCCTTTCTTCTTAATTCTTCATTAATTGCACCATTAGTCCTTTTCTTCTAATCTTCTTTAAACTTGGACTTAAGGGACTTTTGGCTTCGGGATTTCTTTGAACTCGTCTTTAATTTCTTCAATAAAATAGACTTGAATTCTTCGGCTTTTGATAAACTTCCGTCTTTTGACTTTTTCTTCGATAAATATTCAGAATTGGTCGTGGACTTCCGTTCTTTTTGCACTTTTGACTTCTTGACTTCGTCTTTCATCATTTTCTTCAATAAAAGTCCGTAAATGCCCGTGAATGTCCGTGTTTTCTCCACTTTTCACCTTTTCGTCCTAAATCACAACAAAAACACAAACCACGCATAATTCCGACATAAAAGACATAAAATACACGTTTTGGTCCGGTCATTATTGTAATTAAGTGGTAGAAAAGATGGGTGTTTACACACCTATCATAGGGAAACTTAGTGGTTATGGAAACTAAAAGCAATAATAATAATGGAAAACTGTTGGAAAGCATACAAGTTCTGGAAAGCATACAAGTTCTGGATAGCATAGAGGTTCTGGATAGCATACTATTTTAAATGAATGTGTTCCACCATGTAAAATCTCACCCCCGTTTTTAGAAACAATGTATAAGTAGTGAAAAGGGGCTATGAACTCACCTTATGCAAAGCGACATCAATCCAAGATTACAATAGAGGTGATAATGGCGAGAGTAAAACGACAAAATAGGATAAGACATGATGCTCCAAGCTTTTAACGCCAGCCTAAAATAAAGATGACGCGTCTTAAAATTCACACGACAATGTATAAAAAAATAAACGTGTTTTATAAATGTTTCATAATAATATAGTTTGGACTAGTTCTGAAAATAATAAAATGGATAAGGGTCTAAAGTGTTACTTTAAAAATCTATTAACATATGATTGTACTTAGCATAATATTTCAAGGACCAAAAGCATAAAATATGCAATTTAATTGCATTTGAATAACGTGAATAGTTTGGTTCGTCATCTTCATTTTTATTTGTAAACTAGGTTCTCATTTTTAGTATTTCATTAGAATTATTTCATTTGAACAGTCCACATAATTATAAATCGTAATATTGACTTGTTATTATTAAGTGGTACCTTAGAACAACACTGGAATAGGAGTTGAATAGGAATCTTCATACACGAGTAAATAGCCGAGTATATGTAGCGACATGAACACGAGTACTAACAAGGATAAATCTGCCCGAGGACTCGAACCGAGACACGAACTCAAACCACCGTTAACGAACCAAAAAAAACTGTCAAGACGAAGCAATGATTGACGATGTGCACCAACACGCGTCCTTTTAACATCAGGATATGATCATCTTGTAGAGAATATATATATGATCAGAGCTTAACATCGAGTTGTTAGAACAAATAAAGATTAGCTAGTGAATGATGTTGTGAGATTTATAGAAAATGGCTAGTCGTTGGTATACATATAAAGAAGAAACCTTCATACTAAGTTGTAAAGAAAAATGAATTGTCGAATGATATAGTTGACCGAGTACATATATTTGATCCATATCAGTCGTGATATACATTTCTAGTTTAATATCATAAGAAAGATATGCGGTTTATTTTTGTTATACTTACGAGTGCATTAAAGAATGAATTGTGATGTCTTCAAATGCTATACATTTCTAACATAAAAATATAATTAGAATGGATACTATATACTCAATTTGGCTCACAGTTTGTAAAAGGGGTATTATTAAAGTCCGATATTTTTAAAGTTACGCGATTTAAAAATTACGCGTAGAGAACAAAATATAAACGCTCAATATGAAATTAAAATGACGACATTCATAGAACATTGATATTTCAATAAATAAATGAGGACTTATAATTTAATAGACGTTAACGCGTCAAATAAACGAATGACGCTTAAAGGATTATCGAAAATTTACGAAGAATGCTCGTTAAATGAAAAATTAAAATGATGACAATAGAAAATATTTCTATGTCATGACGAGAATATTTACGGTCGATGACGAACATAAACGTTTTCGATAAATAATAATTGACACGTATTCGATACGTTAAAGCCCTAACCTTGTCGGTTAGTCAAGAATTCAATATTAATCGTATAACGAACATGACAAATAAAAGTTGGGTAATAAATAATAGCCCGAATATTAGGAATAGAATTAGAGCTCGGTCTAAATGTTGATTTTAAATTTCGGGTTACTACATTAAATAAATATGAAAAAATAAAAATAATGTTTTTTTAATTCCGAATAAAATATTATCAATGATCAGAAAAATAATTAAAATATAACTTAATTAAAATTCTCGAGATCTCAGGATTTACGTATGAAAAAGTAAAGAGGAACAAGTAAAACATTGTAAAATCGAGAAGTACGAATAAAAGAATAATTTAATTACCGAGAAAGATACGAGGTCTCATAAAAACAACCGAAAATGATTGTAACGGATCAAGATGGGGCAATAAAAAGGGCAATTGAAGCAGTTCTTAAAGAATCTAGGCACATATTATGCATGTGGAATATCATGGAAAAAATCCCATCAAATATATTACCATTTTCATAACCTATTTAGCATCATTCATGATTCTTATTAAAACATAACTTGTTATGATTTGCATGCAGCTATGTGAAGAAATTTATGATAAACTAATTTCAAAGAATGTTTGAACAAATTGGTGTGGAATATGTTTATAGAGCCAAAAGAGTTTGAAGCAAGATGGTCAACACTTATTAAAGACTTTAGGTTGAAAAAACACAAGTGGATGACAAAGATGTATGACCTTCGAAAAATGTGGTTACCAGCTTATTTTATTACGTCACCTCTGTTTGGCTTAATGAGAACTACTTCAAGATCAGAGAGTGAAAACGCATTTTTTTAAAGGTTTTACAAATCATGGGTCAACATTGATCAACTTCATGATGTGCTATGAAGCAACAATGGAAAGGCAAAGGCATAGACACGAAAATCTAGATTTTAGAACTTTTGACGCAACCCCAAGATATCGTACAATGTTAGACATGGAAAAACATGCGACTAAAGTTTATACAAGGAAAATATTTTTGCTTGTTCAAGCAGAAATGTATGAATCTATTTGGTCTGGTCAAATACAAGTGTTTAAAACGGAAGAGGGAGTTGAGATGGTTTTAGTTAGAGACACAAGGGTAGGTGCTTATAGGGCACTATACATGGAAGAAGGAAAAGAGATGGTTGTGCAGAAAGAAGACAAAGTAATAGACTACAAGGTTAGTGGATCTTTTTTTAACATGTTTCATAGATGAATCATGCATGATTAACTGATGAATCATGCATGATTTACTGATGAAGCATGCATGATTCACTGATGAATCATGCATGATTCACTATTGAATCATGCATGATTCAATGCTGAATCATGCATGATTCATATAGAATCAACAATCAGTAACAATCAGGTATTAATACGTTTAATTTTTATGCTTCAAAACAGGTTTTGTGTTCTCTTTAAGACGGATCAGTTGAGTGTAACTGTAGACATTTCATGCGTTACGGATTTTTATGTGGTCGCGTATTTTGTGTTTTGAAGAACCGTAATGTTGAAATGATTCCGGAGAAGTACGTTTTAAAGCATTGGAAAAGGAATTTGATACCACTTTCACTAAGAAAAAGCACAAACAAATATGAAGAGAAAAACAAAGAAATATAAATATTAACAAATGAGGCTAACTATGTAGTAGATGAGTGTTTGTTTTTGTTGAGTAAAGATAAAGAAAAGTTGTCGCAACTTGTGCAAAAGCTCAAAAATATAAAGAAGGAATTTGAGGTTCTAGTGCTAAGGCCTCCTTCACAGTAAAAGGCTGACATGATTGAAGATATTTATGCAGTTTAAAAGCCAAAGAAGAATATTTTAAACAAACCTCATGTTGCTTCAATAAGAGGTGCTAAGAAAGGAGAACGTAGAAAAAGTGCAAGGGAAATAGCTATCAAAGCTAAAAAAATAAGTAGATGCGCAAGTGTGGACAATGTGGAGTGAAGACTAACAAACATACTAAAACAACCTGTCCGGAAAATCCAAAATACATTGCTAAACTTGCGAAGATTGCTGCTACGGATGCTGCTGTAATGGAAGCAAGGAATAAAACTATTGCGGTTGTTGCTAAAAGGAAGCAAGGAATACTACTACTGTTGATGCACCAAGAACAACTGTTACGGGTGCTCCTTGAATTGTTTTGTAGTTCACTTATAGTTTTTTTAGATTTCTTCTTTAATTTGGTTTAAAACTATGAGATTGAAATACTTTGTTTAATGTTCATATATGGTTCTATTGAATGTTGTTAAACCGTTACAAAACTTCTGAAAAATCATACAAGAATCATGCATGATTCATTAGTTCATGATGCATGATTCATCAGTGAATGATGCATGATTCATCAATGAATCATGCATGAATCTTCAGTGAATCATGCATGATTCACTTATGAATCATGGAGCAGCCTAACTGATTTATCAATTTCATAAGTAAACAATTACATAGCAGTAAAAAGAATACATAAAAAAAGATTTTTAATTGAGTATAATTGAAGTTCGTTTTCTCAGTTCTTAACCAATTGAAAGTCCTAACAAAATCGGGTTTATAATCGTTTTTGGTTGGTAAGGTTATTTGGCTCTTCTATGTCTAATTGAACAATCAAGTAAAAAGGTGAAAAATATTAACTACGTAACCGTAAAACAATATGTCAATTACCATATTTCTATTCAAATAAAGACAAAAATGTAAATCTATGAAATTTAAGTGCTAAAAATGTAAAATATTGAAACTAATGTGCTTGAAATGTAAATTCAGTTAACTACAAGGACTAATTATGCAAATGTGACAAACTAATAACCAAAATGTAACAAGATGTAAAACTGATTAACTGAAAATGTGAAGTTTTGAAAATACAAGGACTGAATTAGTGCAAACCCTAGATTAGTGCAAGTTTACCCTTTAATGAAAACAATTAAACACTTGAGGGACCAAAATGCAATTAAATGTAAAACTTAATCACAAACGGTCTAAGACAAGAAATAAGCTCATTTAAGCAATCTAGTGAACCAAATAAGCTCTAGTAACTTGCAAAAGACTTAAAATCCAAAATTACCTAGGCTTGTAAAAGGATTAAGTCTGAAATCAATTGAAACTCAAATAAGCTAATCCTAATAAGCCACAATTAAGCTAACTGATAAGCTGAACATGCACAATTAGATTTTCTTATAAAAACTTGTTAATCAAGCCCTAAGAAGCAGGGAATGTCTTTTAAAATTGAAAATGGTTCAGTAATGAATTTGGAAAATGGAAATAAGCTAAATCAAGCTTATTTAACCAGCGTTGACCAACTTTTTGGAAAAGCTGAAAATTTCAAAACCTACTCAGGAACACTTTCTAAATGGAAATATGAAAGAAAATTAGGAAGTTTCTGAAGTGGAAATGTTGTTTCAAGAAATCAGTTAAGAAAAATATTACAGAAACTTGGCTTATCTCAACAGCTTAATCATTTGCTTATTTCTTCCTTGTTTTAGAAAATTGTATAATTTCCTTGAAAAAGCTAAAAGTTCAGATGTTAAGTGAAAGTTGAGAACTGGTTTCAAACAATTTCATCTAGAAACAAAGAAATGCCAAGTGATTAAAATCAAGAACTTTTTATGAACTAGTGAATTGAAAACTGACCCATACTTTTTTTGTTGCCAATTGCCTTTTTGACTCTAGACTTGACTTGAAAACTAACAAACTTTGCTTAAAATGACTTAATGACTGAAAATTAATAAAACTAAACCAATTACCAACTCTTGAACAATACTTGAAAGCTTATACCAAACACTACTTAACTGGACTCTAACAAACTTTTGTGAAAGAAATTAAGGCAATTGGCTAAGCTGATTAAATTGGAATATCATACTAAGTTTGATGAGCAAAATGAAGTGTAAAGAAACTAGTAACAAACAGTTTAACAAGCTAGAACTCAAATTGATCAATTAAGCTAACATGACTGATAAAACTGATGACAGGAACAAATTTTAAGCTAATGAACAAGAATATAACTACACTTAAGATACTCAATCACCAATATCAGTTCAAATTCAATCTAAGCACATTTGCTCATGCAAACAATCAAGCTAAACTAGGAATTAAGCAGGCAGACAACAATTCAGTGGAACAAAAATACAGAACTTAAAACCTTTTAGCTTAGGCCTCCATTGATGGAGTAGAGAAGCGCTAAGCTCTCTAACTAATGCTAAGCCACCACCTTAGCATTTACATCTACCAATCAACAGCTATTATCATCATAATCACCATTGTTGAACCATTATTCTTCAAAATCTACAAGACTGGTACTAGATGAACAAGACAAGATCTAAACAGCTTCAAATCTTCAAAACTTAGCTAATCATGATAAATTGTGATCATAATAAGCTAACATCAACACAAAGATAACAGAATTGCGGGTATGAACAGTAACTGAAGAAGATGAATGTGAATTTTATTGATTTAGGAATGAAGTTTGTTACAAAGCAGGTAAGGTAGTTACAACTAAGCTAACTAACTCAAGAGCTTGTCAGACTCTTGAGTTGGTTGAGCTAACTAACTAGAACTAGGAATGAGAGAGAATGGAGATGTGTGTGAAATTTACACACATTAACTACTTATGAAAATGAGAGATTAAAATCCTATTTATAGACAAATTGTGAGTAAGTTTTGGAGTTGATGACGTGTTTCCGCCACTTGATTATTGCCACGTGTCACTAAGCTGCTAAATGTTCATCCTCATGTTCTTCAAGAATTGGCGATTTTTGATTCATTAAGTTTGAGCTTAATTGGTTGTGTCCAATGTATTCCTCTCTAAAAAACGATCAACTTTCATGTAGATAACTCCTCCTGAAAGTAAGTGTAGCTCCAAAATGGTTCTGGGTTGCGTTGAAGAAGAAGACCACGTGTCACTTTCTGGTTGGGCGAGGAGTGAGCACACGGATTATTATCCAAAGTGGATAATTTGAATATTGAGTGGCGTGTTCCTATTGGCTGCTTTTGGATAGTGGGAGATATTTAATTCATTGCGGGGCAGTTAATGCAAGAGGTGAGGTGGCATGGTATGTGGCAATCTGTGTGACTTGTTTCTTGCCTTCTCATTGGTTGGAATCATTTCACACGGATTAAGCTTGTTTAATCTTTGGAAAATGGCAATTTCATCCCCTTAAGTATGGCAGATTATCAACATAGGCTAGTAACTTCATTTCTTTGGCATAAATTGTCCTTCCACTTGCATTCTTGATAAGTTTGACCCTTTGACTTGGTTGACTGAAGAGTTGACCATGTTTCACTTTCATCTTGACTTTGACAAATTTACACTTTTAGTCCTTCAACTTTAGAGTGTTGTCAAGATAGGTCCCTTAACTTCAAAGTCTTGTCGTCTTTGATCCTTCTTTGTCTTTTTCATCCAAATAAGCTTGATTTTCTTCTTGTTTGCTTGAAAATGTATCCTTCTTACCTATTTATACACAAACACAAAACATACCACATAATTCCGCTTTATAGCACAAAAGTTAGGTATTTTTCTTGTGTTTTAGGGTGATTTGTTGATTAATTGATATGAGTTTTTGCTCATATCAAATCCCCTACACTTGAACATTGCCATGACCTCATGCAATGCTATATTTTAAAGCACAAATTTACATTCTCCTCATAATTAATCCACCTTGGCCAATATGGAATGCATCTACACTACTCTACACTATATGATGCATGATTTTGATTTTGAACAATGCAATGCAAAAGAAACAATTCTACTTATAACTTTTTGGATTTTTATTGAAATGGTTTTGATGGAAATAACTCATAAAGAAATCAATGACTTAGATTAGGGCTTTGGTACCATGGATACTTATCACCCTCAAGTTTCACTTTCCCCATACCAAGCTTAAAAATGGGATCATTGCATTCACAAGTAAAAAGTGCATCAACTTATTCATGACAATTAAATGTGGAACCGGTTATTATTTGAGCAAATTGCTTTTGGGCAAATTTTTCATTATTTAAAGCGTGAAGTATAAGAAATGCAAAATCCAAAAATAAGGAAGCACAGTTTTAATCCTAAGTAATCCTCTCATCCATTACTTGAAAAACCGCTCACAATTAATATAAGTCCGTTTCAAGAGTAATAAGTCATTCGCCTTATGTGTAAAATCCTTATGTCATGCATTAATAAGTAGCTACACACTCGCTAAGGAAAGAAAAATAAAACTCACGCAATAATTTACATCCGCCATCTTTTTGAGACTTTGGATCTTCAACCCCGCAACTCGTCAAGGTAATACTGAATTGGATCAACTATTAAATCCCCGCAACCCGTCAAGGTAATATTGGAATCTAATAGTTACTATAATTAACACTTCACTGCCCCTCTTGGGAGTCTTGTATTATTATTTTTTTCTTTTTCTTTTTCTTTTTTTTCTAGCCACTCATTTTTTTTGTAAGCCGCTCTTATTTTTCTTTATTCCTCACAAAGAAAGTTGAAAAGAATAAAAGGAAAAACACCCGCTAAGTATTAAGCATGACATAAGTCTAGTACACATAAAATGTTCTAACTTAGAATCTTAAGACGTACTTATACCAACCATGAATGATTAGACAAAAATGCATAAGAGACTACAAACCAATTAAAACCGTTCTTGATTATTTATTAACATATATACATGCGAATAAAATAGAGGTTAAGAAGAGAAGGGTTTAGCCACAAGTAATTATCATGAAGTTTATCTAGCCCTTTTATACTTGCTTCAACTCTATCATTTCCCATTCTCCACAAATTTAAAATCTCAAATAATGAGAGTGGTGGATTCTTAGCCTAATAGACCAATGAAGGACTACATGGTTAAGGATACTAGCTAGAGAATGCTTAGATAAGCAAACTCGGGTTGAGTCAAAATATCCATGGCGGGCCTAATATGTCAAAGAAGTCTAAATTTGTTAAACCATGTCCTTATTATATTTTTTTTCTCTTTTTATATATTTTTGATGAAAAATAAAAGAAGAAATATATACAAATGCAAATGTGTTATACAAAAGAAAAATGATTGATGCAAAAATTATGAATGCATATTTTTGGTGGCCAAAGTAGATCAAAGATTTGAAAAATGTTTGAAAAATTAATTTTCCAAGTTATCATGAAGGTCAATGACAAGTTCTAGGTAAGGCCACTTCGATAGAAGACCCCCTACACTTAAGCTAAACATTTTTCTCAATGTTTAAGAGCATGGAAGTATAAAACTTCCCCTACCCTTATGACAATGAATAGACTTTGCTTATCCCAAGTTAAGGAAAGATCAACTATAGTGAATTCATTTTTAAAGCACAAGATGTCAATGAAAGATCACAATAGTAGCGAAGTGAACCGGATACAAGGGCCTCCTCCATAAGCTCCAATGCATGAAATGAGTGAGAAACCCTACAAACATTATGAAGACAAAAGAAGGTCTACTCCAACACTTCTCAACAAATTGCTATCCTTATTTCTAACCTACAACACTCTAGTTCTAACAACTTCTAAACCTAGTTATTCAATGCTTGAGTTAAGGAGTCTCTAGCTCGACTCTTCCCACAAAGAGTTAATTCATGGGGAAAATGGGGATCTCTTGGACCATTTCAACGGAAATTTCCTCCCCAAAATAGTGCTTCACACGATGACCATTCACTTTAAAGTTTGGACCATCGGGTTGTGACAACTCAATAGTTCCATATGGAAATACTTTAGCAATAGTGAATGGACCGGACCATCTCGACTTAAGCTTGCCCGCAAAAAGTTTCAACCTTGAGTTAAAGAGGAGAACCGGTTCTCCAACTTTAAACTCACGGTTCTTGATCTTAGCATCATGCAATTTCTTAGTCTTTCCCTTGTAAAGCAAAGAGTTTTCATAGGCATTGGCTCTCAATTCATCAACTTCATTAAGTTGATCCTTTCTATGTTATCCGGCTTGGTTTAAATCAAAATTAGCCAACTTGATAGCCCAAGAAGCCTTGTGTTCTAACTCGAATGGGAGGTGGCATGCTTTTCCATAGACAAGCCTATAAGGAGTACAACCAATTGGTGTCTTAAAAGCCGTCCTAAAAGCCCACAAAGCATCATCAAGCTTATCCGACCAAGAAGCTCGATGCTCTTACACCGTTCTCTCTAAAATTCTCTTTAAACCACGATTTGTGACCTCGGTTTGACCATTGGTTTGAGGGTGATACGCGGTAGAAAGTCTATGATTAACTCCATATTTCTTCATAACTCTCGTGAATTGATCATTACAAAAGTGCGTACCACGATCACTTATGATGGCCCGAGGTACACCAAATCTAGCAAACAATTGCTTCAAAAACTTCACAACAACTCTAGCATCATTGGTAGGTAGGGCTTTAGCCTCAACCCATTTGGACACATAATCCACCGCTACAAGTGTATACTTGTTTCCCTTGGAAGATGGAAAAGGTCCCATAAAATCTATGCCCCATACATCAAAAATCTTACACTCTTGAATAAAATTTTGTGGCATCTCATCACGTTGCGTAATTTTTCCTTGTCTTTGACATACATCAGAAAATTTCACCATCTCTTGGGCATCTTTGTAAATGGAAGGCCAATAGTAACCCGAACCAAAGACTTTCTTGGCGGTATAGTTAGTACCAAAATGTCCACCCGTAGGTCCTTTATGACAAGCTTCTAAAATCTTAAATGCCTCGGGCCCATCTACACACCGTCTAATGATTTGGTCTGCACATTTCCTAAAGAGGTAAGGATCATCCCAAAAGTAGTACTTAACTTCCTTAAGAAACTTCTTCTTTTGTTGGGAAGTAAGACCCTCTATAAGCACATTCCCCACAAGATAGTTTGCTATATCCGCAAACCAAGGGGTGGCATCCTCTTGAGAAGAGATAGACATGAGCTCCTCTAATGGAAAGGATTCATTTATTTCTTTATTAGGAAAATCTCCTTGAAAAGGATGCTCAAGTCTACTGAAGTGATCCGCCGCTAAATTCTCGGCTCCTTTCTTATCTCGAATTTCTATCTTAAACTCTTGAAGCAATAAAACCCATCTCAAAAGCCTAGGCTTAGCATCTTGCTTTGTCATGAGATACTTGAGAGCGAAATGATCCGTATACACTATGGTTTTGGATAGCACAAGGTATGGTCTAAATTTCTCAAAGGCATAAACTATAGCAAGCAACTCTTTTTCCGTAGTAGTCTAATGAAGTTGTGCACCGGTCATGGTTTTACTCGCATAGTGTATAGGTTGAAAATGCTTATTCACTCTTTGTCCTAAGACGGCCCCCACCGCATAATCACTAGCGTCACACATAAGCTCAAAAGGCAATTCCCAATTTGGAGACACCAAAACGGGAGCCTTTGTCAATTTCTCCTTAAGAGTCTCAAATGAATCCAAACACTCTTGGTTGAAAATGAAAGGAGCCTCTTTTTCTAAGAGGTGGGTCATCGGTCTTGCTATCACATCAATTTTAGCTCTATCCACTTCTAATCCCTTATTGGATATCTTGTGTCCCAAAACAATTCCCTCTTTCACCATAAAGTGACATTTCTCCCAATTAAGAACTAAACGTGTTTCCTCACAACGCTTAAGCATTCGTTCTAAATTGGTGAGACATAAGGTAAATGAATCTCCAAAGACAGAAAAGTCATCCATGAAAACCTCCATTGTTTGCTCTATCATATCATGGAAAATTGCCATCATGCACCTTTGAAATGTCCCCGGTGCATTATATAGGCCAAAAGGCATTCTCTTGTAATCAAATGTACCGTAGGGACAAGTGAATGTGGTCTTTTCTTGATCCTTAGGGTCAATGGGAATTTGGAAATAACCCGAAAAGCCATCAAGAAAGCAATAGTATTCATTTCCTGCTAAGCGTTCAAGCATTTGGTCCATAAAAGGTAATGGGAAGTGATCTTTCCTGGTAGCCTCATTAAGCTTCCTATAGTCAATACAAACTCTCCAACCGGTAACAAGTCTCGTAGGAATAAGCTCATTGTTCTCATTGGGTACTACGGTGATTCCACCCTTTTTTGGAACACAATGTACCGGGCTAACCCATGGAGAGTCGGAAATAGGGTAAATCATGCCCGCATCACGGAGTTTAATAACTTCCTTTTTAATGACCTCATGGATTTTTGGGTTAACCCTTCGTTGGCTTTGAATGTGGGGTTTGTAATCATCCTCCATAAGGATTTTATGCGTACAAAAATGTGGATCAATTCCCCTTATGTTGGATATTTTCTCATGTTAAGGCTTTCTTATGTTTCTTAAGGACTTCTATGAGTTTCTCTTTCTCATCCTCTTTCAACTCTTTAGCAATGATCACGGGTAATTGGTTTTTGTCCTCTAAGAAATCATACTCTAAGTGGGATGGAAGGTCCTTAAGTTCAATTGGAGGTGGACTCTCTATGGAAGGTTTTACTATGGAAGGATCATCATTGGTTACTTCTTGTGGAATGGGGGAAGGAATAGGGTCCTCATTGAGCAACTTTTGGATGGTGATAATATCTTCTTCCCAATTGATGGGAGAATCATCATTTCCAAGAAAATTGGACTCAAATTCCTCCAAGAGGAAATCACTCTCTCCAAAAGGTGTTAAGTAGGGAGCAATTGAGGCCACGGTTTCAACATAGGGCATATCCTCACTATGACTCTTGCAAGGGTCATGAAAATGCTCATCACACACCTCATCTAGCACATCAACTATGTTAATAGTCTCACAAGGTTTAGACTCCTTAACCTCTTTCTTATCACAAACTTTCCCTAACTTAAACACCACTTTCTCATCCTCTACCCTCATAATTAGTTCTCCCTCCGCCACATCTATCAAAGTACGACCCGTTCTTAAAAATGGTCTACCAACAATCAAAGGAACTCTAGGATCCATGTCATAATCAACCACTACAAAGTCGACTGGAAATGTAAACTTATCCACACCTACAAACACATCCTCCGTGATACCTACGGGGTAAGCTATGGTACGGTTGGCTAACTCAAGTGTCATCCTAGTGGGAGTGAGCTCGGGAAGATAGAGTTTTTTCCAAACCGATAAATGCATGAGGTTTATGCTTGCCCCTAGATCCGCCAAAGCCATGCAATTTTCCACCCCGAGAAAATTACAAGGTATCAAGAAGCGCCCCGGATCTCCAAGTTTTACTGATAAGGTTTTAAGTAGGACGGCGGAACAATTTCCATTAAGGGATGTGTTGGGCAAATCAACCAATTTTTCCTTGTTGGAGAGTAAATCCTTGAACATCTTAGCAAATTTTGGCATATAAGCAAGAGCTTCCGCAAAGGAGATGTTTATGTTGAGTTGCTTGAACATCCTTAAGAAATTTGAGACTTAGATATCATCCTTGTTCTTTAACTTGTCCTTTTTCAATCTTGAAGGATAAGGAAGATTTGGTTTAGGTGTAGGTGTTGTAGTGGAAGATTTGTCTTTGTTAGCTTCTTCATTGGGAGTTGTGGAATGTAAAGGAGAAGTGGGAATAGGTTGAGAAAGTGTGTATGATTGAATAGGAGCATTTGGAGGTGGTAAAGTGGATGTAGAAGGCTTGTCACATGTAGGAACAAAAGTGGGTTTAACAATAGGAGGTGTAGGAGGTGAAGGATCCTTTGTTGACTTTCCACTTCTTGTTGTAATAGCATTGACATTTGCCCTTGGGTTTGTTTGTGTGTTAGATGGTAAAGCCCCTTGTTGTCTTTGATTGAAAAGCATCATAAATTTCTTATGTGTTTCCTCATGCATTTCTTTCATCCTTTTCTCATTAGCTTGGAACCTCCTTTCATTCTCTTGATTCATTTTGTGAAGAAGCTCAATTGTGTTATAATCATGTGGCACATTCCCTTGAAAACCTTGGGGTTGGAAAGGTGGAGGTTGATTGTAAAACCCTTTATTGTTGCCTTGAAAGGTATTTCCTTAATTGTGAAAAGTATTTGGTGGTCTATAGTTATTCCCTTGGTATGGTGGCCTTGGACCTTGGTTCTTTTGTAACACTTGAAGGGAATTTTGTTGAAGTTGGGTGGGAGGTTGGGGTGGGAATCCCGATGGTGCAAGATAGTTTTGAGACTTATAAGAAAGGTTATTTTGATTGATGTTGGGCTTGAAATGTTCACGATGTTCCTCTTGATAAGCATAACACTCCCCTTGATAACCTTGCACCTTATCACATTGTTGATAGGAATGAGGACCTCCATAGGTCTCACATGAAAGGGTGATAGCATGCACATCATTTGTGGAATTGTTCAATGAAAGGCGCTTAATAGCTTGGATCAATTCTTGATGTGCCTTAAAACTCATCTCATGATCCTTATCTATCTTTTGAAGTATCTCTTGGTGACTCTTGAGGAATTGGTTGTCACAAGGTTTTTGAGAATTATTTTGGATAACATGACCCTTTCTTCAAATTGAGTGTTTGTTTGTACCATTGCTTTGGTCTCAATAATATCCCAAGCCTCTTGAATGGATTTAAGAAGAATATTTCCTCCCGCGGAAGCATTGAGTGAGTCTTTGTGATGAGGTTTAAGTCCATTGTAGAAAGTATTTATTTGGTAAACTTCATCCAATCCATGGTTAGGGCATCTCCTCAATAAATCTCTATACTCCTCCCAAGCATCACTAAATGTTTGACTAGGTTTTTGTTGAAAGCCTATAACTAAGTTCCTCAAAGCCGTGGTCTTAGATGGGGGAAAGAACTTGTTCAAAAACCTTGTAGTGAAACCATCCCATGTGGTAATACTCTCGGGTGGTTGTATATCTAACCAATGCTTAGCCGGACCCTCTAGTGAAAATTGTACCAATATCAACTTAATAGCATCATGGGGAACTCCATTGTACTTAATAGTGTTGCAAAGAGCAAGAAATCTCTTAAGGTGATCATGAGGGTTATCATTCTTGTTCCCATAAAAAGGTGTGTTTGAAACCAAGTTAATCATGGATGTTTTTAGCTCAAATGTGTTTGCGGGAATATCGGGTATCTTGATAGCATCGGCATATCCATGCACATTGGATTGCAATTGCTCCATCAAAGATCGAGTATCAACTCCGACAATTGCTTCTTGTTGTGGATGAAACAAAGCACGATTCTCGTGATCGGCTTGATGGACGGTGGTGTTCCTACTCTTTCTCTTTTTCTTCCTTTTCGGAGGAAGGGGTTGTACACCAATCGGTATTTGTGCACGCCCGCGAGTGAGCATGCAACTCAATACGAGGAATGAGAGAGAAGCTCTCGTGTGACTTTGAAGAGAAAAGGATTATCCTCTTCGAGTTTCAATATGAAATATCCACAAGAAATTAATAATATACGTATATACTACTTGGGTGCAAGACCCCCAGTGAAGCCTTCCTTCTTAGAATACTCACAAGTGAACGGAGGGTTAGGTGGCGCGAAGCACTTAAGTACCTATTGACCCTTAGATGGCATTTTATAGCACATCGCCTTTCTATTCACTTAATTGTTTGTATTCTTCGAATTGTTGCTTATTGGAAGTATTTATCTATTCTTGCTTTATTTTGTTTGATCGATACGCGTGTCAAGGACCGGAACGCCCCTCAACACGGTGTATTGCCTTGGCAATACTTATGGAGAATATGTGTGTTGGTTGTTCTTATATGTATACGTATTTACTTATAATAATATATGGAAAATATTTTTGTATGTATGAGTTTTTAAGAGAAAATACTATATGTACATAAAAACCGAGAGAATCCAATAATATATATTTTTGGGTGCAATCTCTTAGGAAAAAGATTGCTTTTTGGATTTTTTAATTTGTTTGGTCAATTCTTTTGGAAAAGAATTGTTTTTGTCATTTTTTAGTTTTTCTATATTTTTATATTTTTGATTTTTTATTGTTTTTGATTTATGATACGTAAAAATAACGTTCACTAAGTAAACGGATCCCAAAAGCCAATGAAAACCGTCAATCGATAGTCTCTCGTAAGTCAAAGAACCAGCAGCGGCGCCATTTGTAATTGAGTATAATTGAAGTTCGTTTTCTAAGTTCTTAACCAATTGAAAGTCCTAACAAAATCGGGTTTATAATCGTTTTTGGTTGGTAAGGTTATTTGGCTCTTCTATGTCTAATTGAACAATTAAGTAAAAAGGTGAAAAATATTAACTACGTAACCGTAAAACAATTTGTCAATTACCAAATTTCTATTCAAATAAAGACAAAAATGTAAATCTATGAAATTTAAGTGCTAAAAATGTAAAATATTGAAATTAATGTGCTTGAAATGTAAATTCAGTTAACTACAAGGACTAGTTATGCAAATGTGACAAACTAATAACCAAAATGTAACAAGATGTAAAACTGATTAACTGAAAATGTGAAGTTTTGAAAATACAAGGACTGAATTAGTGCAAACCCTAGATTAGTGCAAGTTTACCCTTTAATGAAAACAACTAAACACTTGAGGGACCAAAATGCAATTAAATGTGAAACTTAATCAAAAACGGGCTAAGACAAGTAATAAGCTCATTTAAGCAATCTAGTGAACCAAATAAGCTCTAGTAACTTGCAAAAGACTTAAAATCCAAAATTACCTAGGCTTGTAAAAGGAATAAGTCTGAAATCAATTGAAACTCAAATAAGCTAATCCTAATAAGCCATAATTAAGCTAACTGATAAGCTGAACATGCACAATCAGATTTTCTTGTCAAAACTTGTTAATCAAGCCATAAGAAGCAGGGAATGTCTTTTAAAATTGAAAATGGTTCAGTAATGAATTTGGAAAATGGAAATAAGTTAAATCAAGCTTATTTGACCAGCGTTGACCAACTATTTAGAAAAGTTGAAAATTTCAAAACCTACTCAGGAACGCTTTCTAAATGGAAATATGAAAGAAAATTAGGAAGTTTTTGAAGTGGAAATGTTGTTTCAAGAAACCAGTTAAGCAAAATATTACAGAAACTTGGCTTATCTCAACAGCTTAATCATTTGCTTATTTCTTCCTTGTTTTAGAAAACTGTATAATTTACTTGAAAAAGCTAAAAGTTCAGATGTTAAGTGAAAGTTGAGAACTGGTTTCAAACAATTTCATCTAGAAACAAAGAAATGCCAAGTGATTAAAATCAAGAACTTTTTATGAACAAGTGAATTGAAAACTGACCCATACTTTTTTTGTTGCCAATTTCCTTTTTGACTCTAGACTTGACTTGAAAACTAACAAACTTTGCTTAAAATGACTTAATGACTGAAAATTAACAAAACTAAACCAATTACCAACTCTTGAACAATACTTGAAAGCTTATACCAAACACTACTTAACTGGACTCTAACAAACTTTTGTGAAAGAATTTAAGGAAATTGGCTAAGCTGATTAAATTGGAATATCAGACTAAGTTTGATGAGCAAAATGAAGTGTAAAGAAACTAGTAACAAACAGTTTAACAAGCTAGAACTCAAATTGATCAATTAAGCAAAAATGACTGATAAAACTGATGACAGGAACAAATTTTAAGCTAATGAACAAGAATATAACTACACTTAAGCTACTCAATCACCAATATCAGTTCAAATTAAATCTAAGCACATTTGATCATGCAAACAATCAAGCTAAACTAGTAATTAAGCAGGCAGACAACAATTTAGTGGAACAAAAATGCAAAACTTAAAACCTTTTAGCTTAGGCCTCCATTGATGGAGTAGAGAAGCGCTGAGCTTTCTAACCAATGCTAAACTACCACCTTAGTATTTACATCTACCAATCAACAGCTATTATCATCATAATCACCATTGTTGAACCATTATTCTTCAAAATCTACAAGACTGGTACTAGATGAACAAGACAGGATCTAAACAGCTTCAAATCTTCAAAACTTAGCTAATCATGATCAATTGTGATCATAATAAGCTAACATCAACACAAGGATAACAAAGTTGAAGGTATGAACAGTAACTGAAGAAGATGAATGTGAATTTTATTGATTTAGGAATGAAGTTTGTTACAAAGCAGGTAAGGTAGTTACAACTAAGCTAACTAACTCAAGAGCTTGTCAGACTCTTGAGTTGGTTAAGCTAACTAACTAGAACTAGGAATGAGAGAGAAGGGAGATGTGTATGAAATTTACACACATTAACTACTTATGAAAATGAGAGATTACAATCCTATTTATAGACAAATTGTGAGTAAGTTTTGGAGTTGATGACGTGTTTCCACCACTTGATTATTGCCACGTGTGACTAAGCTGCTAAATGTTCATCCTCATGTTCTTCAAGAATTGGTGATTTTTGATTCATTAAGTTTGAGCTTAATTGGTTGTGTCCAATGTATTCCTCTCTAAAAAACAATCAACTTTCATGTAGATAACTCCTCCTGAAATTAAGTGTAGCTCCAAAATGGTTCTGGGTTGCGTTGAAGAAGAAGACCACGTGTCACTTTCTGGTTGGGCGAGGAGTGAGCACACGGATTATTATCCAAAGTGGATAATTTGAATATTGAGTGGCGTGTTCCTATTGGCTTCTTTTGGATAGTGGGAGATATTTAATTCATTGCGGCGCAGTTAATGCAAGAGGTGAGGTGGCATGGTATGTGGCAATCCGTGTGACTTGTTTCTTGCCTTCTCATTGGTTGGAATCATTTCACACGGATTAAGCTTGTTTAATCTTTGGAAAATGGCAATTTCAGCCCCTTAAGTATGGCAGATTATCAACATAGGCTAGTAACTTCATTTCTTTGGCATAAACTGTCCTTTCACTTGCATTCTTGATAAGTTTGACCCTTTGACTTGGTTGACTGAAGAGTTGACCATGTTTGACTTTCATCTTGATTTGACAAATTTACACTTTTAGTCCTTCAACTTTAGAGTGTTGTCAAGATAGGTCCCTTATCTTCAAAGTCTTGTCATCTTTGATCCTTCTTTGTCTTTTTCATCCAAATAAGCTTGATTTTCTTCTTGTTTGCTTGAAAATGTATCCTTCTTACCTATTTATACACAAACACAAAATATACCACATAATTCCGCTTTATAGCACAAAAGTTAGGTATTTTCCTTGTGTTTTAGGGTGATTTGTTGATTAATTGATATGAGTTTTTGCTCATATCAATTTTCAAAAATTTAAATCAACATAAGCAAGAAACATCATTTCGGCTAATGAAGGATAACATCTGATATTTTCGGGTAATGAAACATCATTTAAGGTGATACACCACAAACATGAACAACTGCTGCGGGTGCTTCTTGAATTGTTTTGTAGTTCACTTATAATATTTTTTAGATTTCTTCTTTAATTTCGTTTAAAACTTTGAGATTGAAGTAATTTGTTTAATGTTCATATATGGTTCTATTGAATGTTGTTAAACCGTTACAAAACTTCTCGAAAATCATACAAGAATCATGCATGATTCATTAGTGAATCAAATCATGCATGATTCATCAGTTCATGAGGGATGATTCGTCAGTCAATGATGCATGATTCATTGATGAATCAATTTATCAATGAATCATGCATGATTCATTGAATCATGCATGATTCATCAATGACTCATGCATGAGTCATGCATGATTCACTTATGAATCATGCAGCAGCCTAACTGATTTAACAACTTCACAAGTAAACAATTACATAACAGTAAAAAGATTTAAATCAACATACACATCAGTTTACCAAAACATTAGTTTACCAACTACATCAAATATTCAGAAAAATTAGTTTACCAACTACATCAAATAGGAACATCAGTTTACCAAAACATCAGTTTACCAAACTACATCAGTTTAACAAACATCATCATTTTCTTGATTTACCAGCATATGTCTTATGAAAATCTTTCGGTTTCTGAGCTTGTTTCATAGCCTCTTGTTTCACAGCTTTAACATCCTTACCAACCTCCTTCCCTTATGCAAGTTCTCCAACCTAGAGGTTATATACTGAAATGGGTCAACTTAGGCTCTATTTTATTAGTAATTGGTCATCCAGTCATAAATCATATGTCTAAATAAATACAGCTAAAGGTGAAATGAACCTAAATATTGCCGTAAATCAATTTTGTAAAAAAGGAGTTATCTTATTATTTAAGTAATAACGGATAAGCCATTTTAATCTTACTTGTAGCACTGATTATTAACAGAATCCATCTAACAACTTACCTGTTTGACGATAACCCGTTTTGACCCTTCCTGTTTCTCTAACCTTATAATTTCATATGATCTAAAAGCTGAGACACAACACCATAGACAGTTAAAGCTGAAGGTTACATATATTTATTATGCACAATTACGCCAAAGGCTACTTAGGCAGAGGGATATAAAACATATATTGTGATTATTGACTATTTGACTTAAGTCACAATAATCAGTATGAAGTATTTCCATACAAATATAAAAAATTAATCATTTTCCCATGTCGTAACAAAACTAATTATCGAAGAAGCACATTAGAATTGTTTATATACTCCTTTTTTCCCCACAATTTCATACTATAACTTTGAATAATATTATTTTTTCAAATATACGATAAGTTGATAATTTTATTTCATAAATCTGTTATAGAATAACGTTAGAACATTATATTAGTCAACAAAATAGACGTATATTACTTTAGTTTGAACGCTTCAAATATATATTACTAAGATGTACTTTGGTCATATTGTGTATAGATTTCTCTGTTGATCTGGTTTTCTATTCCCAAAATAAATAATAATAACTTCGAACAACAAAATCACGTCCAAAAGTATTTCAGCGTGGTATATTGTGTCTAATTTTATGAAACTGACTAATGAAACAGAGGTCTTCTGCATGATCTATTTATTTTTCTCTTTCACGGCTTCACGTGTTTTGGATACTATTACATGATCCATTTATTTTTCCCCTTCACGTGATTTGGATACTAATAGTGTAAAAAAATGGATGTGAACTGATGAGGTGGGTAACGCTGCAGCTTTTCTAGCATCACCATTGGCTTCTGCCATCACGGGGACTGTCTTGTATGTTGACAATGGTCTGAATGCAATGGGAGTAGGTGTCGACAGCCCAATATTTAAGGATATAAACATCCGAAGAAACAACCAAGGTTAAGGTAGTAGTGAGTGAACTGCGAAGTCATCAGGCATTTGGTATTTTTCCTTTTGATTGTAAGAAAAATAGTGTAATGTTTGTCGAGAAAAGTTAGTATGACTTCCCATTCTAGGTATCGGTGCTTAAATGTAAACTCTAGACGAGGTAATAACACTTCTTGAGTGTAATTATTAGAAAGGATAATTCGAAGCATTTGATGAGGCTTTGTTACTTTAGGGAGCGTACTTTATGATAAATGCCGCCTAGATGAAGGAAAAAAATTGTATTCATAATTACTGTTTGTTTTACTTTGTAACTTTTCACTTATAGATGAACTATAATGAAAATCTACCGTGGTTGGATGACTAGTGATTAACCGTCCCACTTTTGTTGTTTCTTGTTGGCGTCCCTATCTAAGTATATCATGGTAAAATCCTTGTAAAAGAAGCTACATATTTTATGGTCTATTAGTCATCTCTGATGTGGCACAAGAGAAAATAAAAGTCCAACAAAGAAAGCTCGACTGAAACTTATGGTGTGTTTAGTTGGAGAAAAATCCTCCACTTTTCTAGAAAAAATTTTATTTGAAAATAAAAAAATAGAAAACATGTTTAGTTCCATCTTTTTTTCATATTTATCATAAGTCAAGAAATTTTCATTTTCTAATTTTATATAAAAAACTAGAAAACTTCATATTACACTTTTCTATTTTTTTTTCCCAAATAATAATAAAACATACTCCCATATCTTTTTCTAACCCAATTTTACGTTTCTGTCACTTTTTTACGTTTTTTATTATCTTTTGTCAGTTTTTTTTCACGTTTTCGTCAGTAAATTTACGTTTTCGTGAGTAATTTTATGTTTTCCTTGGTATTTTTACCTTTTCGTCAGTAAACTTACGTTTTCCTCAGTAATTTTATGTTTTCGTCATTATTTTTATGTTTTCGTCTGTAATTTAACATTTTCGTCAGTAATTTTACGTTTTCGTTAGTAATTTTTTTGTTTCCTCAGTAATTTTACGTTTTTCTCAGTATTTTTACGTTTTCGTTATTAAATGATATGAGTGAAATTACTCATATCACTTATATCAATAAATGAGCTTATAATGAATAAAATGTATGAATATGGCCTTGTATATGCATGTTTCTTGTTTCATGTGTGTAGGTACCAATGATCACGAAAACCGGCAAAATCGACACGATACTGAAGACAATTTCAAGAAGCCAAAAATCAAGTCGTTTTGTTCACAAGTTAAAGTTTATGAAGGATTTTTGTGAAGTGGGACCCACTTAAGCTTAATGGGCCTGAAAGCCCATTAATGATTTGAGTAATGTAGATAAATTGTCAAAAGCCCAATCAAAGGCCCATAACAGTAGCCGGCAAGGAAGTATTTAGCAAATTTG
Source organism: Glebionis coronaria (assembly GCA_025667525.1). NCBI lineage: Eukaryota > Viridiplantae > Streptophyta > Magnoliopsida > Asterales > Asteraceae > Glebionis > Glebionis coronaria. Next base: position 310,015,702 of record CM046878.1, read on the forward strand.
GATCCAAGGCCCACTTAGTTACATTAATACACGCTGGAATGTTTATTTTTCGTTGAAAGTTATAATGGGTCTCAAAGCCCAAGTTAAAACAACACACGGTGGATGTAATATAAAGTGAAACACCCTCTAGTTACAAACAAGAAAAGAGATGCAGAGAAAGAAACAAAGTATGCAGCCACTCCACAAACCCTAATTAAAATTGGGGCTTTCTGATCTTGGTCGAGTGAATCCCCACGCGCTAAAATAAATTCCCCCTTATTCCGAGAGGAAGAAGATGGTACCAAGCAATTCACGTGGCAGCCAATCTTGTCACTCCTCTATTTTGATTGGTGGATTTCATCACCACCAATCATTTATCCAATGCTATTAAGCCACCTCAGCAAAGAACTAGCACAACAAACACAAATTGGTTCCACTTTGGCAATCCAAGGGAGAGAGGGCCAATATTAGCCGTTTGATCAAGTTTATCAAGAAAGAGAATGAAGAAAAGATCATCCACTGGCTGAAATCATCCCTTCCTCAACAAACTACCCTCTCGGGTTCCCTATAAAAACCCCCATCAATTAATGTATCTTTCATCACTTTCTTTACTGTATTGTTATAATGTTAGTTTATTTTCAGAAATTGTAATTTACTTTTAAAATTTGTAATGTTTGATTCATTTTAATAAAATCTTTAAGTTTATTGACTTTTATCGCACGTGTTTTTTATTTACTTTTATTGAGAAAGTTGCATTTTGAATTTATGAATTAATGTTATAATTTTAAATTGTTCATATAAGCTAGAATAAATAGCTTTTGTGAATGATAAGTGAGATATGGATAATTATTTATTCCACTGAATAAATATTGAAAAGTTACTGGTTCGAGAAGGTGTTATGATTCGTGGTGTTTGTTTAAATGATGGAACGTGGGTTATGATGTCCTCAATGGTGGTGTTTTAGAGTCGAGTTGATTAAAAAGGTAACTCAGCGCTACCTTCGTCATCAAAGGATCTCTCTCATATGGTTAAATTCATTTTATATTATTTGCATAAGTCTTAAATCTACTCTAAGTCATTTTGAATGAATATTGTGAATGTGAATTTGGTGGTTATGTTTAGATTCTTTCTAGTTATGATGTATTATGTTGGGTTGTTTGTTTTCAGTTAATCTCTATAAACTGTTATAGCTATTCCTGCTTTAGTGTGTTAAAGCTTTTAGATCTGCTAGGCATTTGTATCTGATTATGTGATACATGTAGTCTAGACTGCTTGCATTTTAAGTTTATGATTTAAATTGATTTATAAAAGTCTACTGATTAGGGGTGTTTGGTGTTGCTGTATTAGGAAGTTTAGTCTGTCTATTGCTTTTATAGTAATCTGTTAGCCTCAAAATATTGAGTCAAACAAGAATGTTCGGTCATAGGTTTATATTGTAATATTTATTAGAACGTTGTAATAGTTAGTTAAAATAGTCGTGACATTTACGGGCTTGATGGTTAGCTTAAAAGGCCTCTTTTAAGGTACTAAGCATTTATTCAAGCCTGACCCAAAACATATATAGTCCATTAGAAAGCCCGCATGTGGGTGGACTATATAAGTACCCTCCTAGCATGTTAGGAGGGTGGAAAGTTATCATTTTTTCTTAATCTAATTTCTCCTAGTTAACCTCCTCTCTCTCTACTTTCTCTCACTACTTTCTCTCTCTAGAAATCATCTACCTTTCTTCTTTAATTCATAAAATCAACCATGGTTAAGTGATTAAATATGGGAACAACATTTGGTATCAATAGCCACGGGGTAGATTAGTGATTGGTTGTTGTTATTGATTTGATTCGTGTGATTTATCATCAAATCATCTCGGATCGAATTTTTTAGTGTTTTTTGGGCTCTGAATCTTGATATACATATCCTACATAGTTGTGGTAGGGATTTTTGGTTAAGTTTTGTGGTTAAAATCACAAGTTTTTTGAAGTGTTTGGATTGTTTTTGGGGTTAGATTCGAAGAACAGTGGGTTTTGTCGGACAATAGCAGGTTTCGGAAAAGGGTTTTGATATTCCGAAAAAGAGATTTTCAGAAAAGGGTTTTGGTATTCTGAAGATTGGGATTTTTTCGAAAATCAATTTATCCGAAGGTAAGTTTTCTTGGTTTCGTTTATCCAAATATAGCTCCTTATTCCGAAAAAGCTTTTATCCGAATAAGGGTGTTTATCCGAATTTAGTGTATTATTCCGAATAAGGGCAATTATTCCGAATATAATGTGATTATCCAAATACTAGACTTTTATCCAAAAAAGCCAATTTATCCGAAAAAGTCCACTATTCCGAAAACATTCATTTTATCCGAAAAATATCAATTATTCCGAAAAAACAGGTTATTCCGAAAATTCCCCATTTATCCGAAAAACTTCAGTTTTCTGAAAAACCTTCATTATTCCGAAAAAGTGTATTTTTTCCGAAAATTTCACTTTTATCCGAAAAACCTTCATTTATCCGAAAATCACCATTAATCCGAAGATTACCATTTATTTGAAATCCACCACTTATTCCGAAAATCACGAATATTCCGAAAATGTAAATTGTTTACAAAAATGAAAATTTTCGTGTGATTTTTCGCCATCGAATTTTTGGTTACTTGTGAAGACACTTTTTAGGGGATTTTAACATTTTTTCATCGACAACAACAATCACAACACATCTACTTAAGATCCGTTTTCACTTCAACAATTTCAAGTTTCTCGAAATGGATTCTACTCAAGAGTATCGTGTGACAAACAACAACATCATGGTGGCGGGAAACAAAGAGAGACCACCAATGCTTGTGACTGGTAGATATGCACAATGGAAATCACGATTCCTTCGATATCTTGACACAAAACCTAATGGTGATGTTCTTCGACGTTGTATCAAAGAAGGAACCTATACTCTTACTACAATAACCATTCCTGCAACTCCAGCAAACGACTCGACGACCGGTTCCGATGAGCAAACAATTGAGGAAACATATGAGAACACTTCGAAAGAGAAAACGTGCTTGGTTTGATGCAGAGAAAGAAGCAATCTATTTGATTCTCAGTCGGATTGGGGATGATATTTACTCAACGGTTGATGCATGCTCTACTGCAAAAGAAATGTGGTTTGCTATTGAACGCTTGCAACAAGGAGAATCACTTAACAAGCAAGATGTCAAAACTAACTTGTTTTGGAACTTTGGAAAGTTTACTTCATTGGATTGGGAATCAATTGATTCATATTACTCAAGGTTCTACAAGAGGATGAATGACATGACAAGAAACAATTTACAAGTCTCCACCATGCAAGTCAATGTGTAATTTCCACAGCAACTTCAACCAGAGTGGACACGGTTTGTAACTTTGGTGAAACAACAGAGTAAGTTAGACGAGGTCAACTATCACACGCTCTTTGACATTTTGAAACAATTTCAGAATGAGGCGAATGAAGTTCGAGCTAAAAGGATAGCAAAGAATGCTAATCCACTTGCTTTGGTGTCTACCACTCAACACGTCCAAGATCATCACTCTCGTGCTCCAAGTCATACTCCACTACATCCTCCTCACCAAGGTACTCCATTATATCCTCCTCACCAAGATACTCCACTTCATCTAAGTATTAGCTCCCACACGATCACGAGACAAAGAACCAAGAGCACCATCACCATCACCATCACCTGAGCCATCATCTGAAGATGACAGTGATGAAGAACTATAGCTCAGAAGGATAGGGAGATGAAACAAAAAATTGCTTTCATTATGAAGACCTATAAGAAAATCTTCAAACCCACCAACAACAATCTTCGAACATCATCTAACACCAGGAACAAATATGTTGAGAGTCCTTGAAGGTATGACACACGTCAACGTGATGAACGTCCTTCTAGGTATGATCGACGTAATCCAACTCATGTTGAGGGTTCTGCATGGTATGATCGACAAACTGCTAAGTATGATACTCAGAGGATTGCTACTATTGCTGGAAATAGAGAAACTGTTGGTACTCTAGTGGTTCAGCAAAGTAGGATTTGATGCTTTAATTGTCAAGGCTATGTGCATATGGCAAAGGAATGTAGGAAGCTAAAACGGGTTAGGGAATCTAGCTATCATAAGGAAAAGATGCTACTATGCAAGAAGATGGAAGCTAGGGTTAAATTGTCGGCTGAGGAAGGAGCAATGCTTGATGATACTGATGATGAAGCCTCCGACCAAGAACTTGAAGCACATTACTCGTACATGACAAAGGTTGAAGAAGTTCTCAATGTCACTGAATATGACAATGATCCTATTTTTTATACTGAGCCAATCGATAAGGTACACAATGAAGAGGAATATTATGTGTTTGGTAATAATCATGAGTGTTCTGAGCTACCCAAAGCCATTAATGACACATGTATGATGGAAACGGATGATAGCAATACCACACCCGATTCATCAGACATGTGCAATAATGAGTCTGAGGATGATCAACATGCAAATTAGTATGATGATGAGGATGAGCGGATTGCGCTTGCTAACTTAATTGCTTCTTTACAAAAAGATGTCAAAGAAACTAGAAAAAGACAAAAGCAATTCAAGAAGGCAAACGCTACGCTTACTCAAAATTTTGAAGAATGCAAAGCTGCTCTAATTAAATCTAGTGAGACCATTGATAGCTATAGAGCTCAGCTTCTTCAAAAGACCAATGAGATTGAGGGGTACAAAGGGTGTTAATTAACGTCAAAAAGAACGATTATCAACAGAAATATAACAAAACTCTTAAGCTTCTAGAACAAGAAAAACGTAATTATAACACCTCTTTGAGTAGTGAACGTCACAAAACGTATCTTGCTACCACTAAAGTCAATGAGCTCACTCAAGTAAATTGTTTTCTTCAAGAGGATAAAACTAAACTTGTTAATGAAAAGAAAGCTGTGGATGAAAAGATGGAAAAGGATTTCAAACTAAACAAGCAAATGACATCGACAAAATGGTGGAACTTGAAACTCAAATTGATTTTTACAAGAAAATTGTTTACAAAACTAATTAATCAATTCAAACCATGAGAATGTTGGCACCTGGTTCGTTTTTTAAGGATAGACCTAGTTTTGCAAATCCTAAGTACCTTGAGCAAGCTCAATCTGAGAATCAGCACTTATACCTTGATGAGTCCCAATGGACCGATCTTGATTGTCTTGTTGTTAGGCCCGATAGTTAATAAAGAACTTGTTAAACATATAATTATGCTTATGAAAACAGTCTTTATGGTCTTTTCAAACCGCAAACACAGAAAACTTGTGAGCAACTATTTTTCGAATGTGAACAAATAAGAATTAAATGGAGACAAGCTTTTGCAACTAAGAAAACTAATGTTTCAAAATTTATTGAGTACTTTCCATATAAAGCTTCTGTAAGCAAGAGTAAGCAAGCACTTAGTATTCTAAAGAGTAACATTAAAAATTTCAAAAAGGTTGTTGATGATGATTGGAAAAAACGTGAACTTTTGAAAGGCGATAAAGAAATTCCTCACGATATAACTGTGCTTGTGAAAGGTATTTTGATTCCGCTTGCTGAAAGAATGCAAAAACATATTTTGGAATTTGAAACATTAATTAAGCAGGAAATTTTTGATGATTTGAAATATGTGGAATCTCTTGAACAAGAAGTGAACGACCATCAACCTAAAAGAGACGAGTTTTCTACAGCATATGATCTACTCTTACATGAATGTCTCTCAAAAGATATTATGTGTGTTTATGTTACATCTTGTGCTGATATTGATGAATATTCTGATGTTGCATGCAAATATCTTGATCAAGTCAAAGAGTGTGAACGTCTTAAATTGAGATTTCGAATAAAGTTGACAAAAAAGAGTTTTTGTTACTTCAACATAGATATGATTATCTTCAAAAACATTGTCACTCAATTGAACTTGCTTTGCAAAAGAAAGTTGGCAACTTTTCAAATGATACACCTTTGGAAGTAAAATTGTCTGAGTTATATTGATTACTAAACGAAAAATGTCTTGATATCTCGGATTTGAAAGCTCAGTTACAAAAAAAGACATAGCAATAGCAAAGTTGAAGAAACTCGTTGCTAAGATGGGTGGGAAAGTTGTGGAACCTAGCGTTAAGAAACCTGTTGTTAGACAACCCATTGCCTCTAAAGTGAATAGATCCTCTATCTTGGGAAAACCATCTGCTTTCTCAAATTATTCGTTTGCAAAACCTGTGTTTGCCCCCAAGATGGAAAGGAATTATATGAGTCTGCTAGCAAGTCTTGGAAATGGTGGTTTGCTAATCAATGTCCTCTAGGATATAAAAGGATGCCTAAAGTTAGGATAGAAAATGTGACAACGTGTTAGTGTGCCTTTAAATGTTGCTAAGGACACTAATGATTCTACAATCACAACTACTGTGGTATCCAATTTAGCAAATGCTCCATCGTGTTCTAACTCTTCTGCAGGTGATACAAATAATTATCTTCATACTGGACTCCGGATGCACGAAGCACATGACGGGGAATCTCAAGCTTCTAATTAACTTCGTGGAGAAATTCCTGGTTACGGTCCGATTCGGAAATGATCAATTTGCACCGATCCTAGGATATGGAGATTTGGTTCAGGGGAATATCACGATCAAAAGGGTATACTACGTCGAAGGGCTCAATCATAATCTTTTCTCGGTTGGTCAATTATGTGATGCAGATTTGGAGGTTGCTTTTGGAAAGAAGACATGTTTTGTTCGTGATTATCATGGGAATGACTTACTTACCGGTACACGAGGTACTGATATCTACACTATTTCACTTCAAGACACATCTTGTACAACTCTAATTTGCTTCATGGCTAAAGCCTCAACGACTCAGGCATGGTTACGACATCAACATCTATCTCACCTCAATTTTGATACCATCAACTTGCTTTCCAAGAAAGATATTGTAAGAGGCTTTCCAAGCTTGAAATTCATCAAATATCATCTTTGTTCTTCTTGTGAGCTTTGTAAAGCTAAACGAAGTAGTTTTAAGACAAAAACTACACCAAGCTCTAAAGGACGGTTAGATCTTCTTCATATCGATTTGTGCGGTCCCATGCGTGTTCATAGTATCAATGGAAAGAAATATGTTTTGGTAATTGTCGATGATTACTCAAGGTACACATGGACCCACTTCTTGAGGTCCAAGGATGAAACACCCGAAGTTCTCATCAACTTCCTAAAACTGATACAACGTGGTCTTCAAGCTCAAATAAAAGTGATTCGTACTAACAGAGGCACATAATTTTTGAATTCAACTCTGAGAAACTATTTTGAAGCTGAAGGAATTGAACATGAAACATCTATTGCTCGAACACCCGAACAAAACGGCGTTGTTGAAAGACGAAACCGTACTTTGGTTGAGGCAGCTCGAACATTATTATCCGCTTCAAAACTACCATTATACTTTTGGGCCGAAGCCGTGTCAACCGCATGCTACACACAAAACCGTTCCTTAATTATCCCAAGACACGAAAAGACACCATATCACATAATTCATGATCAAAAACCTTCACTCAAACACCTTCACGTTTTTTGATGTACTTGTTATGTTATACGAGATGGTGAAAATTTAGATAAGATGAAAGAGAAAGGTGATGCATTTATTCTAGTGGGATATGCAACTCAGTCTAAGGGATATAGAGTTTACAACAAGAGAACAAAATTGATAGTTGAAACTATTCATATCCGATTTGATGAATTACAAGAAATGGCACTTGAACAAAACAGTTTACGTCCCGATCCACAACGACAACGACTTCCGTTCACAACTGCACGGAACTCGGAACTCAAGACCACAACAATGAACCGTCAAATTCAAAGTTGGTTCAAGGAAATGTTCCTAGAGCATATATGACAGTCAACACGACAATTGAAGAGTTGGAAATGTTATATGGACCAATGTATGATGAATATTTCACGGGGGAGAAACATGTTGTATCGAAGTCTTCCGCTGTCACTCATGATAAGAATGATGATACCGATCATCGTCAACAAAAGGATACAACTTTATCTACTTCAACACGGGTTGCTGCAGATTTACCTACTCATAATATCACATCAACAACCGCTCCTACAACATGCACAACTACTATCATTGCTCCAGAGAACACAAATCAAGCAGACTATGGATTAAATGATGAAGACGAATTTATAAACCCATTCGGTACACCGGTACACGAAATTGGAGAGTCTACTACTCGCCATGTTGATCCGTCAAATATGCATACGTTCTAAATATCAAAGAAGCATTGTCAGATCATGCTTGGATTGAATCGATGACGGATGTACTTCAACAATTTGAAAGACTTAAAGTATGGGAACTTGTTGACAGACCATACGATGTAATACCATTAAATCTTCGTGGATCTGGAAAAACAAGATGGATGAAGAGAACACGATCATCAAGAATAAATCTAGGCTTGTGGCTAAAGGGTATGGTCAGAAAGAGGGTATTGATTTTGAATAATCATTTGCACCAGTAGCTCGTATGGAAGCGGTCTAGATATTCCTTGCTTATGTTGCACATAAGGGATTCATCGTTTATCAAATGGACGTAAAGATGGCGTTTCTTAATGATCCTTTGAAGGAAGAAGTCTATGACACGCAGCCGGAAGGATTCATCAATCCTTATTATCCTGACAATGTGTTTGTATCCACAAAGCACTTTATGGACTCAAGCAAGCTCCAAGGACGTGGTACGATGACCTCTCAAAATTTCTGGTATCCAAAGGTTTCTCAATAGGTTCTATTGAACTAACTTTGTTCACTTATAAATATGGGGATGACATTTTGCTTGTGCAAATTTATGTTGATGACATTATTTTCGGGTCTACAAACCCAAAACATCCAAAATGGTTTTAAAAAGTGATGCACATCAAATATGAAATGTCTATGATGGGCGAACTAAAATTCTTTCTAGGAATTCAAGTTCACTACTCCCCAAATAGTATCTTTATTAACCAAGCTAAGTATTGTCAATAGATAATAAAAAAGCATGGTATGATTTCATGTGACCCCGTTGGGTGTGACAATCCGTCAATTTATGATTGATATTTTATTCTCAATATATATTTGAAAATATTATTTTAATGTTATAATATGAACTCACTTATTTTCGGGAAGTAATTTGGATTTACGTCTTGAAGTAGCGTCGACTACGTCTAAACCGGAGGATTTAACGTTACGTGCTTACGTTTACATACACCGTCTTTGGTGACAGTCCGACATTTCAGAAAATAAATTTATCCATGAATATTATTTTGAGATTTTATATTTGTGTTGGTTCATAAACTCACAAATTTACGAGAAGAGATTAGGACTTACGATTTTAATTTAACGTCCTTTATGACTAAACCGGAAACCTTAGGATTACGTATTTACGTTTTCGAACTCCGTTTTTGATGAGACAATTTTTATTAGATTTGTTTTGTGCCGTTGATTCATAATTTATAAAAACGTTTTTCGTAAAACGACCCGAGGGCACGCAAATCGAGAAAACTAGAATCGAGGACTACCCGTAAATTAGCGGGATGGGACAAAATAATTTATCCCACCCCACTAACTTAAGGGGCGGCCAAGTATGGACACCACATCAAAGATGTGGCACCCTTATATCACTTAGCTTACAAGTGTAAGCTAGCCTTACAACTTAAGCTACCATCTAACACAAAAACCACTAGCTTCTCATACCACCATTTCACACATGCAAAAACAACTCAATTCTCTCTCAACTCCACCCTATTGCCATCCACTATTCAACCAAGAACACCCTCATTTGATCAATTTTAACCACAAACATTTGTTATAATTAACATATGTTAATCTCCATTCCAAGAGATCAAGATTGGTGCAAGTTTTAACATCTAAGGAGGAGTTTCTATGGAGTTCTAGGGCTGATTTTCCACAAGGAGTTCTTGAAGAATGATGGTCTTGAAGATAGTCTTGGTTATTCACAAGTTTCTCCATCAAAATCCATGTTTTGATCACAACCTACATCATCATGGTGGTATAAAGATTGTTCTCCTCATCCTCTTGTTATTTTTGATTATGTAATCTTGTATTTCTTTTACTTATGTATATGTATATGATGATGAATGATGATTAAAAATATTGTGTGGGGATTTGGTGTTGATAAACATGCTTAAAAAGATGAAAAACTATAAGAAACAAGGCTAAAATCTTGTTTAAATTGTTGGCTGTATAAAACAGTAAATAACCACATGTTAGACTGATAAAATGGCAAAGTAGAAGCAATATACAGTAAGTAATATGTTTTGTACACATGTGATAGTTGTCCATGCAATGGAATCATTGTAATGAGTGAGATATGATCAAAACAAGTTTAAAGTACAAATCTGAGTTCACTGTTTTGGACGATTTTTAGAAAATACTTAGAGGCTGATTCAACAGTAGCTATAGAAGAGTTAAATAGAGCACATATCATTTAGTTTATGTCATAAAAATTTTAGCTTCTATATCCATATAGAACTCTAGATATAGTAGTTTTGGTGAACATGAAAATAAAAATCAGATTTTGGGAAATTAAAGTATAATAGTATTATATAAGCACTCAAATAAAAATAGTATAAAATGTGAATTAAAACCCAATAACTTATATAATACATTTATATAAATATGTATAAGGATAAATAAATGGACATTTTATAAAAGATGGTAGTTTGATAAGTTTTATAAGTTATAAAACTATAAACATGATTTTTACGACTTTTTCGGCTATTACCGTAAAATGAACGTTTTTGTTAAATAAAACTTAGACTGTTGGACCCGTCTAATGTAAACTTTTATAAACTCATATACTGATATATAAACATATATAACAAGTAAAAACCGATAAAACCCGAACTATAAAACATACGGACATTAACGGGCTAAGTTAACGTTATTGGACTAGTAATACAACAAAATGGGCTAAAACACTTATAAACTTATTTATTGGGCTTAACCCATTTGGGCCCAACATGTAAAGTGTAAATACTAATAATACAAGTATAAAGTGGAATAATACAAGTTAAAGAACTTATAACAAGTTTATTGGACCTAAAACACGTAAATAGGTAAAACTAGTAAACTAGTAAGAAGTTACCAATACTTAAACACTAAAATGAGTAAAAGAGAATATGTAAACCCACTTGATCATCATATATATAATCATCATATGTATACATAATTGTTATTTTTATAAAGTCATTGGAAAAGAGTCTAAGACGAGTATTATTTGTCTAGGTTTCCGTGATTGAAGCACGTACCGTACGTCCGAATTGCCGAGAGCCCGCCTTCCCACATCAACGTGAGTTCATAGCCTCGCACTCTTTTAAATGTTTTTATGAAATGTTTTATAAACCCGCGAGGGAGATAACATGTTAGTTTTTATAAAATAGGACACCATTTGTCCCGATTGTTTGTTTATTGATTTGGACCCGAATGATTGTATGACCCGATTGTATGACCCGATAAATGATTAAATGACCCGATAAATGAAATTAAATGGATTATTAAAGTTAGGTTATGTCACTAAAAGTCCCATTAACATGAATTGTGAACTACCGGGATTTGGTAGACGCTTATGCATATAATAGTACTATTTGGGGACGATCACCCTAGTTCATGCCTTGACGGTTGATCCCCGTCGTGCCACATTGATTGGTAAGCGACTTTATGTATGAGAAGATTTCCATAGCGTGACCTTTGTGACGACACGCTAATTTAGATGGGAAAATTGAGTTTCGGGCTAGCTACCCGTTGTTCGTTTTATTAAGGTAACAATATCATGCGGCTTATAATAATCCAATTAATGAAATACTGCTGTACGCACCGAATTACGATGTATTGCCTGACTAGCAATACGGGGTCATACTATTGATATTATGTTCGTGTTTTGGTTTTCATAACCATATTCATATACGGTTTTTATTTAACTTTATACAACGTCATAAGACGTATTGTATGATTTTTTTACGACATTGGCTCGTATAATGATTTTTAAGGCAAATGCCTATATTATGATTTTCGATAAGGATTTGTATAAAAATTACTTTGGCTATTTTATGGCCTATTACAATGATTTGTACAAAATGATTTTCGGTAATAATTTTATACCGATGTTATATTGATGGGTTTTATTAAACTCTATGAATTCACTCGGCGTTATCGCTGACCTTTTATTTTAACATGTTTTATCTCAGGTACTTGAAGGTAATTCTCGGGAAGACAACAAGAATTCATGGCCCGCACTTAAACAATATTTTCCATTCAAATACTTGTAAAACTTTGTATGAAATAAGATGACTTGGGACCTATGTAAATTTGATATTTATGAATGGAAATGCTTTATTAATAAACGACGCAATTTTTAAGCGTTGTCTGTGATGTGAGTAATGTGTTATCCCGTAACACCAACGAGTCTTCCGCTGTATCGAGTTGTATAAATTTGGGGGTGTTACAGTTTGGTACCAGAGCTCTCGTTATAGAGAACGAAAGATTTTTAAAACCAAGGTTTTGAATAAAACATTTCAAAATCTTTTAACTATAAACATTTTTCTAAAAATGTCTAAAAATCTTTTGACTATAACGGTGCCGAAGAATTCCCGAGTTACCGACAAGGCCAGACTGAGAAGTGTTATTTTAATATATATATATAACTTGGATTATATATATATGATGTAATTTGATTACATGATTGTTTGATGATTATTTTGATATTTATACGAGGTATTTATACGACGTAGATTGTCACAAAGAACCCTAAATCCCCTAGTAAATTAATCGAAGCTATTCTCGTAGGAATTCTAGCTATCCTAGATCTAAACCAAGTTGTGGATGTTTATAATCCCAACAAAATGGTTGATATTCGTAGAAATGTAGATATTAGTTGATTGTGATATTGAAAAAGAATTGGCGAGATTAAATCTGATATCGATGTCATGACGATCTTTCCTTATAGAGTGGAGTTTGACAAAACGTTACCACCTAGAAAGATGTCATTTGATTCGTTGTCATACAATTCTTAAATTGAAATCGAAAGGGTGAATGTTGCACTTGAGTCTGTCATTGGAACCATTACCCAAAAGCCTCATGCCACAAGTACCTTTCCGAGAAGTCTAATTGAATGTATGAGTCATTTCATACTAGTGACTTATTTGATAACTATTGTTGTAAGAGCTATAGGATTGGAAATTAAGTGTTGTTCATATCGAGCTTATATTGATCTATTAAGGTTTATGAATAAGGTTGAAAGTATTGGAGAATGAGGTAGGATATCGAATTGAGAATAAGTTGGTTGAGACTTGAATAAAGTAAAATTTAACCTGGGTGGAATATGAGATTGTTAAGAGGAAATCGTTAAGTTTTGTGATTGAATTATAAGGTTTTAATTGATTGTTGATTCGTGTTAAGTGTTGTTCCTAGGCCATTGTCCAATGATGAGGATGCCCAGTGTCCAATAAATAAATTGAAGAAATCTTCTTCTAAATTGGGACCGATGGATCTTCCGGGACAGGTGGGACACCTAATGACTCTTGTAGATTAGTATTCATTGTGGTATCTTTTAAAAATAATCCCTAACTTAACTGAGACATCAGTTGGTGGGATGAGTTCTTGGAATTGTATGACATAGTGACACATAATGTGTTACGGTACAATTTAGACTTGTTTGTGGTTAATGAAAAGATTACCTTTGATTGCTAAATCCTACATGTATCGATATTATCTTTTATTGCTTCATCCTAATGTTCGCATTAGTGATGCAACCATTGAACAAGTACTCATCATGATTTGTTGCGTTATGAATTATTCTTCCTGAGTGCCATCGAGGTCATGAACCTCATGATTAAGTGGCTAAGCTCATTTCCTGATATATTGAAGTTAGTTCTTGGTGAACAACTTTTCATCACTCATTTGCAGATCACTCATTGTTTTTATAAAGTTAAAACATTATCCTTTAAGAAAATTGAATTTTCATCACTATAAGGATTATTCAAAGTGAGATTTATAAGTGATTGTTATCGAAATAAAGTTGTTTATAAAACACCTAGGAAAACATAATTGTTTTCATAACAAAGAAAATCTTTATAAATTTATTTTTGATTCTTATTTAAGAATTAAGCATGAAAGTGTTTATATTATAAATATGATGATAAAATTTTGACGAACTGAGTATTGCATCGTTAATCTTGAAATTGTATATAGTTGTGCGCCTACATACAATTTGGAATGGACCATGGAAGGCTGATTAGTAGTCACCATGAAATTATTAATAAACACTAAATTTTCCTTGAAATTTTTGAAAGATTAAAATTTATGAGATCTGCAAGAAGTGAAAAATAGGGACATATTGATAGGGACACCTACATATGTGCCCATACTATTTATTCTTCTGAGTAGAATTTACTCATCTATGGATATTGTCTTATTTGACAATTGACAATTCTTTCTTGTCTAATTCTCCCGTAGTAAGATTCTTAGGAAAAGTATCTGATTACCGAGTGTTGATACCCGACTGGATGTATCGACGTTCCTATCATTTCTTTTGATTTGATTTCATTTGAATGACCTGGGTAACGATCCGAGGAGCTTTCGAATGCGTACTCAAATTATGAAAACATGGGATATATTCATATTCGTTAAATGTTTTCGTCTGTATCTGATTTGAAATTCTCTCGCGTAGATTATGCGTTAACCTTGCTCTTTTAAGGTTAGTTATGTCTCCATGTATCCTTGAATTTGTGAAGGATTATGAGTTATTATTAGTCTTTTGAGAAGTTCACATCTTATCAACGGTAATGAAACTGGAAAGTTGATAGTGCCAGTAGAATGGATTGATTGATTATGACATGACGACATTGTCTTAATTGATGGGAACTCGAATAGAATTCCCCTAAATGATAAGATGTTGATTATCAAAAATGATCTAAATAATTCTTGATGGATGACCATATCCTGTATTTAGACTTGAAATTATACCGTGAATGGTTGTGAATTAATCATAGATATTATAATCTAGAAAGAACTTAAACTAAAATGATTAAAAGATGTTTCCGTTATCTGAAGGAGGTATTTGCTGGTGAATTACCTAGACTTTTGCCATTAAGGCAAGTTGAAATTGGTATTGATTTTATTCCCGATGTTGCGCCTGTGGCATGTGCACTGAATGTCAGCACCATCTGAATTAAAAGGAATTATTGTACAACTGAGAGTTGTCAGAGAAAGATTTTATTCTACCGAGCTCGTCATCATGAAGAGCTATGGTGTTATCATTCCTTATATTTATAGATTACTGTGAACTGAGTAAATTGACAATCGAAAACGATATCCATGACTCGAAATGGAAGATTTGTTCGATCATTTACAAGGTTCTAGCGTATGTTTTAAAGATTTGATCCATGGCATGGTTATCATCAAATTCGCGTCCGCGAAAAAGATTATCTATTCCAATCACTACATCCAGAACTTGTAATGAATATTATGAGTTTCATGTTATGTTGTTTGGATTGACTAATACACATGTAGCATTCATAAATTAGGTGAATCACGTGTGTAGGTTGTAAAGTGATAAATTCATGCTTGTGATCATTAAGGACTATTTGTTTGTTTATAAGAAAAAGAATGAGTTAATAATTATTTATGAACTGCCCTGAATTGGCCGAACAATGAAAACCTGTACTTTGAATATTTAACATATGACTTAAGACTTAATTCTTTACATGATTTAACCGTGTGATTAATAGATAATGGAATATAAATTGACTCTTCAAAAAAAATTAGAAGTCATTTAAGACTTTGAGTTGTACTAAAAAGAAAGTGCAAATATATTTTGACAAATGCTTTAACAAAGTATTTTTAAGGGATTATTCAATTATACACAAATCATTTAACTAAACTCCTGTTTAGGGGTAAATGTTTGTGTATACCTCAAGACAAACTAAGAAGGATTGAGGAAACCATTTAAACTTTGACTTAAAATTTGAAACGACACTGTTTGCTTTTCAACTAAGAAAATTTGGACCAAAATATAAACAAAGAATTTTTCGAACATTGACGAATCTTATTAATTATTTTAAATAAATCAACAAAAACGTGTTAATTAAATTCAAATTTATTTTGAACATTTTTATATAATTGGACAAACTGAGGAAATTTAAAAACTCTTAACGTTTACGTTTCATAAAAACTTAATATTTATTATTAATTTACTTGTAATAATTATCGACGCTTTAAAACGTCGGATTGAGCAAAACTGATAAAAATAATAGTTAAGAAGAAACTAAAACTTAGAAAATGTAAAGAAGGAAATTTTCAATGAATGTAAATACTGACACGTTATGTAGAAAAGGATAAAGAACCAATTAGGATGTGTTCCTTAGTAATGATGGTACAAAATAAAATTGCCAAACAATTTAAATATGAACGATGTTTGTAAAAAGGATAATATAGATAATAAAAGTGGTTCGCGGCTAATGTGAACCATTAAAATTGAGAAGCCGATAGCGTTAAATGTTTTAAAGGCCACTTATGATTGCCTAAATATGGAGATTTTGAGATATAGTTATGTTGAAATCTTGTAAGTATAAGTATTTTATTCATGACATTTATGATTTAATGCATCTTTATTTGAAGAAGTTGTACTGATGGCAAATTATGAAGGCAGACATCGCCTCATACATTAGTAAACGTCTAACTATTGCAAAGGTCATCATCTGAATTTGATTTGATTTGGGTCATCGTCGACAGACTGACCAAATCTGCTAATATCATTCCTGTTAGTGATAGAATCTTGATGAAGAAATAGACTCTTTTGTATTTAAAGGAGTTATGTAAACATGGTGTGCCTGTATCGATCATCTATATCAAGATCCTCGCTTCGCATCGAGTTTCTAGAGATTTGCTCAGAAGTCATTGAGAACGAACCTTGATGAGAGTACTATGTACCACCCCAATCGAAGGGACGAGGTAAAGTAACGATACAAAATACTATAAGTGCTGTTTTATATTTGAATGATTGACCTTTGGTAATGAACCGTAAAATCGTTCTCCTTTGGAGAAATTCTCATTGATAATTATCGTATTAGGATCGAGATCGAATCTTGTTAGGATCTAAATATTAGAGCATCTGTAAGCAGGAGTTAGGATGAAGACACCCGACATACACCCATTGTGAGTTGGACATGTCTTTTAGGTTTAAGGTTTCCTATGATGGCGAACCTAACCTTACAAAATACTCGACCCGCGAGACCTGAAATGATTGTTGAAACTAGGATCTGATTAGTGACTGCCGGTAGTGGGTAGGAGGTTATGTGAATATGAAATATAGATCTTGAAGTGCCAGATGGGTAGCGAAGTTATGCCAAAATTTTTAACTATGGAAAAATGAATTAATGATCTGAAAGATCATGGGATATAAGTCCCCGTTATATGGGATCATTGAGATGATGAAAAAGATTGGTTTGAAAGGCATATTAGCTGGATCTACCCTAGGACTTCGAGAGCTGTGTGAATTATGTTTCGTATATCGAACTTGATAAAATGTCTATCAAGTTAAAATCTGACTATTCCTTAATGAAGCTTAGATCAGCGAAAAGTTGCATTCATCAAAAACCTGTGAACATCATGGATAGAGAAAGTAAGTCAACATTAAGCCTGATCTTATTCCCGTAGTTATGTTTGATAAAACTCGCGTATTGTAATGAATTGCACTTGTGAGAAAAGACCGAATGTGGAGGAAATACCCACATGGCTTTAACTCTATAAGAAGCGAGTAGTAAGGTAAGATGATCTTTGAGGACAAAGATCCTGTTTAGGGGTAAATGCTGTGACAATCCGTCAATTTATGATTGATATTTTATTCTCAATATTTATTTGAAAATATTATTTTAATGTTATAATATGAACTCACTTATTTTCGGGAAGTAATTTGGATTTACGTCTTGAAGTAGCGTCGACTACGTCTAAACCGGAGGATTTAACGTTACGTGCTTACGTTTACATACACCGTCTTTGGTGACAGTCAGACATTTAAGAAAATAAATTTATCTGTGAATATTATTTTGAGATTTTAAATTTGTGTTGGTTCATAAACTCACAAATTTACGAGAAGAGATTAGGACTTACGATTTTAATTTAACGTCCTTTATGACTAATCCGGAAACCATAGGATTACGTATTTACGTTTTCGAACTCTGTTTTTGATGAGACAATTTTTATTAGATTCGTTTTGTGCCGTTGATTCATAATTTATAAAAACGTTTTTCGTAAAACGACCCGAGGGCACGCAAATCGAGGAAACTAGAATCGAGGAGTACCCATAAATTAGCGGGATGGGACAAAATAATTTATCCCACCCCACTAACTTAAGGGGTGGCCGAGTATGGACACCACATCAAAGATGTGGCACCCTTATATCACTTAGCTTACAAGTGTAAGCTAGCCTTACAACTTAAGCTACCATCTAACACAAAAACCACTAGCTTCTCATACCACCATTTCACACATGCAAAAACAACTCAATTCTCTCTCAACTCCACCCTATTTTCGTCCACTATTCAACCAAGAACACCCTCATTTGATCAATTTTAACCACAAACATTTGTTATAATTAACATATGTTAATCACCATTCCAAGAGATGAAGATTGGTGCAAGTTTTAACATCTAAGGAGGAGTTTCTATGGAGTCCTAGGGATGATTTTCCACAAGGAGTTCTTGAAGAATGATGGTCTTGAAGATGGTCTTGGTTATTCACAAGTTTCTCCATCAAAATCCATGTTTTGATCACAACCTACATCATCATGGTGGTATAAAGATTGTTCTCCTCATCCTCTTTTTATTTTTGATTATGTAATCTTTTATTTCTTTTACTTATGTATATGTATATGATGATGAATGATGATTAAAAATATTGTGTGGGGATTTGGTGTTGATAAACATGCTTATAAAAGATGAAAAACTATAAGAAACAAGGCTAAAATCTTGTTTAAATTGTTGGCTGTATAAAACAGTAAAGAACCACATGTTAGACTGATAAAATGGCAAAGTAGAAGCAATATACAGTAAGTAATACGTCTTGTACACATGTGAGAGTTGACCATGCAATGGAATCATTGTAATGAGTGAGATATGATCAAAACAAGTTTAAAGTACAAATCTGAGTTCACTGTTTTGGACGATTTTTAGAAAATACTTAGAGGCTGATTCAACAGTAGCTATAAAAGAGTTAAATGGAGAACATATCATGTAGTTTATTTCATAAAAATTTGAGCTTCTATCTCCATATAGAACTCTAGATATGGCAGTTTTGGTGAACATGAAAATAAAAATCAGATTTTGGGAAATTAAAGTATAATAGTATTATATAAGCACTCAAATAAAAATAGTATAAAATGTGAATTAAAACCCATTAAATTATATAATACATTTATATAAATATGTATAAGGATAAATAAATGGAAATTTTATAAAAGATGATAGTTTGATAAGTTTTATAAGTTATAAAACTATAAACATGATTTTTACGACTTTTTCGGCTATTACCGTAAAATGAACGTTTTTGTTAAATAAAACTTAGACGGTTGGACCCGTCTAATGTAAACTTTTATAAACTCATATACTGATATATAAACATATATAACAAGTAAAAACCGATAAAACCCGAACTATAAAACATACGGACATTAACGGGCTAAGTTAACGTTATTGGACTAATAATACAACAAAATGGGCTAAAACACTTATAAACTTATTTATTGGGCTTAACCCATTTGGGCCCAACATGTAAAGTGTAAATACTGATAATACAAGTATAAAGTGGAATAATACAAGTTAAAGAACTTATAATAAGTTTATTGGACCTAAAACACGTAAATAGGTAAAACTAGTAAACTAGTAAGAAATTACCAATACGTAAACACTAAAATGAGTAAAAGAGAATATGTAAACCCACTTGATCATCATATATATAATCATCATATGTATACATAATTGTTATTTTTATAAAGTCATTGGAAAGAGTCTAAGACGAGTATTATTTGTCTAGGTTTCCGTGATTGAAGCACGTACCGTACGTCCGAATTGCCGATAGCCCGCCTTCCCACATCAACGTGAGTTCATAGCCTCGCACTCTTTTAAATGTTTTTATGAAATGTTTTTTAAACCCGCGAGGGAGATAACATGTTAGTTTTTATAAAATAGGACACCATTTGTCCCGATTGTTTGTTTATTGATTTGGACCCGAATGATTGTATGACCCGATTGTATGACCCGATAAATGATTAAATGACCCGATAGATGAAATTAAATGGATTATTAAAGTTAGGTTATGTTACTAAAAGTCTCATTAGCATGAATTGTGAACTACCGGGATTTGGTAGACGCTTATGCATATAATAGTACTATTTTGGGGACGATCACCCCAGTTCGCGCCTTGACGGTTGATCCCCGTCGTGCCACATTGATTGGTAAGCGAATTTATGTATGAGAAGATTTCCATAGCGTGACCTTTGTGACGACACGCTAATTTAGATGGGCAAATTGAGTTTCGGGCTAGCTACCCGTTGTTCATTTTATTAAGGTAACAATGTCATGCGGCTTATAATAATCCAATTAACGAAATACTGTTGTACGCACCGAATTACGATGTATTGCCTGACTAGCAATACGGGGTCATACTATTGATATTATGTTCGTGCTTTGGTTTTCATAACCATATTCATATACGGTTTTTATTTAACTTTATACAACGTCATAAGACGTATTGTATGATGTTTTTACGACATTGGCTCGTATAATGATTTTTAAGGCAAATGCCTATATTATGATTTTCGATAAGGATTTCTATAAAAATGACTTTGGCTATTTTATGGCCTATTACAATGATTTGTACAAAATGATTTTCGGTAATAATTTTATACCGATGTTATATTGATGGATTTTATTAAACTCTATGAATTCACTCGGCGTTATCGCTGACCTTTTATTTTAACAGGTTTTATCTCAGGTACTTGAAGGTAATTCTCGGGAAGACAACAAGAATTCATGGCCCGCACTTAAACAATATTTTCCATTCAAATACTTGTAAAACTTTGTATGAAATAAGATGTCTTGGGACCTATATAAATTTGATATTTATGAATGGAAATGCTTTATTAATAAACGACACAATTATTAAGCGTTGTCTATGATGTGAGTAATGTGCTATCCCGTAACACCAACGAGTCTTCCGCTGTATCGAGTTGTATAAATTTGGGGGTGTTACATTGGGACACCATTATCAACCACATCCCTAGATGCTGATTTGGAGGGAGATGCCATAGATCAAACGAGATATCGTTCCATGATCGGCTTCCTCATGTACTTAACAGAAATTTGACCAGATATATCACATGCTACGTGTTATTGTGCACGATATCAAGCACGACCCACTGAAAAACACCTCGAGGAGGTTAAACGGATCTTTTGGTACCATAAGAATACCATTCACATGGGACTCTAGTATCCGAGGGAAACCGGTTTCTTTCTAACGGCCTATTCAGATTCTGATCATGTAGGGTGTCTTGATACACGAAAAAGTACTTCTGGTGGTGCACAATTTCTAGGTCAAGATAAGCTTGTGGGATGGTCTTCCAAGAAGCAGGATTGTACGTCACTGTCATCAGCCGAAGCAGAGTATGTGTTCTATCTGCGTGTTGTGCTCAAGTTCTTTGGATGAGAACACAACTCACGGATTATGGCTTCCACTTTGATAGAGTACCTATGTAATGTGACTCAATGTCTGCCATAGCCATCTCTTGTAATCCGGTACAGCATTCCCGCACAAAGCACATTGATGTCAGATATCACTTCATTAAGGAACAAGTTGAAAGGGGTATCGTTGAACTATACTTTGTTAGAACTGATTACCAATTAGATGACTTGTTTATAAAATCTCTTTTGAAAGAGAGGTTTGTGTATCTAGTTAGGCAAATTGGTATGAGATTTTTGACTCCAGCAGAACTGGAGATTCTGGCAAAGAAGCCTGCTTGATTCATCTGTCAAACATCTATATGTAAATATTAATGAAAAAGCAAAATACATAATTATAAATCTTTGAAAATCCAAAAATATTCTTCTCGACATGTCTTTTAGTATCGATAATATGGACGTACCTAGAAATATCGCTCAATAACGACACGGGTGTGTACATAAAGCTCGAATGAAAGTTGTAAATATTTTTCAAAACATGTCATTTCTATCCTTTATAAAGGAAATTGTCTCTTTTGGACAATATTTCCAACAACGGGTAGAGCAATCTGTCTTGGGTTGAGCTTGTCACAAAACATTCTACGTTTTGAGCTCAACACAATGGCTTGTAATCACTTTCAGATTGCAACCCGTATCTATATTCACGGGGGAGTGTACGCTTTAGTTCCTTTACCCTCAGCAAAAGAAGAGAAATATTCTTACACTTGAGTGGATTTGTCAAGACATTCAAAGTCTATGAACTCAAGTTTATGCTTTAGAAAACTTTTTCGCCAAAAAGAAATAGAGTTTTTTCAAAAAGCGTTAAACACAATGTTTTCAAGAATTTCTCAATGATTATTCAAAATCTTTCAAAAATTATGTGTTCAACAACTCCTATCCTCAAAAAGTGAAATGTGGATCACATCCTCACAATGACAATTCAATTGGATCAATTTTTGAGGGGGAGCGTTCCAAATTCATGCTAGTTTGACACATTCTTCTCCCGAAGGTTTTTCAAGACTATTTTTCAAAATATATTTTAATCAAATTTGGTATCTCTAATATCAAACGATTTTATATATTAGAGATAGGGGAGAAAATGTGATTAAAATATGATCTAAAGACTCAAGCACTCATGGTTACGATCAAATACCCACAACATCTTTAATTCACGACGTTATTGGTGTCAAAAGGGTGGTTAGGTTTAAGTCCTATGATCCAACCAGAACCGGAGGGATCTTCCCAGGGACAATCCAATAGATTATTAGAAGTCCTTAGGAAAGATGGAGTAGAATGTGAACGTAGCTGAATGTCGACTAAGTACTGATGCTAGCACTGGAACAATCACAACAAGGTGCTAGTGATGATGTCTTGGTAAGCATTGAAGAGGTTTAAGAATGAAAAAGAAATGTATGGATAAAGGGTAAAAAGAAAGAAGCCCTCCATACAACTTAGGCAGAAACTGGGTCAACACATCATGAAGACAACGCATCATGGACCCAGTGATGTAATGCACAAATCCCTCCCCAGCTGACTCAGGATTCTCTCAAAAGAAGTTTGTTTTATTATCACGGAGATCAACACGACTTCTATTGACTTTATCACTCTGAGATAGTTGATATTGAATAGGTGGCATCTGCTCCAGCCTCCGACCACTAAAAGTGCACAAATCGAGTCTAGAGCCAAGAGATCAGTCAAATCTCGTTAGGACACACTAATGACGATCAAGAGAGTCCTACGGTATATCCTTGCGATATTGCTAGAACACTCAGAGTGATACTACTTAGTATTCACAATGATGAGTGGAAATCCTTCCAGTGTTAATATCAAACAGCACTGCGGTAGGTCATGTGTAAGATTCTTTATGAATTTAACATATGTAAAACTGAAAAGCAACAGTGGTTTGTTTCTTTATCGATTCAAACTCGTTTCAGGTTTCTACGCAATACCTTTATGGTCTTGCCAGAACATTCAGAGTGATATTTATTAATATTCACAATGACGAATGGAAATCCTTCTAGCGTCAACATTAAACAGCGCTACGGTAGGTAACTTGCGAGATTCTTATGAATCAAGCTTGTGTCAACTTGAAAGCAACAATGGTAAGATTCTTAATGAATCAAACTTGTTCCAGAAATTTAAATTGACGACTTTAATCAAGCGGATACTTATCCAATTGATTCACTCTTTATGTTCGCAGTCTTGCTTTGAGACGGTCGAGTAAAGAGAACGGCTAGTACTGCCACGAAACCCTGTCAAGGAGGTTCTTAATTGAATCTACATAATCACAGGTACGATATTTAATATCGTGTAACTGTCTTCACAGACCGGAGGTAAAACCCTACCGATTTAGGATGAATGTCAAAGCCATTCAGTTCGTGTCTATGTTTTGTCTCAAGAAGGTGACGTTACGGTGTACTCAGCAAAGTCAAAGATTCAAAACCACATACTCATGCCCAAAGACATATTCAACAATCAAGAAAGCTAAAGACTTCCGCAGCTCTAATGATCAAAATCTTCCTTATCAATTAATGTAAAGGAATGACCTCTCTTCAAAGGAGATAGTTAGCAAGCTTTCAAGATAGTGCAACGTATGAGCATATGGATAAAGACACAACATCGCAAGGTGGCAAAGACAAGTCAAGGATAATTTGAAGATTTTAAGTTTAAAGACAAAGTCGAAAGACAAAGACAAAGGCTCAAAGATCACAGCATGAAGGAACAAGACTACTATTACACGTTCAAGACTCATATATGACGAAATTCGTAATCTCCATTGACCTTCAAATGTCGAAGAGGAATGACCTCACATTAGGGGAGATTGTTAGCCTCAAAATATTGAGTCAAACAAGAATGTTCGGTCATAGGTTTATATTGTAATATTTATTAGAACGTTGTAATTGTTAGTTAAAATAGTCGTGACATTACGGGCTTGATGGTTAGCTTAAAAGGCCTCTTTCAAGGTACGAAGCATTTATTCAAGCCCGGCCCAAAACATATATAGTACATTAGAAAGACCGCATGTGGGTGGACTATATAATTACCCTCCTAGCATGTTAGGAGGGTGGCAAGTTATCATTTTTTCTTAATCTAATTTCTCCTAGTTAATCACCTCTCTATCTACTTTCTCTCACTACTTACTCTCTCTATAAATCATCTATCTTTCTTCTTTAATTCATAAAATCAACCATGGTGAAGTTATTAAATATAGGAACAACATAATCTGACTGTTATAATACTGAAATCGTTATCTGCTTAGTTGATCTAGTCTGATGATTATTTGTTGTAGTTTGATTTAACTTGATCTTGAGTTGTATTTGAAGAGTTAATTTGGAAATAATTATGTTCAAATAGGTATTGTAAGTTTGAGTTACATATTCTAACTGGCTTTACTAATCTGCTAAGTTGAAGTATGGCATGATTTTTGTTTAAAGTGGATAAAACGACTCGGATGTTATGTTGATTTACTGTGATATCATTGATTGAATCTGTTAAGGTTGTCCTGAGTTTATTGATTTATCTTTTGCTGTATTTGGATAATGTTTATCTGATTTTTATTTTTCTGAATGTTTACTGACCTGCACTCCTCATCTGGGAGTGTTTGGTTTATTTAAGTACCAAAAATCTGCTCAAAATAAATAAATATCAATAATTTTTTATACTACTTGACTTCCAATAATTTTTGGTGAAAATAAATCGTCTATTTTGTTTTTATAACTTTTAAAAATTTGATAAAAATAGTTTTATTAAAATATTGATTAAATATAATTTCAAAATATAAAATATAAAAAAGTAATAAATAAATAAATAAAAATCATTTTATTACTTTTTAAAATTTAAATTGTTTTAAAATTTGTTTTTAAATAATTTAGTTTTAATTAAAATTTGTTTTTAAATAATTTTGATTTAAGCTTTTTGTTTAAATTAGTTTTATCAAATTAAAAAGTATTAGTAATTTTTAAATAGAATAATATAGTTTAATGTTAGTCTTTTAGATTTAAATTTAGGGTACGATTCAGGCACTTTCAGATTAAAATTGGTAGAATTAATTTAGATAAAAATTGTAACCAAATTCAAAGCAATTGTCCAAATTAAATCGAAAGTCTCAAATTCACAAGTTCCTTGTGTACAACGAAATGGGATCACTCTCGTGTTTAATTGATTCGTCTTTAGCTTATTTTTGGATTATTACCTTTTCCTAAGGGTAATTTCCTAAATTTGCTCTATAACGTATTTAATTAAAATACACCGACACTTCCCAACACATCAAAAAATTTGGCGCCGCTGCCGGGGATCTTGTGTACGATTCGTTCGATTGTGATTTGTTGATCGTTTATTTGAAGACCATTCCGTCCTCAGAAAGTTTTGTTATTTTTCTATTATATAGTATATATCGTTTTTCGTGTTTTTTTGTCATTACTATATTGGATTACGTAGAACAATAAATTTACCTACTTCCAAATAAGACCTTAGCTGGGATTTCATCACCTAGCTATTGTATTCAAATCTAGAATGAAAAATAAAGGCAAAATAGATAAATACTAATAAAAAGTTTGAACTCGATTTATACAAACTCTAAGGTGGGTATAAGGCGACGAGCTATAAAAGGCCGTCTAAGGAAAAAGGTTTTTAAGTGCTATGTGCCACCTCGTTTCCCCGCTTGCTTGTGCGTATATTGAGAGGGACGACCGATTATTGGTTTGCCGAGTCAAGTAGTATTAAATCTTGTTAGCCTCAAAATATTAAGTCAAACAAGAATGTTCGGTCATAGGTTTATATTGTAATATTTATTAGAACGTTGTAATAGTTAGTTAAAATAGTCTTGACATTACGGGCTTGATGGTTAGCTTAAAAGGCCTCTTTCAAGGTACTAAGCATTTATTCAAGCCCGACCAAAAACAATATAGTCCAAAAGAAAGCCCGCATGTGGGTGGACTATATAAGCACCCTCCTAGCATGTTAGGAGGGTGGCAAGGCATCTCATTTTTCTTAATCTAATTTCACCTAGTTTTCTCCACCTTCTCTCTACTTTCTCTCACTACTTTATCTCTCTAGAATCCATCTATTTTTCCATCTTTAATTCTTGATTAATCATATAATCAACCATGGTGAAGTGAATAATTATGGGAACAACAATTGTTATCAATCGCCACGGGGTAGATTAGTGATTGTTTGTTTGGTTTTAAATTTGATTCGTATGATTTCATCTATAAATCACCTCGAATTAAATTTTTTTTAGTGTTTTCGGGTTATAAATCTTCATATATATCTTCTATATACATGTGGTAGGGATTTGGTATAATTTTTGTGGGTAAAAACGCGAAGTTTTTTGGTGTTTGGATCGATTTTTGGCTTAAAATCACGCATTGGGTTATTTGAAGCGAAGAACTCGGAAAGTTGCCAACAGATTCCTTAACTTCGGAATATCTGGTTTATTCTGAAGTATATGCTAGGGTTTCTGTTTTCCGAAGTAGTATTTCCTAAGTTCTCCCTCGCTTTCTTATTATTCCGAAGTTAATATTGAAGATATTGCGAAGTGCTCCTTCATCAGAATTCTGAAGTCCTATTTGTGATTTATTCCGAAGTAACCTTGGTCCACATTCCGAAGTTAAACTTCAAATTATTCCGAAGTGAGTAAGTATACATAATTCCGAAGTCACCTATGAAAAATAATTCCGAAGTCACCATTGATCCCGAAGTGACGATTGGTTGGATTATTGCGAAGTAATCTTTCAACACTATTCCGAAGTACATTTATTCTGGGAGGATTCCGAAGTGATTCCCAAGTAAAGAATTCCGAAGTAAAATTTCTTAAGGATTCCGAAGTTATCAAGGACAGTTATTCCGAAGTTCACAAGGAGAGCTATTCTGAAGTTCTTTCACAGGATTCTGAAGTTCTCCTGTGATAGGATTCCGAAGTTCATTTGTCTTTGGGATTCCGAAGTGAGTTGGGAAATTGATTCCTAAGTGGATTTTTGTTGATATTCCGAAGTCCGACATTCCAAAGATACCATTCATAATCTAAGTATTCCGAAGTTCACACTTAATATCCAGGTATTCCGAAGTTCACATTTTTTACACTAAATTTTTTTTGGATTATTGAGAACATTTTTAGGGGATTTTTAACATATTTTCTCACAACAAAAATCACAACACATCTACTTAAGATCCGTTTTCACTTCATCTATTTCAAAGTTCTCGACATGGATTCTACTCAAGAATATCGTGTGACAAACAACAACATCATGGTGGCGGGTAATAAAGAGAGACCACCAATGCTTGTGACTAGTCGATATGCACAATGGCAATCACGATTCCTTCGATATCTTGACACTAAACCCAATGGTTATGTTCTTTGACGTTGCATTAAAGAAGGACCCTATACTCTCATTACAATAACCATTCCTGCAATTCCAGCAACCGACTCGACGACCGGTTCCGGTGAGCAAACAATTGAGGAAACATATGAGAACACTTCGAAAGAGAAACGTGCTTGGATCGATACAGAGAAGGAAGCAATCTATCTGATTCTAAGTGAGATTGGGGATGATATTTACTCAACGATTGATGCGTGCTCTACTGCAAAAGAAATGTGTTTTACCATTGAACGCTTGCAACAAGGTGAATCACTTAACAAGCAAGATGTCAAAAACTAACTTGTTCTGGAAATTTGGTAAGTTTACTTCATTGGATGGGGAATCAATTGATTCATATTACTCAAGGTTCTACAAGATTATGAATGACATGACAAGAAACAATTTGCAAGTCTCCACCATGTAAGTCAATGTGCAATTTCTATAGCAACTTCAACCAGAGTGGACACGATTCGTAACTTTGGTGAAACAACAGAGTAAGTTAGACGATGTCAACTCTCACACGCTCTTTGACATTTTGAAACAATTTCAGAATGAGGCGAATGAACTTCGAGCTGAAAGGATAGCAAAGACTGCTAATCCACTTGCTTTGGTGTGTATGACTCACCACGTTCAAGATCATCGCTCTCGTGCTCCAAAGTCATATTCCACTACATCATCGTCACCAACGTACTCTACTACATCCTCCTCACCAAGATACTCCACTTCATCTAAGTATTCTGCTCCCACAAGATCACGAGACAAAGAACCAAGAGCACCATCACCATCACCTGAGCCATCATCTGAAGAGGACAGTGATGAAGAACTAGCTCAGAAGGATAGGGAGATGAAGCAACAAATTGCTTTCATTATAAAGACCTACAAGAAAATCTTCAAACCCACCAACAACAATCTTTGAACATCATCAAATACAAGGAACCAATATGTTGAGATCCCTCGAAGGTATGACACACGTCAACGTGATGAAATTCCTCCAACGTATGATCGACGTAATCCAACACATGTTGAGGGTTCTGCACGGTATGATCGACAAACTACTAAGTATGATGCTCAGAGGATTGCTACTGCTGCTGGGAATAGGGACACTGTTGGTACTCAAGTGGTACAGCAAAGTGGGATTCAATGCTTTAATTGTCAAGGTTATGGGCATATGGAAAAGGAATGTAGGAAGCCGAAACGGGTTAGGGACTCTGGCTATCATAAGGAAAAGATGCTGCTATACAAGAAGATGGAAGTTGGGGTTAAACTGTCGGCTGAGGAAGGAGCAATGCTTGATGATACTGATGATGAAGCCTCCGACCAAGAACTTGAAGCACATTACTCGTATATGGCAAAGGTTGAAGAAGTTCTTAACGTCACTAAAGATGACAATAGTCCTATCTTTTATACTGAGCCAATCGATAAGGTACACACTGAAGAGGAATATAATGTGTTTGGTAATATTCATGAGCATTCTGAGCTACCCAAAGCCATTAATGACACATGTATGATGGAAACGGTTGATAGAAATACCACACCCGATTCATCAGACATGTGAAATAATGAGTCTACGGATGATCAACATGCAAATGAGTATGATGATAACGAGGAGCGTATTGCGCTTGCTAACTTAATTGCTTCTTTACAAAAAGATGTCAAAGAAACTAGAAAGAGTCAAAAGCAATTAAAGAAGGCAAACACTATGCTCACTCAAAATTTTGAAGAATGCAAAGCTGCTCTAATTAAATCTAGTGAGACCATTGATAGCTATAGAGCTCAGCTTCTTCAATAGACCAATGAGATTGAGGGGTACAAAAGGTGTTTAATTAATGTTAAAAGGGACGATTTTCAACAGAAATATAACGAAACTCTTAAGCTTCTTGAACAAGAGAAACGTAATTATAACACCTCTTTGAGTACTGAACGTCACAAAACGTATCTTGCTACCACTAAAGTCAATGAGCTCACTCAAGTAAATGGTTTTCTTCAAGAGGATAAAACTAAACTTGTTAATGAAAAGAAAGCTGTGGTTGAAAAGATGGAAAAGGATTTCAAAACTAAACAAGCGAATGACATCGACAAAATGGTGGAACTTGAAACTCAACTTGATTTTTACAAGAAAATTGTTTACAAAACTAATCAATCAATTCAAAGCATGAGAATATTGGCACCTCGTTCGTTTTTCAAGGATAGACCTAGTTTTGCAAATCCTGAGTACCTTGAGCAAGCTCAATCTGAGAATCAACACTTATATCTTGATGAGTCCCAATGGACCGATATTGATTGTCTTGTTGTTAAGCCCGATAGTGAAGAGACAAATGATTTAGAAGAAGAGAGTAGACCAAAAGTTAGTAAAGAATTTGTTAAACCATATAATTATGCTTATGAAAACAGTCTTTATGGTCTTTTCAAACCACAAACACAGAAAACTCGTGAGCAAATATTTTTCGAATGTGAACAAATAAGAATTAAATGGAGACAAGCTTTTGCCACTAAGAAAACTAATGTTTCAAAATTTATTGACTACTTGCCATATAACGCTTCTATTAGCAAGAGTAAGCAAGCACTTAGTATTCTCAAGAGTAACATTGAAAATTTCAAAAAGGTTGTTGATGATGACTGGAAAAAACGTGAACTTTCAAAAGGAGACAAAGAAATTCCTCATGATATAAATGTGCTTGTGAAGATTATTTTGATTCCGCTTGCGGAAAGAATGCAAAAACATATTTTGGAATTTGAAACACTAATTAAGCAAGAAATGTTTGATGATTTGAAATATGTGGAATCTCTTGAACAAGTGAACGAACATCAACCTAAAAGAGACGACTTCTCTACAGCATATGATCTACTCTTACACGAATGTCTCTCAAAAGATATTATGTATGCTTATGTTACATCTTGTGCTGATATTGATGAATATTCTGATGTTGCATGCAAATATCTTGATCAAGTTAAAGAATGTGAACGTCTTGAAACTGAGCTTTTGAATAAAGTTGACCAAAAAGAGTTTTCGTTACTTCAACATAGATATGATTATCTTCAAAAACATTGTCACTCACTTGAACTTGCTTGGCAAAAGAAAGTTGGCAGCTTTTCAAATGAGACACCTTTGGAAGTAAAATTATCTGAGTCATGTCGATTACTAAACAAAAAAAGTCTTGATATTTCGGATTTGAAAGCTCAGTTACAAGAAAAAGACATAGCAATAGCAGAGTTAAAGAAACTCGTTGCTAAGATGGGTGGGAAAGTTGTGGAACCTAGCGTTAAGAAACCTGTTGTTAGACAGCCCAATGCCTCTAAAGTGAATAGATCCTCTATCTTGGGAAAACCATGCTTTTTCAAATTCTTCGTTTGCAAAACCTGTGTTTTCCCCCAAGATGGATGGAAAGGAAAGGTTACCACATACTCAACCTATCAGGAATACTGTAGCACCAAGCGTTAAGCACAATAATGTGATTAAACCAGGGATGTATAGTATGACCACTAAACCCACAAACAAAGTTAGTCACCCGCCTCAGACTTCTAGAAACACTAATATTCGTGTGTCTTCTACTATAGGAGTAGTCTTCACTACTAGTGTTAGTCGGCCTCAGCTTAAGAGCACTCAAGAGATTGATAAGCTCTGGAAACACAAGAGTCAAGGGAAGATGAAGGAAGTAGAAGAACACCCTAGGAATTTGAATGTTTTTAACAATAAAAAGTCTGTAATCGCGTGTAATGACGATTTGAATGATTTGAATGATTTGAATGTTATGAATGTGAAATTTGTTTGTGTCAAATGTGGAAAATTTGCTTTCAGAAAGAAGACATGTTTTGTTCGTGATTATGATGGGAATGACTTACTTACCGGTACACGGGGTACTGATCTGTACACTATTTCACTTCAAGACACAACTTCTACAACTCCAATTTGCTTCATGGCAAAAGCTTCAACGACTCAGGCATGGTTATGGCATCAACGTTCATCTCATCTTAATTTTGATACCATCAACTTGCTTTCCAAGAAAGATATTCTGAGAGTCCTTCCAAGCTTGAAATTCATCAAAGATCATCTTTGTTCTTCTTGTGAGCTTTGTAAAGCTAAACAAAGTAGCTTCAAAACAAAGACTACACAAAGCTCTAAAGGACGGTTAGATCTTCTCCATATAGATTTGTGTGGTCCCATGCGTGTTCATAGTATCAATGGGAAGAAATATGTTATGGTAATTGTCGATGATTACTCAAGGTACACATGGACTCACTTCTTAAGGTCCAAGGATGAAACACCCGAAGTTCTCATCAGCTTCCTTAAACTGATACAACGTGGTCTTCAAGCTCAAGTAATAGTGGTTCAAACTGACAGAGGCACAGAATTTTTGAATTCAACTCTGAGAAACTATTTTGAAGCTGAAGGAATTGAACATGAAACATCTATTGCTCGAACACCCGAACAAAACAGCGTTGTTGAAAGACGAAAGCGTACTTTAGTTGAGGCTGCTCGAAAATTATTATCTGCTTCAAAACTTCCACAATACTTTTGGGCCGAAGCCGTGTCAACCGCATGCTACACACAAAACCGATCCTTAATTATTCCAAGACACGAAAAGACACCATATCACATAATTCATGATCGAAAACCTTCACTCAAACACCTTCATGTTTTTGGATGTACGTGTTACATTATTCGAGATGGTGAAAATCTAGACAAGATGAAAGAGAAAGGTGATGCATGTATTCTTGTGGGATATGCAACTCAGTCTAAGGGATATAGAGTTTACAATAAGAGAACAAAATTGATAGTTGAGACTATTCATATCCGATTTGATGGAAGAAATGGCACTTGAACAAAATAGTTCAAGTCCCGATCCACAACGACAAACGAATTCCGTTCACAACCGCACCGAACTCGGAACTCAAGACCACAGCAATGAACCGTCAAATTCAAAGGTGGTTCAAGGAAATGTTCCAAGAGCAGATATGACAGTCAACACGACACTTGAAGAGTTGTAAATGTTATATGGACCTATGTATGATGAATATTTCACGGGGGATAAACATGTTGTATCGAAGTCTTTGCTGTCACTCATGATAAGAATGATGATACCGATCATCTTCAACAAAAGGATACAACTTCATCTACTTCAACACGGGATGCTGCAAATTTACCCCCTCAGAAAATCACTTCAACAACCGCTCCTACAACATCCACAACTACTGTCATTGCTCCAGAGAAAACAAATCAAGCAGACTATGCATTAAATCACGAAGATGACTTTATCAACCCATTTGGTACACCCGTACACGAAACTGGAGAGTCTTCTACTCGCCATGTTGATCCGTCAAATATGCATACGTTTTATCAACGACATCCTTCAACACATCATTGGACCCGAGATCATCCTATGGTTCAAAAAATTGGAAACCCTTCACAGCCCGTTCGTACAAGACGACAACTTGAAACCGATGGCGATGTTTGTATGTTCGCACTCGCCGTGAGTTCATCTGAACCAAAAAACATCAAAGAAGCCATGGCTGATCATGCTTGGATTGAATCGATGACGGATGAACTTCAACAATTTGAAAGACTTAAAGTCTGGGAACTTGTTGACAGACCATTCGATGTAATACCATTAAATATTCGATGGATCTGGAAAAACAAGATGGATGAAGAGAACACGATCATCAAGAATAAATCTAGGCTAGTGGCTAAAGGGTATGGACAGAAAGAGGGTATTGATTTTTAAGAATCATTTGCACCAGTAGCTCGTCTGGAAGCGGTCAGGATTTTCCTTGCTTATGCTGCACATAAGGGATTCATTGTCTATCAAATGGACGTAAAGACGACCTTTCTTAATGGTCCTTTGAAGGAAGAAGTTTATATCACGCAACCGGAAGGATTCGTCAATCCTCATTATCCTGACAAGGTGTATCGTCTCCACAAAGCACTCTATGGACTCAAGCAAGCTCTAAGGGCGTGGTACGATGAGCTCTCGAAATTTCTCGTATCCAAAGGTTTCTCAAAAGGTTCCATTGATCTAACTTGGTTCACTTATAAATATGGGGATGACATTTTGCTTGTGCAGATTTATGTTGATGACATTATCTTCGGGTCTACAAACCCAAAACTAAATGGTTTGAAAATGTAATGCAAAACAAATTTGGAATGTCTTTGATGGGCGAACTAAAATTCTTTATAGGAATTCAAGTTCACCAATCCCCAAGTGGTATCTTTATCAACCAAGCTATGTATTGTCAAGAGAAAATCAAAAAACATGGTAATGACATCATGTGACCCCGTTGGGACACCATTATCAACCACATCCCTAGATGCTGATTTGGAGGGAGATGCCATAGATCAAACAAAATATCGTTCCATGATCGGCTACCTCATGTACTTAACAACAAGCCGACCAGATATATCACATGCTACGTGTTATTGTGCACGATATCAAGCACGACCCACTGAAAATCACCTCAAGGAGGTTAAACGGATCTTTCGGTACCTCAAAAATACCATTCATTTGGGATTCTGGTATCCGAGGGAAACCGCTTTCTTTCTAACGGCCTATTCAGATTCTGATCATGTAGGGTGTCTTGATACACGAAAAAGTACTTCTGGTGGTGTACAATTTCTAGGTCAAGATAAGCTTGTGGGATGGTCTTCCAAGAAGAAGGATTGCACGTCACTGTCATCAGCCGAAGCGAAGTATGTGTCTCTATCTGCGTGTTGTGCTTAAGTTCTTTTGATGAGAACACAACTCACGGATTATGTCTTCCACTTTGATAAAGTACCTATGTACTGTGACTCAAAGTCCGCCATAGTCATCTCCTGCAATCCGGTACAACACTCCCGCACGAAGCACATTGATGTCAGATATCACTTCATTAAGGAACAAGTTGAAAGGGGTATCGTTGAATTTACTTTGTTGGAACTGATTAGCAATTAGCTGACTTGTTTACAAAGGCTCTTTCGAAAGAAAGGTTTGCGTATCTAGTTAGACAAATTGGTATGAGATGTTTGACTCTAGCAGAACTGGATATTCTGGCAAAGAAGCCTGCTTGATTCACCTATCAAACATCTACTTGTAAATATTTTTGAAAAAGCAAAATACAAAAATATAAAACACATAAAAGCAAAACACAAAATTAAAAATCTTTCAAAAACCAGAAAGATTCTTCTCGACATGTCTTTCAGTATCGATAATATGGACGTACCTAGAAATGTCGCTCAATAACGACACGGTTGTGTACATAAAGCTCGAATGAAAGTTGTAAATATTTTTCAAAACATGTCATTTCTACTTAAAGGAAATTGTCTATTTTGGACAATATCTCCACACAACGGGTAGAGCAATCTATCTTGGGTTGAGCTTGTCACAAAACATTCAACGTTTTGAGCTCAACACAATGGCTTGTAATCACTTTCAGATTGCAACTCGGATCTATATTCACGGGGGAGTGTACGTTTTAGTGCCCTTACCCTCAACAAAAGAAGAGAAATCTTCTTACACTTGAGTCGAGTTGTCAAGACATTCAAAGTCTATGAACTCAAGTTTATGCTTTATAAAAACTTTTTCGCCAAAAAGAAATAGAGTTTTTCAAAAAGCGTTCAACACAATTTTTTCAAGAATTTCTCAATGATTATTCAAAATCTTTCAAAAATTGTGTGTTCAACAACTCCTATCCTCAAAAGTTTAATGTGGATCATATCCTCGTAATGACAATTCCATTGGATCAATTGTTGAGGGGGAGAGTTCCAAATTCTTGCTAAGTTTGACACATTTTTCTCCTGAAAGTTTTTCAAGACTATTTTTCATAATATATTTTAATCAAATTTGGTATCTCTAATATCAAACGATTTTATATATTAGAGATAGGGGAGAAAATATGATTAAAATGTGATCTAAAGACTCAAGCACTCATGGTTACGATCAAATACCCACAACATCTTTAATTCACGACGTTATTGGTGTCAAAAGGGTGGTTAGGTTTAAGTCCTATGATCCAACCAGAACCAGAGGGATCTTCCCAGAGACAATCCAATAGATTATTAGAAGTCCTTAGGAAAGATGGAGTAGAATGTGAATGTAACTTAATGTCGACTAAGTACTGATGCTAGCACTGGAACAATCACAACAAGGTGCTAGTAATGATGTCTTGGTAAGCATTGAAGGGGTTGAAGAATGAAAAAGAAATGTAAGGATAAAGGGTGTAAACAAAGAAGCCCTCCATACAACTTAGGCAGAAACCAGGTCAACACATCATGAAGACAACACATCATGGACCCAGTGATGTAATGCACAACCCCTCCCCAGCTGACTTAGGCTTCTCTCAAAAGAAGTTTGTTTTATTGTCACGGAGATCAACACGACTTCAATTGACTTTCTCACTCCGAGTTAGTTGATATTGAATAGGTGGCATCTGCTCCAGCCTTCGACTACTAAAAGTGCACAAATCGAGTCTAGAGCCAAGAGATCAATCAAATCTCGTTAGGACACACGGATGACGATCAAGAGAGTCCTACGCTATATCCTTGAGATATTGCTAGAACACTCAGAGTGATACTTCATAGTATTCAAATGATGAGTGGAAATCCTTCCAGTGTTAACATCAAACAACACTACGGTAGGTCATGTGTAAGATTCTTTATGAATTGAACATATGTAAAACTGAAAAGCAACAGTGGTTTGTTTTTTTATCGATTCAAACTCGTTTCAGGTTTCTACGCAATATCTTTATGGTCTTCCCAGAACATTCAGAGTGATATTTATTAATATTCACAGTGACGAATGGAAATCCTTCTAGCGTCAACTTTAAACAACGCTACGGTAGGTAACTTGCGAGATTCTTATGAATCAAGCTTGTGTCAACTGGAAAGCAACAATGGTAAGATTCTTAATGAATCAAAACTTGTTCCAGGAATTTGAATTGACGACTTTAATCAAGCGGATATTTATCCAATTGATTCACTCTTTATGTTCGCAGTCTTGCTTTGAGACGGCCAAGTAAAGAGAACGGCTATTACTGACGCGAAATCCTGTCAAGGAGATTCTTGATTGAATCTACCTAATCACAGGTATGATATTTAATATCGTGTAACGGTCTTCACCGACCGGAGGTAAAACGCTACCGATTTAGGACGAATGTCAAAGCCATTCAGTCCGTGTCTATTTTTTGTCTCAAGAAGGTGACATTACGGGTGTACTCAGCAAAGTCAAAGATTCACAATCACATACTCATGCCCAAAGACATATTCAACAATCAAGAAAGCTAAAGACTTCCGCAACACTGACGATCAAAATCTTCCTTATCAATTAATGTAGAGGAATGACCTCTCTTCAAGGGAGATTGTTAGCAAGCTTTCAAGATGGTGCGAAGTATGAGCATGTGGATAAAAGACACAAGATCGCAAGATGGAAAAGATAAGTCAAGGATAATTTGAAGATCTCAAGATAAAAGACAAAGTCGAAAGACAGTGACAAAGGCTCAAAGATCATAGCATGAAGGAACAAGACTACTATTACACGTTCAAGACTCATTTATGACGAAATTCATAATCTCCATTGAACTCCAAATATCGAAGAGAAATGACCTCACATTGGGGGAGATTGTTAGCCTCAAAATATTGAGTCAAATAAGAATTTTCGGTCATAGGTTTATATTGTAATATTTATTACAACGTTGTAATAGTTAGTAAAAATAGTCGCGACATTACGGGCTTGATGGTTAGCTTAAAAGGCCTTTTTCAAGGTACTAAGCATTTATTCAAGCCCGACCCAAAACAATATAGTCCAAAAGAGAGCCCGCATGTGGGTGGACTATATAAGAACCCTCCTAGCATGTTAGGAGGGTGACAAGGCATCTCATTTTTCTTAATCTAATTTCATCTAGTTTTCTTCACCTTCTCTATACTTTCTCTCACTACTTTCTCTCTCTAGAATCCATCTATTTTTCTCTCTTTAATTCTTGATTAATCATATAATCAACCGTGGTGAAGTGAATAATTATGGGAACAAAAAATCTTATATTTGTTGTTTACTTATTGAACCTCGAGACGTTTAGGTTTTCACCTACATTTCAAAGTCGACCGAGGGTAGTTTACTTCCATAGTAATTATCCTTATTCCCTGTTTTTATCAATCTTTTTGATTGAGCAATACCAAATAAAAATACCAAAAATAATCTTCTTCTAATCTATTTTATTTTCTTCAACCCTCTAAATTCTCGTCACTTTGGTTCATGCAATTACGATCTAATCGACTTTTGATTAATCTCGTTAGGCTTGAAAACATTCCTCGTAGAAATAGAAATCGTCAACAACGAATAGTGGAACCCGAGCTTCCACCTATTGTTGTAGAGGTGGTCGATAACCGAACAATGGAGGAATTGCTCCGTGCACCCACCGAAGGGTACGGGGAAGCAATCGTTGTGCCGGCTATTTTGCCGGACCATTATGAGATTAAGACGGGTCTTTTATCACTCATTCGTGCTGACCAATTTCGTGGCAATGAGACCAATAACCCGCACTCTCACATTTGGAATTTTCTTCGTATCACCTCGACTCTCAAGTTTAGAGATGTGACAAATGACGCGATTAAGCTCATGCTTTTTCCATACTCGCTCGAGGGGAATGCTAAGCTTTGGTATGAAAAGGAACCACCGGGTTCGATTTTTACATGGGGCGATCTAGTGTCTAAGTTTATGAATTATATCTTTCCACCATCTAAAACAACTCACTTCAAGAATGAAATCACTAGATTTGAAAAAAAGTGCATGAATCATTTGGAGTTGCTTGGGAAAGGTTTAAGAATTTGTTGAGACAATGTCCACATCACGGTTTCACGGAGTTACATCAAATCAATACTTTTTATAATGGACTTAATATGGTTGAACAAGATTCTTTAAATGCCGCCGCGAGTGGTAATCTTTTAAGAAAAACTCTGAGAGACGCGTGGGGTATCATTGAAAATAAGTCTAGAGTGCAATATTCACTAAACACACCGGTGGTTTCCAATGTGAATTCATCTAATACCGAGATTGCTAGATTGGACTCTAAGATTGACACGATTTTGAATGAGATTAGGAAGAATCCTCATGGATTGATTAATGTGGTTGAGAATTTTTATGTATCATGTGGTGGAGCACATCCGAATTATGCTTGTTCAACCACGGGGTTTGATCAAGCTAGTGCTTTTGCCATGACGGGAACTTATGGCCCTAACTGTCAAGCTCCTCGTCAAAATCATGTTGCTCCGCCGAGTTTTCCACCGGTTCAAAATAGATACAAAAATGGAAACAATGGGAATAATTTTAACCGTGGTAACCAAGGGAATTTTAATCAAGTAAATGGATTTCATGGTAATCAAAACAATCAAGATTTTCATAACAACAATCAAAATGATTTGTCAAGCTACATCAAAACAAATGAGGCAAATTTGAAAGCTTTTCAAAACAATCTTCAAGGACAAATGGCAACTTTGAAAAATGAATTTCAAAATACAATCAAGGGGCAAAATAACAAGATTGAGCTTAACCAACAAATATTAGAGCAAAGCCAAAACCGTATGGAGCAAAGATTAGAGCAAAGCCAAAACCGTATGGAGGGAAATCAAGTTAAGTTTGAGAACAAATTACTTTCGATGTTTGAGGCTTTTATGTGCAAACCCTCCTCTTCTTCGGGTGGCTTACCTAGCAACACCATTCCAAACCCGAAAGGAGAGATTAAGTCCATCACCGTTTACAATGATGATAGCTTGGATAGGAATTTACAAGATGTGATCGAGTGTGATCCTCCACCTAAAGAGACCTTTCTAGATGTTAACAAGGCTACTTTAGATGTGACTTGTTCCGCGGTTTTCTTTGATTTCTATCCCGAGAAATATGGAGATCCGGGCCAATTTTTGATACCTTGTGTTTTCAAAGGGCTTCAGGTATGCAAAGCTCTAGCCGATCTAGGAGCTAGCATCAACTTAATGCCTTTATCCATATGGAAGACTCTTGACTATTTCCCACTTACTCCCACTCAAATGATCATTGAGCTTGCTAATGGAACCACCGCCCACCCGGTTGGTATAGCGAAAGATATCATTGTTAAAGTAGGGAAGTTTTTGTACCTAGCCGATTTTGCAATCTTTGATTATGAGACAAATCCTCGTGTACCTTTATATTTGGGACGTCCATTTTTGTCCACGGCTCAAGTTCAAGTTGATATGAGGAAAGATGAAATAAAATTGTTTTATGGGGATAAAAATGTTGTTTTCAAAGCGGAAATACTTCCAAAATTTGTTTCTAAAAGAAAATGTAAAACTTGTTGAAAACTTTGAAAGTAACATAAATAAGGATTTTCTCATCTACAAGGGTGTAAGGCAAATTATAGACCCCTCATTTTGTGAAGATGAAAAATTAATTCCGGAGGGAGATGTTTGTTCCGTTGAAACGTGTTGTAATATTACCTCGTCTCCACTCACTCTTGAGGATAAGATCGATAAGGAAATTGGTGAATACCTTAGTGCACCATTCGATGCTAGTGAATTTGATAGTGAGAATTTCGATCCGGAGGGAGATATTGCTTTAATTGAACAATCGTCGAATATGGACTCATTTTCATTCCCTCCGAAGGGCCAAATAGATGATACTAAGGCACAAACTTCCATTAAAGAGCCTTTGATTTCTAACTTCACACCGAGTGAGGTTAGTGACTATTCGTTGGATAAGTTCGTCGATGAACTTATTGATCCACTTCCACCGGGAAGTGTTGATCGTGATCTTTATGATTCAACTTCATTTCTCGAGGAGTTCTCTGATGAATTTCTCTCTAATGAGAATGATGATCTTGTATCCGAGTGTGACACACTCGATAGTATGTCGGATATTTCTTGTGATGACAAGAATGATGAAACTTATGTGACTTACTCGAATCCTCTTTTTGAAGTTTCAATGAACAATAATCTATTGTTTAAAGATAATTTTGAGAACATCATACCTCTTTCATCTCACACCCTTTGTGATGATGAGCTCTTCTTAAGGAGGTTGATGAGTTACTTTCCATAGACATTCCTTCGGGATTTAAGGAAAAGTCTTATGAATCAAGGAAAAACACTCTCAATCTTGAGAATGTTTCTAATGAAAGTTTTGAAAACCCTTGGTTTGATCACCCGATTTATGATGATGATAATGTTGATCCGGAAGGAGATATTTTCTTTACTCCAATCTCCTTCCCACTCGCTTTGATCTTAATGTGCGGGTTTTTCATGCGACTCGTTTTGAGTATCATGACCCCTTTGTTCACATTCCAAAGAGTGACAAGGTCAACAAAGTCATGCAAGTTGATACCACTATAGTTGAGACTTTTATCCCACCATTGCCATGTGCTTTATATGATTATGGATTAGCATGGGGGAAGACAACGTGTTGTCTACTCCTTTCTCTCCCGAGGACGAGGTATTCGACCCCGAAATCATTGATTTAGGGAAATCTCAGCCTTTCACCGATGTAATAATTGAAAGATTTTTCGATCATCTTGGTGCGAGTTTATCTCGGGGAGCATACTATAACCATTTCATGATTTGTGACATTGACCATCTCTTTTTGGAGATTTGTGTTGGAGTTGCATTCTCTCGTTTGTCATCCGACAACGAGGATGTGATCTTTGACCCCGGCATCGTACTTTATGATGGATTTTATTCTATTATGCCGGTTTTCATCATTTTCCCTAAGGACCAATGAATGCGGGGATCGAGTCGAGCTCATGACTCGGTTAACAAAAACGAGGTGCCTTGTGGGGGAGTCCCATACATTCTATCTTTTATCTATTTTCTAACACTAATAAGGCTTGATCTTTTCAAGCTCGTGCTCGTGTTTTGTTGTGTTGTGAATCTTAGGTATGACCCTAATCATTGAAGACTCTCGTGTTCGGTTTTTGTCGGTCCACTCGAGCTTCCATACTTTGATTGTCAAAAGGGGCACTCACTATCCTTTGATCGACTAACGTTTTATCTTGAAGAATAATTAATAAACGGCTTATAGATTTGCGTGCTCTTACCATGTTAGGACTTTTGCATTAGACTCTTCGTGTTTTAGCAAGGGGGTGTTACCCTTGAGCTAGGAAACATTGAGGACAATGTTTGGTTTTAGCATGGGGGAGTCAATCGATATAATCGCTTGCAATTGCTTTTGTCGTGTTCAAACGTAATCGTTTTTCTCGTTTTTCATGAAAAAATTAAATTTTTAGTGTTATTTTATGTTTATTAATAAAGAAAATAAGTGTTTTTGACACAAATGTAGGCTTTCCGTTGGTGAAAATAAAAATAG
This sequence comes from Glebionis coronaria, assembly GCA_025667525.1. NCBI lineage: Eukaryota > Viridiplantae > Streptophyta > Magnoliopsida > Asterales > Asteraceae > Glebionis > Glebionis coronaria. The sequence continues at coordinate 310,058,072 of CM046878.1, forward strand.
TTTTTGACTCGACTCAGTTTTTACCTTAGCTCATTCCTTAACGTGTTTAAATCAATTTTTGCTAGACTTTTATATAGGGAACTTTAAAACGCAAAAGTCTTAACTCATACGGGTTTAAGAACGAGAACTTTTCGCAAGTTCCTATAATTGATCCTAGAAAGTCGTTTATCAAGGGAACTTTAAAACACAAATTCTAAAACTTGAAAAAGTCTAAGAAGATGCAAGATCCTATAGATGACTTGAAAACCCAAAACTTTGATTTAATTGGCTAAGTGTCCATTAGTCTCACATTTTGAGATTTTACAATATGGAGAACAAGAGATGATAAAGTTTAATCATAAGTTTAAAGGTTAATTCTTCCTTGTATAAGTATCTTTGTGTTTGATTCTATCTCCTCGTATTTATTTTCCACACTTGAATAATAAATTGCTTAATAAATGAAGTTTTTAGCGGTTTGGGCTTAATATCTTAACTCGTAACTCCTTCTTTTTCTTCCCTTGTAATTAAAGTAAGAACACATTGAGGGTGTCAGCGTCATGGACTTTTTGATCATAGGATTGCAGAAATTTGGCTTACTACATATATCATAATAATAAGAAGAATAAATAAAAACATGTTCTCTATGAGCCTTCGGGTGGGAGTCATGTAGCACTAACCTTGTCATTAGAGCCTTAGGGTGTATGGCATGGTGACGTGTTCATCAAAAATTGCTTCATCATCATGAGCCTTAAGGTGGGATGGTGAATGTCAATTCCCTTTTTTATGTCCAAGGATCCTTAGGGTGTGGATCATAAATAAGGAGCACTTTTACATCTTAAATAGCCTCATGGTGTATAATGTAAATGTTGCTAAGTCCATTAATAAGGTCATTGACTTTGGAGGATTTATTGTTGCTTTAAGTAGACCTATTAGCCAAATTTCAGATCCGGGGATTTATCCCTCAAATCGTGTTAAGTTATCCTTGATGTGGGCTTTCTTTAGTGCAACGGTTTTTGAAGTCGAGGTTAGGTTTCGAGTGTTGGGTTTACACCGTTTTTGCCTTCATTTTTGGACTAATAATTATCAAATAAGTCAAATGAGCCTTTGGGTGAATGACAAAATTTAAAATCTAGAGATACAATTAGGAATAAAAGGAGATTGATTTTAACACAAATTACTTGTATAAGTGGTCTTAACATTGGGACTTATGATTGACAATGATCTTGTTTTTAAACTTGGCTTGGAAGAGTGAAAAGTCGAGGACGATGAATCTATTTGAGTTTTATGATCCTAAAAGTTATTTTTCAAATAATGAAAGCATTACATTATGTCTTTGTAAAATAAAGTGTCAAAAGTTGAATAAAAGTGTAGTTAGTATCTTTATTTTATCATTGCGTGAGGACACGACAATTGCTTAGCAAGGGGGAGTTTGATATGAGTGAAATTACTCATATCAATTATGTCAATAAATGAGCTTATAATGCATAAAATGTATGAATATGGCCTTGTATATGCATATTTCTTGTTTCATGTGTGTAGGTACCAATGATCACGAAAACCGGCAAAATCGACACGACACTGAAGACAATTTCAAGAAGCCAAAAATCAAGTCGTTTTGTTCACAAGTTCAAGTTTATGAAGGATTTTGTCAAGTGGGACCCACTTAAGCTTAATGGGCCTGAAAGCCCATTAATGATTTGAGTAATGTTGATAAATTTTCAAAAGCCCAATCAAAGGCCCATAACAGTAGACAGCAAGGAAGTATTTAGCAAATTTCTATCCAAGGCCCACTTAGTTACATTAAGACACGGTGGAATGTTTATTTTTTGTTGAAAGTTATAATGGGTCTCAAAGCCCAAGTTAAAACAACACACGGTGGAAGTAATATAAAGTGAAAAGTTTTCTTAGGTCAAACACCCTCTGGTTACAAACAAGAAAAGAGACGCAGAGAAAGAAACAAAGTATGTATCCACTCCACAAACCCTAATTAAAATTGGGGCTTTCTTATCTTTGGTGAGTGAATCCCCACGCGCTGAAATAAATTCCCCCTTATTTCGGGAGGAAGAAGATGGTACCAAGCAATCCACGTGGCAGCCAATCTTGTCACTCCTCTCTTTTGATTGGTGGATTTCATCACCACCAATCATTTATCAAATGGTATTAAGCCACCTCAGCAAAGAACTAGCACAACAAACACAGATTGGTGCCACCTTGGCAATCCGAGGGAGAGAGGGCCAATATTAGCCGTTTGATCAAGTTTATCAAGAAAGAGAATGAAGAAAAGATCATCCAATGGCTGAAATCATCCCTTCCTCAACAAACTACCCTCTTGGGTTCCCTATAAAAAACCCCATCAATTAATGTATTTTTCATCCCTTTCTTTACTGTATTGTTATAATGTTAGTTTATTTTCAGAAATTGTAATTCACTTTTAAAGGTTGTAATGTTTGATTCATTTTAATAAAATCTTTTAGTTTATTGACTTTTATCGCACGTTTCTTTTATTTACTTTTATTGAGAAAGTTGCATTTTGAATTTATGAATTAATGTTATAATTTTAAATTGTTCATATAAGTTGGAATAAATAGATTTTGTGAATGATAAGTGAGATAGGGATAATTATTTATTCCACTGAATAAATATTGAAAAGTTACAGGTTCGAGAAGGTGTTATGATTCGTAGTGTTTGTTTAAATGATGGAACGTGGGTTATGATGTCCTCAATGGTGGTGTTTTGGAGTTGTTAGACTTACTTTTTGGTAAGCTGGCGCCTTTCACGTGAGTTGGACTAGATTTATATCCTTTGCTATACGCAGGGACTTATTATGTAAAGGATGGAAAGTCTAGGTAGGATAGGTCAATAAATACCCCACCATGACTCTCCATGGGGGTGTGGAAGTTTGTTCTTTTTTCATTTGTATTGTCTCACTTAAAATAATACACACAACATTCCTTCACCTCTCTCTAACTTTCTCTCACTAGAACTAACCATGTTCATCATGTTCTTTGATCATCCCCGACCACCCGAACCATGGTGGGTTTTTGATGCCTGTCAATTGGTATCAGAGCTAACCGGGGGTGTCTTGTATCCGTGTGTTTGTGTTGTGTCATCAGATTCGTGTTATGTTGTCAAGTTTCAAGATTCAAGGTTCGTGTTTTTTGGATTCAAATCGTTATCAGATTTTAACATGTCTCGTTATTATGATGCCTTTTGATTCTGTTAAAAGTCGTGAATCTCTTGTCCGAATCTGTTGTGTCTTGTCATGCTGCTTAACAATATTACTTGTCCATTCCGTTATTTTTTACCTGTTTTTTTTGTTGTTTGTCCCTGTATATCTATTTATGGGGATAAGGACAAAAAATTTTGGTCCAGATCCAATTTTTTCGGGGTACAAAAAATATGGTTCAAAAACCCTTTTTCCAGATGGGATATTACGATGTTGAGATTTTCAGATGGCACATTGCGATACTTCTTCAGTTGGCCACATTCAGATGAACACATTGCGATGGGTGCACTTTGCGACGGCTTCTTCTACGGATGTATTCCGATGGGGTTTTTTTTTTACTCGTTCCGATGGGTTGGGCTGTACCTATTGCGATGGGACTCATTCCGATGGGTCACATTGCGATGGTTGGCCTGATTCATCGCAATGGTTTTTTTTAAGTCGTCATGCTACCAAAATTTTGCCGACATTGCGATGGATAGTGGTTTAGTGCGATGGGTCCAGGTATTATTGCGATGGATGGTTGTGAAATATTGCGATGGATGAAGTTTGACATTGCGATGGACTGAAAATTAAAAGATTACGATGGTCTCATTTATTCATTGCGATGGGAGTTTAAATCATTTAATTTAAAATATCAGATTTAGACTCAATATTTTTCTAAATCCATCAGTTTATATCTATCACACAACACTTTTAACAAATCCACCATCTTAACTGTCAAAACCAATCAGGATCTAATCCCAGACTCAACCACTGTTTAAATCACTCTTCAACAAAGACTAAACCAACCTTTTACCTCCACAAATCCTCATCTATCCTAACCCTTCGTCACCTAAACCCAACACCTAGACTCGATCTTTTTCACTCGAAAAACATTGACTCGAAAACACACAATCTCATGATCTCAGATTTGTTGAAATGTTTTTCTATCTTTAAAAAGATTTTTTGTGTTTTAACATTTCATCTTCATTGATCTTATCGAAAAACAATCTGATAGAACCTACCAGAGATCATATGAAATGATCTTGAAGCCATCATTGCATTGAGAGGTCGTGGATTGCGTGCGTGATCACAGGTTTCGATCTTCGTGGGTGGTTAAGTGATCTTCGGTGTTTATTGTTAAGATGAGAGTGGAGTGCTTTGTTGATCTTAAGATGGGTTTGAGTTGGATTGTTTATACAGTGAGGGGGGCGGATACAACGAGAATAGAGTGTGGATTGGTGTGAGTGAGTTACATGTGAGATATTTTAGGGGTTAATATTTGTGTTTATCCCATATTTGTTTGACCAACTCACCAATACACGTGGCCATCTAAACATAGCATAACTAGGGGCGGACGTTTCGAGAATGAGTAGTGGATTTGGTGTGAGTTATGTCAAATAATGAGATATATTAAGATTTGAGATATATTCCATTTGGATGGACCGGGTATGAAACACAATGTGGGCCGAATTTTTGTCATTAATGGGGCCTAGATTGAATCTTTTAAAGATATCTCATGGCTAACTTTTGGAGTCGGGTATAGATTGACGGGCCGATCACTACTTTACCGAAGAAATATTGTGGGCCGATTATTTTTGCAATTTAATTCGGGATGACCGATTTTATATCCGAATTTTGTAAAATTAATCATGTCGGTTTTGAGTTACGGGGTTATTGGATGGAACCGGGTATTTTCGAACGAATCAAGTGATAAAATTGTTGTCGAGTCAAATGCTTATGGGACAGGATTTTATTATTTTGGCAGGCCGTTTAAACAGTGACATTCTGGCCGGGTATCCGTTTTCGCTCATAACACTTCTTCACGAACAACAAACACAACAACACGATACATTACACTAAAACGATCCTTATCAAAAATTCACCTAAATTCCTAACGGCTATTACGGTTTATGTGATTACGAAGATGATTCGATGCTACTTATTTGAGGTTGAAGTGAGATTTTTCAGAGGCGTTCTTATTTTATCTTTAAAGGAGTACTTTCGACTTTATAAGATAACTTGCTCGAGCATATACGGTTATGAATAAGACTTGAAGTATCTAGTTTCCATTGTCAAGGGGAGGATGGACGACGACATGGATAACTATCATTTTTTGGGAGCTTCGTTGCGGTTCTCAGTGTCACACGCACTTGCAGTTGTGGATTTCTTCAAGAGATGTAGTATCTTTTCATATACCGCCTGTTTTGGTATAGGGTACTTTAGAGAGGTTGTACCTTTTTAATACCGCCCTTTGGTATGGGGTACGTTTAAGACTTCTCTGCATCGCTCTTCATTCTACTATAGTGCAAGCTTAAGTTCAAGTTTGGGGAATTCTACTTCAGTTCAAGTTTGGATTATCGAGTTATCTTCATCAGTGGTCACTATCAATAGCCAACAGAATTGATAAGGGGATTCATTTCGGGGTGATCAAGAGAGAATTTTGTTTAGAGAGATATTGTTGACATCTTCTCACATAGTATTGGTTACTAAGTAAGCGGTTCCAGTTGGCATACCACGTACACACATGCAGGATGATTCCCTTAATAGGTATCATCCTGGAGGGAGAAATGTGTACATGCGGGGTCACTTGACTTTGGTGTTACCGTTTCTACATAGAGGGATAAGTTGACTACATTCGGGACTTAATTGACTTTGATGTGGCAACTTTTTATCATCACTATCCTGTCAGGAGAAATGTGCATTTCCGGGACTTAATTGACTCTGGTGCTACAGGTTGACTTCATGATCGGGATAGAGTGTGTACTCCTGGTAATCTATCATAGAATCAAGACTGGGATTGCTTCAATTTGTGAGAAAATGTTGATGTCGTTATCACCTCCCATAGATTCCTCTGTATGATCTGTTTGGGAGGGAGCAGTCTTTACTGCTTGTTTTATGAAAGGCCTTCTAGTTGGGAGGGAGTAAAACTCAACTAGATTCTACAAAGCTGAAGAAATTGAGCTGGAGTATTCAAGAAGATGAAGGTCGCTGAAGACTGTCTCAAGGAATGCTGGAATTCAAGCTTATCATTTTTCTTTATTTTTGCTTGTAGGAATCGTTGTAACCAACTCACGTGAGTCACCATCTTGGAGGGAGATTGTTAGACTTACTTTTTGGTAAGCTGGCGCCTTTCACGTGAGTTGGACTAGATTTATATCCTTTGCTATACACAGGGACTTATTATGTAAAGGATGGAAAGTCTAGGTAGGATAGGTCTATAAATACCCCCCCCCCCCCATGACTCTCCATGGGGGTGTGGAAGTTTGTTCTTTTTTCATTTGTATTGTCTCACTTGAAATAATACACACAACATTCCTTCACCTCTCTCTAACTTTCTCTCACTAGAACTAACCATGTTCATCATGTTCTTTGATCATCCCCGACCACCCGAACCATGGTGGGTTTTTGATGCCTGTCAGGAGTCGAGTTGATTAAAAAGGTAGCTCAGCGCTACCTTCGTCATCAAAGGATCTCTCTCATATGGTTAAGTTCATTTTATATTATCTGCATAAGTCTTAAATCTGCTATAAGTCATTTTGAATGAATATTGTGAATGTAAATTTGGTGGTTATGTTTAGATTCTTTCTAGTTATGATGTATTATGTTGGGTTGTTTATTTTCAACTAATCTCTATGAACTGTTATAGCTATTCCTGCTTTAGTGAGTTAAAGCTTTTAGATCTGCTAGGCATTTGTATCTGATTATGTGATAGATTTGGTCTAGATTGCTTGCATTTTAAGTTTATGATATAAATTGATTTATAAAAGTCTGCTGATTAGGGGAGTTTGGTGTTGCTGTTTTAGGAAGTCTAGTCTGTCTATTGCTTTTATAGTAATCTGACCGTTATAATACGGAAATCGTTATCTGCTTAGTTAATTTAGTCTGATGATTAGTTGTTGTAGTTTGATTTAACTTGGTCTTGAGTTGTATTTGAAGAGTTAATTTGGAAATAATTCTGTTCAAATAGGTATTGTAAGTTTGAGTTACATATTCTAACTAGTTTTACTAATCTGCTAAGTTGAAGTATGGCATGATTTTTGTTTAAAGTAGATAAACGACTCAGATGTTATGTTGATTTACTGTGATATCATTGATTGAATCTGTTTAAGGTTGTCCTGAGTTTATTGATTTATCTTTTGCTGTATTTGGATAATGTTTATCTGATTTTTATTTTTCTGAATGTTTACTGACCTGCACTCCTCATCTGGGAGTGTTTGGTTTATTTAAGTACCAAAAATCTGCTCAAAATAAATAAATATCAAAAAGAGTCCTTCCTAGGACTCGAACCCTGGTCCTCCAGGTCCACAGCCAAACACACTAACCATTGAACTACATGCTCATTTTATTTTATAATATGTTTCAAAAAAATTTATACTACTTTACTTTCAATAATTTTTAGTGAAAATAAATTGTCTATTTTGTTTTTATAACTTTTAGAAATTTTATAAAAATAGTTTTATTAAAATATTAATTAAATATAATTTCAAAATATAAAATATAAAAAAATAAATAAATCAATAAATAAATAAATTCATTTTATTACTTTTTACAATTTAAATTGTTTTAAAATTTGTTTTTAAATAATTTAGTTTTAATTAAAATTTGTTTTTAAATAATTTTGATTTAATATTTTAGTTTAAATTAGTTTTATCAAATTAAAAAGTATTAGTAATTTTTAAATAGAATAATATAGTTTAATATTAGTCTTTTAGATTTAATTTTGGGGTACGATTCATGCACTTTAGGATTAAAATTGGTAGAATTAATTTAAATAAAAACCGTAACCAAATTCAAATCAATTGTCCAAATTAAATCGAAAGTCTCAAATTCACAAGTTCCTTGTGTACAACAAACCGGGATCACTCTCGTGTTTAATTGACTCGTCTTTAGCTTATTTTTGGATTATAACCTTTTCCTAAGGGTAATTTCCTAAATTTTCTCTATAACGTATTTAATTAAAATACACCGACACTTTCCAACACATCTGTAAACTTACGTATTCGTCAGTAATTTTATATTTTCATCAGTAATTTAACATTTTCGTCAGTAAATTTACGTTTTTCTTAATATTTTTACGTTTTCGTCAGTAAATTTACGTTTTCGTCAGTAAATTTACGTTTTCCTCAATATTTTAATGTTTTCGTTAGTAAATTTATGTTTTCCTTGGCATTTTTACGTTTATATTTTAATTGTAAAAAAACCGGACAAAAACGTAAAAAATCGGACGAAAATGTAAAAAGTCTGATGAAAACGTAAAAATACTGAAGAAAATGTAAAAGATCAGACGAAAGGTAAAAAATAGGATGAAAACAAAAATAATCGGACGAAAACGTAAAAAAATCGAAAGAAAACGTAAAAAATCAGACGAAAACGTAAAAATTCGGACGAAAACATAAAAAAATGGTGAAAACGTATAAATTCAGACGAAAACGTAAAAATTCAGACAAAAACGTAAAAATTCAGACGAAAACGTAAAATTACTGATGAAAACGTAAAATATTCACTAAAACGGAATAAATCAAAGGAGAACTTAGAAATACTGACAAAAACGTAAATATATTGATGAAAACGTTAAATTACCACCGAAAACGTAATTATCCTGGTGAAAACGTAAAAAAGCTGATTAAAACGTATAAGAACTTACGAAAATGTGAAAAAAGAAGACAAGAAAAAACAGATGAAATGTAAAAAAACTCTAGCAAAAACGTGAAAAAAGTTGATCATGAAAAAAAATGGATAAAAATAGTTCCGTCTAAACATTGTTCATTTTTTTAGAAAATGAAAAATACCGTCTAAACAAGTTTTCAAAATTTTTAACTCCTCTAGAAAAGAAAACTCTTTCCTTCTCTAAAAATTAGAAACAAAAAATTATGAAAAGTTTTCCACAACTAAACAGCCCCTTAGGAACCCACAAGACATAGAGATTTACTTAGTTGCACGACTACTTAAGAATATCTTATTGTATATATGATCGAAGACTAGATCATTTCTAACCATTCATATAGGCCAAGCCCGTACAAGTCCGATGACGCTCCAGCCTCGAGAACAATTTTACGTAAATACTAAGTTGCAGATAAGTGGAAATCCACCTACTTATCTCTTTTTAAACCTCTCAGCTAACAACTTGGCTCAGATCGACAAATGTCATATGCTTTGTCCTATAATTAATGTCATTTATTGATTTTTTTAGATATTTTTCTTGCAATTTTTATCCATAAATATATTTGTTTGTGTCATATAATAATTTATGAAAATAAAAAATTATTTTTCAATTAATGTATATATTTTTCATTAAGTATAATATAACACAAAAAAAATATTTCAAATTAAAGTTAGAAAAAAATATCTAACAAATTTGGAGTAAGAAATAGCAATACTTATGAGACGAAAAAAGTAACTTGATCAAACTTATTTACTTATAGTGTATGATTAAATTAAAAAAATCAAGAAAACATAGGGGTAATCTCATATCCCCAATTAAAACATAAAATTATATATTTTCTCAAACGTGTATTAAAATCATTGTACGTTATTTATTATCACTTGTGAGTTAGGTAAATATGGCATTTGAAGTTTTATACTTATAAATATGAAATTATCTCTTTAACTAGTTATAAGTCCTGTGTATGCACCGGTTCACAAATAAATCAAATTTAACTTACATTTTAATTTAATATACGGATAAATAATGTTTTTATGCTTTTTAGTTTGTAACCATGATATCATTAGGTATAGGGTTATTTGTTAATTTTTTAAAGTTATTAAAAAATATAAAAACTTCAAATTTTCACCTAACACCATTTAATTAATTTAAAATTTAACCACTAAAGTTTTATTTATTATCTTTTGTTCTAAGTTTTTTTTTACAAATTTCACACTTATAATTTTATGTATTTTTTTGTCCATCAAATTTTTAAACTTTTATTAAATAAAAAAAATTAGATTTAAAAAAGATACAAAAATAAATAAAAACAAATCGAACAAAAAGATTATTTATTATTTAAAAAAACTTTTGTATTTAAGATAGAAGCGAAAAGAAAAAATGTGACAAAAAGGGTAACCTATGAAAACACAAATTAGCCACATATCATAAACAAAATGTAACGCCCCACTTGGATAAGTGGACTGTACGTGTATTTATGGCGTGTCATCAAATCATAAAGTAAATGTCCTAGAACATTAACTGACCATAACGGAAATACCAGAATGGAACATCGGAAATCCTAAACATAAGCTCAAAACATAAAAGGTAAATACTGAAGGAAAGGACTAAACAATGTCCAAATAAGCAAAGTAATGTAAGAAGTGCATAAAGTAAGAAGTCTGGATAACTCCATCTAAATGCACATGCTCTCAGAATCCTAAGAGCATCCCGGTGTACCTGCCGTTAGAACATGAAAGGAACTACGACTGAGCATAACGCCCAGTGAACGAATATAAAGCATGATAAGAATGTAACGAAATGAGACAGATATAAATACTGGAGCTATAAGACTGATAAGTAAATTGCAGCAGAAATCTATGTATAATCTAAAAAGTCTGATTTGTAAATAGTAAAGCTGAACTATAACTGTTAAACCTGAAAACATGCTTTTTACTGTATTTTAATTGCCAAGAGCTTATATAGGTCATGTGTGGTGTGTGCATGAATAAATGGAGGGGTGACCTCGTCATGCTGTAGAGGGGTGACCTCTAAATAATGTGCTGGGTGGAGGGATCAACTCCAATGTGAAGGATGTAGAGCACACACCACATTCTCCTGATAAGCTGTAAACTTATAACCTAGGATGCATCCATACGCCCCACTGATAATACTGATAAAATGGCCAAGCTGAAATAAAAGGGACGCTGCGAGAAATCACTCCCCCGTAGAAGAGTCATGACACCGGTGCCTCTAGTGTCATGGTTACGGTACATCCGTAACTAGTACATAACTGGTCATGCTTGTATATAACGCTCAGGAAATTTAACTTAGTTATTAAGATAATTACTGTAAATTTTATAACATATACTGGGGAAAACATTTGGCTGCAGCCGGGGAATCCTTATCATGCATAGGAAAGGAAGTCCTTACTGAAGGACGGGAAAATCCGTACCTCGTGTCCAGTAATGAAATAAGAATGAAAGCTGAAAGATCTACTCCGACTTCACGGTTACTACATAAATAAGGGACGCGAAATAAGTTGTCTGATTACTCTTTACTATTACCGATTCTTTTTTTTGGTATAGGGAGTTACCCCGGTAAATATATTAACCAAAAAACCAAAGTTAAGTACAAATGGAATACGGCTGAAGTACCGTATTAACCTCAAGCCCAAAGCTTGATCAACAAGTGCTTATGACATGCCATAAACACATCAACACTAAGCTATCAGTACAAATCGAAAACTAGTGTAAAAAACAGCATTAGCAAACTCCAACAAGAAGAACGCTTGGAACCAGGCGATCACCCCACAACACCAGCAGCAACATAATGGAAGTAAAGGATCCAGATAAGGCTGCCTCCTTAAAAAACCTTTTTGAGAAAAACCCAGTGGGAAAAACCCCAAAAGGAAAAAAGAGGACAACCCTTACCCGGTACCCCCATCATGCGACACACTTGAGGATGGAAGTCTCCACCGATCCAAAATAGCCAAGGACCGTGTAGTCATCTTCTTGAATCTGAAGGTAATAAGCTTGAGACGAATAGTTGAAGTAATGATACTAACAAGTTTATCCACAGAAAGCTGTTTCCCTTTGAACAATCTTGAGTTCCGTTCCATCCAAACAAAGTATACAGTAACCGCAACAACCAGACGGGCAATAACTATTACCGATTCTTATCTGTTCTTAGTTTAATTTATTTTATTCTTGTATTACTGTTATAATCTGATTAATCTGATTGTGTGGTGTATTTTTGATAAACCCAACTATTCTCGAATATTCAGTGAATAGCGTACATCATGTATTTCTAATTACTGTATACGGTATTCTGATTATGGTATTAAACTGTATTCTGGCATTAAAAATTTTCTATAAGTAGTAACATGTCATAAATAGAAACTACTATAATTAGAAAGGTTTCCCACTTTAGTTTTCTAGAAAATTAAATCATAAATAAATCACGTGTTTATAAGTAATTAAAGGATCAACGAATATCAATTTCATTTTACTAATTAAATTAATAAAATAAAATTACTTGATCAATTTATTTATTAAGACTAATTTATAAAATGATTTAAGCATAAATAAAATGATCCTCGTTTTATTATTATATGCGAGATCCCGAAAGCCCGTGCTAAAACTTTCCCCGAGACCCCACGTCTCGGTTTAACCAAACCGGCGCACTACGACCACGGCGTAGTCCCCCTGATGACGTCATCCCGACAGTAGCCACTGGCCTAGTGCCAGTTGCTATTGTCTTCATTATTGTTCCCACTCTTTTCGTTGTTAAGTTCCCACTATTAGTATATAGTTCCCACTGTTTTCACTGCTGTCAAACCCAAACACCCCCTTACTGTCTGTACCCACTGTCCAGCAAACCAAACACCCCTGTTGCACATCAAACGCCCCCTGGTTGCTGTTTGCTGTTGTCGTCACACCCACAGCCCCACCGTGCCCCATTTGGGTCGCGGCTAGCCAAAACAGTATACACCGAGACTTGGTGTCTCGGTATTCGTGTATCAAACAACATCCGACACTCTCTTTGATTATTAAATCATGTTTTACCATATAAATCCGTGAGTTCTTGATACGGATTCATGAACCACGATTTATAAAAGAAAAGAAAAGGGATGCTTACCTTGTTCGATAATATGGATATACTATGAAGACGAACTAGATTTGATTTAAGAACCAAAAAAAATGTTTTCCTCTTGTTGTTGTCTGCTACCGTCGGCCACCACAAAGGAACAGAAAAACCTTGTTTTGGTAAAAATGTAATAACATAACCCTTTCCTCTTATTTTCCTGTGTTTATTTCTAAAACGGGTCGGGCCTAAAATCCCACTTCTTTTCCTTGTTTCTTTTATAAAAAAAACCGTCAGCCCATATTAACTTGTATGGTTTCCATTTGTATTTCGAAATTAATATTTTTCGTATACTTGTTTTTAGTTCTCGCGTTTTTAATTTTTCTAAATCGAGGTACTTATTTTCTGAATAAAATACTTACGTAATTACTGAATAACTATTCCTAATTATTGACAAATATTAATTATTTTCTGAATAATTAATTTACTTCACGATTTTAAATAAAGATGAGACTATGTAAATTTAATATTCGTGGATTCTAAACATCGCGTACGTGTTTGTATATTAATCCTCGTTAATATATTCTGTCGTGAATTATTTATTTCCTGAATAAATAATATTTTCATAATACTTGAATTAACACTGTTATTTATTATCTGAATAAATAATTACGTAACGTTTAAATTAAATTTGTGATTGTACGTAGCTAATGTTCGAGGACTTCTAAAGCGGGTTTTTACAACTTTTCCCCTCTAAAAAATAATTCGTCCTCGAATTAAAGACACGATAATGTTGTGGTTTTACAATTCTTCCCCTCTAAAAAGGAGAAATTCGTCCTCGAATTAAAGGTAATAAGCTGATGAATTATAAAAGCTGGAAAAGACACATAGGCTGAAAGAATAAGAAAGCTGAAAGGACATATAAGCTGAAAGATAATTCATACTCGAATTAAGACCTAATGCTGCTGAAAAGTATAAACATGGCATGACTGAAGTGGACATATAACGTGACATGACTGAAAGAACTTAACTGAATTTATTGAAGGAAAGGATGAGAGGTCCGGATGGACTCCTTCGTTTCGGGTGGCTTCCCGCTCGAAACGACTCCTTCAAAGGTCTAAACACAATGAAAAATCTTGGTCCTGATGACCTTGACCTGATTAATATTGAATAGTTTCTGGTTCCATACCTAAGATGGATTTCTGAATCTGATCGAATGAATAAGATATAACATGTAAGATACGTGAAACGATACGTACAATTAACCTGAAAAGATACATCTATATCTCTGAGTAAAACTGATGAAAACTTATTGGGACGAACTATGTGAACAATTGTGAATGTGCTACGAGAGCAAGTGTGAACGTGGTTCGCGATCATTTGATGAGCGCTGGGCATGGAATATGTCGTGAACGTGGTATGTGGAACATACTGTGAACGTGATACTAGAACATATCATGAACGTATGCTGACTGAGGAAGGAATGCCAAACGATACGGCCTGAGATGTGAAACGTCTGCCTGGTTATGGAATAGCTGTGCTAAACTTGAGTCTGTTTGCTCAAGCTTTCTGTAACCGTATTCGGTAATCTGTGAAACGTGTATCATGAGATGGAACACGAATCTGAATGTGAACAAGGTCATGAATTCGAACGTGAATTTAAACCTGAAATCGCACAGAGTATGGACAAAATCATAACTGTGTACGTGAGACGTAAACGTGAAGGTAAACGTAAACGTGTAAATAAAGATGAGCGTGATTCCCGAACGTGAAATTTTCTATCTGGTATGATGGTTGATGGAATACCTTGACATCGTATGATTTACTGCTGAATTTCCTGCAGATCTGTTACTGTATAATCCTTTTGGATGAAAGAAAACGTATAGGCTGGGTCAAATGGTCGATACTGACTTAGATCGTATTATACCTCTTCTGAGTTTGTGGTAACTGATAACCACTTCTATGTAATTGATGTTCGTTTGCAAGTCTTAAATTTATATTACAAGGTTTAGACAAAACAAGGGACTAGAAGACAAACACGGGCAAGTATACCCTTTCATTCGTAATATAGCTTTGTAGTGGTAAACCAGGATCGTTCGCTAAGACTTAATTTCGTTTTGGTAATCAAGATAATAATTGAAGAAAGAAATAGTTGAAATGATATCAATAGTAACAAGTATGACTAATATGAGATAGTTCGTATAAGTTCGTGATGATGATAATAATGATCGAGATATGTTTATGTAGGTAAAGAGTGATAATCCTTTTTCGTCAAAACGGCGTTTGCATAATTTACTTGGGTTTGATTCAAGACTTACGTTTAATTAAGCGACTAAGCTCAAAACAAGTTGCCAACGAGTTCAATATTTTATCAAGTTTTTAAGTGGATATCTCCAACCAAAGATTTATGACCATAGACAAGTTCTTAAAACTTATTATAACAATTTGCGTTTCTCAACGCCAAACTATCGTAACAAATCAACTTAGAAAAAATATGGTTTATAGAACTAGGTGGTAAAATGGTTCTACAACATTAGCTTGAAATCATTTATAAAGGATGATATCATAACATTATCACTAATTATAGTCACATACCCATAAAGTCACAAATAGCTTAGCCTAACATAGTAGTCAAAGTAACAATTGGAAAAGAGTAAGAGAACATCATACTTAGATTGGATTGAATGAACGAGTACACAAGTGTCACGATTGTATCGTTTCTCCAAGAATCGAAGAGTGGAATACTCTCGTTACAAGTATTTCCCAAAAGTGGATAATACTGAAATTTAACTTAGAAAGCTAAAATACTCGAGCTATGGAGTATTGAGAGAGAGAGGCGTGTGTAAAATGAGTAGAAGTGGACTCTATTTATAGTGTTGTCTGGGGTCAAATGTGCGCCGCACTTCTCCGAAAGTGCGCTACACTTTAGAGACGAGAATGTGCGCCGTACATCTGAGTTTGTGCGCCGCACTTCTGGGCGATCCAGAATCTTCTATCAACAACTTTAGCTTATTTACATATTGAGGACCCTTCTTTGTATGTCTTCACTTTTTTTAGAACGGCAAATGTTAGTGGTTAGTGGGTCGAATCGTGCAGTGACATCCAAGCGGAAGAATGTCTTCTTCGAACCCTCGCCTAGTTATGTTAGACTCCTTATCCGCTTCTCCTGAAAGGCCCTTGGCAGGTCTTGAACCCAAGACCTCCAGGAATCCTACCCAAAGAAACCACTTAGTGGAACCTTGGTGGCCAACTGAGCTAAGCCAGTTGGTTTTTTATATGTCTTCACTTTGCTCCTTCAAACTTTATATCTGCATATAAAACACAACATATTAAGTATCAGAAGCTCTTATTTATACTACAAAGTGGCATTATAATGATAGATTGAATATGTATATTTAGGTCGTAATCCACACTTAGCTATTGCTTGCCCTCAAGCAATCAAAGCGAGAAAACAAATTCAATTTTAAAAATGCTTTTAAGTGTTGTGAAGTATGATAGGTAAATGATTTAAATTTTATGAATAGAAAAAGCAAATGACAAAATAATTTCAGCACCTCAAGTGGATTGTGTTTGGATTTTAAGTTCATACAAATGTCACTCACAAAGGGTAAATGTAAGATAGCACTCAATTAGCATGGACATAAAATAGATAGCTACCATAGGTTTGTACATGACACATAAACATAACCGTTGCGGCATGAGCACCAGATAAATTTTCAAAGAAGCAAAACGTGATAAATGATATGGGTGTAGGATCAAAAAGTATGCCTTTGTCAAAGTCGTAGAACAAACTATACTAGAATACTTTACTCTTTTTATTTCTTTTTCATTCATCATTTTTTAAGAAAATATCATAAACTTTACAACTTGACAAATGGTTAGGCATAACATATAAGGATATTTTTACAATGGATAATATAACATATGCGTACAAGTGCCACATATTTTAGTAAGCCAGTGTAGCTTAACTAAAATGATATAAGGGTGATTTTATTTTGCTTCCTTTCGAAAATATCTATAAATTAACCTCACTGCGGTTTAGTAAATGATAATCAAGCACAAATTCTAAAGCATACTAGATTATCGGCTTTCACATAAAACAAAGAAACATAAGGCTAAGTTTTTCTTACATATTTGGGTGATGGTTTTTGGGCTTAATTATAATGTCAACCAATGATAATTTTGCTTTGCTAAAAACTTATTTATTTACAAAACATATATATTTTTATTATATTTTTCAAAAAGATTTTCATGTGGAGAAATTTATTTTATTTTTTCATTTTTTCTATTTGTCACCTCCTCCACAGTTAAGTTGAACATCGTCCTCGAGGTGATAATTGATAAAAACATTAAAAATAGGAAAAATGCAAAGGGAAACGAGAACTTCCCGGGGCTTAGTAGAAAATTGCGGGACTTCGAGAGATGAATCCAGCTTAGAGCTCCAATTTGCTATTTTCCTGCATGCTATAAAACAAAACAAAACAAAACACATGCAATATATACAAGGACGGTTTTATTTATTTACAGGTCCTCCTCCACACTTAAGTTGAAAGGTGGGGGATAAAATACGGATTGCCTTTCGAATAGCGCTAAGTTTAGAGTCTTCAGCCAGACTCGGCTACTCGGATCTATTTTAAGAAGAAAGGAATTTCTTCTCCTTCGATTTTATTACAGTGTTCTTCTTCATGGTAGAGCTTAAGTCTATGTCCATTGACTATAAAGGTGTTATTGTCTCTATCGTATAATTCAACATATCTGGATGGATATTGGTGTTTTACTGTATAGGGTCCAGTCCATCTCGAAGTAATCTTAGGTTGCTTGAATTTATATTTCGAGATAAAGAGAAGTAATTTTTCTCCTTTTTTGAATTCTTTTCTATGTTGCAATTTGCAATCATGCCAAACTTTGGTTCGTTCTTTATATAATTGTGAACTTTCATAACATTGATGTCAAAATTCATCTAACTCATGAAGTTAGAAGTTACGTTTTTCTCCGGCTGCAATAAGATCAGGGTTGCAGTTCTTAAGTGCCCAATATGCACGGTGTTCAATTTCTATTGGCAGATGGCATGTTTTTTCATACAAAAGTTTGTACGGTGTGGTTCTAGTTGGTGTTTTGAATGCGGTACGAAATGCCCATAGAGCATCTTCTAATTTTTTAGACCAACAAGCAGGGTTGTTTTAAACGGTCTTTTCAAGTATATGTTTGAGAGCTCTATTAGTGTTTTCAACTTGACCACTCGTTTGAGGGTGGTAAGATGTGGAAAATCGGTGGTTCACTCCCTATCTTTTCATAATATTTTCCATGAGTTTGTTACAGAAATGAGTTCCTCTGTCGCTTATTAATGCTTTTGGAATTCCAAAATGACAGAATAATTTCTTTAAGAATGCGATAACAACTCTCGCATCGTTTGTTTGCAAAGCTTGAGCTTCGGCCCATTTCAATACATAGTCGACGACGACTAAAATGTATCACATTTGTAAGATTTAGGAAATGGTCCCATGAAGTCGATACCCCACACGTCAAAGATTTCACAGACTTGGATGTTATTTAGAGGCATTTCGTCTCTTTTAGAAATATTTCCAGTCTTTTGACATGCTTCACATAGTTGTACTAAGGTATGAGCTTCACGAACAATCGTTGGCCAATAAAATCCAGCGTCGAACACTTTTTTAGCGGTGGTGTTCGCTGCATAATGTCCTCCGGTCGGTCCGTAGTGACATTCATCTATAATTTTTCTAGATTCGAATCCGGAAATACAACGTCGGATTATTCCATCGGAACAGATTCTAAATAAGTAAGGATCGTCCCAAAAGTATTTTTTAAGTTCAGAGAAAAATCTTTTCTTTTGTTGGTGTGTCATTCCCTTTCGTAAAATACCTACAGCCAAATAGTTTGCAAAGTCTGCGAACCATGGTTTATCGTTAGTACTTACTTGCATTATATGCTCATCGGGAAAATCATCGATTTCGTCATCGCTAGAATCATCATTCACTGTGCGAGATAAATGATCGGCAGCAACATTTTCAGCTCCTTTTTTATCTTTAATTTCCAAATCAAATTCTTGTAAAAGCAATATCCACCGTATTAGACGAGGTTTGACGTCTTGCTTTTTGAAAAAGTATTTGAAGCTGATTGATCGGTGTAAACTATCGTTTTTGACAATACGAGGTATGATCGAAATTTGTCAAATGCGTAAACTACAGCCATGAGTTCTTTTTCCGTAACTGTGTAATTTTGTTGGGCTGCGTTAAGAGTTCTACTTGCAAAATAGATGGGATGAAATTGTTTACCATCTTTTTGTCCAAGGACGGCTCCAATGGCATGTTCACTTGCATCGCACATAAGCACAAATGGAAGGTTCCAATCAGGGCTAGTAATAATGGGTGTTCTTGTAAGTTTTTCTTTGAGTGTTTCAAATGCTGAAAGACATTCATCGTCAAAATCGAACGTTCTTTCTTTCTCTAGAAGTTGAGTTAAAGGTCTTGTGATCTTCGTAAAGTATTTGATAAATCGTCGGTAAAAACCGGCATGACCTAAAAAACTTCTAATGCCTTTAACATTAGTAGGTGGTGGGAGTTTTAAGATTACGTCTATTTTTGCTTTGTCAACTTCAAGGCCGGCTCCAGACACTTTATGTCCAACCACAATTTCTTCTTTAACCATAAAGTGACATTTTTCCCAGTTTAGCACAAGATATGCTTCTTTGCATCGTGCTAACATTTTATCGAGATTGTTTAGACATGTGTCGAAAGAATTTCCTAAGACGTAGAAATCGTCCATGAAGACTTCGACTGATTTTTTACTCATATCGTGAAAGATTGCAATCATACACCTCTGAAAGGTGGCAGGTGCATTGCATAGACCAAAAGGCATGCACCTATAAGCGTAAGTTCCAAATGGACAAGTAAACGTTGTTTTCTCTTGATCCATAGGGTCGATTGGGATTTGAATGTATCCAGAAAAACCATCGAGGAAACAATAGTATTCCTTTCATGCGAGTCTTTCTAACATTTGATCCATAAAGGGTAAAGGAAAATGATTTTTCGTGGTTGCGTCATTTAGTTTTCGATAATCAATACAAACAATCCATCCAGTGATGGTTCGTGTTGGTACTAATTCTTGTTTTCGTTAGTCACTACAGTGATACCTCCCTTTTTAGGTACACAATGAATAGGACTAACCCATGGGCTATCAGCGATTGGGTAGATTATTCCAGAATCTAAGAGTTTAAGGATTTCTTTTTTAACAACGTCTTTCATGTTAGGATTTAATCTTCGTTGTTTTTAAATAATCGTTTTCTTGTTATCCAAAAGTTGGATTTTGTGTTTGCAGAACGATGGACATATGACAGGAATGTTAGAAGTTTTCCAGGCGAAAGTTTGTTTATGCTTCTTGAGAACGTCAATTAAATCGTCTTTGTGTTCTTCTGAAAGTTGGGATGAAATAATTACAGGGAGTAATTTTTCTTCGTGAAGAAACACATATTCCAGATGTTTAGGAAGAGGTTTAAGTTCTAAATTTGTAGGAGGTTCTTCAACAGATTTCTTAACTTTGAAATCGGTTTCGAAAGTTATGGTTTCAAATGGTGTTTCGATTTCTTCTTCGAGTGTTTCGATTGGTTCATCAGTATGGTCGGCTATGAAGGCATCAAATTCAGCAAAAAGTTCTTCTTCAAGGATGGTTCCTTCGATAGAATACAAAATTTCGCTTCCTTCATCAAGAAGAGCGTCGAAATCGGCTTCAACAATTTCTTCAATGACATCGATACTGAAACAAGTATCGTCATTGGAGTACGAGTGTTTCATTGCTTCGTCGATAGAAAAAGAAATTCTATTTTCTCCAACTCCAAGGTTGAGTTGTTTTTGCTTTACTCTAATTATAGCGTCAGCTGTGTATAAGAAAGGTCTACCAAGGATAAGTGGTACCTTGCTATCTTCTTCCATTTCTAAGATTACAAAGTTAACAGGAAAAACAAATTTTACGACTTCTACGAGCATGTTTTCGGCTATCCCCATTGGGTATTGGAAAGAACGGTTCGCGAGGCGAACACTAATTTTTGTGGGTTTTAAAACTTCTTTAGAGAGTTTAGCATACAAAGAGTATGGCATGAGGTTGATACTTGCGCCAAGATCGGCCAAGGCGTTACCAGAGTATGAGTGATGGAAAATACATGGGATTAGGAAACTTCCAGGATCTCCCAGTTTTGGTGGTACTTTGTTTTGGACAATGGCAGAACATTCATCATTTAGAAAAGTTGAAGAAACTTCTTCAAACTTATGCTTTCTCTTGATAAGTTCTTTGATAAATTTGCCATAATTTGGCATTCCAGCCAGAGCATCGACTAACAGCATGTTAATTCGAACTTCTTGTATTAAGTCGAGGAATTTACCATACTTAGCTTGCATCTTTTGCTCGCGTAAGCGTTGTGGGTATGACACTTTTGGTTTATATGGTTTGGGTGTTAGGTTTTCTGTTGGTTTGGTATGGGTTGGTTGAGTTTCACCCTCATTATCACTATCGAGTGGAATTTCGATTGGTGTATTTTGAGTAGGTTTGGTAGGTGATTCGTAAGATAAACCGCTCCGCGTGAATACGGCATTCACATGCTCGTTACGAGCTTGTGGGGGTTAATATTTGTTATTGTTTTTGGGGCTTGGGTTGGTGTTGCTTGGTAAAGAACCAGAAGCGCGGTTCGATTGTTTATCGGCCAAACGATCAAATTTAGCTTCAAGGTTTTGGATGGAAGCTTGGTGGTTTTTGGTCATAGTTTTGAACTTTGTTTTGAAGTCAGTGAATGTTTCTCGAACAAAAATGTTGGTTTTTCTTTGAGATTCAATAAAGTTGTCGAGTTTGGTTTCAAGGTTGGTTTTGTCTTTGGTTTGATTGGGTTTCTTTTCGTCTCGATCGTAACTTGGTTTATCATTTGATCTCCAATTATCGCGGTCGCGATTACGATAATCGTTATAAAATCGAGTTTGACGAAAGGTATTCATGAAGTTGGCTTCTTCTTCCTTCGTCATGGGTGTGTCATCGTCATCACATTCACTAGAAGGATGGTTTCCTCCATAGTGTTTGCAGGTTTCACGTTTCTTGTTTTTCATCTCTTTATATTGAGTATCAATTTTAAGAGACATGACATCCATTCGAGCCATAATTTTCTCGGTATCAGTAGGATTGTTGCTTTCTTCGGCAAAAGCTACGGTTTTCCGTGGGTTTTTGTTTTTGTGATTTTTGGACCAATCAAGCTTAAGTAGGACTTGTCATCCAATAATTGATAAGCTTGGGTAGCATCGTCAAGACCATGATAGAAAATCTTGATTATTCCTTATTTTTTGAGTCCATGACCATGGTAGTTTCTGAGTAGTTCTTTCATTCTTAACCATGCGCCAGTGAGAGTTTCTCGATCTTGTTGAGAAAAGCTTCGGATTTCTCTGAGGAGTTTTTCAAATAGGGCAGGAGGAAAGAATCGGCTAATGAAAGCAGTTCTAAGATCTTCCCATGTTCGAATGGTTCCTTCGTTAAGTTTTTCGAGCCATGACTTGGCTTCTCTAGTAAGGGATGATGGAAACATCATGAGTTGGACGGCTTCTGCTTGTCCTTCCCCATAGTTAAACATTTTACAAATTCCGCTGAATTCGTGGATGTGTTTGTGAGGATGAGTTTTGATTCGACCATCAAATTGGTTATTTTTTACAAGTGTTAAGTGGTTCCCTTTGATAGCAAAATCGTTTGCAATTTCAGGTAAACGATTGCTGTAACACCCCCAAAATTACCACGCAGCGGAATACCACTTTGGGGCGCTACTCATAGCACATCGCACACAATCATAGACAACGACCTCAAATGAGACGTTAAAATAATATACAACATTGTCTAAAAAGTTTCCCATCCCAATATATAAAATCAGAGTAGCGTTTAGTCCCAAAAACACTAACCAATCATAATACAACAAAGACTTAAAAGTCGTTTGTTCATTTTAAAGGATGGAAAAATAAAATAAAACATTAGACAAGTAAGCACCAACTTCCTCCTCACATGCTCCGTTGCTATCCATCTTGAGTACCTGAAATACATGTATAAAATCATCAACACAAAGGTTGAGCAAGTCTATAGGTTTTACAAATCATTTTGAACACAAGCAAAGATTATAAGTTTGTGGCATACTTGAAGGCAACAAACATAGAATTTGCATCAACAATAATAATTGTATATAGCATAAATTGCATCAAGCTCATGGAACCGAGCCCTTAGACACTACCATATCAGTCTAATAAGACGAGAGATTTATTAATTGTCGTTACCTCCAGATTATTGGTACATTGTCGTATACATGACTTCTCAATACAATATGTTCAAACAGTATGGAGGTCGGGCCTAAGCTTCTGTGACAAGTCCGCACAAACTGAACCGGGGTGGCTTCCCTCATAGATCTATTAATTATACTAGCGGTTAATCCATCATAGGTTAATTAACGGTCCATAATTGAGGCTTTAACAAAGGCAATGACTTAATGCAATTTAAAGGCAACCACGGGTCCATTCATAGAGGGACAAGCATACCATAAAAGACTTGTGTTCTAAGTTTATAAAAACATGTATTCCCCCTCGCGGGTTTAAGAACCATTTACAAGATAGTATAAAAGCGAGGCTATAGACTTACCTTAGATACTACACAAAGCTAGTAGTAGTAGTGATCGCCGAAATGAAGATGCCTCCCAAATATATACACATCAAAAGCCGCCACCTAACAAATAAGGTGCGCGCTTAGGCACATACTTAAGTATTTCAAAACATACTTAATATAATAAAATCAATGACTCAAAATAGTATGTACATAGACATGATCAATCAATGCAAGTGAATCCCTTCTAAACCCACAACATATACTAGCTTTCCAAAACTAGTACCTTCGATATTGATCCATCTCAAGATGCCAAATCAACATGGTCCAAGTACCCAACACGGGTCTCTAATATCAGAATATACACCCACACATAAGACTTATATCCTTTTAGAACATTGAGAAGCTAATAGCTTAACCTCTCGCCTCAAACTATGACGCGAGGTTAAGTACCTCCCAAAAAGTACTCAGCCGGTACTTACCAAAAGTACACGCTGTTTTCCCCTACCTAAACAACTCCGTTTTCGATGAAACTTGGTGAAAAACTCATTTATAATCTGTAGAAGACTCAGTTTAAATTTCATCAAATGATTTATATTTTAGAACCACCTGCTCGACACATCTTTAGACTTTAAAAACCGGTCAGTTTTGCACACTTGTATCGTAAAACCATTTTGACCTTGTTAAACATTTCCATTTACAAAATCGCCACTTGAATTTGAAAATAGACTCAAAACGATAAGTTTAGAACCCAACAACATCCTTTGATTAGTTTTGAAACACAACTTATAGTCCCCGAGATTCGATCCAAGTATTGACAACAATTTCGTATTGTGTCAATACTCGTGTCCCGGTACACGAATAATCAAACTAGCATAACTTTTGACTCGTTTGGAGTTAAAAACTCTATCTTATATCGAAACGAGCGCCTCGACGACTACTACAACAATATCCAATAATATCATTACCTAACCAACACCTACTGTTCGAAAACAGCCTTAAACTCACTGATGTAAAATGACTCTTTAAAAATCATACCAACAACCATTTTGACCTATTTTAAACATCATATACACCTCAAATATGCTATATCTATCATCTACAATATCTCATATCATCCCTAAATCACTTGCATGATTAATACTTTCAAAACCCACTACACAAATCATACATGCAACACTTTTAAAATCAAATATAATAATAATAACACCTTTATACAATACAACAATGGATCAAACACCATTGTTCTTCAATAAAAATCTTTGAAAAATAAAAGTACTTGCGTGTTAATAAAAATCATACCATAAGAATCACCATTGAATTTCAAACATGGGACTTTGTTTAGATTAGCTTGAATCAAGCTAGAAATTAAATTAAAGGGGTGTTTTGTTTGATGGGGGGTCACGGCAAGAGAGGAGCAAGAGAAAGAAAGAGAGATTTTGGTGGGTGAAATGCATGTGTGTGTTTTGTTTTCCATTTATATATGGTGGGTGGAGGGTAGATTTTGCAATTGATGCATTCTTGTGGACTAAAATATAAATATTAGTTAAAAAGCGGGAAATGACTTCCAGTCAATTTTATAGATATTTACGAGAATCAGGTTTCGTCCCGGGTTCATAAAAATATAAATTTTGTTTGTTAAATCGATCGTTTTAATAATTAAACGCACACAAAACGAAATAATAAAGTTCAACTCGACTTAATACGTAATGAAATAAAAATTTCAGAAATATCAAATATCGAAATAATCGATACTAAAATATAATATTTGGGCATCCATTGGCATCGCGATCACTATTAGTACTCTTCAATCGTCACAACAATCAATTAAAGCCAGACATTATCGGTTTCAACTAAAACTGTCAAATATAATAATACTCATCATTACTTAGAAATTAAATATCTGTTATATAATTAGGATAAAATAATGACGTTAAGCTCGGGTTATTACAATTGCGGAGCCAGGAGTTGGTGCTACAACTCTATCGGCTGACCAAATTGGTTCATCATCGGTGTCCGACATTGGATCATAACGGTTGATGAGTTTGGTGAGAAATAGAATTTGAGAAAGATTGTCGAAAGGTTGTTTGATTATGCGAGGTTGAGTTTGCTTGTGTCTCCTAGCTAAAGGTACACGGCGAAGAAGTCTATGTAGCCTTCGGTTAAGGGTACGTTAAGGTTCTAGTAACGGTGATGTTGGTGGTGTTCCGGATGAACGGGTGTGAATCCAACAAGGTTTTTGTTCTTTTCAGTGGAAATGTGCGGCGCACTTTTGGGAATGTGCGACGCACTTTGGTTCGCTACAGGAATTGCGGCGCACTTTTTGGTTTGTGCAGCGTACTTTCTGTGCTGTAAAAAAATTTTGGTTTTAAAAAGAGTGGCAAATGGTTCAATTTCTTCAAGGATTATACGAATATGGTTAAAAAACAGGATTATAAGTCCCCGGCAGCGGCGCCAAAAACTTGATGTCCGTTTTCAAGTCTTAAATTTATATTACAAGGTTTAGACTGTGACAACCCCAAATTGAGTCAAACGCAGCGGAAATAGTATTTGGGTGTCACGTAGGTGGATCAACAGCAGACAGAATATAGAGCAACAGATAAAAGATTATCCTTACATTTATTACATGATTGAAAGTGCAAATAGTATTAAAATAGTCTTTAACATTGTTCGATTGTTTGAATTATTCCTAGTTTATAAAACCCCAGATGAGCTCTATAAATGCAGCCTATCATGATGCTTGACTCCATGCACACCAATACCTGCTTCATTTTCCTGAGAAAACATGCTTAGAGAGTCAACATAAAGTTGGTGAATTCACAGGTTTAATTAAAATAGGTTTGGACATTAAATATTCACTGAAGTAGTAATGCACAAAGCATCAATACTTAAAAGTAATTACATTCCCATATTGCCCGAGACTGAAACTTGACAGTTAAGTCCTTAACAAATAAGGACCCTTCGCCTTGTCATAAAAAGGCACCCATAAAAAAAAATAAGTGCTGACATGTGAAACATATGTTGTCCTGGCCTAGGCACAGTGAGCATGACTCACCCAGATGGGGACGGTCAATCCCAAATAGATCTATTTATAACATTCAGGTAATTCAATAACTCTAACAGTTTCGGATGCACGGGTCATGCGGGTTCATCTACAATAGGCAATGTAATCAAAAGTTTTACAGTTCAATCCATGTCCATAAAATAAAATATGTTGCATGTTTTCTTCCCCATTAAAAGGTTTAAAAGTTTGTCACTATATAAAGTGGGGCCATGAACTCACCTCAGTAGTACAGCAATAAGTCAGTAGATAAATCTGATAAGGATGCTCACGATACAATCAACGACCTAAATAATTATAAGGTCTCAGTAAATGCATAACATAATGCATAAAAGTTCCAGAATAAATCTGTACATTCTTAAACTGGTTTTAAGCATTTTATTACGATACTTGTATTTTTGTTCATCGTTGTACAAGTTCTAATAGTATTTATTTTAAGTATAAAATAAATAATAAGGTTAAATTAATTATTCCATTTAATTAATATTTTGTACTTACGTTGTTTATAAAACACTTTAGATACTTATAAAGGATAGTTTTATATACATTTAAGGTAATAGGAAATAAATATACTTAATATATTTATTTTATAAGTTAATCGTTTTTAATTTATATTTAATATATAAATAAGGTTTATAAAACGTATAAAATTTTAATTAAATTCCACGTTTACGTAGTGTTTATAATTATTAAATTATAAGTTTGGAAGAATAACAATTGTTACGTTTATTTAAGTTTTACGTTTTAAATAACGGGTATAAATATATAGAATTTTAGGGTTTGTAATACTTTGTATAAAATACGTTTTAGTCCTTTTAATTAAATAATTACCCGCGGTTAAATTACTTTTATACCCCTAGGGTTTCTAAATCTTTCAAGTAATTACAATTTTGGTCCCTCCCTAGTTACACGTGTAACTAGGGTTTCTTTAAGTTTCATTAAATGGAAAAAATAGTCCCTAAAGTATACGGCTCATTTTAGGGCTTATTAAAGTTTCACAAGTTGGCAGTTTTAGTCCTCAACCTTTGGCTTATATTTAAGTTTATTACAAGTTACACAAATGCCCCCTAGGGCTTGAATATGTTTCGGTTAAAGGCAAGGTTGGTCCTTAGGGTTACTTAGGGCATAAATAAGTTTGCTATCTTGGCATATTTGGTCCCTAAGGCTTATATTAAGTCTCGAAAGTCCAAAGTGATCCCTAGGTTTTCTAAAGTTTACACAACTTACCCTAACATTATATTAATTCCTTTTAAGTCCTTTTTAACACCTTTAAGTTTCGGATATGTTCAAAACAACACCCTAAACTCTCGGCAATATTTAAAAGTAGTCCAAATGTTTATATTTTTGGAAAATGAGTTTCTACCCTTGTTTATTTAGATCCCTTTACTTTATAAATTTATAAATCCAACCCGAAAGTTTTGTATTTGTTATATTTAATCCAAATTTTGTAGATTTATTATTTTAATCTAAAACTTCTTAGATTTATAATTTTAATCCAAAACTCTTATAGAACTATACTTTTAACATGAAACTTTATAAAATCATATTTTGACACTAAAAATTTTATAAAAACATTTATTTAGTGAAAATGATTATTTAAGTAGGCAACTTATTATAGTGAGCTTAAAACTAATCTTATAAGGCATAATAGTGATCTTAACATTTTAAGGCACCTACAAATATAAATCTAGTGTTCCTAGTTATAACTAAACATTACAAGATTACCCAAAATAATATTATGAGCTTAAAGCTCACGTCCAAAATTCATGCATGTTTAGGTTTTCATGGTCTTTCAAGTTTAACAAGATCATGGTGATGTGTTCTTCAAGGTTGATAGGTTTTTACATCATTTTATGCTATATCATAAATCAAGCCATGGGTTATCTTAGGTTTTTAGGGTTTCATTATTTGTTTAAATGTTATCTTTTACCAAGAATAACCATATATATTAATATGTATAAAAGTAAATGTATTAGAAAGATAGTTTAACTTGGACTTACTTGTTTAGATAGGTTTAGGAGGGATAGGATAATGAGTAGAACAAGTGACAAGCTTTCAACAATAGAGGTCTAAGAGACCTTAAACAAGCCGTGGGCTTCACTAGGGCTTCTAGGGCTCTTGTTCTTGCATCAAAGATCAAGGTTTCTTGTAGGATGAGCTTAGGATTAACCTTTAGATAGTATGAGACATGATCCAAGTGTAGGAAATAAGTTTGAAAGGTTTGAAAATGATGGATGATGAGTTTAGCCGTAGGTTGAGAGAGAGAGATGTGAAGTGAGATTGCAAATGAAATGTGTTGTGTGTTGAGTGTGTCTTTCGGCTTATGACATAGAGAGAGAAAGATCCAAAGTGTATCCATGTACCTAGTACTTAGTATCTCACCAAGATACATCATATCTAGTTGGGATTTGGTTGGTTCATGTGTCAAAAAAATAGTAACTTACTTCCTTCCCATTTTTGGCTTACAACCGTGGGTTTCACAAAGGTCAAAGGGGGACAAGTCTTACAAGTAGTGACATGCATGAGGGATTGTGTGTGTAAGTGTATAAGCATGGTTTGTGTAAGTAATGGTGTAAGTAAAGTATGGCTTAGGATAGAGTTTTAGTGGAGTAAGTATGATTACTAGTAGGTTAGCTAGCAAATGATGGTAGTGTATGCATGCATACATCTACACGTCTAATATATGCATGAGGAAAGGGTTTTTGTTAAATTTTGCCAAGTGTTGTATGATAATAATAGTAGTTGTATATTATTGTAGGTATTTGTTGAGTTGTAGGTATTTTGTTGAAGCTTTTAGGTAATTTAGTGAAAGTGAATATTAAATACATCACTAAAATTATTTTACTTAAATAAAGTAAATAAGTGACAATGTAAAATAATGTACATTGTTTTAAAGTGTTTAGGTATTTATTCCTTTTAGGTAATATATGAAAATATATACATATAAAAATAAATCCAAGTACTTAATAAATAAATTAAGTAAAGTTACAGTTTATCTCAAAAATGTGTACTGAGGTGATGAGTTTATTATTAAATCCAGTGGCCAGTCAGTTGCTAGAGTAGTCAATAAATGACTAAAGGTTCATATAAATGTAAAATATATATGAAAAGTAGTATGGCAATAGGTATATGATAATTAATAAGTCATATAAAAGTGAAATTTCATAAATTCCAAAAATAAGTAGTACAACAGTTGACAAAGTCAATAAGGTAAAATCAGAGGTTTTACAGCACCATCCCGTTATTTTAGCTTTGTTCTCAAAGCTTAAGATGAAGTCACCGGTCAGGTGAACAGGTGTGGGTACTTGGTTTTGAACGAGTCTTCTCGTTCCCAAGTGAACTCAGGGCATCTCCTCGAGTTCCAACGTACTTTGACCAACGGGATGCGACTGCGTTTCAATTTCTTAACTGTCCTCTCCATGATTTCTACTGGTTCTTCTATGAACTGTAGTTTGTCGTCAAACTGAACTCCCTCCAATGGCATAGCTAATGGTTCTTCAGCATAGCACTTCTTCAGGTTAGACACATGAAAGGTAGAGTGTACCTAACTCAGTTGCTGGGGCAACTCTAAACGATAAGCTACTTCCCCGATCCTGGCTATTACTTTGAAAGGGCCAACATAACGTGGATTCAGTTTTCCACGTTTGCCAAAGCGTACAACACCTTCCAAGGTGATACCTTGAGCATAACACGGTCACCTACTTCAAATTGCATAGGTTTGCGTTTTAGGTCCGCGTAACTCTTTTGTCGATCGTGAGAAGCTTGAATTCTTTGCTTGATGAGGACGATCTTGTCTGTAGTCTCCTGGATTAATTCTGGTCCAGTGAGCTGAAATTCACCTACTTCTGCCCAGCACACAGGCGAACGACATTTGCGACCGTACAGTGCTTCAAAAGGGGCAGCCTTAATACTGGCGTGATAACTGTTGTTGTAGGAGAATTCCACTAAAGGAATGTGGTCAACCCATCCATTTCCAAAATCAATCACACATGCTCGTAGCATGTCCTCTAGAGTCTGGATGGTTCGTTCACTTTGACCATCAGTATGCGGATGATAAGCAGTGCTCATATCCAAATTGGTACCTAAGGCTCGTTGGAAAGCCTTCCAAAAGTTTGATGTGAACCTACCATCCCGATCACAGATTATCGACACGGGTATTCCATGTTTGGTCACAATCACCTTCAGGTACGTCTTTGCTAGTTTTGCAAGGGAATCGTTCTCCCTAATTGGCAGGAAATGAGCGGACTTGGTGAGTCGATCGACGATTACCCAGATAGTATCGTAACCGTGAGATGACTTTGGGAGTTTGGTGACAAAGTCCATAGTGATGTTGTCCCACTTCCATTCCGGTATCTTGGGTTTCACAAGTAAACCCGATGGTCTCTGGTGTTCAGTTTTGACACGAGCACATGTCAAACATTTTTTAACGTAGGTGGCAATGTTGGCTTTCATATTCGGCCACCAGTATAACTTCTTCATATCCTGATACATCTTTTCAGATCCGGGATGTATAGAATATTTAGACTTATGAGATTCGTGCATAATCACGTTCCTCAAATCTCCATAGCAAGGTAACCAACTTCGTCCGTGAAGGCATAGGGTTCCGTCTGCTTTGGGTTCTAACTTCTCCTTGCTAAGATCGGTTCTGAACATTCCCCCGACATCTTCCTTCACGAGGTTTTCAGGCAATTGGGCTTGAGTCTGAGCTTCCAAAATCTGTTTGGGTAGATCCAAACTGATTGTCATAACTAATGCCCGAACTCTCATAGGAGGGTCCGTTTCCTTACGACTTAAAGCATCAGCAACCACGTTTGCTTTACCAGGGTGGTATTTGATCTCGCAGTCGTAGTCACTCAGTAACTCAATCCAACGGCGTTGTCTCATGTTCATCTCCTTCTGATCCAATATGTGTTGCAAACTTTTATGGTCAGTATGCACTGTGCACTTTGTTCCGTATAGGTAATGTCTCCAGATTTTGAGAGCAAAAACTACGGATCCAAGTTCTAGATCGTGAGTGGTGTAATTCTTCTCATGCTTTTTCAATTGTCTTGAAGCGTATGCAATCACTTTCATCCTCTGCATCAACACTGCACCTAAGCCTTTGTGTGAGGCATCACAGTATACAACGAAATCATCGTTGCCTTCAGGCAAGGCCAGTATGGGTGCACTGCATAACTTCTGCTTGATCAGTTGGAAAGCTGATTCTTGCTTCTCTCCTCAATCGAACTTTATTCCCTTCTGTGTGAGTTTGGTCATTGGTTTGGCTATTTTGGAAAAATCTTCAATGAATCTGCGGTAGTACCCGGCAAGGCCTAGAAATTGGCGGATCTCCGTCGGTGATTTAGGAGATACCCAATCCTTGACAGATTCGACCTTTGCTGGATCCACGTGTATACCGTCACAATCGATGACATGACCAAGGAACTGCACTCTAGGAATCCAAAATTCGCATTTGGAGAACTTAGCATAGAACTGCTTGATGGTTGAGTTTTTGTATACCCTTTAGGAAAAAGGTACCAAAATAGGGTAAGCACGACGATTTAGGAAAACCGTGTGTAAATGACCCTAAAGTGAGTTCGTTCTCGAGGAGGCTAGTGCATTGTGTAATGAAATGATTATCTTTGTGATTTTATTGTTATGAGAAAAGAAAATAGAAATGGGGTAAGAAAAGAATGACGGTTACGATGACGGATTACACTAAGACGAAAAGGTCGTTCACGTAAAACCGTAAAAAGCACCAAATTAAAAAAAATTAAACCTAAAAATTAATTAAAGGTTAAAACTAAGTCTCAAATAATATAAATAAGAATAAAAATTCAACAAAAATATTTTAAAACCTTTTATTAATTAAATATTCAATTTTAAATACTAATTAAAGCCCTAAAATTAAATATAATTAACAAAATGTCCAAAATATTATTTTATTGAACTAATAAGTTACTTATATTATTTAAAGACTAAAACGTATTTTTCCTAAATTTTAAAAACTATTTTTCTATTTTTAAAACACTTAAAACTAATTTTAAACTAAAATAATCATAAAAAATAATAAAATAATGCTAAAAATAATTTGACACTTTTAAAAATCCTAAATTATGCTATTGAACAGTAGAAAAATGAAAAAGTTTGAAAAAACTAAAATTTTGCACTAAAAGACAAAAAAGTGAATAAATAAAACCTTAATTAAACTAAATTAATTATAAAAATTAATTAAAAAGTGAACAGTAAAAACTTTTTCAACTAAAAATCTTAAAATCTTTTTCTAAATCTAAGAAAAATTTTAAAACTGAAAAATATTTAATTTTACCACTAAAAGACAAAAATCAGAATATTAAAAAGTAATTAAAATAGCTATTTAATCTAAAAAATACCAGATGAACAGTAAAATAAAAATAAAATAAACTGAAAAATCAAAACTAAAATAAGAAAAATTATAAAATTGGTTTCAAACCCTAACTCCTATTTTGAGGCACTAAAGACAAAAAAAATCTTAAAACTGATAGTGACATGTGGATAGGTTTTGTTTTTTAGCTTGGCAGTGGTAACTTCAAAACAGACAGTGAGAATTTGGTTCCCACTGTTAATGTAAAAAACGTGTTTGATGGATTTTTGAGCTTAGGAAAGCTCTTGTGGGCTTTTCTTTGGACAATGGGGCACCCTTACACTCAGTTGAGTGTAGGGAGTCTATTAAATCACAAAAACACACAAGTCTCTTCACAAAATCAAACACAAAATGCACAAAAATGTTACTGATATAGCTTTGAGGTTCTGATGAACAGTGTACTGAATCAAATGGCACAAAAGTGAATTTTGGCTGCTGATAACTTGCACACAATCCAAACAAATCACATACAAACTATCTAGAAACCTAGATGTTACCTATATCTAACAAACTACCAAGATTGGTGAGCAAAATTCTGCAAAAAACAGGCAGAAAAATTGATTTTCTGATTTTAAGCTATATTACCTAAATTTTAAACATGCAAATTCATTTTAAACTTAACCAAACTAGCAACAACTCCTAACTTTAACCTAACTTGACCAAATAGAATGTGTGAGAAGTCTATTTAACAGATTTAGTGTAACTTAAACCTATCAAACCCCTTAACCCAAACAGCCCCTTAAATTTCAGAAACTTGAATTATCAAACCAAATGCTAGCAAATCCTAACCAATCTGAATTTTATCACTCCTATAAACTAAATTAAACTAACATACACAAAACTCAAACAGTTTCATACCATATCACACCAATTCACTTAAAAACTTAAGAAGGAGGGTTCAAGCCTGAAAAAGTACCTTGTGGGACCCACATCCGGTCCCCACTATAGCTGAAAAGCCATCTCCTTTCAGGCTCGGGCCTGAGCTGAACTAATTGAGCTGCTGGTGTAGAGATGATGGTGAGTGGATTGTTTCAAATCCACCACCCAATATCTTGAAAAGGAACCTGAAAATGAATAAAGCAAACCAAGAAAACTACCAATGAGCTTATGCACAAGCTTGTTTGTCAAGCAAGCTTGTGTATGAGCTTTTGGAACAGTAACTGAACAATAGACAGAAAAAGTGACCAATACTTGTAAAAATCTTTAAGAAATCTGAACTTTTTAAGACCCTACTTGAAATCCTTTGAAATGAACTAAAATTAACAGACGAGTATCAACAAATCAAGCACAAGAGTCCACTTTCACTTCCTCTTGTGCTTGGATTGAGTTTCTGAAAATCTTAAAAATTTTGGAACCAAATTCAGTTAATAAATCTTAGACTATCCTTTTTGAAAACTCAAAATCACAAAGTGTTATACCAAATGAACATGGAACTCAGATTAATTCAACAAGACACCAACTTTTAAATTAATTGAAAAGGAATTATATTTGTAACAAAACACCAACTTTCATTAAAATTAAAAAGGAATTACAAAAGTTTTGAAATAAATCTGGAACAAAGGGCACCAACAGGTTTGGGCCTCTTTATATAGTAATCTAAGGAAGATTCTAGATTAGCTAAACAATGTAAAAACCCTAGGAAGATATTTCCATATATTCCCTTGGTCTTCATTTTGAATTTTCAGTCAAAATGGACTCTTGTGATGGATGTCGACATGCCAGCTATGAGAAAAGATCTTGGACCGTTTATCTTGACTTTGGGATGAAGGAACACATGTGGGATGTCGATTTGGTCTGGTTTTTGGGGTTTGGGTGAAAAGGACGTTGCAGGGGAATCTTTTGTAGGGACTTTGGGTGTGGTGGTGGGTGATTTATCATGTGGGTTTTGGTGATACTGAGATGAATTAACATTCTGGATAAGTTGGGGCCAAACCCCTATGAATTAAGGTTAATTCGAGATTAGGGTTCTAGTGTGGGAGAGAATGGTAAAAAGTGGAGATTAATCCATATTTAAGTTCAAATGCATGTTTACCTCCAAATTTAGTTATAAACAGGTTTTATTAAAATAAAAAATGGGTGGAATCGCGACATGGAGGTGTGGGATGATCTGATTGGGTGAATGAGGAGTAGTGGGTGACGTAGAAGGCTGCGATAGGTGGGAGTGTGTTTGTTTGTCTGGGCACTTTCAGTCCTTCTATTCCCAAGTACTTGTCTCTTTGTTTTAAACAGCCAACAATCCTTTTTCCTTTGTAACAAGTTTGGACACTTTGCAAATTTAGTCCCTCCAAGTTTAATATGATGAACACAAGGGCTTAACTTGTAACTTTTGAGATCTTCAAGGGCCATACTTGTATATTCTTGGTAATTTAGGGACCCCAATGTAATTTATGAGTATTACAAGGGTATAAATTGCCAAGTCTTCTAAAGTTGAGGGACCATTCTTGCCAATCTTCAATTCTTCAAGGTCATTTTTGGAAATTCCATTCTTGGGCCCGGTTCTTTGTGCGTCTTCGTTTCTCGTGTTCGTTTTTGATTGATTCTTGTGATCTTTTTGTCATTTCCTCAATATCCGTACCTAAAATACACAAGCAACAAACACGAGCATATATTTGGCATTTTTAATGATATTTAATGCATTTTAAGCCCAATTTGGACGATGAGACTATATATAAAAGCAGTCTCATCACTCCCCCATACTAAACCATTACCGTGCCCTCACGCAATGCTAGAATAAAGTATCGTAGCACCTCCAAAATACATTTTTATTCACTTTATTGAATGATAAACTAGCTACACTACTACTATTACTACTACTTGCGTTTTAGACATAATGTATGATTTTCATCGCAAAATGGGACGTTTAGGTTCATAGAATAAGAACACGTGAATTCTTCGTTAGAATAATTTCATCGTCCTCGATTTTCACCCCAATTCCATGCCAAGCGTGCAACGAGATCATTGTCATTATAAGTTAGTAATGCTAACACTACTCATATTCCCTAATCACGTACTTATCCTCCCATTATTCCTAAGTTGTATCTCTTATATTTTATTTTGTCTTGAATGTTTCACGAGGATACATTGTTTGACTTATGTGATAATAGAGATTTAGGTCTAAAAATAGAGTCCTAACGGTGTAACCAAGACCATCAAATCAATAACCCCTCCTAATAGACAATGATGTTAAAAAATTAAGTTGACAAGAAGAATCGATAAACACGGTTTTATAACGGTTTTGAACATGAAACTTATTACCAAGACTTTTATACGCCCCCTAACGGAAGGGCCTTATTATCTTTGGTTTACCTCCATCTTTTATTCAACTTCGCCATGAAGCTTTTATTATGACTTCGGTCTTGCCTTGCCTTTTATTATCCGCCTCATCGGTGGTTTTATTAGCCAAAGACGTATATCCTCACGCTAAGGCGAATTTTGGATCTTTAAAGCTTCGAAGATTAAGGCTTGATTCACTTTCAATTTTTGCATAGATTTTTCGGCCTTGTGGGGCTTCAAATTGTTTGCTTGATTTAGGTGAGCACTTGAAATCTTATTATTGAGTGAAGCTTTCGATTATTAGGGTGCCAATACTTCAAAACCGTGACGTTGGTGATACCTTAATGTCTTCCCAATTTAATTACACGGAAGCTACTAGAAAAGACTAGAAACCCAACAATCCTAACTAAACCGCTAAGTCAATATTTATTAAGCAAAAAATATTTACATGCGAAGGGAGAATAAGCAAACAACGAGAACACATGAGTTTTTGAAAGAATACGAGTACTCTACGTTTAGCATAGTAACTTATAATTAACCCTATCATTTCTCGTCCTCATTTAAGAGAATTAGCCTAATGTGAAGTTAAGGAATCAAAGCTAAGTGCTCAACACGCACGGTCGAGTCAAAAATTACTCTTATTCTCGCCATCGGAAAATCTACATTCGTGTCTTCAAACACTTATAAAATATGAGAAATTTTTTAAAATTTGGCCATTTTTAGCCTTATTTTGCAACAAAAACGATTAAACAAAAAGATAAACTTTGGAAAGCGTGAAGGTTTGGCAAGGCAAGTATCTATTCACCCCCCATACTAAAGTTAAACATTGTCCTCAATGTTTCGAGTCTAGGGGTGCAAACACCCCCATACTAGAGACGTAGTCGAATGCCTAATCTAACATGGAAAGGGTGTAACCGTTAAATTAATAGCCGTTTATGAAGTGTGCTAAAAAACTAAGGTTAGAACATCAAAGGATATATCATTTGGATATTGAGAAAGTCTACAAAGCAAACGATCGAGTGCTCCCATAAAACGAACATGAGAGGCTCCAATCGTGAAGATCATGATCTAAAAATCACAATTCACAAAAAACCACGGAACAAAGGTTGGAAGGGCACAAATCCCCTCACATTAAACTAATTAGAAAGCAATAATATGTACATGGATAAGCATGGGTCTCCCCCACGAGGCACCTTGTTTTTTATAACCGAGTCAAAAGCTCGACTCGAATCCCCATAAATGTGATCATTTAGGGATTATCTTGGTATGGTAAATTTTTGGTGGGGCTTACATGATAAACAAGGCCCAAAAACAACCGGTATTAAGGACTAAGTCCTTTGATGGTGCAAAATTCCAGGATCGAAGATGGCGTTCTCGTTTTCATTGGAAAAACAAATCAACGCCACTTCATCATGTGTCAACACAAACCCAAAGGGTTTCAAGAAAATAGATGAGAAGAAATAGAAGGGTGGGACAATGGGTAAGTCATAAAAACCATGAGCTACTCGAGGTAGACTCGTACCAATCAAATAGAAATATTTTCCATTTATTGCATCGGTGGAAGACCGAGATTTCCCTTTATAAGCAATTCCGGGATCAAATATCTCGTCCTCGGTGGAGAAAGGGGAGGGAACATAAGGGGCTTCCCTCACACTAAGTCCACACAAAGCATCGTCAAAAGGAGAAGACGAGCTTGTAGCACTCAAAACACGAGGTGATGACGGAGTTAGCATTGTAGAAAAATCTTTTAAATCCAATTTAAAATCTTTCCATTTTTCATATTTTAAACTCTCCTTATGAAAACCCGACTTAATTATGTCAAAAATATTTGGTGTTTCTAAAGCAATGTTAGTCACACTAAAAATTCTCACATTTGAAAACCGTTTTGGTTTAGGTGGTGGCAAGTTCTCAAAACGTTTGTCAACAAAGAAAACTTCCCCATCGGGGTCAACATATTCATCATCCGAAGAATCATTCGTGATTGGAATCGTAGGCTTAACACTCTTAAACTCCACCGGTGGAGGGGACGGAAAATCTTTTTTATCATCAACTTCTAAAACTCTTTTTGAAATCCTTTTACAAATGTTTTTGATGGGATTAACATTGTTCAAAGATGTGATAGAATACAAATTTGAAAGTGTGGAGTTTTGAGTTGCATTTATGACGAGTTCTTCCTCATTGAAACGAAGAGTGATTTTCCTAGCATGCACATCGATAAGTGCTCTCGAGGTATCCAAAAATGATCGACCTAAAATTAGAGGAACTTTAGGATCGATGGGGATGTCAACAACAATAAAGTCCACGGGATAGTAAAATTTTCCAACTTTCACGAAGACGTCCTCGGCTACTCCACAAGCTAGAATCGTAGAATGATCGGCCATTTCGATTGACATTCTTGAAGGAGTGAGATTTGGAAGATTGAGCGACTTAAAAATCTCAAGAGGCATCAAATTAATACTAGCACCAAGATCGGCCAAGGCGTAGCATCCTTCCATATCTTGTATAGCACATGGGATTAAAAACTTGTCGGGATCACCGACTTTTTGAGGTATGCGGCTAAGAAAAACCAATGAACAACTAGACGATTTTTGCAATTTCTCTTTGTTATTCAACATACTTTTAAAATTTGCGGCAAATCAAGGCATCATGACCAAGGCGTCGGCAAAACTTATATTAAAATGCAAGTCACGAAACATTTTCATAAAAAGTTCAAATTGATAATTATTTCGTTCTTGTGCCTTTTCCTTGTTTCGTCTTGAAGGGTAAGGTAAGGGTGGTGTGGATTGGGGCATAGGAAATGGCCTTGGAATCTCGGGTTCCACTATTGGTATTGGTTCAACCGTAGGTGTGGTTTGAGCGGTACTTCGTGGGCTTGGAATTTGCTCCTTTTCGACCACCACCTCGGGTTCTTTCTCTTTTTCCTTCTCCGTAGAAGTACTTGGACGAGAAATGGGTTCTTTGAAAGTTTTACCACTACGAGTAGTAATAACCTTCAATTATCCTTTCGGGTTTACAATGGTATCACTAGGAAGACCACCCGAAGAAGAAGGTTTACACATGATAGCTTCAAACATTTTTCCCATTCGGTCTTCAAATTTAGATTGCCTAGCATCCGCTTTTAACAATTCTTGCTTAATCTCATGTTGACCTTGCTCCATTTTTTGTTGATTTTGTTGGAGTCGTTGAACATTTCCTTCCATTTTATTAGCATGAGTCTTAAGTTCATTAGCAAGTTCGTTTTTAAGCTCGTTTTTCAACTCGGATCTTAAGCTAACCATTTCACGTTGCATATTATCAAACTTAGCATCGTTTGCTTTAGCATAATTCAAAAATTCTCCTTGAAGATTTTTGGTGTGATCATTTTGAAAACCTTGTGTGGTAGTTTGAAAATCACGGTTTTGGTTTTGGTTTGAAATTTGCCCATTTCCACTTTGATAATTACCCTTGTTGTAGTTACGTTGATTTCCTTGATAAGCACCACTTTGATTGTCGTTTCGATAGTTGTTAGCATTTTGATTTTATGGAGCTTGATTTTGGCGGGAACCTTGACCGTTTTGGTTATAAGTTCCCGTGGCTACATAAGCATTCGAAGTGTTACCATCCGCGGTAATGCACTCGGAAAAATCATGAGCTCCACCACACGAAATACAACTCTTGGCAACCGCCTTAACCGAAGCGGAATTCAAAGCATCTTGTGCTTTCCAATGAGTCATAAGAGTCGAAAACCTATCGAAAAACCAATTCTCCTCATTTCCTTCATGTTGCAAGGCATTAATGCTACGAGATGATGATGATGATGACGAACCCAAATTGGTAACACTCGGTGTGTTACGAGGGCTATAAACCTTAGACCTATTCTCAATGATTTTTAAAGCCTCTTCGGTCGTTTTGCACAAAAAATACCACCCGCGGCGACATTTAAGTAATATCGTTCATGATCATTAAGCCCATTATAAAAAGTGTCAATTTGATGCAATTCGGAAAAATCATGGTGTGGACATTCATGTAACATTTCTTTAAACCTTTCCCAAGCCATTGAAAAACTTTCATTAGACCTTTGTGTAAATCGTGAAATCTCGTTTTTCAAATGTGTTGTTTTAGATGGTGGAAAAAAATGATTCACAAATTTCGAAACGAGATCACCCCACGTCAAAATCAAATTTGGGGGTTCTTTATCGAGCCATATCTTGGCGGGTCCATCTAACGAGTATGGAAACAACATCATCTTAATGGCATCGTGTGGTACATCCTTAAACTTGCTTGTCGTGGTGAGACGATTAAATTGCCTAATGTGATAATGTGGGTTGTCTTTCTCGTGTCCGCGAAACTTGTTGGCTTGAAGCATAGACATTAAACCCGTCTTGATCTCGAAGTTCTCCGCAAGGATGGCGGGAATCACAATGGCCTCTCTAAAACCCTCGGTGGGTGCTTGAAGCAACTCCATCATAGTACGATTAGCCATGATAACTTCTTGTTCTACAATAGGTTCCTCACTTGGAGTTTCTTCACTAGAAAGATTAGGAGTAGGTGTTGCCTCCTTTTTGTTTTTTCGTTTACGTGCACGTCTCGCTTGATTACGAGTAAGCATAAACGTCACGAACAACGTGGGGATGAGCAAAGAAGATTCTTTTTGGTGTTTTTAACTTTTTCAATTTTTTTGGATTTTTGATTGTTTTTACTTTTTTTGGATTTTGGAATTGTATTAGGTAGACAAAAATCTACAAATCTCCTCCTTAATAAAATCTCTTGATTAAAGAAGCCTCAAGGAATGAAAACGATCACGTGAAGTGAACGCCTTCGATGACTTTAGAACGTTGGTGGAACACCAAAACGTTCAAGAGGGTTTAATCAAATAAAACCAAGAAAGTATATATGATACTTAATAATACTTTGGGCGGCAAAACCCTCGATTAGCTCTCAAAATCAAATACTCACAAGCAAGCGGGGAAACGAGGTGGCGCGAAGCACTTAAGAGCCTTTTTCCTTAGGATATATTTTATAATATCCGCCTTATACCCACCTTATAGTTTGTATTTTTCAAGATTGAGCTTCACGAAAGTATTTACCTATTTTTGCCTTTTTTTTCTTTGGTTTGAGATTCGAATAAAATGATTGGGTAATGACCTTCCAAGTCAAGGTTGTGATTTCTCACGTATTTGGAGTACTTGTGAATTTATTGTTCTACGTATACAATATAGTAATAGTATTCACAAAAAACAAAAAACGATAATACGTATTAGTAGAGTGCTACTAATACAAATACTTATTATGGCTATATAAAAACAACAATTGTTCAAATCAAAACACAACACGCCTCCCCGGCAGCGGCGCCAAAATGATGGTTGAGTTTTTGTATACCCTTTAGGAAAAAGGTACCAAATTAGGGTAAGCACGACGATTTAGGAAAACCGTGTGTAAATGACCCTAAAGTGAGTTCGTTCTCGAGGAGGCTAGTGCGTTGTGTAATGAAATGATTATCTTTGTGATTTTATTGTTATAAGAAAAGAAAATAGAAATGGGGTAAGAAAAGAATGACGGTTTACGATGACGGATTACACTAAGACGAAAAGGTCGTTCACGTAAAACCGTAAAAAGCACCAAATTAAAAAAAAATAAAACTAAAAATTAATTAAAAGTTAAAACTAAGTCTAAAATAATATAAATAAGAATAAAAATTCAACAAAAATATTTTAAAACCTTTTATTAATTAAATATTCAATTTTAAATGCTAATTAAAGCCCTAAAATTAAATATAATTAACAAAATGTCCAAAATATTATTTTATTGAACTAATAAGTTACTTATATTATTTAAAGACTAAAAAGTATTTTTCCTAAATTTTAAAAACTATTTTCTATTTTTAAAATACTTAAAACTAATTTTAAACTAAAATAATCATAAAAAATAATAAAATAATGCTAAAAATAATTTGACACTTTTAAAAATCCTAAATTATGCTATTGAACAGTAGAAAAATTAAAAAGTTTGAAAAAACTAAAATTTTGCACTAAAAGACAAAAAAGTGAATAAATAAAACCTTAATTAAACTAAATTAATTATAAAAATTAATTAAAAAGTGAACAGTAAAAACTTTTTAAACTAAAAATCTTAAAATCTTTTTCTAAATCTAAGAAAAATTTTAAAACTGAAAAATATTTAATTTTACCACTAAAAGACAAAAATTAGAATATTAAAAAGTAATTAAAATAGCTATTTAATCTAAAAAATACTAGATGAACAATAAAATAAAAATAAAATAAACTGAAAAATCAAAACTAAAATAAGAAAAATTATAAAATTGGTTTCAAACCCTAACTCCTATTTTGAGGCACTAAAGACAAAAAAATCTTAAAACTGATAGTGACATGTGGATAGGTTTTGTTTTTTAGCTTGGCAGTGGTAACTTCAAAACAGACAGTGGGAATTTGGTTCCCACTGTTAATGTAAAAAATGTGTCTGATGTATTTTTGAGCTTAGGAAAGCTCTTGTGGGCTTTTCTTTGGACAATGGGGCACCCCTACACTCAGTTGAGTGTAGGGAGTCTATTAAATCACAAAAACACACAAGTCTCTTCACAAAATCAAACACAAAATACACAAAAATGTTACTGATATAGCTTTGAGGTTCTGATGCACAGTGTACTGAATCAAATGGCACAAAAGTGAATTTTGGCTGCTGATAACTTGCACACAATCCAAACAAATCACATACAAACTATCTAGAAACCTAGATGTTACCTATATCTAACAAACTACCAAGATTGGTGAGCAAAATTCTACAAAATCAGGCAGAAAAATTGATTTTCTGATTTTAAGCTATATTACCTAAATTTTAAACATGCAAATTCATTTTAAACTTAACCAAACTAGCAACAACTCCTAACTTTAACCTAACTTGACCAAATAGAATGTGTGAGAAGTCTATTTAACAGATTTAGTGTAACTTAAACCTATCAAACCCCTTAACCCAAACAGCCTCTTAAATTTCAGAAACTTGAATTATCAAACCAAATGCTAGCAAATCCTAACCAATCTGATTTTTATCACTCCTATCATGCATAAAAACTTGAAACAAACTAAATTAAACTAACATACACAAAACTCAAACAGTTTCATACCATATCACACCAAATCACTTAAAAACTTAAGGAGGGTTCAAGCCTGAAAAAGTACCTTGTGGGACCCACATCTGGGCCCCACTATGGCTGAAAAGCCATCTCCTTTTAGGCTCGGGCCTGAGCTGAACTAATTGAGCTGCTGGTGTAGAGATGATGGTGAGTGGATTGTTTCAAATCCACCACCCAATATCTTGAAAAGGAACCTGAAAATGAATAAAGCAAACCAAGAAAACTACCAAGGAGCTTATGCACAAGCTTGTTTGTCAAGCAAGCTTGTGTATGAGCTTTTGGAACAGTAACTGAACAATAGACAGAAAAAGTGACCAATACTTGTAAAAATCTTTAAGAAATCTGAACTTTTTAAGACCCTACTTGAAATCCTTTGAAATGAAATAAAATTAACAGACCAGTATCAAAAAATCAAGCACAAGAGTCTACTTTCACTTCCTCTTGTGCTTGGATTGAGTTTCTGAAAATCTTAAAAATTTTGGAACCAAATTCAGTTAATAAATCTTAGACTATCCTTTTTGAAAACTCAAAATCACAAAGTGTTATACCAAATGAACATGGAACTCAGATTAATTCAACAAGACACCAACTTTTAAATTAATTGAAAAGGAATTATATTTGTAAAAAACACCAACTTTCATTAAAATTAAAAAGGAATTACAAAAGTTTTGAAATAAATCTGGAACAAAAGGCACCAACAGGTTTGGGCCTCTTTATATAGTAGTCTAAGGAAGATTCTAGATTAGCTAAACAATGTAAAGACCCTAGGAAGAGATTTCCATATATGCCCTTGGTCTTCATTTTGAATTTTCAGTCAAAATGGACTCTTGTGATGGATGTCGACATGCCAACTATGAGAAAAGATCTTGGACCGTTTATCTTGACTTTGGGATGAAGGAACACATGTGGGATGTCGATTTGGTCGGGTTTTTGGGGTTTGGGTGAAAAGGACGTTGCGGGGGAATCTTTTGTAGGGACTTTGGGTGTGGTGGTGGGTGATTTATCATGTGGGTTTTGGTGATACTGAGATGAATTAACATTCTGGATAAGTTGGGGCCAAACCCCTATGAATTAAGGTTAATTCGAGATTAGGGTTCTAGTGTGGGAGAGAATGGTAAACAGTGGAGATTAATCCATGTTTAAGTTCAAATGCATGTTTACCTCCAAATTTAGTTATAAACACGTTTTATTAAAATAAAAAATGGGTGGAATCGTGACATGGAGGGGTGGGATGATCTGATTGGGTGAATGAGGAGTAGTGGGTGACGTAGAAGGCTGGGATAGGTGGGAGTGTGTTTGTTTGTCTGGGCACTTTCAGTCCTTCTATTCCCAAATACTTGTCTCTTTGTTTTAAACAGCCAACAATCCTTTTTCCTTTGTTACAAGTTTGGACACTTTGCAAATTTAGTCCCTCCAAGTTTAATATGATGAACACAAGGGCTTAACTTGTAACTTTTGAGATCTTCAAGGGCCATACTTGTATATTCTTGGTAATTTAGGGACCCCAAT
Source organism: Glebionis coronaria (assembly GCA_025667525.1). Classification (NCBI taxonomy): domain Eukaryota; kingdom Viridiplantae; phylum Streptophyta; class Magnoliopsida; order Asterales; family Asteraceae; genus Glebionis; species Glebionis coronaria. The sequence goes on from CM046878.1 coordinate 310,102,960, forward strand.
GTAATTTATGAGTATTACAAGGGTATAAATTGCCAAGTCTTCTAAAGTTGAGGGACCATTCTTGCTAATCTTCAATTCTTCAAGGTCATTTTTGGAAATTCCATTCTTAGGCCTGGTTCTTTGTGCGTCTTCGTTTCTCGTGTTCGTTTTTGATTGATACTTGTGATCTTTTTGTCATTTCCTCAATATCCGTACCTAAAATACACAAGCAACAAACACGAGCATATATTTGGCATTTTTAATGATATTTAATGCATTTTAAGCCCAATTTGGACGATGAGACTATGTATAAAAGCAGTCTCATCACTGCTCCTCCTTGAGTACCTTTAGTACTTGTGCAAGATGTTCTTCGTGTTCTTGTTTGTTCTTGGAATAAATGAGTATGTCGTCAATGAAGACTATCACGAATTTATCCACGTAGGGTCTGCACACACGGTTCATAAGGTCCATGAAAATAGCTGGTGCATTGGTCAACCCAAATGGCATAACTTGGAATTCGTAATGACCGTAACGGGTTCTAAAAGCTTTTTTTGGAATATCTTCCTCCCTGACTCGTAGCTGATGGTATCCAGATCTCAAGTCGATCTTGGAATACACACTTGACCCTTGCAGTTGGTCAAATAGGTCGTCAATGCGAGGAAGTGGATAACGATTCTTCACAGTTAGCTTATTCAGCTCTCTGTAATCGATGCACATTTGAAAAGAACCATCTTTCTTTTTGACAAATAACATAGGAGCTCCCCATAGTGAGGAACTGGGTCTAATGAATCCTTTGTCAGATAGTTCTTGAAGTTGTTCAGCTAGTTCTTTCATCTCTGATGGTGCCAACCGGTATGGAGCTTTAGCTACAGGTGCAGCTCCGGGAACCAAATCAATTAGAAATTCCACTTGTCGGGTCGGTGGTAAGCCTGGCAACTCATCAGGAAAAACTTCTGGAAAATCTCGGACGATGGGTACGTCCTTGATTTGCTTCTTCTAGGGCTTGTCTTCTTCATCTGTTTGAGAAATATGGGCCAAGAAGATAGGACATCCTCTCAACAAATATTTCTGAGCCTTTGTACAAGAGATAACACTAAGTCTAGTGTCAGCGAGGTCGGTGTTACCGTCGCCTCGAATGATTAGAGTTTCGTTTCCCCACGGAATACGGACTAGCTTTTCGTCACAAACAATGACAGCGCGGTATCTTGCTAACCAGTCCATGCCAATAATAACATCAAAACTACCAAGGTTTACGGGGATAAGGTCAATGTTGAACGGATGTTTGGAAAGATTTAAGGTACAACCTCTAATGATAGTGTCAGCATCTACAGTTTTACCGTCAGCTAATTCTACGGAGTAACGGTGATCTAAGCTTGTAGGAATAACTTCTAGTATTTGGTTAAATTCAGTGGATATAAAACTTCGGTCTGCTCCAGTGTCAAACAAAACAGATGCATAACGATTGTTCAATAGAAACGTACCAGTAACGACATTCGAATCGGGGTTGGCTTTTGCATTACCGACCACGTACACTCTGGATGAAGCTCCTCCACTGTTCTTGTTCTGGTTGGCCCGCTTAGGGCAACTTGGTCTCACGTGTCCTGGTGCTCCACACTCATAGCACACAACTCCCTTCTTGGGTCCATTGTTGTTTCCTCCAGTAGCGTTGTGGTTCCCCTGCTGTCCATTCCCGTTCCCACGGGCATTGTATCCACCCCTGTTGTTGTAGTTACCAGTGTTTTGAGTGGGTCGGGCCTGAGTGACAGCATTAACTCGACAGGTTTTAGCAAAATGACCTACTTGTCCACATCTGTAGCAGGTCTGGTATGGGCTATCAACAGTATGATGATAGTTGCACTTTGGGCACAAAGGTTTAGCGCCCACGTACGAGTTAGCTCCTGCAGAGGTAGCACTGTAAACTTGCCCAGCATTCTGCTTCTTAGGATGTTGCGGGTGCTGACTGCGGAAATACTCGTCTGCCTTTCGCTTGTTGTCAGTATGCCTCTCGGATATGGTACGGACTCTTTTGTTTATCAACTCAGTAGCGAACTCAATGGCACTCTCGACGGTAGTAGGTCGAGATGCGAGCACACTGTCGTGAATGGCGTCTGGGAGTCCACCCACATACTTCTCAATCTTATCTTCCTCCTCCACAAACATTCTGGTGCACATTAGGGTCAACTCTTGGAACCTCTGGTTGTACGCAGTGATGTCATTGTTCCTGCACCTGAGATCCTACAATTCGATCTCCAGCTTCTTCATTTCTCCCCTTGGACAGTATTTCTCTGTCATCCTCTCCTTCAACTCAGTCCAGTTGAGAGCATATGCAGCATCGTGTCCAAGAGTAGAAATAACAGAGTTCCACCAAGTAAGAGCACTCTCAAGTAGGGTGCAGGCGGAAAACTTCACTTTGTTCTCTTCTGCACAGTCGTTTTTGCGAAATACCGTTTCCAACCTTTCAAACCACTACATCAGTTCCACCACTCCTTCCTTGCCCTTGTAGTAGGAAGGCTTACATTTCAAGAAGTCGGGGTAAGAGCAACCCCTGGTGGTCTGATTATTCCGGCGGTCGTTGGAGTTTTGACTATCGTCTACGTTTCTGCTGGCAGCCATCGCAGATGCGATGCCTTGATCAATCATTTCCCTTAATTGGGCAGCAGTGACGTTTTGGGTAGTCTCGGCATTGTTGGGGTTCGTTCTAGTGATTACCATTTTTCTATAATTATACACAAAAATGAAATCATTAGTTCAAGGTATTAGCATAGTTTTATATAATTACACGAAAAGAAATTTCATGCATAGACTTTGCAACAAATTGGATAACCTGTTTAAAGTTCATAATATAATACAGTACAGGATATAACAAAAGCTAATGAGTACATGCCATAAGTCTAGAATAGGAATACAATACAAAATGCACAACCTGATCCAAGACAGAGCACAGCCCGCCTGTCTGGGATGGTGGTACATGAAATCTAAAGTACATCATCTATGAATCCCTAATCTAAATAGTACAGTACAAAGATACAACTGACTAAAGAAAAGTACAAATACAAGAGATCCTATATCATGATAGCCGGGATGCAACCCTAATAGCTTATCATGATGTACAAAAGATCTAGTACATCTAATCTACTGATGCCTAACTGACTCCTCGGATACGGCTGGCGCCACGGGCGGAGATGAGACAGCCGGTGCCTGCATGGCAACCTGCATCGCGGTCATGGCAGTCCTAGTCTCCTTGAGCTGTCGGAGTGCCTCAAGGAACTGGTCTCTGAGAGTCTGCTTAACTCCCCGGAGATGAGCGGTCTCTGACGTCAACCCCTGATGACGGACCTCCTGGAGGTCGAAGAATATAGCAAGAGTCTCCTCCATGGTCAAGAGGGCAATATGAATATCCGTCTGCTGGCTCTGGAGCAGGTAGATCTGCTCACGAAGGAACTCATTCTCATCCAGCAACCATTGGAGAGAATGGTAAGTAGTCGACTACGCCCCTCGGGCAGCGTGCGCCTCCGCACTCACAGTCCATGATAGAAGGTCCTGGCGCTGCTGTAGAACAGCGCGCTCAGTCTGTCCGGCTGATAGCAGAGCAAGAATGTCTGCTACATCCTGGGCCTGACGTGCGGCCAGTGCCGTGATCTGGGCCTGAACAGGGTCAGCATGTCTGGCCCGGGAACCCTCACCGATCTCAAAGGTGGAATCGAGAGGTGCCTCGTACCTCCTCTTACGAGGTGGCAGAGACTCGGATGCATGATCCCGTAGAGAAGTCACAAGTGGTACAGGTGGTATAGCAGCAGGAGGCTGGACCTCTTCCCTAGCGGGGGAAATATGTGGAGTAGAAATAAGTGCCTCGATGGATGCGGCGTCGACAGAGGCGTGACTATCGCCGAAGTCACTAGCAGATAACCATCCACATAAGAAGGTCGTCGGAGATACGGCAGGAGGTGTATCGGTAGGTAATGTCATGATAAATCTGAAAGTAATATAGTTTTAATTGATATAAGTATAAACTTACTCAAGTTAAAAGTTTTGGGAAATATAATTTAAAATTATATAATAGTGTCGTTTAACATTCGCCATGCTAAAGGTTACGTTAATACTTATAAGATTAATCAACCGAACGTTAATAATCAATGCACAGGCAATCACACAATCGATGTATGCTCTACAGTCTATATGCTTCACTATTCTAGTCCCGAAAATCCCAAAAGATTTTTAAAGCAGTTATAGTTCAGATTATATAAAAATTTTATTTTTATATTTATTTTAATTTTGTTCTGATTCTCTATAACTATCGCTCTGATACCATTCTGTGACACCCCCAAATTGAGTCAAACGCAGCGGAAATAATATTTGGTTGTCACGTAGGTAGATCAACAGCAAACAGAATATAGAGCAACAGATAAAAGATTATCCTTACATTTATTACATGATTGAAAGTGCAAATAGTATTAAAATAGTCTTTAACATTGTTCGATTGTTTGAATTATTCCTAGTTTATAAAACCCCAGATGAGCTCTATAACTGCAGCCTATCATGATGCTTGACTCCATGCACACCAATACCTGCTTCATTTTCCTAAGAAAACATGCTTAGAGAGTCAACATAAAGTTCGTGAATTCACAGGTTTAATTTAAATAAGTCTGGACATTAAATATTCACTGAAGTAGTAATGCACAAAGCATCAATACTTAAAAGTAATTACATTCCCATATTGCCCGAGACTGAAACTTGACAGTTAAATCCTTAACAAATAAGGAACCTTCGCCTTGTCATAAAAAGGCACCCATAACAAAAATAAATGCTGACATGTGAAACATCTGTTGTCCTGGCCTAGGCACAGTGAGCATGACTCACCCAGATGGGGACGGTCAATCCCAAATAGATCTATTTATAACATTCAAGTAATTCAATAATTCTAACAGTTTCGGATGCAGGGTCATGCGGGTTCATCTACAATAGGCAATGTAATCAAAAGTTTCACAGTTCAATCCATGTCCATAAAATAAAATATGTTGCATGTTTTCTTCCCCATTAAAAGGTTTAAAAGTTTGTCAATATATAAAGTGGGGCCATGAACTCACCTCAGTAGTACAGCAATAAGTCAGTAGATAAATCTGATAAGGATGCTCACGATACAATCAACGACCTAAATAATTATAAGGTCTCAGTAAATGCATAACATAATGCATAAAAGTTCCAGAATAAATCTGTACATTCTTAAACTGGTTTTAAGCATTTTATTACGATACTTGTATTTTTGTTCATCGTTGTACAAGTTCTAATAGTATTTATTTTAAGTATAAAATAAATAATAAGGTTAAATTAATTATTCCATTTAATTAATATTTTGTACTTACGTTGTTTGTAAAACACTTAGATACTTATAAAGGATAGTTTTATATACATTTAAGGTAATAGGAAATAAATATAATTAATATATTTATTTTATAAGTTAATCGTTTTTAATTTATATTTAATATATAAATAAGGTTTATAAAACGTATAACATTTTAATTATATTCCACGTTTACATAGTGTTTATAATTATTAAATTATAAGTTTGGAAGAATAACAATTGTTACGTTTATTTAAGTTTTAGGTTTTAAATAACGGGTATAAATATATAGAATTTTAGGGTTTGTAATACTTTGTATAAAATACGTTTTAGTCCTTTTAATTAAATAATTACCCGCGGTTAAATTACTTTTATACCCCTAGGGTTTCTAAATCTTTCAAGTAATTACAGTTTTGGTCCCTCCCTAGTTACACGTGTAACTAGGGTTTCTTTAAGTTTCATTAAATGGCAAAAATAGTCCCTAAAGTATACGGCTCATTTTAGGGCTTATTAAAGTTTCACAAGTTGGCAGTTTTAGTCCTCCAACCTTCGGCTTATATTTAAGTTTATTAAAAGTTACACAAATGCCCCCTAGGGCTTGAATATGTTTCGGCTAAAGGCAAGGTTGGTCCCTAGGGTTACTTAGGGCATAAATAAGTTTGCTATCTTGGCATATTTGGTCACTAAGGCTTATATTAAGTCTCGGCTAAAGTCCAAAGTGATCCCTAGGTTTTCTAAAGTTTACACAACTTACCCTAACATTATATTAATTCCTTTTAAGTCCTTTTTAACACCTTTAAGTTTCGGATATGTTCAAAACAACACCCTAAACTCTCGGCAATATTTAAAAGTAGTCCAAATGTATATATTTTTGGAAAATGAGTTTCTACCCTTGTTTATTTAGATCCCTTTACTTTATAAATTTATAAATCCAACCCGAAAGTTTTGTACTTGTTATATTTAATCCAAAATTTTGTAGATTTATTATTTTAATCCAAAACTTCTTAGATTTATAATTTTAATCCAAAACTCTTATAGATCTATAGATTTAACATGAAACTTTATAAAATCATATTTTGACACTAAAAGTTTTATAAAAACATTTATTTAGTGAAAATGATTATTTAAGTAGGCAACTTATTATAGTGAGCTTAAAACTAATCTTATAAGGCATTTTAGTGATCTTAACATTTTAAGGCACCTAAAAATATAAATCTAGTGTTTCTAGTTATAACTAAACATTACAAGATTACCCAAAATAATATTATGAGCTTAAAGCTCACGTCCAAAATTCATGCATGTTTAGGTTTTCATGGTCTTTCAAGTTTAACAAGATCATGGTGATATGTTCTTCAAGGTTGACAAGTTTTTACATCATTTTATGCTATATCATAAATCAAGCCGTGGGTTATCTTAGGTTTTTAGGGTTTCATTATTTGTTTAAATGTTATCTTTTACCAAGAATAACCATATATATTAATATGTATAAAAGTAAATGTATTAGAAAGATAGGTTTTAACTTGGACTTACTTCTTTAGATAGGTTTAGGAGGGATAGGAGAATGAGTAGAACAAGTGACAAGCTTTCAACAATGGAGGTCTAGGAGACCTTAAACAAGTCGTGGGCTTCACTAAGGCTTCTAGGGCTCTTGTTCTTGCTTCAAGGATCAGGGTTTCTTGTAGGATGAGCTTAGGATTAACCTTTAGGTAGTATGAGACATGATCCAAGTGTAGGAAATAAGTTTGAAGGTTTGAAAATGGTGGATGATGAGTGTAAAACCCGCATGCTTTTACCATGAATAGTGCCCTTAAGATCGTACGTCCTAGATTAAACTTACCTCAGTTAGTATTGATCACATTCATGTGCTAATAATCAAGCAAGTGCATACGTGTATGACATGACAAGTATCGATTACGTACGAACTCATGATAAACAGTTAATAATATATCACGTGAACATAATTAAATCATGATCACCATTTAAAATACTAACTAGAATAATTACGTAAATACTAATAATATAATTACGAGCGTTAAGTTTACGATAAACGACACGTTAGATTAAACAGAAACACTTTAAACACGAGCACGTTTAACCACGAACGAACACGAAACATCGGGACACGAGAAAGGTACGGGTACCCCATGTGGGGCCCCCATACCCACGGCACACAACAAGAAATGGGCTTAGCCCATGGACTTTACAAGTAAAGGGGGGTAAAAGTAAAAACATGTTTTCATTTTTCATTTTCAAGAAATAAACATAAAAACCCTAAAAAGAGTTTTCTCCTCCTCCTTTTTCTCCTCTTTGTGCCGCCACCTACACACCACCATTGGAGGGTGTTTGTTTGATTTTGATCTTAAAAACAAGTGTTAGAAACCGTGTTTGTTCATCCTTTTTCCAAGCTACATAGTGGTATACCTTTCTAACCCTTCTTTTTAATTCTTTTTAATTCTTTTGATCTTTGATTATTTTCATGAACATGTTATTATTTTTCTTATAAAAACAAGGTAATTAATCATTGATCTAACATGTTTTGGTATTAATTAAAATCAAAGAAGGATTTATAAGGGTGTTTGTTTCTAGCCGCCTAGCAAAACAAACCCGAGGGGGGTTTGGTTTGCTATTGCCGCCACCACCAAGACCACTTTTGGTCTTGGTTGGCTCATGTGGGACCCACGGCAGCAAGGAGACACGTGTGCCCCGGGTTTGGCTCGGGGTACGGTGTCGAATTCATGCCCGATTCATGGTTCGTTGGTTAAATCATGATTCATGCTACATGTTAATTTTTATGAATTATGAACTTAGGATATAATTAATTAATAACATGAAATATTAATTAAATCATGACTTAGGTTATTTTAATTATTAGTTTATCATGACATTAATTTAACCTAAGTATTTTATGTTATAAGTTATAATTAATTAATTATTAAAACATGCCTATAATTAATTAATTTAGACATGACTTAGGTTATATTATTATTAATAATAATACACATTTTAACCTAAGTATTTTCATTTCATTTTAATTAAAACATGTTATACTTTAATTAAAATGCTTAACCTATAGTTTAATTAAAATACATGAAATAATAATTAAACTATACACTATATCATATGACTTAAGAAATAAGCTTTTAACACTTAGACTTATATGTTAGCTTATGTAATCAGCTTAATTCTAATTATGGAAACTTCTATTTATAGAAACTTAATTAAATAAGGCAACTAATCTAATTATGGAAACCTTCTATATATGGAAATCAATCTATTCCAGGCAGCTAACCTAATCATGGAAACCTTCTATATATGGAAACTTATTTAATTAAGGCAGCTGATCTATTTTTGGAAACTTTTTATTTTTAGAAACTAATCTATTTTAAGCAGTAAATTCTATTTTAGGAAACTTTCTATTTTTGGAAACTTTCTATTTTTGGAAACTTTCTATTTTTGGAAACTTTCTATTTTTGGAAACTTTCTATTTTTGGAAACTTTCTATTTTTGGAAACTTTCTATTTTTGGAAACCTGCTATTTTTGGAAGTTACTTATTATTATACAGTAAGTATATTAATACATGAATCACCAGTAATACTTAATCAGATAAATCAGAATACTAGATAAACACAGTTTAAGGCTTTAAACAGTGAACCAGGACCTAAAACATACCAAATCAGCTAACATGAGACACAAAACCCAGTACGTAATCAGTGAATCAATACTTATACACGTGTGTATTCATGTAGCGTTAGTGATCCAGAAGTAGGAGTCTTTCTTCCGTTCATTCACTGGACTTGAGGTACGGATTCCCGTCCTTTCAGTATGGACATTCTTTCCTTATTAGGATTTCCCCGTATGCAGCCAACTGTTTTCCCCAGCATTTGTTTTATTGTTTTGAACTGCTTATGTTAATTTAGCATAAACTATAGCCATATACAAGCATGACCAGTTTCACCTAGTTATGGAGGTACCATAACCATAGCATTGGAGGCACCGATGTTATGACTTCCCCACGGCAGAGTGATTGCTCGTGGCGTCCCTTTCAGTTTTGGCCATATTATTATATCAGGTGGGGCGTATGGGTGCATCCTAGTTACATGTTTTATTCAGTTTATCATGGTGAATGTGGTGTGTGCCTTGCACCCTTCACAAGGAGTTGATCCCTCCTACCCAAACCAGTATATTGATTAGAGGCATCCCCTCTAATCAGCATGATGAGGTCACCCCTCCAAGTATTCATGCACGTGACCTTTTCATGACCTATATGGGCTATGGTATATATATGTTAAAACAGTTTTCACAGGATAAACATAAGGCTTTTCAAACTATAAAACCAGTTTTCTTGATACTTAACCAGTTTACTCAGTACTTAGTCTTCCGCTGTTATATGTTACATGTTTACTCTATTTCATGCTATATTGTACATCCGTGCACTAAGCGTCTTGCTCAGCCGTTTTCCTTTTCATGTTCCCAAAACGGCAGGTACTCAGGGACGCTCGTAGATCTCAAACGTAGGTGCATATGGACTGGAAGCTTTACTGTCTTTCTTTACTTTATGCATTTCCTTTACTTTGATACAGTTGCTATGGACATTGTTTCGTCCTTTCCTTTTACAGTATTTATGTTTATGTGTGATGAGCTCTACTTTGGGGGTACCGATGTTTGATTCCGGTATTTCCCTTTTATGGTTGAATAATGCTTAGACATTTATCCTTGTATGCTTTGATGACACGCCATGATTATGCGTAATATTCCATTTCCAAAATGGGGTGTTACAATTATGGTATCAGAGCCAAGGCTTCGACCTGTAGGCTCTCAAATATGACCTGTGATTAGTGGGTAGTCACTACGGTCTTCCTAGAACTGACAGTTGTTTTCATGCATTCATCATTTTTTTAGCATACATATACATGTCATTGTTACAGGGTTTTTGACTAAGTAATGGTTGGTACAGGACTGGCCCTATTTAGTCGCATGTGTTTTTATCGAAACTTTTAGATTTGGGACCGACCCATAGGCGTCCCCTCGATATGTCTTTTATTTTGAGTGAACTGACCGGAGGCGTTCACTCTCGAGCATCAAAGTTTTCATAAAACTGCATCATGCATTCGTACAAAGATTTTCTTGCATAAAAAAAAAAAATTTTTCTCGTGAAATTTTTGGCATAAATTTTTTTTTTTTATATTGAACTGTTAATCATATGTTTTATGTTATACTGTCAGATGGTTCTCACACGTGAGCAAGAGCAGCTCAATGCTGCAATTCAGGCTGCCATGCAAGCCTTACTTCCTCAACTGAGGAATGACATTCGTGCTGAAGTCCAAGCTGCCAATAATCAGCAGCCGCAGAATCAGGCACCTCCTCCTCCTCCTCCTCCCCCAGTGACTCTAGCGGTATGGTTGGAAAGATTTAACAAGCTCCGTCCTAGAGCTTTTGAAAAGACTGATAGCCCCAGCGATGCTGAAAGCTGGCTGACTCACATTGAGAAAATCTTCAATGCTATGGGATGTGACCCCGCCTTCAAGGCAAGATTGGCATGCTACAGGTTTGAAGGCGATGTACTCAACTGGTGGCTAGCTTTGACGCAGTCAGAAGGAGGTGATGAATGGGTCGCTGGTTTGACATGGGCCCAATTCAAGGAGAGAGTGATGGAACAGTTCTTTCCTAAGGCAGAGCAGGACAAACTCAAGCGTGAATACCACGGGATACGTCAGAGACAGGGTGAGAATAGCAACGAATTCATGCAGCGCTTTCTTCGCCTAGCTGGTTTCCTAGGAGCAGCGGCTGGTACTCCTGAGGAGCAGGCACACCATTTTAGGTGGGCACTTCGCACCTCGGTTGCGAATAATCTGGTATGTGCTACGTTCAATACAGTAGCACAAGTGGCCGACGCAGCAAGAAAGCTTGAGATGTTGCAGGAACGCGATGAGTTCGGGGAAGCTGAAAGACCCGACAAGAGGTAAAACATTTCATGTTCTAGCGTTAACCAGACCGCATCCTATCATTATATGTTCTATAATCATCTCTTAAACTGTATCTTCCAGGCAGAAAACTGGGGACCGGTCTCAGCCGGCTACTCAGCAGCAGCCCAATCAGCCCAAAGGAAACGGTCACTCTAACGACCGTTCTGTTGTGGAAAGGCGCAACGGTAATGATAATTACCGTAACAATGCGGGACACTCCAACAACAGCAGGTCCTACTATTTATGCATCTTCTTATGATTTCATGTTATGTCTCATGCTGACACTATATTAATTTCTACCAGGAACCACGGTAACGGAAGGGACCAGAACCACAGGGGTTCTCAGCCTAACCGTTCAGCTAACACTGGTAAACATCTTATGACGCTTACGTCCTATACTCGTGCATATACTTTATTCTTAACACGTTTTGTCATCAGCAGGCCCTCTGCAAGCAAGGACTCCTGCTGGAGGATTCACTCATCCTCTTTGCAGCACTTGCCATCGCAGACACCCTGGCCCATGTCGTCGTGACTCCGACGCGTGCTACAAGTGCGGCCTCCCTGGCCATCGTATGAGAGATTGCCGTAAGGGTGAAATGGAGGGTACTTCGGGTCATGCTGATACTAAACCGCCTCCTACCACTGGGCGCGTCTACACGACATCGCGCGATCAGGCAAACAAATCTACAGGTACCATTACTGGAATTTTGTATATGTACGGCCAGGCTGCATGTGTTCTTTTCGACACGGGTGCCACTCATTCAGTTGTTTCCACTACTTATGCTAAGAACATCAGGACACTTCCCTTGCCATTAGAAAATAAGCTTACCATTTCCACGCCTCTGAGGGACTCGGTATTAATAACTCATGTATACAAGAGTCTTCCTCTAGAGTTTGACGATAAAGTTCGTGCAGTAGATGCACTTCCTCTAGACATGATTGAGTTCGATATGATTCTCGGCATGGATTGGCTATCCAAGCACCATGCTACCATAGACTGCCACTCATATCGAGTGATCTTCGGCGACATTAATGCACCAGAGTACATCCATAACGGGTTCATACCCGGACGGTCTGTACAAGTCATATCTACCTTGCAAGCACGTGCATTACTGTCACATGGCTGCGAAGGTTACCTCGCTACGGTTCATGACATGGATGCTGAATCCCCATCGATTCAGGATCAACCAGTAGTTTCGGAATTTCAAGACGTCTTCCCAGATGAACTTCCAGGCATACCACCTGCAAGAGAAGTGGAGTTCAACATTGACCTTGTTCCAGGAGCTGAGCCAATCTCTAAGGCTCCGTATCGTATGGCTCCCATAGAGCTAAAAGAACTGAAGGACCAACTGCAGGAACTTCTTGAACGAGGGTTCATTAGACCGAGCGCATCTCCATGGGGCGCACCGGTCTTGTTTGTTAAGAAGAAGGACGGCAGCATGCGACTTTGCATTGACTACCGTGAACTTAATAAGATTACCATCCGCAATAGATATCCACTGCCACGTATAGACGATCTGTTTGACCAACTTCAAGGAGCCAAACACTTCTCAAAGATCGATCTAAGGTCAGGCTACCATCAGCTAAGGGTTAAAGAGCAGGATATTGCCAAGACTGCTTTTCGTACCCGCTATGGCCATTATGAGTTCGTGGTCATGCCGTTCGGCCTGACTAACGCTCCAGCAGTATTCATGGATCTGATGAACAGAATCTTCCATGAATTCCTTGATAAATTTGTCATTGTATTCATCGATGACATCTTGATATTCTAAAAGTCCACGGAGGAACACGAAGATCATCTCCGTACTGTACTACAGATTCTTCGTCAGAAGCAGCTGTATGCGAAATTCTCCAAGTGTGAGTTCTGGTTAAACAAGGTGGCATTCTTAGGTCACATTATATCAGCAGAAGGGATCACTATGGACCCAGCGAAGGTTGAGGCTATCACTAAATGGCCAAGACCAACATCAGCGACAGAAGTCCGCAGTTTCTTAGGCTTAGCTGGATATTATCGAAGATTCGTGGAGAACTTTTCCCGCTTGGCATTGCCTCTCACCAAACTGATGCGAAAAAGGAGAGAAATTCGTCTGGACGGAAGAACGAGAGAAGAGCTTCGAAGACCTAAAGCAGAAGTTAGTATCTGCACCTATTCTTACTCTCCCATCTGGTACAGGTGGATTTCAGATCTATAGCGATGCATCGGGGAAGGGACTGGGCTGTGTTCTCATGCAACATGGGAAAGTGATCGCGTATGCTTCACGACAGCTTAAGCCCTATGAAGAAAACTACCCTACGCATGACCTGGAACTTGCTGCAGTGGTGTTCGCATTGAAGATATGGAGGCATTACTTATACGGAGAATCATGCGACATTTTCACGGATCACAAGAGCTTGAAGTATATCTTCACACAGCGAGAATTGAACATGAGACAAAGGAGATGGTTGGAACTGTTGAAGGATTATGATATTAACCTACAGTATCATCCCGGGAAAGCTAATGTAGTAGCAGATGCACTCAGCAGGAAGTTCGGAATGATAAACGGCATTGAGATCAAGGAACAAAACATAAGAGACTTGGAGCGGCTAGACATCGAAATCATGGTACGTGGGAAGCACGGATACTGGGCGAATCTTAGAGTAGAACCTGAGTTACTGACTAGGATTAAGGAAGCGCAGAAGGATGATGGAGAGATTTGGGCGATAATTCAGAATTTGGAGAAGCAGACAGAATTCAGAATGGACGCAGACGGTATCGTTTGGCAGGGCACGAGACTTTATGTTCCTGACAATCAAGAACTCCGGGAAGCATTGTTAGCTGAAGCTCACAGCTCCCCATTTTCTATACATCCTGGGTCGACAAAAATGTACCATGACATCAGACAGCACTTTTGGTGGAGTGGTATGAAACAGGATGTAGCCACGTATGTCTCCAAATGTCTTACCTGTCAGCAGGTTAAGATTGAACATCAGCGATCTGGCGGTCTCCTTCAACCGTTGGATATTCCAGAGTGGAAGTGGGACAAAATCACCATGGATTTTGTTACCGGTCTTCCGCCTACCAAGAAGAAGCACGATGCTATTTGGGTCATCGTTGATCGACTCACCAAATCAGCTCATTTCTTACCGATACGCAAGGAAGATCCGGTAAGTAAACTCGCAGATACGTACAGAAGGGAGATCATGAGACTCCACGGCACTCCCTCCAGCATCGTCTCAGACAGAGATCCTCGTTTCACGTCGCGATTCTGGAAAGGTCTGCAAAAAGCTTGGGGTACACAACTTAAGCTGAGCACAGCCTTTCATCCTCAAACGGACGGACAATCGGAGCGAACAATTCAGACATTGGAAGATATGTTAAGGTCGTGTGCGTTGGAATGGACAGGTGATTGGGACGAGTACATCTGTTTAGTCGAGTTTGCATACAACAACAGTTGGCACGCAAGTATCAAATGTGCTCCTTTTGAAATGTTGTATGGCAGAAAGTGTCGCGCTCCAACTTGCTGGGATCAAGTGGGAGAGCGAACACTCGAAGGACCAGAGATTATAGAAATGACCAATGAGAAGATTGAGGTAGCTAAACAGAAGTTGCAAGAAGCACGGTCACGTCAGAAGAGTTACGCCGATAAGCATCGTAGGGACATACATTTTAATGTGGGAGATCACGTCTTCCTCAAGGTTTCGCCGGCACGTGGTGTTAAACGCTTCGGGATCAAAGGAAAACTCAGTCCTCGGTTCATCGGACCATTTGATATCGTTGAACGAATCGGCGAAGTATCTTACCGATTGGCGTTACCTCCTCAGCTTTCGCACGTGCATAACGTGCTCCATGTGTCCTTACTCAGAGGGTACAATTATCATCCCCTTCACATGGTTCAGTATCCACTGGAACAGATACGTGAAGATCTCACTTTTATAGAAGAACCCGAACGAGTACTCGACAGGCAAGAACGAGTCATGAGAAGGAAGACGATTCCATTCGTCAAAATTCTTTGGAGGGACCATACCGAGCGGGAAGCCACTTGGGAAACAGAGGAGTCTATCCGGGCTTCTTACCCTCACTTCATATTTTGAGTTCGGGTATGTCACTTCTTTTCAGCTTACTTTATCTATAATTCGGGGACGAATTATTCTTTTTAGGGGGAAGAATTGTAAAACCCGCATGCTTTTACCATGAATAGTGCCCTTAAGATCGTACGTCCTAGATTAAACTTACCTCAGTTAGTATTGATCACATTCATGTGCTAATAATCAAGCAAGTGCATACGTGTATGACATGACAAGTATCGATTACGTACGAACTCATGATAAACAGTTAATAATATATCACGTGAACATAATTAAATCATGATCACCATTTAAAATACTAACTAGAATAATTACGTAAATACTAATAATATAATTACGAGCGTTAAGTTTACGATAAACGACACGTTAGATTAAACAGAAACACTTTAAACACGAGCACGTTTAACCACGAACGAACACGAAACATCGGGACACGAGAAAGGTACGGGTACCCCATGTGGGGCCCCCATACCCACGGCACACAACAAGAAATGGGCTTAGCCCATGGACTTTACAAGTAAAGGGGGGTAAAAGTAAAAACATGTTTTCATTTTTCATTTTCAAGAAATAAACATAAAAACCCTAAAAAGAGTTTTCTCCTCCTCCTTTTTCTCCTCTTTGTGCCGCCACCTACACACCACCATTGGAGGGTGTTTGTTTGATTTTGATCTTAAAAACAAGTGTTAGAAACCGTGTTTGTTCATCCTTTTTCCAAGCTACATAGTGGTATACCTTTCTAACCCTTCTTTTTAATTCTTTTTAATTCTTTTGATCTTTGATTATTTTCATGAACATGTTATTATTTTTCTTATAAAAACAAGGTAATTAATCATTGATCTAACATGTTTTGGTATTAATTAAAATCAAAGAAGGATTTATAAGGGTGTTTGTTTCTAGCCGCCTAGCAAAACAAACCCGAGGGGGGTTTGGTTTGCTATTGCCGCCACCACCAAGACCACTTTTGGTCTTGGTTGGCTCATGTGGGACCCACGGCAGCAAGGAGACACGTGTGCCCCGGGTTTGGCTTGGGGTACGGTGTCGAATTCATGCCCGATTCATGGTTCGTTGGTTAAATCATGATTCATGCTACATGTTAATTTTTATGAATTATGAACTTAGGATATAATTAATTAATAACATGAAATATTAATTAAATCATGACTTAGGTTATTTTAATTATTAGTTTATCATGACATTAATTTAACCTAAGTATTTTATGTTATAAGTTATAATTAATTAATTATTAAAACATGCCTATAATTAATTAATTTAGACATGACTTAGGTTATATTATTATTAATAATAATACACATTTTAACCTAAGTATTTTCATTTCATTTTAATTAAAACATGTTATACTTTAATTAAAATGCTTAACCTATAGTTTAATTAAAATACATGAAATAATAATTAAACTATACACTATATCATATGACTTAAGAAATAAGCTTTTAACACTTAGACTTATATGTTAGCTTATATAATCAGCTTAATTCTAATTATGGAAACTTCTATTTATAGAAACTTAATTAAATAAGGCAACTAATCTAATTATGGAAACCTTCTATATATGGAAATCAATCTATTCCAGGCAGCTAATCTAATCATGGAAACCTTCTATATATGGAAACTTATTTAATTAAGGCAGCTGATCTATTTTTGGAAACTTTCTATTTTTAGAAACTAATCTATTTTAAGCAGTAAATTCTATTTTAGGAAACTTTCTATTTTTGGAAACTTTCTATTTTTGGAAACTTTCTATTTTTGGAAACTTTCTATTTTTGGAAACTTTCTATTTTTGGAAACTTTCTATTTTTGGAAACTTTCTATTTTTAGAAACCTGCTATTTTTGGAAGTTACTTATTATTATACAGTAAGTATATTAATACATGAATCACCAGTAATACTTAATCAGATAAATCAGAATACTAGATAAACACAGTTTAAGGCTTTAAACAGTGAACCAGGACCTAAAACATACCAAATCAGCTAACATGAGACACAAAACCCAGTACGTAATCAGTGAATCGATACTTATACACGTGTGTATTCATGTAGCGTTAGTGATCCAGAAGTAGGAGTCTTTCTTCCGTTCATTCACTGGACTTGAGGTACGGATTCCCGTCCTTTCAGTATGGACATTCTTTCCTTATTAGGATTTCCCCGTATGCAGCCAACTGTTTTCCCCAGCATTTGTTTTATTGTTTTGAACTGCTTATGTTAATTTAGCATAAACTATAGCCATATACAAGCATGACCAGTTTCACCTAGTTATGGAGGTACCATAACCATAGCATTGGAGGCACCGATGTTATGACTTCCCCACGGCGGAGTGATTGCTCGTGGCGTCCCTTTCAGTTTTGGCCATATTATTATATCAGGTGGGGCGTATGGGTGCATCCTAGTTACATGTTTTATTCAGTTTATCATGGTGAATGTGGTGTGTGCCTTGCACCCTTCACAAGGAGTTGATCCCTCCTACCCAAACCAGTATATTGATTAGAGGCATCCCCTCTAATCAGCATGATGAGGTCACCCCTCCAAGTATTCATGCACGTGACCTTTTCATGACCTATATGGGCTATGGTATATATATGTTAAAACAGTTTTCACAGGATAAACATAAGGCTTTTCAAACTATAAAACCAGTTTTCTTGATACTTAACCAGTTTACTCAGTACTTAGTCTTCCGCTGTTATATGTTACATGTTTACTCTATTTCATGCTATATTGTACATCCGTGCACTGAGCGTCTTGCTCAGCCGTTTTCCTTTTCATGTTCCCAAAACGGCAGGTACTCAGGGACGCTCGTAGATCTCAAACGTAGGTGCATATGGACTGGAAGCTTTACTGTCTTTCTTTACTTTATGCATTTCCTTTACTTTGATACAGTTGCTATGGACATTGTTCGTCCTTTCCTTTTACAGTATTTATGTTTATGTGTGATGAGCTCTACTTTGGGGGTACCGATGTTTGATTCCGGTATTTCCCTTTTATGGTTGAATAATGCTTAGACATTTATCCTTGTATGCTTTGATGACACGCCATGATTATGCGTAATATTCCATTTCCAAAATGGGGTGTTACAATTATGGTATCAGAGCCAAGGCTTCGACCTGTAGGCTCTCAAATATGACCTGTGATTAGTGGGTAGTCACTACGGTCTTCCTAGAACTGACAGTTGTTTTCATGCATTCATCATTTTTTTAGCATACATATACATGTCATTGTTACAGGGTTTTTGACTAAGTAATGGTTGGTACAGGACTGGCCCTATTTAGTCGCATGTGTTTTTATCGAAACTTTTAGATTTGGGACCGACCCATAGGCGTCCCCTCGATATGTCTTTTATTTTGAGTGAACTGACCGGAGGCGTTCACTCTCGAGCATCAAAGTTTTCATAAAACTGCATCATGCATTCGTACAAAGATTTTCTTGCATAAAAAAAAAAAATTTTTCTCGTGAAATTTTTGGCATAAATTTTTTTTTTTTATATTGAACTGTTAATCATATGTTTTATGTTATACTGTCAGATGGTTCTCACACGTGAGCAAGAGCAGCTCAATGCTGCAATTCAGGCTGCCATGCAAGCCTTACTTCCTCAACTGAGGAATGACATTCGTGCTGAAGTCCAAGCTGCCAATAATCAGCAGCCGCAGAATCAGGCACCTCCTCCTCCTCCTCCTCCCCCAGTGACTCTAGCGGTATGGTTGGAAAGATTTAACAAGCTCCGTCCTAGAGCTTTTGAAAAGACTGATAGCCCCAGCGATGCTGAAAGCTGGCTGACTCACATTGAGAAAATCTTCAAGTATAGTGACATGCATGAGGGATTGTGTGTGTAAGTGTATAAGCATGGTTTGTGTAAGTAATGGTGTAAGTAAAGTATGGCTTAGGATAGAGTTTTAGTGGAGTAAGTATGATTACTAGTAGGTTAGCTAGCAAATGATGGTAGTGTATGCATGCATACATCTACACGTCTAATATATGCATGGGGAAAGGGTTTATTGTTAAATTTTGCCAAGTGGTGTATGATAATAATAGTACTTGTATATTATTGTAGGTATTTGTTGAGTTGTAGGTATTTTGTTGAAGCTTTTAGGTAAATTAGTGAAAGTGTATATTAAATACATCACTAAAATTATTTTACTTAAATAAAGTAAATAAGTGACAATATAAAATAATGTACATTGTTTTAAAGTGTTTAGGTATTTATTCCTTTTAGGTAATATATGAAAATATATACATATAAAAATAAATCCAAGTACTTAATAAATAAATTAAGTAAAGTTACAGTTTATCTCAAAAATGTGTATTGAGGTGATGAGTTTATTATTAAATCCAGTGGCCAGTCAGTTGCCAGAGTAGTCAATAAATGACTAAAGGTTCATATAAATATAAAATAAATATGAAAAGTAGTATGACAATAGGTATATGATAATTTATAAGTCATATAAAAGTGAAATTTCATAAATTCCAAAAATAAGTAGTACAACAGTTGACAAAGTCAATAAGGTAAAATCAGAGGTTTATGAAATTTCACTTTTATATGACAAAGTCAATAAGTCTTAAATTTATATTACAAGGTTTAGACAAAACAAGGGACTAGAAGACAAACACGGGCAAGTATACCCTTTCGTTCGTAATATAGCTTTGTAGTGGTAAGCCAGGATCGTTCGCTGAGACTTCATTTCGTTTTTGTAATCAAGATAATAACTGAAGAAAGAAATAGTTGAAGTGATATCAATAGTAACAAGTATGACTAATATGGGATAGTTCGTATAAGTTCGTGATGATGATAATAATGATCGAGATATGTTTATGTAGGTAAAGAGTGATAACCCTTTTTCGTCAAAACGGTGTTTGCACAATTTACTTGAGTTTGATTCAAGACTTACGTTTAATTAAGCGACTAAGCTCAAAACAAGTTGCCAACGAGTTCAATATTTTATCAAGTTTCTAAGTGGTCTCTCCAACCAAAGATTTATGACCATAGACAAGTTCTTAAAAACTTATTATATTAATTTGTGTTTCTCAACGCCAAACTATTGTAACAAATCAACTTAGATAAAATATGATTTATAGAACTAGGTGGTAAAATGGTTCTACAACATTAGCTTGAAATCATTTATAAAGGGTCATATCATAGCATCATCACTAATTATAGTCACATACCCATATAGTCACAAATAGCTTAGCCTAACATAGTAATCAAAGTAAAAATTGGAAAAGAGTAAGAGAACATCATACTTAGATTGGATAGAATGAACGAATACACAAGTGTCACGATTGTATCGTTTCTCCAAGAATCGAAGAGTGGAATACTCTTGTTACAAGTATTTTCCAAAAGTGGATAATACTGAAATTTAACTAAGAAAGCTAAAATACTCGAGCTATGGAGTATTGAGAGAGAGGTGTGTGTAAAATGAGTAGAAGTGGCCTCTATGTTAATGAAAGTGATGCCTAAAAACATTATTAGTGTTAACTAATCTTTCTTAGTTTTGATCACAACAAACTATACAACACATTTAGTGTAAAACATAAAACGAATTATTTAACTAACACTATCATCAAGGTAATAATCATATCACTAACCTTTCTTAATCATACTTAGTGATCATCAAAATGACTATCCTTAAAACTCACTTTTGTTAATATGACAAAAGACTTTTTAATAAACTTTCTTTTTTAGAAAATGTTTTATTAAAATGGAAAATGTAAATTTGGAAATAGCATATTCCATATGCTATTAGAATATCCTTTGAAGGCTTAAAATACCTCAGATATTCCTACCCCACTAACAGACAAAAAACGGAGCGTAGTCTACGGGCGGAACCTTAAGTAGCTAGGCGGTTCCCTAGCGATAAGAAACCGCCAGGCTAGATAAGGTACCGCGCCCAGATAGCCGTTTTACATTGTCTCCTTTAAATAGTGGATCAAATCTCATTTTCCAACAAGCCTCTATGGACGTTTTTCCTTAGCCCCTTTCTCTTTTCTATAGCATAATCATTAGTAAATGATCACTTAATATGTTAAGTATGTTTACATATGATTATCCTCTTGATCCCCTCCTTTACCTTGTCTAAAGAGAAGATCACTCACTCACTAGTGTTGTGATAAAGGTGAATCCATGAGCTAGTCATATTCATCATAATACCCTTTTTGTTTTATGTTAATCCATTGTATTTATGAATACTTGGACTAGTTGTGTTCATCCAAGTTATTTGTGAATACTTAGATTTGTTGTGTACATCCATTGCATATGTGTTTGCTTGGATTTATGTTGTGTAGATCCAAGCTACATGTGTGTACCTGGATATGTTTAGTTGAGTTGTAATAGATTGATTAGAAGTTCTCACTAAACTATAAAGTGATGTGGTTGTGTCTTGTAAGTTCTCACTTAACTTGAAAGTGATTAGTAGTTGTGTTGTGTGAAGTTCTCACTTAGCTTCAAAGTGAAGAGTCGTGAAGATTGGTTCTAGCTTTGGATTAGAACTCGAAATCTAGCCCTGTGTCGTAAAATGGTGAAGTAGGCAACGTCGTGAAGATTGGTTCTACCTTGAGATTAGAACTCGACATCTAGCCTTGTGTTGTTAAATTGTGAAGTAGGAAACGTTGTGTAGATTGGTCCTAGATAAAGATTAGGTCTCGACATTTAGCTTAGTGCCAGAAAATAATGTAAGCGGCGATGTAAGGTTTTCTTCGCCAAGAAGGGAGCTTGTGGATATAGTGGAAATCTCGAGTAGGTGTACTCGAGGAGTGGAGTAGAAACGAGGATAGAGCCTCGTTGTCGAACCACTATAAATCTTGGTGTCTTCCCACTAGGTTGTCTCCTTCCTTACTCTTTACTTATTTCATTATCATTACACTTACCTATTATCTTTGCTAGTGCATTTGAATTGAACCTAATCATTATGCAACTTAGATTCAAGCAAAAGATAGTTTTGATACAAACCAAATTGAAAGTAATTTTAATTAGGTTACCAATCGAAGAGAAACTATTCAACCCCCCCCCCCCCCCCCCCCCCCCCGCTTCTAGTTTCTACAATTGGTATCAGAGCGATGGTCACTCAAGATCTTTTAAGTATATTGTACTTTGAAACTTGGATCGATCCATTGTCTCCTCAAATTAGAAGGTCAAGTTGTACAAAAGTTTCTCTTTGGTCTAAACTATTTCTTCTTAGAAAATAGGTCTTTTAATTGATCATATTGCATTAGTAGCATTTATACATTTTAGACCTACCTTTGAAATGTATCTACTAGTTTGCTATCTTGCTTTGTGTAGGTACTCATGAAAATCAATCATTTAATTGGTTGTGAATTGAGTCACTTGCACTTGTAGAAGATTCATCTTCATCGATATTCAACATCCTTGAATGATGACATCAAGATGATTGGGAATGATACTAGTCATTGAAGACCTAGTATTCATCATAGTCACTCTTGGGGCTTGCATTTATGGATTGGAATGCTTTTTGTGGCCAAGGTATGTTTTCGTTCTTCCACACGCCCTTTGATCAATCTTTTGATCATTACTTGACTATGTGCTTGTTCTTGGCATCCTTGTCTTGACGTTTGCTTGTAATTTGTGATTCCTTTCCTTTATCCTCTCAAACCTTCATTGCTTGGATACTTGACTCACTATGGTGATGTAGAGTGAGTTAGTAGTAGTAATACTTCGCTTTTGGCTAGGTATAAAATATTATCGTATTAGTTCCGAATCTTTTCGAATTGAAAACCGGTCTTAAGTGCGACTCAATCGTCTTTTGGTGAATCAAGAGAATGGTTTGGTTTGTTTGTTTTAAACTACTAGCAAGTTATTAAAGTGTCGTTGAGTAAATTAAAGCTTTGACAAAATTAAACTTAAAGTTAATTTATGAAAATTCTTAAAACTTAAAGCTTTGAAAAACTTAAAAACTTAAATACTTAATCAATTGTAAGAAAACAATTCATGTTCATCGGAATACACCAAATAGCAACTATCGGAATATAATTAACATTAACCATCGGAATAGTCAAGATCAATACTATCGCAATGACCATCTATCGGGAAGCCACTATCGCAATGATCCAGATCGGAATGATGTAAAGTGCTATTGTCGCAATGTCTATCTATCGGAATGATGCTATCGAAAAATGGGCAGCACTTCGTCGCAATATACCTTAAGCTCCGTCGGAATATGCGATCGCAATGAGCGATCGCAATCCCGATCGGAATAAGGGGGATTTACCAACCTATCGCAAAGTAGAACCCACACTTGGGTTATTGCGATACAAATCAAGAAACCGTCGGAATGTGATAAAACCCTCAATATTGCGATGAACACCAACAAATCCGAAAATGGAGATAAGCAAAAATCTCAATAAGCACTTTCAATAAGCACACTAAACCAAAACTTGAACAACTTAATAAGCATAAATTTGAAAGCTTTTAAAAGACGAAATTCATAAACTTTATAAAAACACAAAATAAGAAAACAAAATAAGCAAACTTTAAAGAGACTAACTTTTTAAGAAAACTAAAAAGCAAATAAGCTAAGTACAAAATAAGCCAATAAGATTGTCAAACTTATAGCTTATTTCATACGAAAACTTATATAGAAGTAAAAAGGTGAACTTTTTACTCAAATAAGCAATATGATTAAGCAAAACCAAAACTTAATCCGAACCAAAATCAAATCAAAAACAAGAAAAGTAGGATGAGAAAGATAAATAAAAGCTTGATAAAAGGGAAATTAAGATCCAACAATTAAATTAACTTACTTGGAATTAAACGGTACAAAATTTAAGACATGAAATTAAAGTGACAAGAAATTAAAAGGTACAAGTAATGAAAATGGTGGAAAGACTAATTTTGTCAAAATTAGCTAACAACAACAAAATGAAGTCCTAATGATTTATTTATAGGGGAGGAGGAGGATTAGTGGAAGGAAGCTTCCTCCCCTCTTTCATTTCTTCTTAATTGCGTCATTAAGTCCCTCCTTCTTTTAATCTTCATTAATTGCATACTTAGTCCTTTTCTTCTAATCTTCTTTAAACTTGGACTCAAGGGACTTTTGGCTTCGGGATTTCTTTGAACTCGTCTTTAAATTCTTCAATAAAATAGACTTGAATTCTTCGGCTTTTGATAAACTTCCGTCTTTTGACTTTTTCTTCGATAAATCTTCAGAATTGGTCTTGGACTTCCGTTCTTTGTGCACTCTTGACTTCTTGACTTCGTCTTTCATCTTTTTCTTCAATAAAAGTCCGTAAATGCCCGTAAATATCCGTGTTTTCTCCACTTCTCACCTTTTCGTCCTAAATCACAACAAAAACACAAACCACGCATAATTCCGACATAAAAGACATAAAATACACGTTTTGGCTCGGTTATTATTGTAATTAAGTGGTAAAAAGGATGGGTGTTTTCACACCTATCAAATCCCCTACACTTAACCATTGCAATGTCCTCATGCAATGCATTAGTTACAAAGCACGTTTTACACTTTCCATCATAATCAACCTACCTTGGCCTTTATTAAATAACTAAGGAAAATCAAAAAGATAAAAAATAACAAGATGCAACAAGGAAGAAACTTGTAAAGAAATCTAAGACTTACATTAGGGCTTGTGTGTCATGAATGTTCATCACCCTCAAGTTTCACGTTCCCCATGCCAAGCTTAAAAACAAGATCATTGTTAGTACAAGTTAGCATAACAAACATTTACTCATGCGGTTCAATTAATCACTCAAACTCCCTTATTCCTATGAGTATCTCTTATATTTTATTGATGTCTTGAATGATCACGAGGATGCATTGTTGACTTATTTCGATAATTTATTTAGGCTGAAAGCAAAGTAGGACGATTTGATCAATAGTTAGCTAAAGGACAAAATCTCTTAAAACTGCTTCTCGGGATATCAAAAAGTTCATATCTTGGCATAACTCGGTTCACGATTTGAGACCTTTCTCGGGCCGATATTTGGCATGTACTTCATACTTCATATCTTCGAGAGACGTTCTTGAGATAATGGTCTTCTCATCATAATAGAGTTTCTTCACTTGGAGACTTTTGAGGGGTACTCCAACTTTGTTGACCACGACTTCATGATTATTTCTTCAATCTCTAATTGGGATTTTGAGATACAACGATCCGCCTCCTTTTCGGACTTGGATCTATTTATCCTCATACCTTGTTAGGGTCTTTTCGGATAGACTTCTCCATGATCTTTATGGGAGTTGATTGCTTTTCGTCGTGAGTCTTGATCCTTCATATTGACTTTGGGAATAATGCTTTTCACATCACTTTGGATCTTCAGCAATAAAATGGAATCCTCATGCCTTGTTAGGGCCTTTTCGGACTCGCCAATCTTCGCGCCCCGCTTCATAAGTTATGCCTTGGCTATGAACTCTTATCATTACCGAGTAACTTTTAAACGATCTTGGGCTAGAAGCTAAGTAACTTTTCAAATCGTACGACCTTACTTATTGCAGATAATTTATTAGCAAGTGATGGGAGAAAAAGATCATAATTAACTCACATAAGTTAATGAGAGAATACCAAACTTGTAACCAACTCTATCATTTCTCGTTCTCCACAATTTAAAATCTCAAGGAATGAGACTCGTGGATGCTTAGCCTAATAAACCAATTAAGGTCTACATGGTTAAGGATACTAGCTAGAGTGAACTTGGATAAGTAAACTCGGGTTGAGTCAAAATATTCACAACGGGCCTAATATATCTAAGATATCTAAACTTGCTAAAACCATTTTATTAAAATGCTAGAAAGTAACAAAAATAAAGGAGACTACAACTAGGCCAAAATAGATTAAAAATTTTGAAAAATGTCGAAAATTGATTTTCCGGTTAAAATGAGGGCAAATACAAGGAAAAGACCACTTAACTTCGATAGAAGTCCCCCCTACACTGAATATAAACATAATCCTCAATGTTTAAGCATGTGGGAGTAAACTCCCCTACACTTAGGACATTGTGCACTTTGTTTAAATCTCGTTAAGGAAAAGACAACTAAAGAGATTCCTATTTTAATATTAAGAAATATAAAATAGTGAATCGAAAAGAGTTTAGGATAGAACCGGGAAGAAGGGAACACGGAATCACGGTTCGTCAAAAGTCATCAAGAGTGTGTCTTTGAAGCTCTAATCCCTGCACATGATAAGAAAGAGAACAAGAAACACCAACGGGGCTCCCCCTACACTTATGGTGAAAACAGGAAAGATAGATAGATAATTGGGTTGCCTCCCAAAAAGCGCTTGTTTTTGTTAACCGAGTCACGAGCCTGACTCGTCCCCGAATTAAATGGTCCATGGGGAAGCCTCGTATGTAATACCGAGATCAAAGACCTTGTCCTCGTTCCCGGAGGACATCAATAAAGGAGAGGCAGGAGGATAAGTCTTGAATGGTAAAAAGGTCCTCTCAATACCAGAAAAGCAAGTGAAGTCCAGATTGACGGGAGGTGGGGTGGGTAAGGGAATCACATTGTCATCCTCCAAAGACAATGGAGGCAGACCAATTGGCAAAGCCGTAGAAGTATCAATCATAGAATGGTCCATGTCACCTCCTGGGTCAAAGCATTTATCCTCATGATCGTAGAGAAGGAGTGTTGAAACTCGTTTGAGAAGACCACGATCAAGTACGAAACCATCATTCATTTGTGGGGATTGTTGATAAGTTAAATCCTCACGAATGTGGTAAACATAATTCTCATAAGAGGAGTGTTGATTAGGTAACTCCTCGAGAATAGGATATTTGGGCATGTGAGTTGGTTCGTCATTATTATGAAATATTATCGTATTAGTTCCGAATCTTTTCGAATTGAAAACCGGTCTTAAGTGCGACTCAATCGTCTTTTGGTGAATCAAGAGAATGGTTTGGTTTGTTTGTTTTAAACTACTAGCAAGTTATTAAAGTGTCGTTGAGTAAATTAAAGCTTTGACAAAATTAAACTTAAAGTTAATTTATGAAAATTCTTAAAACTTAAAGCTTTGAAAAACTTAAAAACTTAAATACTTAATCAATTGTAAGAAAACAATTCATGTTCATCGGAATACACCAAATAGCAACTATCGGAATATAATTAACATTAACCATCGGAATAGTCAAGATCAATACTATCGCAATGACCATCTATCGGGAAGCCACTATCGCAATGATCCAGATCGGAATGATGTAAAGTGCTATTGTCGCAATGTCTATCTATCGGAATGATGCTATCGAAAAATGGGCAGCACTTCGTCGCAATATACCTTAAGCTCCGTCGGAATATGCGATCGCAATGAGCGATCGCAATCCCGATCGGAATAAGGGGGATTTACCAACCTATCGCAAAGTAGAACCCACACTTGGGTTATTGCGATACAAATCAAGAAACCGTCGGAATGTGATAAAACCCTCAATATTGCGATGAACACCAACAAATCCGAAAATGGAGATAAGCAAAAATCTCAATAAGCACTTTCAATAAGCACACTAAACCAAAACTTGAACAACTTAATAAGCATAAATTTGAAAGCTTTTAAAAGACGAAATTCATAAACTTTATAAAAACACAAAATAAGAAAACAAAATAAGCAAACTTTAAAGAGACTAACTTTTTAAGAAAACTAAAAAGAAAATAAGCTAAGTACAAAATAAGCCAATAAGATTGTCAAACTTATAGCTTATTTCATACGAAAACTTATATAGAAGTAAAAAGGTGAACTTTTTACTCAAATAAGCAATATGATTAAGCAAAACCAAAACTTAATCCGAACCAAAATCAAATCAAAAACAAGAAAAGTAGGATGAGAAAGATAAATAAAAGCTTGATAAAAGGGAAATTAAGATCCAACAATTAAATTAACTTACTTGGAATTAAACGGTACAAAATTTAAGACATGAAATTAAAGTGACAAGAAATTAAAAGGTACAAGTAATGAAAATGGTGGAAAGACTAATTTTGTCAAAATTAGCTAACAACAACAAAATGAAGTCCTAATGATTTATTTATAGGGGAGGAGGAGGATTAGTGGAAGGAAGCTTCCTCCCCTCTTTCATTTCTTCTTAATTGCGTCATTAAGTCCCTCCTTCTTTTAATCTTCATTAATTGCATACTTAGTCCTTTTCTTCTAATCTTCTTTAAACTTGGACTCAAGGGACTTTTGGCTTCGGGATTTCTTTGAACTCGTCTTTAAATTCTTCAATAAAATAGACTTGAATTCTTCGGCTTTTGATAAACTTCCGTCTTTTGACTTTTTCTTCGATAAATCTTCAGAATTGGTCTTGGACTTCCGTTCTTTGTGCACTCTTGACTTCTTGACTTCGTCTTTCATCTTTTTCTTCAATAAAAGTCCGTAAATGCCCGTAAATATCCGTGTTTTCTCCACTTCTCACCTTTTCGTCCTAAATCACAACAAAAACACAAACCACGCATAATTCCGACATAAAAGACATAAAATACACGTTTTGGCTCGGTTATTATTGTAATTAAGTGGTAAAAAGGATGGGTGTTTTCACACCTATCAAGTAGCTTAAAGTATCAAGCATGATATCCATGGTTTTCACTCATACGGTTAGTAGGCCCTTTGTGGGAGAGAAAGTGAATCAATACCTTGCTCATACTTTGGTCTAGACTAAGGCTATTATTGAAAGTGATCTTAGTCTACGCATCAATATTTGCTTTGTGTTTATTCATTACCAAAGCCGTTTAACACTTTGCCGGTAAGGCACGTCTTAAACCACTATATATGACACAAGCTCTTCGTTACCACTATTTGAAGATTGTCATTAATCCCTTGAGCATTAGTCCTAGTCATGATTCACTTCCCTTGACTTCTCTCCACTTTGCTGTTTTTCTACGAGTAGTCGTTTGTCCATTTCGGTTCTTTTCGATCTCGATTCAACTCGTAATCCTTCATTAAAGCATATTGCCTAGTTTTATGATGATCCAATGTTATTCTAAAAGGTTCATGATATAATTTTAAATATTTTAGAAAAACTTGGTTTTTAAAATTTGGCGTTTTTCATTGATAAAAACCAGCCTCTGTAGGCGGTTCTTTATCTCTGGCGGTTCAAACCCGCGGTTCTTTATCGATAAGGTACCGCGGGCAGTAAAATCGGTCAGAGCGCCAGTTTGATTATTTTATTCTTTTTCAAACCACTATCTCTCTCTCCCAAAAACACACAGTCGACGGTTTATCATATTTCCACCATTGTTGAAGCTTCAAAAACATTCAGTCACTCAAATTAATTGATTCCAAGTTGTGGGTTTCACTCATCCTTCATCTAACATCAATTAATTGTAAGTATTTTCTTTCAATTTCATCTATTTTGCTCTAGGGTTCATCCTTTCATAATTGGGAATTTTTAAAATTGGAATTGAATTAAAACCTTAATAGGAATATGGGTTGACATGGTTAGTTTACTATGATTCCTTAGGTTCATATTCATTAAGATTTCACTAAAACCCACTTGTAGAACAAATCCGAATTTTGATTAAATAATTTTGGTTAAAAGATGGATTTGAGATGAACCCATGAACAAATAGGTAATGACATTGTTAATGCTTACCTAAAAACCTTGTTTTGAAAAACCAATGTTCTAGTCCATTGTTGATCCAACATAGTTCATATGTTCTTGGCAAATAATGGAATATCTACATTGTGAACATGAGAATGATATGCATTCAATCCTTTGTTTGTCAAGAAATTGATATAACACATTCTCATATTTTCGATTTTGGATTTTAATTTTTCATATGAGTGATTGGAAATATATTTTTTCTTGTTTGTATTTAGGTACTAATCATGCCTTCACAATACCAAAAGGATCATCAACTCACTAGAAATTATATGCCAAACATTTCCCAAACCTATGCTTCCACTCAACTTCAAAACTCCTTTCCATTTCTTTCAACTCGAAATTTCCATGAGGGTAGAGTCGTAGATGAAGAAATAACGGGGTATGATTATATCAAGTATATGTTTGGGCATATTGGGTTTGATAGCTTGCTCTTCATAGAAGAAGATATATATCCCTTGTTTCTTCTTGAATTCTTTAGCACTTACTCCATGCTTGAATTCAATGGCGAAATCTTCATTCGTTTCATGTTGAATGATCAAATCATTCAATATTCCCTCGATGAGTTTGGTGATATTCTTGGTGTGCCATATGTAGGCACTTGTCATTTTACGGATAAATGGAGACTTGATTCTCTCTTGGAATCCAACGACAAACCTCCAAATGACATCACCGAAGTTGATCTAAATTTCATCCTTGATATCATTTCAGAAGAGCGTGATGGAAACGTTGTGAGAAGCCTTCATACTAATGTGCGAAATGTGAATCGCTATGAAGTGCTCTCAAGCGACCTTAAGGATTTTATGGTCCAATGGGCAAATATCCTTAGGGAGAATGTATTTTGTCTTGGTGGAAACCGAGATCATATCCCGGCTTGTATGGTGCATATGTTGTTTTGCATCTTTACATCAACCGAGTACAATTTGGCATTCTATATCGCTCGACGTATAAATTATGCTCTTTCCAAGCCCAAAACAAACCTTCCCTATGCTACGCTTCTTACTCGCCTTTTTTAAAGGGTTGGTCATGATTTTCCTCACCTCGATCTTTCTCGCTTTCACCCGGTTCATCGGGTTATGTTGCCTATTCAAGAGGTATATGAACGAAAGCCTAGAAGTGACCGAGGTTCGCGAAAATCCGATCATCAAGAGCCGGATGATGAGGACACCCGAATGCCAACAAGTGATGGTGATGGAGTTGGTACTATTTCTCATTTCAACTCTTTGAGTAATTCCCATCCATCCTCAAACCCATTCGAGGATGAATTTGAAGACTTAGCTCCTCCGCCTCATCATTCTAGTGAAGTACCGGAAGATCTCAATATGGAGCATCTCTACCATGAAAATCTTAGAACTCGAGGTGAATTGCATGAACATAGGGTTGAGTCAAGGAAGGGATTCAAGTTCTTGGGAAAAATGATCAAGGGATTAGGCAAGAAAAGGAGGTGAAGACTTTGAATTGTGTTAAAGTTTACTTGTCTTGTGATGTTTAAAACATTTGCTTATTATTACTTTGGTTTGGTTGTGTATTAACTTATGCTACATGTTTGGATTACTATTTATTTCAATCCTAAATGTTGCTTATGCCATCATGTTTGTGATTTACATAGCTTTGTGCATCCTTTATGATAGTTAGCTTCTTAGATTTTGGTCAGTAGTTAACTTTGGCTTGTGAATCCTTTGGTAAAAATCTGGGTTAACCAAAATTTGGGATGTGAAATTTTTTGAAACACCTCTGGTCGCGGTTCCATATCGACCAGCGGCTCCTTATCGATAAGGAACCGCCGGTCCTACATAAGGAACCGCCGGCTACTGTGTCCGACAGAATCTTTTGCTTTACACTATTTTCTTCAATCTGTGTAAACATTGCATGATTCTTTGCAAAAACCTGCACATTTCCTAAACTAGGTTACCTAAATTCATTATTCACCTAAAATGATTTTAACCCATTACTAGTTTAGATCATCCCCTCACCCATTTAAACCCACCTTGTTAGTCATGTTCTTCACACATCAAAACATCCTTCCCTAACCCTTAAACCACCTTTGTCAACCATGGTTTCTACAAAAACCTCAAACACTTCCAAAACCTCCACCCCAAGGAAAACACTTAAGATTAGGATTAAGGTACCCAAGCCTAACTCCTCACCCTTTCACACACCCAAAAATGAGATGGTTCCAATCCTCATTTCCTCATCACCTTCACCACCCCTTGCACCATGCAAGACAACCTCCACCCATGGTATTAACCACTCTATTGGTTCTACCTCCTCTTCATTCCACTCAAGAATGAATGAGCTTTCTTCACCCTTCACTCCAAGTGCACCCTTGGATGTGACTACACAACCACAACCAATCCAAAGCATTCCTTTTGTGAATGACTTTGATGACACCTTGGTGACTTCACCATTTACCCCTCCAAACTCACCCATTTCACCAACCTTGGAGAACATACCTCCACACTCACCCATTTCTCCTTTGGAGAACGTGCCTCCACACTCACCCACATCACCCTTGGAGAACATGCCTCCTCCACCTCCACCACACTCAAACATTCCAATTTTGGGTATCCCACTTTCCCTCCTCTTGGGTGATCCTTACTATGGGTTTCAAGAGACTCATGGTCCTAATTGTCCATGTTGCCTCTACAACCACTACATCATCCATAATCTTAGGATGGAAATGTTTGGACTACATAGGAGGTTGCAAGAGTTCTTGCTTGCCTTGTTCTCCATGCCTCCTCCTAGGAGATGAATGATGAGTTTTCTAAATAAATGTTTTTCAAAAAAACCAAGCCAAAGAAGACTACTCATCTAGATTTAATGTTAAGCTAGCTTTGTATTAGTTAGTTGTTTTTTCTTTTCATTTGTCATTGTATTTGCTTCCTTCATGAGTGTTTCATGAAGTTGATCTATGGATTTGTCTTTATGTGTTTCTATCCTTATGTGCACATTAATCAACTTTAATTTGAAACTAAAATTGAACATAAATCTATCACAACCTCTAAAAACTTGACTAAAATTGGTTCAAAATGATATCCAAATATTTTGTCACCCTTTGTCAAGACATTCTTTGTGAATGTGTTGCTTTTATGCAACCCTAGCATAATTTAGTGCTAATAGAGGTAAAATTCCAAGATTTGCAACTTTTTGAAAAAGTCTTAGTTTTTCTCAAAACCCTGGAAAAACTTGGTTTCAAGTCCACTGCATGCGGCTCCTTAAAGTCGTGCGGTTCCTTACGTGATAAGGAACCGCCGGTCCCTATAAGGTACCACGGACAGCAACTAGCTTTTGACTCGTTTTTGGTCAAAAAAAATTTTAAAACCCTATACCTTGTCAAGATTCCTTGTTTACTCAATTTGGCTAAACATTCCTTAACACTTCACATTTTGTATTCAAATTCTTACCTTGATTACATTCTACTTATACCCCAACCTTGAGATTTCATTCTCACACCTTCCTAACCTTGAGAATTCATTCTCACACATCTCCAACCTTGAGATTTCATTCTCACACCTTCCCAACCTTGAGATTTCATTCTCACACCTTCACAATGCCTAACTCCTACATTCATAACCTTGACATTTCTTTGTCATAACCTCACTTACCCAAAGCTTCCTCATCCAAGCTTTCAAAGAAACCGAAAATCTCGGTTCGACCTATTTGGATTAAGAAGAATGAACCATCTTCTTCCAAACCACCCAAAAACCCTACCTTCTCTCCAATCAAGTATTGGAATGAGACTTATACCATTAACCCCATCACCGGAGCAAAAGAAAATGTTCCCCCACCACCATAATCCTTCAACACCCCTCAACTCAATGACCTTTCAACCTTCCCAAACCTCACAAGGCATTGTGAAAACATTTCCTACCCTATTACCACACCACCACCAAACCCTAGGTTTGATGCCCTACCCCCATCAACCAATTTTGTGTTGCATCATGGATCCTCGTGTGCTTGTTGTCGATTTCAACAAATTGAACTTGCTCATGTATATGAGAAGTTAAATTTCCTTGAATTCCTCCTCACTCGACCTCCTCTCCAAGTTTTCGTTCCGGTGGACAAAACTTCGAATGATGCATCGTCGTCTTATTTTTCCAACTAAAGGACTAACTACTCTTAGAGTCTTTATTCCTTTAGTTGTTTTAGAGTCTTTTATTTTTTTAAGCAATCTTTGAAAATTATCACTATTAGAATAGCTTATGCTTTGTGGTTTATTTTCCATATTTTTTTTGCTTTAGATACTCATATTGTGTGTATGACTATCTACCTTGTTGTGTCTTTTATTTTATGTAACCTTTGTGTTGTTTATGTGTTATTTCCTTAGTTCTCTTTTAAGTTGATCATGGTTAATTTTTACAATTGCTTATGGGTGATTCCAACAATTCTAAACTTTAACCCCTTGACAAGTTTATCATCTTCATTGGATTGAAGTTTGATTTTGTCAATTACCTTTTTGGACATACTTAACAAAATACTTGCTTCTAATTTGAGATTTCTTCTCTCTCTCCCTCTCAAGTTACTTAGTAGGTAGTGATCATATATACATTGGTGTTTCTTTTCTTTCTACTAACCTTTGTGTAGCATGTCACCTTAGCTCATTTACTTGGTGCCCCAAGCAAGGGGGAGCAACCACCAAGGGGGAGCTACTAGTAAAGTCCGATTTTCTTCAAAGACTTGTGCTAACCTTTTTGCTACGACAAAGGGGGAGAAATGATAGTGATAAACTCGTTAATAATTTGATATTTTGTGTTTCTACGTAAATGAGTTTATCGTTTGTCGTAATCAAAAAGGGGGAGATTGTTAATGCAAGTGATGCCTAAAAACATTATTAGTGTTAACTAATCTTTCTTAGTTTTGATCACAAGAAACTATACAACACATTTAGTGTAAAACATAAAACGAATTATTTAACTAACACTATCATCAAGGTAATAATCATATCACTAACCTTTCTAATCATACTTAGTGATCATCAAAATGATTATCCTTAAAACTCACTTTTGTTAATATGACAAAAGACTTTTTAATAAACTTCCCTTTTTAGAAAATGTTTTATTAAAATGGAAAATGTAAATTTTAAAATAGCATATTCCATATGCTATTAGAATATCCTTTGAAGGCTTAAAATACCTCAGATATTCCTACCCCACTAACAAACAAATAACGGAGCGTAGTCTACGGGCGGAACCTTAAGTAGCTAGGCGGTTCCCTAGCGATAAGGAACCGCTGGGCTAGATAAGGTATCGCGCCCAGATAGCCGTTGTACATTGTCTCCTTTAAATAGTGGATCAAATCTCATTTTCCAACAAGCCTCTCTGGACGATTTTCCTCAGCCCCTTTCTCTTTTCTATAGCATAATCATTAGTAAATGATTACTTAATATGTTAAGTATATTTACATATAATTATCCTCTTGATCCCCTCCTTTACCTTGTCCAAAGAGAAGATCACTCACTCACTAGTGTTGTGATAAAGGTGAATCCATGAACTAGTCATATTCATCATGATACCCTTTTTGTTTTATGTTAATCCATTGTATTTATGAATACTTGGACTAGTTGTGTTCATCCAAGTTATTTGTGAATACTTGGATTTGTTGTGTACATCCATTGCATATGTGTTTGCTTGGATTTATGTTGTGTAGATCCAAGCTACATGTATGTACTTGGATATGTTTAGTTGAGTTGTAATAGATTGATTAGAAGTTCTCACTAAACTATAAAGTGATGTGGTTGTGTCTTGTAAGTTCTCACTTAACTTGAAAGTGATTAGTAGTTGTGTTGTGTGAAGTTCTCACTTAGCTTTAAAGTGAAGAGTCTTGAAGATTGGTTCTAGCTTTGGATTAGAACTCGACATCTAGCCTTGTGTCGTAAAATGGTGAAGTAGGCAACGTCGTGAAGATTGGTTCTACCTTGAGATTAGAACTCGACATCTAGCCTTGTGTCTTTAAATTGTGAAGTAGGCAACGTTGTGTAGATTGGTCCTAGTTAAAGATTAGGTCTCGACATTTAGCTTAGTGTCAGAAAATAATGTAAGCGACGATGTAAGGTTTTCTCCGCCAAGAAGGGAGCTTGTGGATATAGTGGAAATATCGAGTAGGTGTACTCGAGGAGTGGAGTAGAAACGAGGATAGAGCCTCGTTGTCGAACCACTATGAATCTTGGTGTCTTCCCACTAGGTTGTCTCCTTCCTTACTCTTTACTTATTTCATTATCATTACACTTACCTATTATCTTTGCTAGTGCATTTAAATTGAACCTAATCATTATGCAACTTAGCTTCAAGCAAAAGATAGTTTTGATACAAACCAAATTGAAAGTAATTTTAATTAGGTTGCCAATCGAAGATAAACTATTCAACCCCCCCCCCCCCCCTTCTAGTTTCTACACTCTATTTAGAGTGTTGTCTGGGGTCAAATGTGCGCCGCACTTCTCCGAAAGTGCACCGCACTTTGGAGACGGGAATGTACGCCGCACATCTGAGTTTGTGCACCGCACTTCTGGGCGATCCAGAATCTTCTATCAACAACTTTGGCTTATTTGCATATTGAGGACCCTTCTTTATATGTCTTCACTTTGCTCCTTCAATCTTTATATCAGCATATAAAACACAACATATTAAGTATCGGAAGCTCTTATTTATACTACAAAGTGGCATCATAATGATAGATTGAATATGTATATTTAGGTCGTTATCAGGAATCTTGTCTAATTTCTGTTCATAAATTTCTAATGGTTGTAATAACTTACTAGCATATCGACATTCTATCCTGAACCTGTTGGCATGTCAGGCATCAAGATATGAACATAGCTGCATCAATGTGTTATACTGCTTCTACAAAAATTCTGCCTGGAATTATGGAACGTTTTGGTGGAATCTGGTTGAATAGTCATGAAAGAATTATGAGTCTTGGTACATTAGATCCCTCATATTGTAGGATCTTATGAAGTACAAAAGTTTAGTGTAGGTCCTCTCTTTTATGCATAAGCTTAGCCATGGAAAGCTAATCGTGAGAACTGTCAGCAATTTCTGTGGTAGCAGTCACTGAGTTCTTGGAAAATTTTGTACCTAAGTCACAGGCGTCGGTCTTGAACGTCTGGTGATGGCCTTCACCTTCGCAGGATTGTCTAAAATTCCTTTCTGCTGAAATAGGGCGGCTTAAAAATTCCACTTTGTTCAATTAGAATTCGTATCTGGAAAGTTGTGTATAAAATTTTCTCCTAACGGAAAATCTTCAGGATCATGAAAGATGCTTCTCATGTTCTTCTCTAGAGTTTAGCAGCTCAGAATGTTATAAATGAGTATACTGCCAATTTTGTGTGAGAACTCATGGAAAATTTTTATTCATAATTCTCATACTATAGCTGGAGCATTTTGGGAGCTCAAAAGTATGAAACAAAAATTTTAGAGAGACTATAACATGTGCAAAAGCAGTCTGGAAGACATTATGTTCTTTCTCTCACCACTGATGGTGGCATGATCGTGAACTGTTCTGGAAAATATATAAGACATCGTAGCAGATCAGATAAACCTGCTATTCGTGGAATTAACATCGATTATGAATAGTGATCTTGTAAAATTTTTGTTGATCGATACATGATCTCATGTTACCGGCCTTCTTCCTGATAGACAAAAAACGGTGCACCTTCTGGTGGTGTGCTAGGGAGATTAAAGCCTCGTTTCGATAACTCTTGCAGCTAATGCTGCAACTCTTTTAATTTAGCTGAAGCCCTGCGATAAAGAGTTCTGACAACAGGTTTTGTCCTTGAGACAAGCTCTATGCTAAACTTTGTCTAGTGGTTAGGAAGGAATTTCTGGAAAACCTTCTGGAATGACATCTGGATGGGATAAACTGCTGATCATGAATTTAAGGAATTTTAGAAGTTGCATCATGAATGGTGATTAGAAGTCTTCGCAACTATAAGATAATAATTCACGTGCTTGTAAAGCTGAAACAATTTGTACTGATTTTTCTGGTAGAAAAATAATGAACAAATCAGGAGTTAGTAAGACGAATCTCGTCTTGAATTGGAAGGAAAAGCCTTTATAAATATGGTGATACTGTGGAGTCCCTTTTGGCTGGGAGGCAGGTAAATATCTGATTTAAGATAAAGCTGTCATAGGAATACGTTAGGTAAACATGGCGACTTCCACTGAATGTGTTCGTCTGCAATCTCATAGAATAAACACTGCGTTTCTAACCTGAGTAATACTCCAGTAGTGGTGATTGAATCTTTAATGGTTTGATTTATGCATGGCATAACAAAACGGGTATACCCCCTTGGAGGGTACCCTGAATTTCCAAGAGTCTAGTTTAGATGATTTACCGGAGTTATGAGTTTTGACTCGGCTTTGAGAAGATATTCGTATGACATGTATCTTGACTGGTGTCCTGACATGTGTCTTCAGAAATGATACCCGAGACATGTGTCTTGACTAATGGCTTGTCTGATAGCTTGACTGATGACTTGACATGTGTTTTGGTAGGTAGATACGACTAAGGTTGAAAATTTTGGTAATTTCTAGGGTTGGCGGACCGGTTAGACTGCCAACCTCTATATTTCTGGTCACGTCCGTTCCGGAGTTCCGATGGTTATTGACTAGTTAGTTATTAGCACGATGGTTGCCACTACCGCCTTATCTGTCAGTTTCACAACGGCCATTATCATGACCGTGGTTCAAGACTTATTCTGTTGAGTGGTCGGCTGGGTACCGGTTCCCACTCCTCTGATTGAAAGATTAGCTGAGTGAAGTGTGACATCTAACTGAGGAAGAAAAAGCATGGAATGAGATGGTAGCGTCTGATGGTTGAAGCATATTCTTGTCAAGAATTTCAAATATATAGTTTTCGTCCTTGCTCTTGAAGAGTCTTCATGTGACATCCGTCAATTTTTCATCTTTATTTTTTCCATGTATTGATTTAATGTGAGCTTTGAACCTTGTGGATTTAACAAATTGAGAAGTTATCTCATATTTAAGTATCCTCATTTGTTTACTAATGTGGTGTCGACTTAAATGTATCGTTTGTTTTGCTTTGCGGACAATGCCCTCTTTAGGGAGAGCGAATGTAACAACTTGAATTTTCGCGTCTTATATTTGTAATAGAGACGTGTTCGTTATTGAACGTTTTGCTTATTAACGGTTTGTGTCGGTTATGAAATACTTACCATGTTTTCGAGAATACACGTATGTCCACTTTTAAAATTGTCGTGTCATTAAACGAATCATGTCGATGCTCGTTAAAGTGGTTACCCCGAATCGATTTCGTGTAAACTAAAATGGTTAATTGAAACGAATCCTAAATTATTACCTTATGGGCCGAAATACCCATCAAACCCCTAACTGGGCCAAAGGTTTGTATAGTGTGAACAAATGCAGACTGAATACAAAGCTTAAGGTTATAAACATATAATTTGAAAATACATTTACTTCAAACCTGGCCAAATGAAATTCAAACACAGAAACAAAACTTGGAAAACATAAAATATTTTCCCACTCACCATAAGAGTCCAGCACACATGCCTAGTTTACCCAAAATGGGTACCTCACAGGGAACCAAATTCGGATGGATGGAAACCCTAATACAATTATTACAAAGTTATATACCTCCCATCATACACATAACCTCATCACAAAACATAATCAAACAACACAAAAAAAACTGGGAAATCTTGGAGGGCAAGTGGCGAGGCACTGAGCAAACCGAATCCCACACCAGCACTCTGTCCAAATACACGAGCCAAAGATCCTTGTCATTGTGAGTCCTTCATACATCTTTCCTTTCCATACTATACATCTTACTAGTCGTGCTTGACAAAACCTGAAAACACCTAAGAGGAATAAACGAAACCAATGTTAGACGAACTCGATTCTAACCAACCTAAATATTTAGAGTAACTATAGGAAGGATAAATGACTATAACCAAATGTCTTAAACCCACGACCCTTGACCAAAAACCCCTACTCGAATGACTCATCAAATCTGCTGACACCCTAGTTTTCTAAGAACGGTCATAACGTAAAAATTAGCACAATACTTTTCACAAAAATGCTAGTTAATTATATTTAAACACCCGAATGTGAAAACCCCCAAATTATGTGAAAACCCTATATTTGTAAATCGTTTTATTTATGAAATTAACACAATTTAATACTCAAAAACATTATTTAATTGTAAATAAACGACCGAATTCGAAAACCCCTAGTTTATACGAAACCCTAATTTTTATAAAATCAATCTTATTACGAAATTAATACAAACTAGTTCTCAAAAACAATTATTAATTGTGATTAAACACTAGATTAACCAAAACCCCAAATTATATTCGAAACCCTAATTTTTGTAACTTGATTTTATTAGATAATTAATACAAACTGATACTTAGAAACACTAATTAATTAGAATAAAACGCAAGATTAAGAAAACCCCCATTAATTCGAAAACCCTAAATCGTGTATAAATCATTCGAGACTCTCTTTGAAATGTTTTTATAAATCAAATGATATAAAATCAGTAAACCCCCTTTATTTTTGAAAATATAATCAAAAACTATTTAAACCAATTTCTTTTCTTAATAGAGATTGAAAACTTATCTTTTGTGAAGAACCACTACCAAATCTCCCTGGAAACACCTCGAAGATGGATTAAATTTGATGTGGGGATGAAACCCCACACCCCTCGCATGATATTCGAGCTAGGACTTTCATGTTTAGTGATAATAATAAATCTGAAGTATTGATTTTGGCCATGGATGTGTTAGATCCGAGTTTTTAGAGAGAGAAGATAATATGGGACGGTTGGGAGTTATATTCGAGAGAGAGAATGTTGACTGTGAGTTTTGGGAATAATAGCAATTATATTTGACCTCCTGCCTAGTTTGTATCGCCTGATGGGCCGGTTTGGTGATGAAACCAAGTGGGCTGAGCCTTGTGGCTCATGTGTTTGTTGGGCTGATGGGTTATCTGGGCTAATTAAAGCCCATCCGATTTTGTTACTTAAAATGTATATTATAGCCCAAAAGTCTATTTATTTAAATAACCGAGTACTATTGTCGTGTTTTCCGTAAATAAAATATATCGTCAAGCACAACTAGGAGGATGTCATGCCTTTTATTGGTATAATTTTAGATGTCATAACACGGTCCTTATATTCAAATAGGTTGTGGATAACGTGATCGTATTCTCGAGTTACATTTGCATTTCCGTCACTTTGCTTATTTAACGAGGTGAGTTTATAGCCCCACTTTTAACTACTTTTACTGCTTTTTGGGGTGAGACATTGCTTGATTTAATGTATGAACACAAGTGCATTTACTGATTTATATACTAGTCTAAGTCCCACTAAAAACCCAGTTGCTTTGGCCCGTGAATCGTGAACCATTAATTACTTTGTGTAAGCGCGAATGTTATGGATAGATCTATCGGGGTTGACGCCCCTGTCCGTCTTGGTCCAACAGGGGACAAGCGGGCATAGTTTCATTTGAGTCTGAGATAGGATGTCGTGGGTTTAGGCATCTAGTTGGGCTACATTTATATGATTATACTGCCGGTGTTGTTAACGCTTCGGTGTCACGAGCTTAGACTGTAATAAATGCTTTTATGATGACTCTGTATTTGTTATATTGTCATCATGTTTGGGAAAAATCTTGTGGTTCATTAAACACTTCAAATTAACTAAACCTATGAACTCACCAACTTTATGTTGACGCTTTAGCAATGTTTTTCTCAGGTATTAAGAACGAAGATGCTATGTGAGGTCTCATGCACTGCCGTCATTTTTATTGAAAATAAAGATCATTTGTACTATTTGGAAACTATCTTTTTGTATCTGTGACCAGTTTATGCTTCCGCACTATGTTAAAACTATTTATTTTATCAAATGCAAGTGATCAATTTTCCGAACGTCTCATTTAGAGGTCGTTCTTTGTAACTATGTGTATGATAATCATGACGTCACCACTCCCTTGTTGCCATTATACTATGATATTTTGGGAGTGTGACAGATTGGTATCAGAGACATGGTTATAGAGAACTAGGTTGCATTTAGTAACCCTAGACTATAATTGTTATGTGTTTAGTTGATTATCATACAGATTGTAAGTATTAAGTATATATATATGCATGGATATATATATATATATATATATATATATGTAATGAACTAATATTATTGGAGTCGAGTGATTCAACATTATATAATTTATGATAAATAGGATACATGTGATTTAACAATTACGAGATATAATTACATGGGGTACATGTGCAACAACAAAATCTTAGTTATGTTACATGGGATACATGTGGTTTGAACAATGATTGCTATATGTTATGTCGATGTCCCTTTCACGGACTAATTATATGAGATATTTACACACATCTATTCTGTTTATGTTACAGCGATGTCTTCTTCTGATGGTTCAGCGTCTACAGGGGCATACTACAACCGCAGTTCACAGTCGACTGTCAGTTCATTGATGGGATTACCTAGAGGATTACCATCAGGATATCTGTGGTACCGGATGACTTCAGATGATGAGACTGAGAGAGAGACTGGGGAGGTTTACCATTCACCGATCCATATCCCTGATGCACCAACGGATGACGTACTTAGCCTAGAAGGCGGAGGAGAGGACGACCTAGCCGCTGATGTGGTGCAGTCACCAGGGCAGGCATCGGTCACTAGGGGCGAATCAATAGAAGATACGGAGAATGATGATACGGAGTTCACCGATGGAGAAGGTGAACCCATGGAGGTCACAGACACTGAGGACCTACCTGCTACGTATGCTGCTACTCCTGAGGCTTCCATCGCACTCATCTCCTCCTCGTCGTCTAAAGACATCTCTACCCCAGCACCTGGCACTCTGCCTTTCTACTATGTTAGGCGACGTCTCCGAGGGAGAGCCGCCCGACCACCACCTTCAAGGATTGACGATCTTTTCGACCAACTGCAAGGATCTAGCATATACTCGAAGATTGATTTAAGGTCGGGATATCATCAGCTAAGGGTTAGAGAAGAAGACGTCCACAAGACGGCTTTTAGAACCCGGTATGGACACTACGAGTTCCAAGTTATGCCTTTTGGTTTGACAAACGCACCCGCGGTATTCATGGA
Organism: Glebionis coronaria; assembly: GCA_025667525.1. Taxonomy (NCBI): domain Eukaryota; kingdom Viridiplantae; phylum Streptophyta; class Magnoliopsida; order Asterales; family Asteraceae; genus Glebionis; species Glebionis coronaria. Next base: position 310,145,979 of record CM046878.1, read on the forward strand.
TCTCATGAACCGAGTTTGCAAACCATACTTGGACAAGTTTGTGATTGTATTTATCGATGATATTCTCATCTACTCTCGTAATGAAGAAGAACACAAAGAGCATTTGAAGACCATACTAGAGCTGCTGAGGAAGGAGAAGTTATATGCAAAGTTTTCCAAATGTGAGTTTTGGATAAACACGGTGCAATTCCTTGGGCATGTAATCGATAGCAGTGGTATTCACGTTGATCCTGCTAAGATCGAGGCTGTGAAAGATTGGGCGACTCCTACAACACCCACGGAGATCCGCCAATTTTTAGGTCTTGCTGGTTACTATAGGAGATTCATTGAGGGTTTCTCCAAGATAGCTAAACCAATGATAGAGTTAACACAAAAGGACAAGAAGTTTGAGTGGAAAGAGGATCAAGATTTGGCATTCCAAACATTGAAGCAGATGTTGTGTGAAGCACCTATACTAGCCCTACCCGAGGGTAATGAAGACTTTGTTGTATATTGTGATGCATCCATAAAAGGGTTGGGTGCGGTATTTATGCAAAGGACTAAGGTCATTGCTTATGCGTCAAGACAACTAAAAGTGCACGAGAAGAACTACACAACTCATGATCTAGAGTTAGGAGCAGTGGTGTTTGCCCTGAAGATTTGGAGACACTACCTTTATGGTACAAAGTGTGTTGTATTCACTGATCATAAAAGTCTACAACACATCTTGAATCAAAAAGAACTCAACATGAGACAACGATGTTGGCTAGAGTTGCTTAGTGATTACGATTGTGAGATCTGTTATCACCCGGGCAAGGCAAATGTCGTAGCTGACGCTTTAAGTCGAAAGGAGAGAATTCTTAGAGTGAAAGCCTTGGTGATGACCATTGGCTTAGATCTTCCATCCTTAATTCTCAAGGCTCAGAAGGAGGCAGTCGAGGAGGAAATTCTCAAGACTGAAGATATTGAAGGCATGATAAAGAATTTAGAAGCTCGCTCAGATGGGACATTATGCCTTGAATACTTCCGAACGAAGCAAAAGTTCCGAATCAGTTTGTCTATTAAAAGTTCCGAACCAGTTTCCTTAAATACTTCCGAACCGATTTCTTCCGAATCGGAACTTTGAAAAGTTCCGAACCAATTTTCAGACTTCCGAACCAAAAACTTCCGAATCAGTAAGTTCCGAATCAAGGGGCTTCATTCGGAAGTCCAAAACTTCCGAATCAGTAAGTTCCGGATGAGTGTAAAACTTCCGAATCAGAAACTTCCGAATGAGTCTACAACTTCCGAATGAAGGCAAGTTCCGGATGAGTACTTAAGTTCCGAATCAATCTCTTTGTCAAAACTTCCGAATGAAGGTTAAAACTTCCGAATCAATTTCTTGTTAGTGTTTCTGTTTTACTGTTTATCTGTTCTTTACTTTTCATACTTCAACTTTAACTTTAAGTTTAATTTTAATCTTAATTTCAATTTTAATTCAAGTCTTTGTTAAATTGTCATTAAAGTAACTATCTTTGATCTAAATTGTCATTTACACTTTTTAGTAGATTAGAAAAACCAAACCCTTTTATTTAGTAACCAAGAACAATCATTCCACTTAAGACCGAGATCAATTCGAGAGGATTCCGAGATTAATCTGAACCCTAGCAAAAACTCTTGTATCAAATGGCGCCGCTGCCGGCTCTTCTCGTTAAGATCAAAAGTTTTTTGTGAGAACTTGGATTTTGGGATCCGTTCCCCGTGAACGTTACTTTTTCAAGAAAATTTTCAAAAATATATATATATATATATATATATATATATATATATATAAAATTTTCAAAAATACAAAAAAATTAAAAAACATAAAAACCAAAAATATTTGTGCTTTGATTTTCTTTGTTTGTTCTTTTGCAGGTGTATGCGCACTCGATCCACGTCATATCAAGAGCCCGAGCCTCTCGATCACTTAGACATGGCCGGTGTACCACCTCCAAACAATAATAACAACAACAACAACATGAACAATAACAACAACAATGAGCCCCTTCCGGATAATCGCCCAATGATTGAATTGCTACAAGCTCATGTCGATGACAACACGGATCCAATTGTCATACCTCCAATTGCCGCCAACAATTTCGAGCTAAAATCAGGCTTTATCCAGATGGTCTCCGCTCAACCGTTCTTGGGACGAACCATTGATGACCCACATGACCATATCAAGAGATTTCTACAACTCACCAACACGGTCAAGTTCAATGGCGTTCCACAAGAGGTTATAAGGTTACAACTTTTTCCCTTTTCTTTAGAGGGACAAGCCCGGCATTGGCTTGCTAAGGAACCGCCACAGAGTATTCTCTCGTGGACGGATTTGGAAACAAAGTTTATCAACTACTTTTTTCCACCCTCTCGTACTACCGCTTTGCGGAATGAGATCATAAATTTTGAACAAAAGTACGATGAGTCATTCAGTGAATCTTGGGATCGTTTTAAAGATCTTTTAAGAAAATGCCCACAACATGGTTTTACCAAAGTACATCAAATTAATACTTTTTACAATGGTTTAAGCATGAGTGATCAAGATTCACTGAACAGTGCCTCGGGGGGTAATCTATTGGCTAAGACTTCCAATGCTGCTTGGGACATCATTGAGAACAAATCTCGTGTGCAAACCAAGAGTGTTCGGACCAATGTCGCTAGTGCTAGCACTAGTGACAGCGACAAGCGACTTGACAAAATCACCACGCTTCTTGAATCGCTTGTCACCCACACCGTCAGCAACAACAACAGCAACAACGCCAAAAACGCTCAAGTGAACGCTGTCAGCCAACCTTGTGAGATATGCGGTGGTCCTCACTCTTACACAACTTGTACCGCCACCCAAGATTACCCTGCTGAAAATGTGAATGCGGCATATGGCACCTATCCTCAACCTGCTTATCAAGCTAGACCTTAAGGTGACCGTAACTTGCTTAGCTATCGATCAAACAACTATCTTTCACCACCTGGCTTTCCTCCTACCAACCCAAACCAACAACAAAACCTTAACCGACCTCCTCAACAACAACAACAACCTCGACAACCATACATCCCACCTCACAAGCAGCAACAACCACCTCAACGTAACAATCAAGTCTACCAACAACCTGCTTACCAACCACCTGCATACAATGCTCCTCCCAACCAAGCCACCACTGCATTACACCAAGAGGTTGCAAAGTGGGAAATCTCCAAGAGGAAGTACGCAATTTGAAAGCAGACTTGGTCAAGCAAGGAAATGATTTGAGAGCCGACATGAGAAACACGTTGGATAGCCAAACTAATGATCTGAGGAACATGATGGCTAGTTTCTTCCAAGGTAATCAACCCTCTTCTTCGGGTACTCTTCCGAGTAACACCGTTGCGAACCCAAGAGGGGAGATGAAAGCAATCACTACTCGAAGTGGTAAAGTTACCAAGGAACCCGAGCTTCCTATACCTTCACCGGTGGTTGTGACTAAGGAGAACGAGTCACCTGCTCCTATTCCTCACCCTTCTCCTTTCCCAATTTCTCCACCTCTTCATTCTACCCCTCCTCCACCCGTGGTTGTGAGTGATCCTATTCCCCTAAAGCCTTCTTCTTCATCCAATATACCTTATCCTTCAAGGTTGAGGAAAGAGAAGCAAAAGAGCAAGGATGATATTCAGGTTTCGAATTTCCTTAAAATGTTCAAACAACTGAATTTCAATATCTCCTTCGCTGAGGCTCTCGCTCACATACCCAAATATGCCAAAATGTTTAAAGACCTTCTGAGCGACAAGGAAAAGCTCCTCGATATTGCCAACACCCAACTTAATGAGAATTGCTCTGCAGTACTCTTAAGGAAATTGCCAACCAAGCTTGGTGATCCGGGTCGTTTTCTTATCCCTTGCAATTTCCCGAGAGTAGAGAATTGCATGGCCCTAGCCGATCTAGGTGCCAGTATTAATCTCATGCCTCTAAGTGTTTGGAAGCAATTATCTCTCCCAGAGCTAGTCCCCACCAAAATGACTTTGGAATTAGCCAACCGTACGGTTGCTTATCCAGTGGGGATAGCCGAAGACGTCATTGTAGGAGTCGACAAATTCACCTTCCCTGCTGATTTTGTTGTCGTCGACTACGAGATGGACCCCCGTGTGCCACTAATTGTTGGTCGTCCATTCCTTAGGACCGGTCGCACTCTCATTGATGTTGAAGCAGGTGAGCTTATCATGAGAGTGGGTGACGATAAAGTAGTCTTCAACATGGGTAAGTTGTCTAAACAGCCTTATTCATATGAGAGCGTTAATTGTATTGACGTTCTTGATGAGGCTTGTGAAGAACACTTTAATGATGCTTGCAAAAGTATTCCTACCTCTCTTCCCAATGTTGAGACCGTGTCCTCCATTGATTCATCGTTGTCTCTATTTGGAGATAGTGATTTATTCTGGAACAATCTTGAAGATACCATGGGAGATGCGAATTTAGCTACTAATGATTCTCCTATCGATGGGGATGAAGACATGAATTTCTTTGACAATCTTCTCACCGAAGACAATCCTTCGCCTCCATCTCCCACGGTCATTGCTATCGATACTCCGACTTTGAATACGCCTCCCGTCGAAAATCCTCCGGATTTAGAACTTAAGGAGTTGCCGCCCCATCTCGAGTATGTATTCCTTGATACAGAGAAGAAGTCGCCAGTCATCATTGCTAAGGATTTGAAGGATGAAGAGAAAGCCCGACTTGTCGCCGTTTTGAAAGATCATAAGAAGGCTATTGCTTGGAAGATTTCGGATATTCGTGGAATTGATCCTCACTTCTGCACACACAAAATTCTCATGGAGGACGACTTTAAGCCCACTATTCAAAGCCAACGAAGGGTGAATCCAAAAATCCATGAAGTCATCAAAACAGAGGTTATCAAACTTCTTGATGCGGGTATGATTTACCCTATTTCGGATTCACCATGGGTTAGTCCAATCCATTGTGTGCCCAAGAAGGGCGGAATAACCGTTGTTCCCAATGAACACAACGTGTTGATTCCCACTCGTCTCGTTACTGGGTGGAGAGTTTGTATAGACTACCGCAAACTCAATGATGCCACGAGAAAGGATCATTTCCCTCTACCTTTTATGGACCAAATGCTTGAACGTTTAGCCGGTAATGAATATTACTGCTTTCTTGATGGTTTCTCGGGTTATTTCCAAATACCCATCGATCCCCAAGATCAAGAGAAGGCTACATTCACTTGTCCCTATGGCACTTTTGCTTACAAAAGAATGCCTTTTGGCTTATGTAATGCGCCCGGGACTTTCCAAAGGTGCATGTTAGCTATCTTCCATGACATGGTTGAACAAACCATGGAAGTCTTCATGGATGATTTCTCGGTCTTCGGGGATTCATTCTCTTCTTGCCTTGCCAATTTGGAACGTATGCTCAAGCGGTGCGAAGACACTCGCCTATTTCTGAATTGGGAAAAATGCCATTTTATGGTAAAAGAAGGCGTCGTGCTTGGACATAAGATCTCGAAAGCCGGTCTTGAAGTTGACCGTGCTAAAGTCGATGTTATCGCAAAGTTGCCTCCACCTTCAACCGTGAAGGGTGTGAGAAGTTTTCTGGGTCATGCGGGCTTCTACCGTCGATTCATTAAGGATTTTTCTCAAATCGCTCGCCCGATGACCCACCTATTGGAAAAAGATACTCCTTTTATCTTCTCCAAAGAGTGTCTTGAAGCCTTCAACTCGCTTAAGGATAAGCTAACTAAGGCACCCGTCTTGGTTACCCCTAATTGGGAGCTACCCTTTGAGTTGATGTGCGATGCTAGCGATTTTGCTATTGGAGCGATTCTTGGACAAAGAGTGAACAAACACTTCCAACCGATCCATTACGCTAGCAAGACAATGACGGGGGCACAATTGCATTATACGACAACCGAAAAAGAGCTTTTAGCTGTTGTCTATGCTTTTGAAAAATTCCGCCCCTATCTTGTCCTTTCTACCACCATTGTGTACACCGATCATTCCGCGCTGAAGTACTTGTTGACAAAGCAAGATTCCAAACCAAGACTTCTTCGCTGGGTTTTGCTGCTCTAGGAATTTAAAATCGAAATTCGCGATAAAAAAGGAGCTGAAAACCTAGCCGCGGACCATCTTAGCAGACTTGAGGATCCTTACCAAGGGGATCATCCGACCAAAGAAATCAATGATTCTTTTCCCTTGGAGACCTTAATGTCTATAAACTCGAAGCCGAATGAAACCCCGTGGTTTGCGGACTTTGCAAACTACTTGGCGGGTGGAATTCTCAAGGAAGGGTTGACGTCCCAACAAAAGAAGAAGTTCTTCACCGACATCAAGACTTACTTTTGGGACGACCCTTACCTATTCAAACAATGTGCTGACCTGATTATTCGCCGATGTGTTGATGGACCGGCAGCGTCTGAAATTCTTGATGCTTGCCACAAAGGACCCACCGGTGGTCACTTTGGTCCCAACTACACCGCCAAAAAAGTGTTTGATTCGGGATTTTATTGGCCCTCCATATATCGTGACGCTCACGATATGGTTAAAAAATGTGATGTTTGCCAAAAACAAGGCAAAATCACACATAAAGACGAGATGCCTCAGAATTTCATTCAAGAATGTGAAATCTTTGATGTTTGGGGTATTGACTTTATGGGGCCATTCCCTTCTTCTAAAGGAAACAAATACATCCTTGTAGCCGTTGACTACGTCTCCAAATGGGTTGAAGCCAAAGCTTTACCCACTAATGACGCAAGGGTGGTTTGTAACTTTTTGAAAGCTCTATTCGCTAGATTCGGTGTGCCTCGCGCCATTATTAGTGATCGTGGGACTCATTTCTGCAATGACCAATTTGCTAGAGTCATGGCTAAGTACGGTGTAAACCATCGTCTTTCCACAGCCTACCACCCACAAACTAATGGCCAGGCTGAAATATCCAACCGAGGACTGAAGCGAATTCTTAAAAGGACCGTGGGAGAGCATCGTGCCTCATGGGCTGATAAACTTGATGATGCTTTGTGGGCTTTCCGTACTGCTTACAAGACCCCGATCGGCTGTACGCCTTATCGTCTTGTGTACGGGAAAGCGTGCCACCTCCCCATTGAGTTGGAGCACAAGGCTTATTGGGCCCTGAAGTGGGCTAATTTTGATATAAACAAAGCCGGTGACCTACGCAAGATCCAACTCAATGAGCTGAATGAACTCCGTAATGAGGCTTATGAAAATTCTTTGATCTATAAGGAAAGAACTAAGCTCATTCACGACTCCAAGATCAAAAACCGAGAGTTCCATGTTGGAGACAAGGTCTTACTTTTTAACTCTCGGTTGAAAATCTTCTCGGGAAAGCTCAAATCTCGTTGGTCCGGCCCATTCACCATTACCCAAATTTTTCCATATGGTACTCTCGAGCTCGCTCAACCTGATGGACCAAATTTTAAGGTGAATGGCCAACGAGTGAAGTTGTACTTTGGTGAGGACACCTCTCAGGAGGTGATTCCATCCCTCACCACGTTCCACATGAACTAATTTTGGGTCGAGTCAGGCTCGTGACTCGGTTATCAAAAACAAGCGCTCCTCGGGAGGCAGCCCGAGTATCTATCCTTTTATGTTTTAATCCCCTAAGTGTAGGGGGGACTTCTATACGTGTTAGTCTTTGTGTGGTGTGATTACAGGGATAAGTGCACTCTTGGAATTTTTGAAGAACCGTGCTCCCGTGTTATTCGAAATCCGGTTCTATCTCTCAACTATCGTGATTCAATTTTCTTCATACTCACATTTGAAATTGATCACTTTAGTCGTCTCTTCCTTAACTTGAGTTAACCAACGTGCACAATGTCATAAGTGTAGGGGAGATTTTTCCCACATGCTTAAACATTGAGGACAATGTTTATCTTAAGTGTAGGGGAGACTTCTATCGAAGTTTTAAGTGGACTTTTCCATGAAAATGCCTTCATTTAACCAGAAAATCCTATTTTTCAACATTTTTCAAATTTTTTATTAACTTTGGCCATTTAGTCGTTATTTTTAAATTTTTATCGTTGCTTTCATATGTATATATCCCGCAATAAAGTCAAATTTTAAATAAAGTGGTGTAGCTAGTTTAGAAGTCTTTGACATATTAGGCCCGTTGCGTTTATTTTGACTCAACCCGAATAGACTTATCCAAGTCTATTCTAGCTAGTATCCTTAACCATGTAGACCTTAATTGGTTTATTAGGCTAAGTATCCACGAGTCTCATTACTTGAGATTTTAAAATTGTGGAGGACGAGAAATAATAGAGTCAATTATAAGTCGGTATTCTTGTGCAAGCTCACTTGGTGTAATTATTTGCCTATTCTCCCATCACTTGCTACTAATTTATCTGCAATAAGTAAGGTCTTACGATTTGAAAAGTTACTTAGCTTCTAGCCCAAGATCGTTTAAAAGTTGCTCGGTAATGATAAGAGTTCATAGCCAAGGCATAACTTATGAAGCAGGGCGCGAAGATTGGCGAGTCCGAAAAGGCCCTAACAAGGCATGAGGATTCCATTTTATTGCTGAAGATCCAAAGTGATGTGAAAAGCATTATTCCTAAAGTCAATATGAAGGATCAAGACTCACGACGAAAAGCAATCAACTCCCATAAAGATCATGGAGAAGTCTATCCGAAAAGACCCTAACAAGGTATGAGGATAAATAGATCCAAGTCCGAAAAGGAGGCGGATCGTTGTATCTCAAAATCCCAATTAGAGATTGAAGAAATAATCATGAAGTCGTGGTCAACAAAGTTGGAGTACCCCTCAAAAGTCTCCAAGTGAAGAAACTCTATTATGATGAGAAGACCATTATCTCAAGAACGTCTCTCGAAGATATGAAGTATGAAGTACATGCCAAATATCGGCCCGAGAAAGGTCTCAAATCGTGAACCAAGTTATGCCAAGATATGAACTTTTTGATATCCCGAGAAGCAGTTTTAAGAGATTTTGTCCTTTAGCTAACTATTGATCAAATCGTCCTACTTTGCTTTCAGCCTAAATAAACTATCGAAATAAGTCCAAAAATGCATCTTCATGATCATTCTAAGACAAAAATAAAATATAAGAGATACACCTAGGAATAAGGGAGTTTAAGCATTTAATTAAGCCATGTGTGTAAGTATTTGAATTGCTAACTTATAATAACAATGATCTCGTTTTTAAGCTTAGTTTGGGGAACGTGAAACTTGAGGGTGATAAATCTTCGCAGCACCAAAGCCCTAATGTAAGTCATCGATTTCTTTGCAAGTTATTTCCATGTGGCTATTTTCAAGTGAAAATGGTTTTCTATCCCTTTGTTACCTTTAAAGTTTTATTTCTTTAATTTTTGTTTAGTAGAATTTAAATAAGGCCAAGGTTGGTTAATTATGAGAAAAGTGTAAAATTGCTTTATCACTAAGCATTGCATGAGGGCATGGCAATGGTTAAGTGTAGGGGATTTGATAGGTGTGTAAACACCCATCCTTTTACCACTTAATTCGGGCTAAAACGAGACCAAAACACGTATTTAATATCATTTGTTTGGAATTATGCGTGGTTTTTGTGTTTATTGTGTTTTCAGAGCTAACCGGATGAATATTAAAGAAAACATGGGATTGCACGAGTTTTACTGAAGAAAAAGACTCAAAATAAAGTCTATTGTCCAAGAGATGCAAAAGATTTGAAGTCGCTGGGCCTATTCGAAGATTTATCGAAGAAAAGGACCAAAGATGGAAGATTTATATAAGTCGAAGAAACTCAAGTCTATTAAACGAAGAAATTAAAAGACGAGTTGAATTTAATCGACGACAAATCCCGAATCAGAATCGAAAACGGAAACTTTTCTGAAAAGACGAAAAGACAAGAAGAACGGGAGAGAGCCCACTCACCAACCAAAAGACAAGGCTATAAATAGCCTTCCCCTCACACATTTAGACTAGTTTTTAGTTTTTCCTCTTCCCCACTTTTCTCTCTGTTCTGTTTCATCACCATCACCATTAGGGTGATTGGTGATTTTAATCTTTAATTTTCCCATCTTGTAATTTTAATCTTTGATTTATCTTGTCAAAACATTAATCATTCAATACAAAGTTCTTGTTTAATCTTTCTATTTTATCTTGTTCATCATCATCTTTATCTTCAAGTTTTTAAGTTTTTATTTTTCTTGATTTGATCTTCAAAAGTTGTTGGGATTTGTGTTTTTGTTGATGGGATTAGTAGTTTATGGTTAGTAGATGCTTTGTGATTGATTTATTTTAGTTTTTGTTGAAAAACTTGGTGATTTTTGGATCAAAATCGTTTTTCCTTGTTCTTCGGGTGTTCTTTCTGTTCTGGGTTTCCAGACTTCCGAACCAAATTAAAAGTTCCGAATGAAGCTTGAACTTCCGAATCAAGCAAAAGTTCCGAATGAAGCTTGAACTTCCGAACGAAGCAAAAGTTCCGAATCAGTTTGTCTATTAAAAGTTCCGAACCAGTTTCCTTAAATACTTCCGAACCGATTTCTTCCGAATCGGAACTTTGAAAAGTTCCGAACCAATTTTCAGACTTCCGAACCAAAAACTTCCGAATCAGTAAGTTCCGAATCAAGGGGCTTCATTCGGAAGTCCAAAACTTCCGAATCAGTAAGTTCCGGATGAGTGTAAAACTTCCGAATCAGAAACTTCCGAATGAGTCTACAACTTCCGAATGAAGGCAAGTTCCGGATGAGTACTTAAGTTCCGAATCAATCTCTTTGTCAAAACTTCCGAATGAAGGTTAAGACTTCCGAATCAATTTCTTGTTAGTGTTTCTGTTTTACTGTTTATCTGTTTTTTACTTTTCATACTTCAACTTTAACTTTAAGTTTAATTTTAATCTTAATTTCAATTTTAATTCAAGTCTTTGTTAAATTGTCATTAAAGTAACTATCTTTGATCTAAATTGTCATTTACACTTTTTAGTAGATTAGAAAAACCAAACCCTTTTATTTAGTAACCAAGAACAATCATTCCACTTAAGACCGAGATCAATTCGAGAGGATTCCGAGATTAATCTGAACCCTAGCAAAAACTCTTGTATCAGCCGGTTATGAAATACTTACCATGTTGTCGAGAATACACGTATGTCCACTTTTAAAATTGTCGTGTCATTAAACGAATCATGTCGATGCTCGTTAAAGTGGTTACCCCGAATCGATTTCGTGTAAACTAAAATGGTTAATCGAAACGAATCCTAAATTATTACCTTATGGGCCGAAATACCCATCAAACCCCTAACTGGGCCAAAGGTTTGTATAGTGTGAACAAATGCAGACTGAATACAAAGCTTAAGGTTATAAACATATAATTTGAAAATACATTTACTTCAAACCTGGCCAAATGAAATTCAAACACAGAAACAAAACTTGGAAAACATAAAATATTTTCCCACTCACCATAAGAGTCCAGCACACATGCCTAGTTTACCCAAAATGGGTACCTCACAGGGAACCAAATTCGGATGGATGGAAACCCTAATACAATTATTACAAAGTTATATACCTCCCATCATACACATAACCTCATCACAAAACATAATCAAACAACACAAAAAAAACTGGGAAATCTTGGAGGGCAAGTGGCGAAGCACTGAGCAAACCGAATCCCACACCAGCACTCTGTCCAAATACACGAGCCAAAGATCCTTGTCATTGTGAGTCCTTCATACATCTTTCCTTTCCATACTATACATCTTACTAGTCGTGCTTGACAAAACCTGAAAACACCTAAGAGGAATAAACGAAACCAATGTTAGACGAACTCGATTCTAACCAACCTAAATATTTAGAGTAACTATAGGAAGGATAAATGACTATAACCAAATGTCTTAAACCCACGACCCTTGACCAAAAACCCCTACTCGAATGACTCATCAAATCTGCCGACACCCTAGTTTTCTAAGAACGGTCATAACGTAAAAATTAGCACAATACTTTTCACAAAAATGCTAGTTAATTATATTTAAACACCCGAATGTGAAAACCCCCAAATTATGTGAAAACCCTAATTTTGTAAATCGTTTTATTTATGAAATTAACATAATTTAATACTCAAAAACATTATTTATTTGTAAATAAACGACCGAATTCGAAAACCCCTAATTTTTACGAAACCCTAATTTTTATAAAATCAATCTTATTACGAAATTAATACAAACTAGTTCTCAAAAACAATTATTAATTGTGATTAAACACTAGATTAACCAAAACCCCAAATTATATTCGAAACCCTAATTTTTGTAACTTGATTTTATTAGATAACTGATACTTAGAAACACTAATTAATTAGAATAAAATGCAAGATTAAGAAAACCCCCATTAATTCGAAAACCCTAAATCGTGTATAAATCATTCGAGACTCTCTTTGAAATGCTTTTATAAATCAAATGATTTAAAATCAGTAAACCCCCTTTATTTTCGAAAATATAATCAAAAACTATTTAAACCAATTTCTTTTCTTAATAGAGATTGAAAACTTATCTTTTGTGAAGAACCACTACCGAATCTCCCTGGAAACACCTCGAAGATGGATTAAATTTGATGTGGGGATGAAACCCCACACCCCTCGCATGATATTCGAGCTAGGACTTTCATGTTTAGTGATAATAATAAATCTGAAGTATTGATTTTGGCCATGGATATGTTAGATCCGAGTTTTTAGAGAGAGAAGATAATATGGGACGGTTGGGAGTTATATTCGAGAGAGAGAATGTTGACTGTGAGTTTTGGGAATAATAGCAATTATATTTGACCTCCTGCCTAGTTTGTATCGCCTGATGGGCCGGTTTGGTGATGAAACCAAGTGGGCCGAGCCTTGTGGCTCATGTGGTTGTTGGGCTGATGGGTTATCTGGGCTAATTAAAGCCCATCCGATTTTGTTACTTAAAATGTATATTATAGCCCAAAAGTCTATTTATTTAAATAACCGAGTACTATTGTCGTGTTTTCCGTAAATAAAATATATCGTCAAGCACAACTAGGATGTCATGCCTTTTATTGGTATAATTTTAGATGTCGTAACACGGTCCTTATATTCAAATAGGTTGTGGATAACGTGATCGTATTCTCGAGTTACATTTGCATTTCCGTCACTTTGCTTATTTAACGAGGTGAGTTTATAGCCCCACTTTTAACTGCTTTTACTGCTTTTTGGGGTGAGACATTGCTTGATTTAACGTATGAACACAAGTGCATTTACTGATTTATATACTAGTCTAAGTCCCACTAAAAACCCAGTTGCTTTGGCCCGTGAATCGTGAACCGTTAATTACTTTGTGTAAGCGCGAATGTTATGGATAGATCTATCGGGGTTGACGCCCCTGTCCGTCTTGGTCCAACAGGGGACAAGCGGGCACAGTTTCATTTGAGTTTGAGATAGGATGTCGTGGGTTTAGGCATCCAGTTGGGCTACATTTATATGATTATACTGCCGGTGTTGTTAACGCTTTGGTGTCACGAGCTTAGACTGTAATAAATGCTTTTATGATGACTCTGTATTTTTATATTGTCATCATGTTTGGGAAAAATCTTGTGGTTCATTAAACACTTCAAATTAACTAAACCTATGAACTCACCAACTTTATGTTGACGCTTTAGCAATGTTTTTCTCAGGTATTAAGAACGAAGATGCTATGTGAGGTCTCATGCACTGCCGTCATTTCTATTGAAAATAAAGATCATTTGTACTATTTGGAAACTATGTTTTTGTATCTGTGACCAGTTTATGCTTCCGCACTATGTTAAAACTATTTATTTTATCAAATGCAAGTGATCAATTTTCCGAACGTCTCATTTAGAGGTCGTTCTTTGTAACTATGTGTATGATAATCATGACGTCACCACTTCCTTGTTGCCATTATACTCTGATATTTTGGGAGTGTGACACTTCATATCATAAACAACATCAGCATCTTGGGGACACTCCAAAGTATCAGCAGCATCCGCATTCGTGAGGTCTTCGAAGTGTTAGCAGCATCAGTATCTGGTAAATCTTCAACTCACATGTAGCATCAGCATCTGGTAGAATATTGACAAGTGGAAACGCTTGAGATGATTAATGATCGATTAACAGTACACATGGAGTAAGGTACATGGAGTACACCTGGAATACTGTACATGTAGTACATATGAAAGTTTGCTGATATGATCGATACTGGTGTCAATCGTCTAACATGATCAAAGAAATATAATATGATTTAAACGGTTAGCAACCTGAACTGAAACGAGTAACCTGATAGGCTGACAATTCCTGTGCAGATTTAATGCTGGTTGTATAGAGGCTCAAAGGTATGATTAAACGGAGTTTCATCAATGTTCTGTATAAAGACATGATTGATGGTGACCAAACATGATTTATCATGAAAACAAGATTTTACTGTAACCCTTCTGTATCTTAGCATGAAAGCATCATCACCTTACTGAAAACGTAATCCTCGTAAGGAGACATGAAACTTAATCAGCATGAAAACGACATCCACGTGAGAGTATGAAAACTGGATTGTTACAAAGAACATAAATGTATAGTCAACTGAGGTTTAACATCAACTGATGTGGATGGCTATGGTTCAATCCACAGAGTTCAAGGAAAAAAACATGTGACTAAGTATGGGCGATTCTGGTTTGATCCATACTTGTCAAAATTTTATAAGAACTGTCATGTATAGAAATTTACAACCTGGGACTAAATATGGATGGCTGTAGTCCAATCCATACCTGTAAAAAAACTTTATAAATGCCATGATATGAGCAAAGGTGAACGTTCATGGCTAGTTCACTACGTAATATTCGACTGAAGACATGAATCTGACATGAGTAAGGATGAACGCCTATAGGTCGGTTCACCAATACAAAATCTGAACGGGCAAGGGTGAACACCTATGGGTCGGTTTACCAAGACAAAATTCGAATGAAAAGCACATGCGACTGAATATAGCCAGTCCTGTACCAACCTTTTGCTTAGTCAAAACTATAAGAAAGTGACTGATAAATGAAAAAAACCTACTGATAAATGCATGAGAAACCTGAAAGATAACAACGCCAAAATTTGGGAAGTTTCTGGTGACTACCCACTAGTCACATGTCAAGTTTTAGAGCCTACAAGTTGAACCTTGCGCTCTGATACCATAATTGTAACACCCCACTTGGATAAGTGGACCGTTACGTGTATTTATGGCGTGTGATCAAAGCATAAGGTAAATGTCCTAGATCATTAACTGACCATAACGGAAATACCGGAATGATACATCGGTAATCCCAAACATAAGCTCAAAACATGAAAAGTAAATACTGAAGGAAAGGACTAAGCAATGTCCAAATAAGCAAAGTAATGTAAGAAGTGCATAAAGTAAGAAGTTTGAATAGCTTCTATCCAAATGCACATGCTCTCAGAATCCTAAGAGCGTCCCGGTGTACCTGCCGTTAGAACATAAAAGGAACTACGGCTGAGCATAACGCCCAGTGAACGGATATAAAGCATGATAAGAATGTAATGAAATGAGACAGATATAAATACTGGAGCTATAAGGCTGATAAGTAAATTGCAGCGGAAATCTATGTATAATCTGAAAAGTCTGATTTATAAATAGTAAAGCTGAACTATAACTGTTAAAGCTGAAAACATGCTTTTTATTGTATTTTAATTGCCAAGATCTTATATAGGTCATGTGCTGTAACAACTGTTGCATGAATAAATGGAGGGGTGACCTCGTCATGCTGTAGAGGGGTGACCTCTAAATAATGTGCTGGATGGAGGGATCAACTTCAATGTGAAGGATGTAGAGCACACACCACATTCACTTGATAAGCTGTAACATGATAAACTAGGATGCATCCATACGCCCCACTGATAATACTGGTAAAATGGCCAAGCTGAAATAAAAGGGACGCTGCGAGAAATCACTCCCCCGCAGAAGAGTCATGCCACCGATGCCTCTAGTGTCATGGTTACGGTACCTCCGTAACTAGTACATAACTGGTCATGCTTGTATATAAAGCTTAGGCAATTTAACTTAGTTATTAAGATAATTACTGTAAATTTTATAACATATACTGGGAAAAACATTTGGCCCAGACCGGGAATCCTAATCATGCATAGGAAAGGAAGTCCTTACTGAAGGACGGAAAAATCCGTACCTCGTGTCCAATAATGAAATAAGAATGAAAGCTGAAATATCTACTCCGACTTCACGGTTACTACATAAATAAGGGACGCGAAAAAAGTTGTCTGATTACTGTTTACTATTACCGATTCTTATCTGTTCTTAGTTTAATTTATTTTATTCTTGTATTACTGTTTATGTATAATCTGATTAATCTGATTGTCTGGTGTATTTCTGATAAACCCGATTGTTCTTACATATTTACTGAATAGCGTACATCATGTATTTCTGATTACTGTATACGGTATTCTGATTATGGTATTAAACTGTATTCTGGTATTAAAATATTTCTATAACTAGTAACATGTCATAAATAGAAACTACTATAATTAGAAAGGTTTCCCACTTTATTTTTATAGAAAATTAAATCATAAATAAATCACGTGTTTATAAGTAATTAAAGGATCAACGAATATCAATTTCATTTTACTAATTAAATTAATAAAACAAAATTACTTGATTAATTTATTTATAAGACTAATTTATAAAATGATTTAAGCATAAATAAAATGATCCTCGTTTTATTATTATATGCGAGATCCCGAAAGCCCATGCTAAAACTTTTCCCGAGACCCCCACGTCTCGGTTTAACAAAACTGGCACACTACGACCCACGTCGTGGTCCCCCTGCTGACGTCATCCCGACAGTATCCACTAGCCTAGTGCCAGTTGCCACTATCTTCACTATTGTTCCTACTGTTTTCGTTGTTAAGTTCCCACTGTTAGTATATAGTTCCCACTATTTTCACTGCTGTCAAACCCAAACACCCCCTTACTGTCTGTACCCACTGTCCAGCAAACCAAACACCCCTGTTGCACATCAAACGCCCCCTGGTGGCTATTTGCTGCTTTCGTCACACCCACAGCCCCACCGTGCCCCATTTGGGTCGCGGCTGGCCAAAACAGTACACACCGAGACTTGGTGTCTCGGTATTCGTGTATCAAACAATAACCGACACTCTCTTTGATTATTAAATCACGTTTTACCATATAAATCCGTGAGTTATTGATATGGATTCATGAACCACGATCTATAAAAGAACAGAAAATGGATGCTTACCTTGTTCGATAATATGGATATACTATGAACACGAACTCGATTTGATTTAAGAAACAAAAAAATTATTTTCATCTTGTTGTTGTCTGCTACCGTCGACCACCACAAAGGAACAGAAAAACCTAGTTTTTGTAAAAATGTAATAACATAACCCTTTCCTCTTATTTTCCTGTGTTTATTTCTAAAACGGGCCGAGCCTAAAAGCCCACTTCCTTTCCTTGGTTTTTTTATAAAAAAAAGGCCAGCCCATATTAACTTGCATGGTTTCCATTTGTCTTTCGACATTAATATTTTTCGTATACTTGTTTTTAGTTCTCACGTTTTTAATTTTACTAAATCGAGGTACTTATTTTCTGAATAAAATACTTACGTAATTACTGAATAACTGTTACTAATTATTGACAAATATTAATTATTTTCTGAATAATTAATTTACTTCACGCTTTTAAATAAAGCTGAGACTGTGTAAATATAATATTCGTGGATTCTAAACATCTCGTACGTGTTCGTATATTAATCTTCGTAAATATATTTTGTCGTGAATTATTTATTTCCTGAATGAATAATATTTTCGTAATACTTTAATTAACACTGTTATTTATTATCTAAATAAATAATTATGTAACGTTTAAATTAAATCTGTGATTGTACATAATTAATGTTCGAGGACTTTTAAAGCGAGTTTTTACACAAAAACACCAAGAAAGATCAAAACACAAAAATCAAATCGACTAATGAGATCGTCAAACATCATTATATCCTTAATAAAAGAGGGGAAGCACGGTTCCCAATGAACAGTGCTCCCCTCACAATGAAACTCATATTTTATTTGGCCTCTCACACACATATCCCATATCTCACAATGAAAACTCATATTTTATTTGGCCTCTCACACACATATCCCATATCTCACAATGAAACTCATATTTTATTTCGCCTCTCACACACATTATTTTCTCACCCACCATTTTTCTCTCTCTCTCTCTCTGGATGTTTCTTGGTCTGCTCTATTATTAAGCTGATCATCTTTAAGATGATCTTTGGATCAGCTGCTCGCTTTTTTATGGTGTTTGATATGTTGGATTCATTCATACGTCTTAATGGTTGCCGACGTTGGTGGGTTTTTATCATGAGGAGTGATGGGGTTTTTGTTATCAGTTGTTGCCTTGGCGGGCATCTTGATTTGCCATCGTCTTGGATGTTTCTTGATCTGATCTCTATTATTAAGCTGATCATCTTTAAGATGATCTTTGGATCAGTTGCTCGCTTTTTTATGGTGTTTGATATGTTGGATTCATTCATACGTCTTAATGGCCGCCGACGTTGGTGGGTTTTTATCATGAGGAGTGATGGGGTTTTTGTTATCAGTTGTTGCCTTGGCGGGCATCTTGATTTGCCATCGTCTTGGCTGTCCTGGATGTTCACTTTTGCTGGGTTTTGCGAGATGTGGTGGATTAGCCACATGTATATACTCTGTTCCTTTCCCCCTTATTCCAGATTCTTCTAGGTGGGATTTGGTTTTACATTTAGGGTTGATCTCTATTATTAAGCTGATCATCAATTGTATAGTTATATTGAGGATCAATTGATAAAAAATGAGACATGAGAGAAACAAGATGTGTTGTTTTCAAATGTAAAGATGAAAGATACTTTTTGGGTCGACGACTCCTTTCATTTATATGAATAGAAATCAGCAACACACATATAAAATAAATCAGAGAAGTTACAAATTAAACACGAGCAAACATTAAAGTTAGAGTTCATACTAATTTTTAAGGGTAAAATGGGAACTTAATAATGTTAATTCATTTCTAATTGCTTTTATAATTCAAATGAATTGGCCTAATTTTCTTTTACATGTTTTTCCCTACTGGATAGTGATACAATTGGTGGTGTCGATACTATCGTTGCCGCTTCTCATTGCAGGCGCTGATGGTAACGCGCCTCCAATTTATGCCATGGTTTCACCAATTTTGGTGGTTTTGGGGTACCTTGGAAAAGGACACGCTATCAGTTGAATAAATGGTAACGCTTTTGGATGGTCGTGGTGATACTATTCACTAAGAAAAAAAATACCAATCAAAGCCCTATCGTATCAGTATGTCTCTATGATTTGGTTATAATTGGGTGCCTGATTTTGCTTCGAAGCTGATTGTTGCCCCCAATCTTTGATTGGGTTGGCGATGGTCGGGTTAGGGTGATGGTCATTTCTGTTTATCCGGATCGTCGCCCCCAATCTCTGATGGGTTGGTGACGGTAGGACTTAGATGACAAATTTGATGATGGTTTATAATTGGTCTTTGGCTTTCTATGGCGGTCATGACGGTTTCCAAACTGCTAGAGACTAACAAATACATACGTTGTTCCTATGTATGTATATCTCATTACCCACTCAGTAAAAGTGGCACACGCTTTGGTCTTATGAATGGAACAGGCTGTGTATTTGTTAGTCGACCTTTTTTTGAACTTTGGCATTAACATAGTTCTGAAAGGCAATGATGAATTATCTCGGTAGGAACAACTGGAAATGAAGCATTCTGCATGTCGGCTTGGCAGCTTACAAAAGTTGCAGCCACATCAGTTACGCGCTGTTTCTCCAAGTCTAAAGTCTCTACCGCTCTGAGCCAATAAAAAAATAACCAAAGGGCTTCTCTATGCTAAAAATCGATGCGTTTTTGTTACTGTTTTGGAAACCCAGTCCCAAGGTATGCAACTGTGAAGAATCACAAAGGGCATGCTAAGGCTTCCATCCTTGATAGGCTGTTGGAGGTAGAATGGTGGGTGAGAAAATAATGTATATTATTATATGGGATATGTGTGTGAGAGGCGAAATAAAATATCAGTTTCATTGTCAGGGGGCACTGTTCATTGGGAACCGTGCTATTTATAAATATACAATTGGTGGTGTCGATACTATCGTTGCCGCTTCTCATTGCAGGCGATGATGGTAACGCGCCTCCAATTAGTGTGTTTGTGTGAAAAGAGAATGAATAATAAACAAATAAGATATGAGTTTCATTGTGAGGGGTTATATGGGATATGTGTGTGAGAGGCCAAATAAAATATGAGTTTCATTGTGAGGGGAGCACTGTTCATTGGGAACCGTGCTTCCCCTCTTTTATTAAGGATATAATATGATAGAATGTCGGGCTGTGATGAGTTTGAAAGGCCGTGGGTAAAGACACGATAGCCCGGATCTTGGCGGGGCGACCTTTGAAGGTTGCAGCCATGCCGGGTTATGATTCTTTTTCCCCAAAAAATGCCTTATCTGAGCCTATGCTAAAACCCGAAAAAATCAGGAATGAAGTTTGAGAATAAAAAACAGATTTCCGGGTGAAATAAAAGCTTATATTCATGTCGTCTCACATGAAGAAAATCTGGGGAGACGATCTTTTAATTTATGGGGTTTTGCCATGATCGGGCTGAGGAGGTACCAATCGTATCAACCCGGAAAAAATCAGCAGTTAGTTTTTTGGCCAAGGGTTTTGGACCCGGTGAATAAGCAGGTATTTTTTTCCCTACTTTATGTGTTTCACATAGTAAGAAGATACAATATTTATTTACATTGCATTCACTGTCAAGTGTTTTAATGTTTTTATTAGTTAATAACACTCGAGAAAATCTTTTGAAAATTCTATACATGTTCTGTTTATTCGTTTGAACGTAGTCACATAGTATTCAGATCAGTTACTCAGTATTTGCGCTATGATTCATTAAAGGTCATTAATTGATCAGTTAAAGGAATCTGATTGGATGGTTATTTTTTATATGATATAATGTCGGGCTGTGATGAGTTTGAAAGGCCGTGGGTAAAGACATGATGGCCCGGATCTTGGCGGGGCGACCTTTGAAGGTTGCAGCCATGCCGGGTTATGATTCTTTTTCCCCAAAAAACGCCTTATCTGAGCCTATGCTAAAATCCGAAAAAATCAGGAATGAAGTTTCAGAATAAAAAAAACAGATTTCCGGGTGAAATAAAAGCTTATATTCATGTCGTCTCACATGAAGAAAATCTGGGGAGACGATCTTTTAATTTATGGGGTTTTGCCATGATCGGGCTGAGGAGGCACCAATCGTATCAACCCGGAAAAAATCAGCAGTTAGTTTTTTGGCCAAGGGTTTTGGACCCGGTGAATAAGCAGGTATTTTTTTCCCTACTTTATGTGTCTCACATAGTAAGAAGATACAATATTTATTTACATTGCATTCACTGTCAAGTGTTTTAATGTTTTCATTAGTTAATAACACTCGAGAAAATCTTTTGAAAATTCTTTACATGTTCTGTTTATTCGTTTGAACGTACTCACATAGTATTCAGATCAGTTACTCAGTATTTGCGCTATGATTCATTAAAGGTCATTAATTGATCAGTTAAAGGAATCTGATTGGATGGTTATTTTTTTTTTTGAAAAGCTCTGATTGGATGCTTATGTTTAGCGGAGTAAACTGAATTATGAAGGAAGTAGATTAAGATAGCGTTAAGAAAGTTGTTATAACTGTATAGGAAACAGATACGATGGGGGCATGAGTTTGGCAAAAGCTGGATGAGTTCTTTTATCACTTTAGCATACGCCTTTGATCTTTTTAATTTCCTAATGCGCGAAATCAATTTATTTTTCTCAGGTGCTTGCTTTCGAGGAAGGAAGGAACGTAAATATGGGTAAATAATATATCTGCAGGTGATCTTACCCCTTCTTGCTTATACTTTCTGCTATTGCTTCAGGTAAACAGTTTTCCTCGCCAATATCACATCATGTTTCGAAATAAATGTAAGCCACTGACTCAAAACATATCTTATACAGTTGTGGTGACCCCCATTTCAAGAATAGACGACAACTACGCCGATCCTCCAACATGTAACTACTTATTCAGCAACCTGTTTTAACCTTTGTTTCGACATGTCTTTGTTAACTTCCTCAATTTGGCTGCAGATAATAATTCACACGTTGCAAACAGGAGGGTCGTAGGGACATACATGAAAATGGGACGGTCTCTTACATTTGGAGCAATGGTGAGGTTTGCTCAAATGCGACGGCGTGCTTTTTCCACCAACGGTAGAACATCTCGCCTTTATAAACTTCTGAAGGCTTTTATTATCTGCGCTTTTAGTTACCGATACATGTTGATTTCAATGACGGAAACAAGACATACATTATTGAGTTTACATATGTATCATACTAATTTTGTTTGCAAGGTACGTCAATAATTTTTAACGCCCAGCTCTCGCCGCGGCGGAGCGCGGGCAAAGACCCTAGTTACAATAATTTAGTGGATCATTAAGGTATTTTAATGAGATCGTCTAATTTTATTTGATTATTGAAGGATTAATCATTCTGTGGGGCCATTCACTCATTTGACCCTCTAACCATAGAGAAACATCAAACATATGCCTAATATCTTTGCCATGAATTTCAAAAGTATTTAAGTTTACCTTAAAAAAAGTGAATTAAATTTAGTCAATCTAGAAGTCGTTATCGGGTGCTGTTTACATCCTAGCTTATTATACCTTACTATGACATGGTTGGATATAGTTTTTGTTATTGTGATGGTATCACATATAAATTGTGTACGTATTGAAGTTTTCTAACGTGACATTTGAGATAATGGTTTTCAAACATCAATATATTAACATGGTATTTAGAAGAACTTACAAAAATCATTGTCACTAAAAAAAATCAAACTTAAACGCGAGATCAAGAAAATTGGACTCAAAGTAAAATGCACCAACACTCGACCAAAATCCTTTTAATTAACTCTTTAACCCAACTTTATAATGATATAATAAGCATAAGCAGACGTTCTCTTCTTCATTATGAACAACAATTAACGATAACCAATAGTGAAATGTAGACAGATCATCTCCTATTTTTGAGAAAACAAGCAAGTAAAAAGACTGATTTTGGGTAAACCTCCGACTAAAAAAAAAGTAAAAAAAGCGACTGAAAGCCAATAATACGGGCTTAAGAAGCCAAAACGTTCCAGATTCGATCAACAACGATCCTAGGATTTGGGAATCGGTCAAGATACAATCCTGCCGAATCGTCGGCGCTCCCGCTCCCACACGGGTATGCCACCCTTACAGGCGATTCCGTGCATCATAGGATAAAACAAAAATCTAAAGGATCAATAAAGAGCTAAGAGAGCAATAAAGAGTGCGAAAAAGTAAAGACAAAACCAACTCACTCTATATCTATGACTAACAAAAAAACAAAACACGAGGAGCACAACAATGCACCATTGGTAATAATTATGTGATGAAATGAGTAGCTTAATCAAACTTGTTTATTTATAGTGTATGATTAAATTAAAAAAATCGAAAAAACACAAAAAATGGTTAATTTAAGGTAATTTCATATCTCCTGCTTAAAACATAAAATTTTATATTTTCTCAAACATGTATTAAAATCATTGCACCTTACTCGTGAGTTAGGTAAATATGGCATTTGGAGTTTTATATCGGTAAATATAAAATTATATCTTTAACTAATTATAAATTCTGTGCATGCACAAGTTTACAAATAAATCAAATTTAACTTGACATTTTAGTTTAATATAAAGATAGATGAAAATTTTTCGTGCTTAATATTTTGTAGTTGTGATATTATTAGGTATAGAAAGTTTTTTGTTAATTTTTAAAAGTTATTGAAAATATAAAAAACTTTAATTTTCACACCATTAAAATTTTACTTATTACTTTTCTTTAAAGGCTTTTTTCTTTTAGAAATTTGACACGTATATTTTGTGTATTTTTTTTCTCCATCAGATTTCTTTATCAATCTATTTCAAAATTTTTTATTAAATAAGAAAATTTTTAGATTTAAAAAAGTTAAAAGATTAATTTGTTTTTTAATTTGAGAGATAGAAGTGAAAAGAAAAAAAATGTGAAAAAAGGGTAACCTAAACAAAGGAGCCATCAGACGCCATTAGCCACCACATACCATAAAGAAAAGAGCAAGAAAGAAAAAACAGATCGAATTGAAAAATGGCATTTGCAGGAAGAGTGAAGGTGGCACCAAACTCAGCAAGTTTAGAAGAAGCAAGACATCGAACGTTTGATTTCTTCAGAGCGGCATGTAGATCTATTCCTTCAGTTATGGATATTTATAATCTTTATGATGTTGCTACTCCTTCTATGCTTCGCTCCGCTATCGCTTCTCAAATCCGAAAGAATGCCCATATCACTAACCCTAAGGTACTTTTCTAATTATCCTTAGATTTTTATTTTGAAATTTGGGCTTCTTTTTTAAGTTATATGTTTGGACAAATTATATTTGTATTAGGATTTTAGTATATTAGTCTTCAGATTTCAGTTAAACAGGTTTTCATTTTTGTCAGTTTTTTAGGAAAAGGGATTCATTCTTGAATCAATAATCGTTATACGTGCTATGTTCCTTGACTGTACTGTGGTTTAATCACCCCATTACAACTTTTAGTTATTACAAATTTGGTATATACTGTTATTTACTTATTTTAATTTTAATTTTTATGAGTGCAAAATCATTTTGTAGAATTAGTTATATTATTTATTACCATAGCTACACATTGGGATGCTCAACCATTTCATGACTGCAACATGCAATAAGCTCGTTTCAACTCTAAAGTCTAAACAAACTTCTGTGTTCTCTTCACCCATTCTTCCCTACAATTCTATATTCCAACACATGACTACTATATGAGTAACCACGACCTAAAAATGAAGATGTCTTCAGTTGCTCTCACTAGGTTGCCTACGTCCGAAGTTGTTCTACAGCCTGCTTGTGGTCTCCGGCTTGCTGCAGAGATATATCAAAACGCCGCTAAAAACAGCTTGCTTTCCCCCTTAAACGGTGTTTTGAAAAATTTGTTCATCAAGTCAACATCGCAGTTGTGGAACAATCTATTTACGTAGGTATCCGTATAGGCAACTATGGTCGTTTTCATTGCTTGAGAATGATTACTCATAAAGCGCAGTTATATAAGTATATACTCCGTACAATATTTTGGTTATAGAAGCATGATAGATGAGATAGTAAACATAACAAATCGACAACTTGAAGTAATGAATCAAGTCCAAAAAGTTTGCCACACTATTTGTTCAAAATGGTTTTTAATAACCTAATATGCAAAGTATCTCATTGGTGATGAAACCTTAAAACTCTACAAATATATCTATTAAATGTTGTTATTGTCGTATAAATTGTAGGTTGGTTCCCTGTTGGCTTAATAGGTATTGCTGAGACTTTTAGTTTGAATTTATTCCGAATTATTTTCATATATTTTTTATATTAATAATTTCCATATGTTTGGGATGCGGCCTTTTACCTTTTTCAGTTATTTTATATTCATGTTGTGGTTACTTAGATGTATAACAAAAAAAATAAGCTGTCCACAAATGTTGGTAGTTCAATTGTATCACATCATCAGATATAGTTATCACGTTGTGAGAGAATACAGGGTTTATTATTTCATACATCATCAGTCCCGTCACTTGTTTGCATATTGATTAAGCCTAAGCTCTCTAGGGGGGAACTTTTGTTGCTTGGAGGCTGGTTTTATCACTAGTGTCTGCAGTGAGATGTGTCAAAATGTGGTAGGTTGTTAAATGGTTACCTTCGAACCGGTCCGGATGGTCTGTGATCATAGACCATGTAATGAAATGGGAATCAGACTATAAGGGCCTATGAACTTAGAAGATCAAATGAAACGGACAATAGTGTTGTGCCTATGAACTTTGATCGTAAGTGTGGGACATCCATCAATAATGGAAAATGTTTAGGTATTAAACGGGTATGTACTAGGACAATAAATCAAATTGGCCTCTAAACTTTAAAAGACAAACATATCTACAGGCTTTAAATGATTGCAATCAGCCATGCATTTATCACTAATCCAATATTTTTCACTACTCAAAAAGATCAGGAGGATAAAAAATCACTGAGTGCATGTGGGCTGTGATTATCACCATTAGGAGTACACCGTGACTAATAGTTGAGCTTTAACCATGTAGAGTTTCTGACATCAGCCAAAGTATAGTTCATTAGGTTGTTACTGGTTGGAGAGAAAAAGAGTAACTTCAGTTAATCTTAGAAGGTTTTCAATAGGGTTATGTTTCACAATTAAATTAAGGTGTCTTTGTTTTCAAAGCAATTCCCTCAAGAAGGTTTCTAGAAGAAGAAGAAGAAGAAGCAGATGATATAAAAAAGAGAACAGTAGTGTTTCTTTTTATTTGGGTAACCATGGTTTCCAACCTTTTGGCCGACTAAGACACGTCAGAACCCACCGCAACATTCATGTTTTAATCATCGAATTTTTATAATTGATTATACTGTAACAAGTTATAGGCATGTGCAATATATCTGGCTTTTAATGGCATTCTTTGCATATTTTCAAATTTTGTAGGCTCTTTTACAGTTTGATCTAAAGTTAATAGGTTCAAATAATGTTATCTCCTTAGGCAAAAAGGTCGAGTCTATCCCGACAGGAATCTGATTGCCTGGGTTTTAAAAAGCGCGAAGCGCGCCGAGGGTCAAAAAGCCGAGGCGCCGAGGCGAAAGCGCGCGCATCATGTACCCGAGGCGATAATCTTATAAAAAAATACTTATAAATTATATATACAATGCATAAAACACAATAATTCCAAATTTACGATCAAAATATTCCATGGATTTTCATAGTTCACGATTCCATTCGATAGAATACATAAATACTACCAAAATCATCGGAAGTGTTATAATTTATGTGATTTATTTATTATAATTGGTCAAATTGACCCTATTTTAAAAAGAAAAAGCCCATAAGAAAAAAGCCAATACATATGACTAAGACCAGATTCACTTTATAATGCCTAAGTACACGATGCGCAATAAAGCACCGATGCATGCTTTAGCTGATGCGTGCCTGATGCGTGCGCCTCACCACGCATCCCGTAATTGCATTGCCTCAGGGTGTCCGATGCAATAGGGGTGTGCATCAGCCTCAGTCGTGCCTCAGGCGCGCTTTTTTAAACACAGATGGTTGCTACTTTAAACCTAGAACATGTTTTACATAAGTTTGGTAGTTTACTGTGACTTAGCCTCACATACATCACAAAATCTTGATATACTTGTTTGTACTAAAATGGAGCTAAACTAGCATAACATAAGCCCAGTTTTGTTGGGCTTAAAAGCATCTTCATGATATTAAGAACAAGGTTAGACTCCCAGAATCTTTTTATTTATTTATTTTTATATTTCAAACTATGACATCTTGAAGTGAAGTTTAAGCCATATTGAGATATGTTAGCAGCATTTATGGATTGAAGAGCTATTGAAAGTATTATGAACTATTAAAGGCATGTGTGACTCAATCGTAGATTGACACTAAATTGAAAATTTGGAAGTGTTCAGCTATCTTGTTTTGTATGTGCTGCATAGGACAGGTTTAATGCTTTGTATCGTGAAAAGCAAGTGAAGGGTGTCGGCTTGTTGCATGCTTGATGGAAGCAGGATAAAGTTAATATGTAAAAATAAGTCACTTTGCACAAAATTAGTTTTGTATAATACCGAGTTAACAGCAAAACGACACATGGAATAATGCTAGTATTTCTTTTCTATAATTTTAACTATATATTATAATAATGTTTCAGTACTAAATTCTTTAGCAAAGCTATTTAATATGAAAACTGATTCGAAATTCTCAGAGAAAGACTGCATTTCATTAAATGATTTAATCTTATAGGCTGGTCGCAGTGATCTTCATCGACCAACAAATCGAACCCAGTCCTCATTTGGTTGGCTTGTCGTGAAAGAATAGGTTGTTATTGTTGGATGGGTAAAATGGTCGAGCAGATGACCATGATCTTCGTAAGTGTGTGTTAATTAATATAAAATGTATTTTTCTGGGTTATATTTTTTGTGGTATAGGTCGCCGTCGCCTTATAGTGGAAAAAAGTCGCCTTTTTGTGGGTCGACCTAGTCTACCACTGTGACCAGCTTAGACCCTTGAGAACTCTTGATGTATTCCATCTTTCTATCTGTAACCGCGTATCTTAATGTCATTCTAATGCACTTATCAATATAATGGCTTTCATATCACAGTTCATCAATATCTGACTTATCATTCTATATTCAAAAAGATAGTTTTTCTCTATTTTAATGCGTGGTTATTTATTCAATTTGCGAATTACTGTTGCAGGTGATCGATATGCTATTGTTCAACGGAATGGAAGAGTTGAGCAACATAACGGAGCATGCAAAACAACGACATCACATAATTGGGCAGTATGTGGTTGGTAATCAAGGGCTTGTTCAAGATGTTGCCTCTAAGGATGAGAATTTGTCCAACTTCCTCAAAAACTTCTACAAAAGCAACTACTTCTGAAGTGCATCATGTATCCCTTGGGTGTATGTTTCCCAAATAAATACGTTATTAGACAGTCCGGATTGGTGGCTCTTGCTTTTCTTGTCTGAATAACATACTCTTTTTGCTGATTATAAGCGACTTTGTTGGGTATGGGAAACATGTATTTTTAAATTTTTTTTGCTTTCTGGATGACACTTTGTTGTATGTTATCTGTACTAAAACCTTGGAGTTGAAGCTTGTTTATCCTGCAAGACGACTTTTCAATACGGTATGTAGTCGATCTCTTTAGGTGGACTTGCTCTTGAGTCTTGACGCTGAAGAAACTTGAGTACACATCAAAATTGGATAAACGCTGAATGTGTTAATTATGATTGCTATTCACAGAATATGAAAATGAAATATGTCTACCCAAACATTTGTTTACCATGTTTTGATTTTTTACCACATAGGTTATCACTTCACTATGTTCAGCTTAAAAAAAGGAAAAATAAACACATTTACGTTCATTTGGATACCAAATTTATTTAAAATATGGGGGACACATTTCCCACATTTTATCTCCATACCATCTAATGATTAAAATTAAATCTGCATTTTACATTGCAAGGGTATTTTCTTCGTTTCACCCGACCACTATATAAGCATTTTTATACTTTCACGCACGCACGCACTTCTCTCTCTACCCCGATCTACTTTCTCTCTCTACCAATCCTCTAACATCACTGATCAATTGTCACAAATCCATCACGAATCCGAGCGATGATTATGAATCCATCACGAATCGATCAACATGAATCTATCACGAATTCATCACGAGTTGATCCATCATCAGGTTAGAATAATCTTATTAATTTATCATCATTATAATTATAAGCTTTTAGATTATTTTGAACGAATTATTTGAATTCATTGTTCTTAATAAATAAGCTAGCTTATTATATTATTTATGTGAATAAGTTGATTTGTTTCAATAAGCTTTTGATTTAGATGAGAGTTATGAATAAGATTTTGAATTAGATGAGATCAATGAATAAGCTTGCTAATTAGATGATTTTAATTTGTCGTGTTGAATTATAAGCTAGCTTATTAGCTTTTTTTAGCGAATTATCAGATTACTTGAATACGAGAGTTACAAATAAGCTAATCTTCGTGTGAATAAGATGTATTATTAGGAATTTTTATTTTGTTGATGTTGGCTAGATTAAGCTTGATGTATCATATTTAATACTTCATTTATAATACGTTAGTGAAAATATTACGATATTTAATCTATACATTCTTATTTGTTTTGTTGATAACAAACATTTAACTTGTAATATATAACGTAAAATGTTCAAGTTACTTATATTCATATTTTGTCTAAACATACTTCTCATATTACTAAAAGTCTTTTTCTACAATTATGTGATTTTGTATACACTTACAAACACAAAAATTTTACTTGTACACTCTCCTAAATCAGATGTTAGAAGTCAAACATCAAGCATTTATAACATTGTGTAAGATCTTGGTTAAGAGATTTGATATATATGAGTAAAACCAAAGTTAGCTCTTACGTACCCAAACGAGGTAAAGACGGACCCAAGTCACTTGGGTCCATGGGGTCCATGGTCTGCTTCCCTTGGTGCCTATAAATACCAAGCCATCCCCAAGCACATTCCTCACCCTTTTCTAGCACATCCTCTCTATCCCTTTCTTTATATATGATACTTGATATAGTATTTTACAACAATTGAAGTTGTGGTAAGTATTAGTAGACGAAAACGTTAGGAAATGTAAACGTAGACCGACAATTGAGTTCGTTCTCGACGGAAGGGTATCTATGGCCAATTAATCATTTTTGGATTAGTGGCCAATTAATCATTTTTGGATTAGTTAAAGTTCATTTTTGGATTAGTTAAAGTTGTTGAAATGAAAAGGGTTTAAAAGTAAAGACATGCTACACTACGACGGACTAAAACTACGACGAATTACGTTTACACGTAAACAGAGACAAAATAATATTAAAATATCCAAAAATTATAAAAAATTCTAAAAAGTTGCAAACTAGTTTAAAATTACCTAATTAAATGAAAAATGTAATTAAAAGTATTTGGAAAATCCTAAATGGGCCTCAAACAGCCCAATAACAAACACAAATTTCTTAATGGGCCAAATTTGGGCCCAAAATAAAAACTTGCAAAATAAACTTTGGAAAAGCCCTCCTACGTAAAGTTTAATTTTAAACATAATTTCCATAGGCCCAAAAGCTGAATCCTACTCAAAAAGCCAGAAATAAGCTATAAGCTAGCTTAATGGGCCTAATAAGCCCAATAAGCTCAAATCAAAAGCTTATCACCTAGTTTTTGGCATACCTCACTATTTTAGACATACAAGAAGATTGCAAAAATAATTTTCCAAAATGATCAAGTATATAAGCTAAAATAAGCAAAAAGCTTATTTCACAAAACTACAAAATAGTCGTTTTTGTGATTTAAGCAACTTAAAAAGCTGATTATTTTTGCAAAAGCTCTTAAATGGAAAAACTAAGATTATAAAACAAAGAAAAAGCCAATAAGCTAACTGGAAAATGAGTTACAAGCAAATAAGCACTTTTGAAAAATAAAATAAATTTGAAAAGCTAGTAAAACCTAAACCAAATGAACCAAAACTCGGGGAAACTAATAATAAGCTAAGAAAACTTAGATTGAGTACAAAAGAAAAGTTGTGCAAAGAGAAATAAGCCAGATAAGAAGAAATAAGCTTTTGGCCACTTTTGTACAAAAGTCAACCAAAGTTAAACTTAAAGAAAAAATTCAAAAATGAAAAGGTAATTATATTAAGCTATAAATAATGACTAATTCACTGTTATTGATTGATTTGAGGGCAAATCCAAGTGATTTGGATACGCAGTTGGCCAAATATAGCTTTGTTCTTGGGCAGTTAAGCCCAATAAGCCAGTTAGGCTTATTGGGTTATATTGAAGTTTAAAAATAAGCAAAAGCGCTCAAAGCAGTACACAACACAGGCACAAGACAAAGCACATGTCAAAAGCAAACAAATAAACTAATTTATGCTAACAGTGGCAACCTAACTTAAACTAACAGTGGGAATAGAACAAAGTAGTTTAACCCCTAGGTGCACATAAGCCAATTCTGGCTTATTGAACAGGTTTCAATAAGCTTCAAAATTGAATAAAACCTAAAAACAGATACATATCTATGGCTAAACTGACAACTCCCAAAAATTAGACTAAGAAACTTAAAAATAAGGCAGATCTAGCTACTGATGTATTTAGAAGTCTAAATGGTCAAAATTGCACAAGTAGCAAACCTAATTCAAAGCATACAGACTTACACATATTAGACCCAAATGACAACCAAATGATATCAGATAACAAAGGGCACTAACTGACAGATATCAGGCAAAACCAAAACATGAAAAATCAGACAACAATCAGAAAAAGAACAAAACACACAAAATGTAACTTTTACACTACACTACTGATTTTTAAGGCATAAATCAACTAACCTAGCATGAACTAAAGTGTGCAGGTGCTCTATGGCTCAAGTTCACTTGTCAATTACCCTCAAACATATAACCCCAAACACCCCTAAAAATCTAGCAAATTACAAAATAACAAAGGACTTGAAAATTTAAAAAGAATACAACCTAACTTTAACAAGAAAACATAAAAGCACACTAAATTAAACTATCATAAGCAAGGAAAAACCAAGAAAGCAGCAGGCACAAACGTTTTACCACACAGTCACAAATAAGCAATCTCAAACTTAAGGGAGTTCAAAGAATTACCCAATCTTGGCCTTGTTCTAGTCAAGTTGAAAAATCTGATGTCACCAGCTGAAGCTCTTGAAGCTTATGAGAACAATATGGGAAGAGCTTATGAAGGCTTGTGGCTTTCTTGTTGGGGTTCTACAACAGAGTTAAGAAACAAGGGAAATAACTAGTAATATCTTCTAACCCGTGAATAACAAGAACAAAACAAGCACACTTCTTGTTGCATGAGCTAAAAAGCGAACTTGTTTGTCAGGTAAGTAGCTTGAAGCTTATGCAACAGTGAAGAAATGGACTAAAAAGCTGAAATTTGAGAAAAACTTAGAAAATTTGAATTTTGAAAATTAAAAGCAAGGTAACCAACAAGAAGGTAACTTTAAAACAAACCTCTCACACAAGCTTGATTTTTCAGATCAAGCTTGTATGATCAAAGTTTATTTCAAAGGGTCTCAAAACCTTTTTTATCAACAAAATTTTTTTTGATGAAAAATAAAAAGAACAATTTTGTAGAAAATTAAAACACGAATTTAAAAGAGCAAGTAAATAAATAGAACACAAAATTCTTGCAAGGCTTTCAATACACTTTAAATATTCATAAAGAAATGTTAACAAAAATTCTGGAACAAGAAAATGAAAACTGCTAATGTGCTTTATATATAGCTACAAAGATTGTTCTAGAAACCCTAAAGAACTCAAAACCCTAGCTGTTGTGTTGTTCCCGAAATGCCCTTGCAAGGATTAAGATATGCTCTTGATCGTTGGTCTTGTTTGAATTTTGAAATGAGTCAAAATGAGCCATGTGATGATCTGCCATCTCACATGTGTTGTCAGCTAGTAGAAAATGATCAAAGCCCTTGGATGTGTTGTGGAGAGCACGAAATCAAATCCAAACCATCAAATTTCTGGTTCCATTTTGTTTCTTTTCCAAAATGTACTATTTTGGGGCAGGGAAGGTTCTTGTGGGGCTATTAGGTGAGCATGAAGACAAAAACTTCAGGTAGGAAGGTTTAACAAGTGGTTAATCTTTGATCTGGAAAGATTAAGAACAATCCCCTTTAGTTTGATTAGGTTTTGATGATTAGGGTTTGTGTGGTTAAGGGTGGATAAAAAGTTGGGGTTTGGTCTGGTTTTTGGTTATTAAACATGTTAAGCGCCAAGATTAAATATTTAATTAATATTTAAAACTTGGGCTCGGGTTAGGTGGTTTAAGCGCCAAGATTAAATACTTAATTAATAGTTAAGGAACGAAGCTAAGTGCTCAACACGCACGGTCGAGTAAAAAATTACTCTTACTCTCACCAACGGAAAACATACATTCATGTCTTAAACACTTATGAAAAACATAAAATTTTAAAAATTTGGCTATTTTGGCACTTATTAGCAACAAAATGATGAAAATTGGATAGCGTGAAGGCGTAGCAAAATAAGTATCTATTTACCCCCCTACTAAAACTAAATATTTTCCTCAATATTTCGAGTCTAAGGGTGAAACACCCCATAATAGAGACGAAGAGTCGAATGCTTAATCTCGAGCATGGAAAGAGTATAACGAATGATCTAAAAGTTGTTTATGAATTATGTTTAAAGGTAAAAGTTAGTAATCAAAAGGATATCATCGGATTCTTCAAAGCAAACGATCATAGCTCGAGTGATACATAAAACGAACACGAGAGGCTTCAATGATGATGATGATTCCTAGAATAATCACAATCACAAACAACCACGAAACAAGGGTCGGAAGAGCACGAGTCTCCTCACGTTAACTACACTAGAAAACGATAATATGTACAGGGATAAACATATGATTCCCCCATGAGGCACCTCAGTTTTTATAACCGAGTCAAGAGCTCGACTCGAATCCCCATAAAGGTGATCAATTAGGGATTATCATGGTAATGATCAACATGTAGGTAAAACATTTGATGAGACTGCTTTTATACATAGTTTCATCGTCCAAATCGGGCTTAAAATGCATAAAATATCATTAAAACTGCCAAATATATGCTCGTGTTTGTTGCTTGTGTATTTTAGGTACGGATATTGAGGAAAAGACAAAAAGATCACAAGAATCAATCAAAAACGAACACGGGAAACGAAGCCACACAATGAACCGGGCCCAAGAATGGAATTTCCATAAATGACCTTGAAGAATTGAAGCTTGGCAAGAATGGTCCCTCAACTTTAGAAGACTTATCATTTTACACCCCTGTAAATCCTCAAAATTACTTGTGGGTCCCTCAAATATCAAGATTGTACAAGTTCAGCCCTTGAAGTATGAAGAAATTGCATTTGAAGTCCTTGCTACAAGTTTAAAAAGTTTCTGTGCCAAAATTGATAAGTTGCCAAACTTATTAATAAAGGGAATGCAAGTTTATTGCTGTTTTTACAAAGTGGACAAAACAAAAGACTTGAGGGGCCAAAACTGCCCAGACAAACAAACCTATACACCCAACCAGAAGCTGACACCTCACCAAAACCCGACCCTACCCATTTACCCAACCCAAATCCAGCCCAAACCCGTAACCCACACCCAACCAGGTTTATTAATAAACCTGGTCAAATAAGTCAACAACTTTCCCACCCAAACACGTTTTTAAATCTTTTTTTCCCAAAAATGGATTAATCACTCCCTAAACACCCCATAAACCCTAGTTAATCCCCAGACCCAATCAACTTTAAAACAAGGGGGTTTTTGTTAAGCCTTTCCAGATCTTTGATTACCCCCTTTGTCACCAAAACCCACATCCCAAATCAACACAAGACACACCCATGTGCCTTGTGGGACCCTCCCCTGCACCCGTCTTTGTCCCCAAACCCCAACACCAGACAAGATAAACGCCCCACAAGCACTCCTTGGTCCCCAAGTTCAAATTGAACGTCTATGATCAAATACCAACAGCTGGCCACTTCAAGATTCCATTTTCAGATATCACATGGACAATTTTTGACCAACTTTGAAGACTGAAGATCAAGGGCATTTTAGGGCTTTTATGCATTAGGGTTTTAGCTATCTAGAATCTTCCTTCAGTTGTATAAATATGGGACGTATGTGTCCCATATCTTTGTTCCAGTTTTAGCTCTTATTCACTTGTAATTCCTTTTTATTAATATAAAAGTTTGGTATTTGAGTTCAAAGTAATTCCTTTTTATGGTTTTTAAAAGTTTGGTGTGTGTGACTGAGAGCTAGCTGAGTTCCATTAATATTGTTTAAACACTTGGTGTTTTTGAGTTTTCAAAAAGGTTTTTAAAAGGTTTTTAATTTTCAGAAATTCAAGATCCAAGAAAGTGAAAGTGGACTTGGGTTATTGGATTTCTGAAGTTGAACTTGTTTAAGGTTTCAAGGTTTGTTGGTTTAAGAAGTTCAAGGATTGGTTAAATCTATTTTCCAAAAATTTCAGTTCTATAAGATTTATCAAAATCTTATTTCCTATTTTTTTTTTTACTTCACACTTACTGTTGAAGCTGTCCAAAAGCTTCTAACAAAGCTTTTGGCTCATCTTGCAACTTGAAGTGTTTTCCTTGTTGTTTGTGTTTGTGTAGGATCAAAACAAGAGCAATATCATCATCATCATTCTGCATA
Organism: Glebionis coronaria; assembly: GCA_025667525.1. Classification (NCBI taxonomy): domain Eukaryota; kingdom Viridiplantae; phylum Streptophyta; class Magnoliopsida; order Asterales; family Asteraceae; genus Glebionis; species Glebionis coronaria. The sequence goes on from CM046878.1 coordinate 310,181,855, forward strand.
TCATAAGTCCAAGAAGTCTGCACAGACCCGGGTCTGTTTGGAGAAGGCATAGCAGCCTTGGTGGGACCTGGATGTGGGTCCCACAAGGTATAATCTTGTTCACTTGTTTCATTTTTCTAGTTCATGATTTGAGTGATTTATGTGAAAAATTGCATGAAATCTGTTCTTGTGTTCATTTCGTGAAGTTTTGTGCTTGATTGTGCCCCAATAGATTGTTCTTACATATTTAGATAGTTTAGGAATCAGTTGGTTGAGTTTTGTTAGGACTTGTTTTGTTAAAAATCATTTTCAGAAAATTAAAAGGGTGTTTGGATAAGGGTTTAACCTAGGGTAAAAGTTATGTATCTTTGGTTAAAACCTGTTTAAATCATTCTTTAGGTTGTGATAGGTTGTATGTTATGTTGGTTTTCAGTTTGGGTGAGTTTTAAAACAAGTTACATGCTAAAATATTGGATAATATAGCTAAAATCAGTAAGTGCTTGTTGTTGACTGTTTTTGTTGAATTTGTGCATCAAATCTTGTAGTCTGATAGGTTATAGGTCCATCTAGGGTTTGCTATCATTTATATGTCATTTGGTTGGATTATGTGCAAGTTATGAGCTCTTGAAATTCACTCTTGTGCATATAAAATCAGCAAAATACACTCAAGCCATATAAGCTTTATCAGAAACTTTGGTGCTAAATGTGGTTGATTTTGTGTTAGAACTTGTGTGTTTTTGTGTTTCCATTGACTCCTTATACTCAACTGAGTATAAGGGTGCCTTGTTGTCCAAAGAAACCCAATCCAAAGAGCTTTCCTAAGCTCATCAGTCACCAGACCTAATTTTTACACAGTCAGTGGGAACTAAGTTCCCACTGCTAGTGCAATAGTTAGTACTGCTTCACTAGAAAACAAAACCAGCAAAGTGTCACTATCAACTTTCTATTTTTTTTGTCTTTTGTGGCTTAAAATTAGAATTAGGACCTGAAACTTGTTTTGTTATTTTTCTAATTTAATTTGTGATCTTTCAGTTTAATTAGATTTTTATTTACTGTTCATTTGGTAATTTTTACATTAAATAACATTTTTAATTAACTTTTTATATTTCTATTTTTGGCATTTAGTGCCAAAAATACTTATTTTTCAGTTTAAACATTTTTCCTAGACTTAGAATATTATTTTAAGATTTTTGGTATAAAAAAGTTTTCACTGTTCACTCTTAAATTATTTTTTAGAATTAAATTAGTTTAATTAGGGTTTTAATTTAAACTGTTTTTGTCCTTTAGTGAAAATTTTTATATTTTTCAAACTTTTTCAATTTTCTACTGTTCATTAGAGTAAATTAGGATTTTTAAAATTGATAAATTATTTTTAGTATTATTTTATTATTTTTTATAATTATTTTAGTTTAAAAATAGTTTTTAGTGATTTAAAAATAGAAAAATAGTTTTCAAAAATTAGGAAAAATACTTTTTAGTCTTTAGATAATATAAGTAAGTTATTTGTTCAATAAAATTATATTTTGGACATTTTGATTAATTATATTTAATTTTAGGGCTTTAATTAGCATTTAAAATTGAATATTTAATTAATAAAAGGTTTTAAAATATTTTTATTGGATTTTTATTCTTATTTATATTATTTTAGACTACTTTTAGCTTTTAATTAATTTTTAGGTTTAAAATTTTTAATTTTGTAGTTTTTACGGTTTTACGTGAACGCCTTTTCGTCTTAGCTCGATCCGTCTTCGTAACCGTCATTTCTTTCTTATTTCTATTTTTCTTTTTAGCAATATAATCACAAACATTAATCAATTCATTACACAACGCACTTGCCTCCTCGAGAACGAACTCACTTTTAGGGTCATTCACACACGGTTTTCCTAAATAGTCGTGCTTACTTGCCCTAATTACCTTCCTTTTCCTAAAGGGGTAATTTTACTACTATCATTTTGGCGCCGCTGCCGGGGAGGCGTGTTGTGTTTTGATTGAACAATTGTTGTTTTTTATATAACCATAATTAGTATTTGTATTAGTAGCACTCTACTAATACGTATTATCGGTTTTCGGTTTTTGTGTGAACACTATTACTATATTGTATACGTAGAACAATAAATTTACAAGTACTCTAAATACGTGAGAAATCACAACCTTGACTTGGGAGGTCATTACCCAATCATTGTATTCGAATCTCAAACCAAAGAAAAAAAGGCAAAAATAGATAAATACTTTCGAGAAGCTCGATTTTGAAAAATACAAACTATAAGGTGGGTATAAGGCGGTTGTATTTCACGACCTAAAGGAAAAAGGCTCTTAAGTGCTTCGCGCCGCCTCGTTTCCTCCGCTTGCTTGTGCGTATTTTGAGATTTAAAGTTAATCGAGGGTTTAGCCGCCCAAAGTATTATTACATATCATATATATTTTCTTGGTTTCTATTGATTAAACCCTCTTGAACGATTTGGTGTTCCACCATCGTTCTTAAGTCATCGAAGGCGTTCACTTCACGTGATCGTTTTCATTCCTTGAGGCTTATTTAATCGAGAGATTTGATTAAGGAGGAGATTTGTAGATTTGTGTCTACTTAATACATTCACCGATATCCAAAAAAGTTAATACCATCAAAAACCACAAAAAATTGAAAAATACAAAACACCAAAAATAATCTTCTTTGCTCGTCTCCACGTTGTACGTGACGTTTATGCTAACTCGTAATCAAGCAAAACGTGCACGTAGACGCAAGAACAAAACTCCCACTCCAACTCATTCTAGTGAGGAGTCTCCTATTGACGAACCCATTGTACGAGAAGCACCAACCATGGCAAATCGAACTATGATGGAGTTACTTCAAACACCCACCGAGGGTTATGGAGAAGCTATTGTGATTCCCGCTATCCTTGCGGAGAATTTTGAGGTGAAAACGGGTTTGTTGTCGATGATCGAAAACAACAAATTCCGTGGTGATGAGAAGGACAATCCCCACAACCATATCCGCCAATTCAATCGTCTTACCGCCACTTGCAAATTTAAGGATGTCTCGAATGACTCGATTAAGATGATGCTTTTTCCGTATTCCTTAGCAGGGCCCGCTAAAATTTGGTTAGAGAAAGAGCCACCCAATTCTATATTGACGTGGAAGGATCTCGTTTCAAAATTCGTGAACCAATTTTTTCCGCCCTCTAAGACTACGCACTTGAAAAATGAGATTTCTAAATTTTCACAAGAATCAAATGAAAGTTTTTCAACGGCTTGGAATAGGTTTAAGGAAATGTTACATGAATGTCCTCATCACGGTTTTTCCGACTTGCATCAAATAGACACGTTTTACAATGGACTTAATGATCATGAAAGATATTATTTAAATGCCGCCGCGGGTGGTAATTTTTTGTGAAAAACGGTTGAAGAAGCTTTGGTCATAATTGAGAATAGGTCTAAGGTTTATAGCCCTCGTAACACACCGAGTGTTGCCAAAATGGGCTCATCATCGTCTCGTAGCATTAATGCCTTACATGATGAAGCAAATGAAGAAAATCGGTTTTTTGATAGATTTGCTAACCTTATGTCCCATTGGAAAGCTCAAGAAGCTTCGAATTCTGCTTCGGTTAAAGCGGTTTCTAAGAGTTGTTTGTCTTGTGGGGGAGCTCATGATCTTTCCGAGTGCATTACCGCGGATGGTAACACTTCGAGTGCTTATGTAGCCACGGGAACTTATAACCAAAATGGTCAAGGTTCCCGCCAAAATCAAGATCCACCAAATCAAAATGCTAATAACTATCGAAACAACAACCAACGTGGTAATTATCAAGGCAATCAACGTAATTACAACAAGGGTAATTATCAAAGTGGAAATGGGCAAATTTCTAACCAAAACCAAAACCGTGATTTTCAAACTACCACACAAGGTTTTCAAAATGATCACACCAAAAATCTTCAAGGAGAATTTTTGAATTATGCTAAGGCAAACGATGCTAAGTTTGATAATATGCAACTTGAAATGGTTAGCTTAAGATCCGAGTTGAAAAACGAGCTTAAAAACGAACTTGCTAATGAACTTAAAACTCATGCTAATAAAATAGAAGGAAATGTCCAACGACTCCAACAAAATCAACAAAAAATGGAGCAAGGTCAACATGAGATTAAGCAAGAATTGTTAAAAGCGGATGCTAGGCAATCTAAGTTTGAAGACCGAATGGGAAAAATGTTTGAAGCTATCATGTGTAAGCCCTCTTCTTCGGGTGGTCTTCCTAGTGATACCATCGTGAACCCGAAAGGAGAATTGAAGGTTATTACTACTCGTAGTGGTAAAACTTTCAAAGAACCCATTTCTCGTTCAAGTACTTCTATGGAGAAGGAAAAAGAGAAAGAACCCGAGGTGGTGGTAGAAAAGGAGCAAATTCAAAGCCCACGAAGTACCGCTCAAACCACACCTACGGTTGAACCAATACCAATCATGGAACCCGAGATTCCAAGGCCGATGCCTATGCCTATGCCCCAACCCACACCACCCTTACCTTACCCTTCAAGACGAGACAAGGAAAAGGCACAAGAACGAAATAATTATCAATTTGAACTTTTTATAAAAATGTTTCATGACTTGCATTTCAATATAAGTTTTGTCGACGCCTTAGTCATGATGCCTCGATTTGCCGCTAACTTCAAAAGTATGTTGAATAACAAAGAGAAATTGCAAAATCGTCTAGTTGTTCATCGGTTTTTCTAAGCCGCATACCTCAAAAAGTCGGTGATCCCGACAAGTTTTTAATCCCATGTGCTATACAAGACATGGAAGAATGCTACGCCTTGGCCGATCTTGGTGCTAGTATTAATTTGATGCCTCTTGAGATTTTTAAATCGCTCAATCTTCCCAATCTCACTCCTTCAAGAATGTCAATCGAGATGGCCGATCATTCTACGATTCTAGCTTGTGGAGTAGCCGAGGACGTCTTTGTGAAAGTTGGAAAGTTCTACTATCCCGTAGACTTTATTGTTGTTGACATTCCCATCGATCCTAAAGTTCCTCTAATTTTAGGTCGATCATTTTTGGATACCTCGAGAGCACTTATCGATGTGCATGCAAAAAAAATCACTCTTCGTTTCAATGAGGAAGAACTCGTCATTAATGAAACTCAAAACTCCACACTTTCTCATGTGTATTCTATCACGTCTTTGTACAATGTCAATCCCATCAAAAACATTTGTAAAAGGATTTCAAAAAGAGTTTTAGAAGTTGTTGATAAAAATGAAGTTCCGTCCCTTCCGCCGGTGGATGTTAAGAGTGTTAAGCCTACGATTCCAATTGTGAATGATTCTTCGGATGATGAATATGTTGATCCCGATGGGGGAGTTTTCTTTGTTGACAAACATTTTGAAAACTTACCACCACCTTTACCAAAACGGTTTTCAAATGTGAGAATTTTTAGTGTGACTAACATTGCTTTAGAAACACCAAATATTTTTGACAAAATTAAATCGGGTTTTCATAAGGAGAGTTTAAAAGATGAAAAAGGAAAAGATTTTAAATTGGATTTAAAAGATTTTTCTACAACTCTAACTCCGTCATCACCTCGTGTTTTGAGTGCTACAAGCTCGTCTTCTCCTTTTGACGATGCTTTGTGTGGACTTAGTGTGAGGGAAGCCCCTTATGTTCCCTCCCCTTTCTCCACCGAGGACGAGATATTTGATCCCGGAATTGCTTATAAAGGGAAATCTCGGTCTTCCACCGATGCAATAAATGGAAAATATTTCTATTTGATTGGTGCGAGTCTACCTCGAGTAGCTCATGGTTTTTATGACTTACCCATTGTCCCACCCTTCTATTTCTTCTCATCTATTTTCTTGAAACCCTTTGGGTTTGTGTTGACACATGATGAAGTGGCGTTGATTTGTTTTTCCAATGAAAACGAGAACGCCATCTTCGATCCTGGAATTTTGCACCATCAAAGGACTTAGTCCTTAATACCGGTTGTTTTTGGGCCTTGTTTATCATGTAAGCCCCACCAAAAATTTACCATACCAAGATAATCCCTAAATGATCACATTTATGGGGATTCGAGTCGAGCTTTTGACTCGGTTATAAAAAACAAGGTGCCTCGTGGGGGAGACCCATGCTTATCCATGTACATATTATTGCTTTCTAATTAGTTTAATGTGAGGGGATTTGTGCCCTTCCAACCTTTGTTCCGTGGTTGTTTGTGAATTGTGATTTTTAGATCATGATCTTCACGATTGGAGCCTCTCGTGTTCGTTTTATGGGAGCACTCGATCGTTTGCTTTGTAGACTTTCTCAATATCCAAATGATATATCCTTTGATGTTCTAACCTTAGTTTTTTAGCACACTTCATAAACGGCTATTAATTTAACGGTTACACCCTTTCCATGTTAGATTAGGCATTCGACTACGTCTCTAGTATGGGGGTGTTTTGCACCCCTAGACTCGAAACATTGAGGACAATGTTTAACTTTAGTATTGGGGGGGGTGAATAGATACTTGCCTTGCCAAACCTTCACGCTTTCCAAAGTTTATCTTTTTGTTTATCGTTTTTGTTGCAAAATAAGGCTAAAAATGGCCAAATTTTAAATTTTTTCTCATATTTCATAAGTGTTTGAAGACACGAACGTAGGTTTTCTGATGGCGAGAAAAAGAGTAATTTTTGACTCGACCGTGCGTGTTGAGCACTTAGCTTTGATTCCTTAACTTCACATTAGGCTAAGTCTCTTAAATGAGGATGAGAAATGATAGAGTTAATTATAAGTTACTATGCTAAACGTAGAGTACTCGTATTCTTTCAAAAACTCATGTGTTCTCGTTGTTTGCTTATTCTCCCTTCGCATGTAAATATTTTTTGCTTAATAAATATTGACTTAGCGGTTTAGTTAGGATTGTTGGGTTTCTAGTCTTTTCTAGTAGCTTCCGTGTAATTAAATTGGGAAGACATTAAGGTATCGCCAGCGTCACGGTTTTGAAGTATTGGCACCCGAATAATCGAAAGCTTCGCCCAATAATAAGATTTCAAGTGCTCACCTAAAATCTAGCAAACAATTTGAAGCCCCACAAGGCCGAAAAATCTATGAAAAATTGAAAGTGATTCAAGCCTTAATCTTCGAAGCTTTAAAGATCCAAAATTCGCTTTAGCGTGAGGATATACGTCTTTGGCTAATAAAACCACCGATGAGGCGGATAATAAAAGGCAAGGCAAGACCGAAGTCATAATAAAAGCTTCATGGCGAAGTTGAATAAAAGATGGAGGTAAACCAAAGATAATAAGGCCCTTCCGTTAGGGGGCGTATAAAAGTCTTGCTAATAAGTCTCATGTTCAAAACCGTTATAAAACCGTGTTTATCGATTCTTCTTGTCAACTTAATTTTTTAACATCGTTGTCTATTAGGAGGGGTTATTGATTTGATGGTCTTAGTTACACCGTTAGGACTCTATTTTTAGACCTAAATCTCTATTATCGCATAAGTCAAACAATGTATCCTCGTGAAACATTCAAGACAAAATAAAATATAAGAGATACAACTTAGGAATAATGGGAGGATAAGTACGTGATTAGGGCATATGAGTAGTGTTAGCATTACTAACTTATAATGACAATGATCTCGTTGCACGCTTGGCATGGAATTGGAGTGAAAATCGAGGACGATGAAATTATTTCTAACGAAGCATTCACGTGTTCTTATTCTATGAACCTAAACGTCCCATTTTGCGATGAAAATCATATATTATGTCTAAAACGCAAGTAGTATTAATAGTAGTAGTGTAGCTAGTTTATCATTCAATAAAGTGAATAAAAATGAATTTTGGAGATGCTACGATACTTTATTCTAGCATTGCGTGAGGGCACGGCAATGGTTTAGTATGGGGGAGTGATGAGACTGGTTTTATACATAGTCTCATCGTCCAAATCGGGCTTAAAATGCATAAAATATCATTAAAACTGCCAAATATATGCTCGTGTTTGTTGCTTGTGTATTTTAGGTACGGATATTGAGGAAAAGACAAAAAGATCACAAGAATCAATCAAAAACGAACACGGGAAACGAAGCCACACAATAAACCGGGCCCAAGAATGGAATTTCCATAAATGACCTTGAAGAATTGAAGATTGGCAAGAATGGTCCCTCAACTTTAGAAGACTTGTCATTTTACACCCCTGTAAATCCTAAAAATTACTTGTGGGTCCCTCAAATATCAAGATTGTACAAGTTCAGCCCTTGAAGTATGAAGAAATTGCATTTGAAGTCCTTGCTACAAGTTTAAAAAGTTTCTGTGCCAAAATTGACAAGTTGCCAAACTTATTAATAAAGGGAATGCAAGTTTATTGCTGTTTTTACAAAGTGGACAAAACAAAAGACTTGAGGGGCCAAAACTGCCCAGACAAACAAACCTATACACCCAACCAGAAGCTGACACCTCACCAAAACCCGACCCTACCCATTTACCCAACCCAAACCCGTAACCCACACCCAACCAGGTTTATTAATAAACCTGGTCAAATAAGTCAACAACTTTCCCACCCAAACACGTTTTTAAATCTTTTTTTTCCCCAAAATGGATTAATCACTCCCTAAACACCCCATAAACCCTAGTTAATCCCCCGACCCAATCAACTTTAAAACAAGGGGGTTTTTGTTAAGCCTTTCCAGATCTTTGATTACCCCCTTTGTCACCAAAACCCACATCCCAAATCAACACAAGACACACCCATGTGCCTTGTGGGACCCTCCCCTGCACCCGTCTTTGTCCCCAAACCCAAACACCAGACAAGATAAACGCCCCACAAGCACTCCTTGGTCCCCAAGTTCAAATTGAACGTCTATGATCAAATACCAACAGCTGGCCACTTCAAGATTCCATTTTCAGATATCACATGGACAATTTTTGACCAACTTTGAAGACTGAAGATCAAGGGCATTTTAGGGCTTTTATGCATTAGGGTTTTAGCTATCTAGAATCTTCCTTCAGTTGTATAAATATGAGACGTATGTGTCCCATATCTTTGTTCCAGTTTTAGCTCTTATTCACTTGTAATTCCTTTTTATTAATATAAAAGTTTGGTATTTGAGTTCAAAGTAATTCCTTTTTATGGTTTTTAAAAGTTTGGTGTGTGTGACTGAGAGCTAGCTGAGTTCCATTAATATTGTTTAAACACTTGGTGTTTTTGAGTTTTCAAAAAGGTTTTTAAAAGGTTTTTAATTTTCAGAAATTCAAGATCCAAGAAAGTGAAAGTGGACTTGGGTTATTGGATTTCTGAAGTTGAACTTGTTTAAGGTTTCAAGGTTTGTTGGTTTAAGAAGTTCAAGGATTGGTTAAATCTATTTTCCAAAAATTTCAGTTCTATAAGATTTATCAAAATCTTATTTCCTATTTTTTTTTACTTCACACTTACTGTTGAAGCTGTCCAAAAGCTTCTGACAAAGCTTTTGGCTCATCTTGCAACTTGAAGTGTTTTCCTTGTTGTTTGTGTTTGTGTAGGATCAAAACAAGAGCAATATCATCATCATCATTCTGCATATCATAAGTCCAAGAAGTCTGCACAGACCCGGGTCTGTTTGGAGAAGGCATAGCAGCCTTGGTGGGACCTGGATGTGGGTCCCACAAGGTATAATCTTGTTCACTTGTTTCATTTTTCTAGTTCATGATTTGAGTGATTTATGTGAAAAATTGCATGAAATCTGTTCTTGTGTTCATTTCGTGAAGTTTTGTACTTGATTGTGCCCCAATAGATTGTTCTTACATATTTAGATAGTTTAGGAATCAGTTGGTTGAGTTTTGTTAGGACTTGTTTTGTTAAAAATCATTTTCAGAAAATTAAAAGGGTGTTTGGATAAGGGTTTAACCTAGGGTAAAAGTTATGTATCTTTGGTTAAAACCTGTTTAAATCATTCTTTAGGTTGTAATAGGTTGTATGTTATGTTGGTTTTCAGTTTGGGTGAGTTTTAAAACAAGTTACATGCTAAAATATTGGATAATATAGCTAAAATCAGTAAGTGCTTGTTGTTGACTGTTTTTGTTGAATTTGTGCATCAAATCTTGTAGTCTGATAGGTTATAGGTCCATCTAGGGTTTGCTATCATTTATATGTCATTTGGTTGGATTATGTGCAAGTTATGAGCTCTTGAAATTCACTCTTGTGCATATAAAATCAGCAAAATACACTCAGGCCATATAAGCTTTATCAGAAACTTTTGGTGCTAATTGTGGTTGATTTTGTGTTAGAACTTGTGTGTTTTTGTGTTTCCATTGACTCCTTATACTCAACTGAGTATAAGGGTGCCTTGCTGTCCAAAGAAACCCTATCCAAAGAGCTTTCCTAAGCTCATCAGTCACCAAACCTAATTTTTACACAGTCAGTGGGAACTAAGTTCCCACTGCTAGTGCAATAGTTAGTACTGCTTCACTAGAAAACAAAACCAGCAAAGTGTCACTATCAGCTTTCTATTTTTTTTGTCTTTTGTGGCTTAAAATTAGAATTAGGACCTGAAACTTGTTTTGTTATTTTTCTAATTTAATTTGTGATTTTTCAGTTTAATTAGATTTTTATTTACTGTTCATTTGGTAATTTTTACATTAAATAGCATTTTTAATTAACTTTTTATATTTCTGTTTTTGGCATTTAGTGCCAAAAATACTTATTTTTCAGTTTAAACATTTTTCCTAGACTTAGAATATTATTTTAAGATTTTTGGTATAAAAAAGTTTTCACTGTTCACTCTTAAATTATTTTTTAGAATTAAATTAGTTTAATTAGGGTTTTAATTTAAACTGTTTTTGTCCTTTAGTGAAAATTTTTATATTTTTCAAACTTTTTCAATTTTCTACTGTTCATTAGAGTAAATTAGGATTTTTAAAATTGGTAAATTATTTTTAGTATTATTTTATTATTTTTTATAATTATTTTAGTTTAAAAATAGTTTTTAGTGATTTAAAAATAGAAAAATAGTGTTCAAAAATTAGGAAAAATACTTTTTAGTCTTTAGATAATATAAGTAAGTTATTTGTTCAATAAAATTATATTTTGGACATTTTGATTAATTATATTTAATTTTAGGGCTTTAATTAGCATTTAAAATTGAATATTTAATTAATAAAAGGTTTTAAAATATTTTTATTGGATTTTTATTCTTATTTATATTATTTTTGACTACTTTTAGCTTTTAATTAATTTTTAGGTTTAAATTTTTTAATTTTGTAGTTTTTACGGTTTTACGTGAACGCCTTTTCGTCTTAGCTCGATCCGTCTTCGTAACCGTCATTTCTTTCTTATTTCTATTTTTCTTTTTAGCAATATAATCACAAACATTAATCAATTCATTACACAACGCACTTTCCTCCTCGAGAACGAACTCACTTTTAGGGTCATTCACACACGGTTTTCCTAAATCGCCGTGCTTACTTGCCCTAATTACCTTCCTTTTCCTAAAGGGGTAATTTTACTACTATCAACATTCCATACATGAACCCGATATTAAGGACTTAGTCCTTAGATGTTGCATATACCGGGGTCAAAGATGATGTGTTCGTTTTCGGAAGATAAATGAAACAATGCCACTTCGAGCAAACCTCAAAGAGGTCAAAGAAAATAGATAACAAGTAGAAGGGTGGGACAATGGGTGGCTCAAAATCATGAGCTACTCGAGGTAGAATTCACCTAGAAAATAGATAATTTTTCCATTTATTGCATCAGTGGAAGACCAAGATTTCCCTAATAACGCGATTCCGGGATCAAATATCTCGTCCTCGGTGGAAAAGTGGGAGGAATTAAATGGGGCTTCCCCCACACTTAATCCATACACTATCGTCAAAAGGAGTAGACGAGGTGGTAGTGTTAATGCAAGTAATGCCTAAAAACATTATTAGTGTTAACTAATCTTTCTTAGTTTTGATCACAACAAACTATACAACACATTTAGTATAAAACACAAAACGAATTATTTAACTAACACTATCATCAAGGTAATAATCATATCACTAACCTTTCTTAATCATACTTAGTGATCATCAAAATGATTATCCTTAAAACTCATTTTTGTTAATATGACAAAAGACTCTTTAATAAACTTTCTTTTTTAGAAAATGTTTTATTAAAATGGAAAATGAAAATTTGAAAATTGCATATTCCATATGCTATTAGAATATCCTTTGAAGGCTTCAAATACCTCAGATATTCCTACCCCACTAAAAGACAAAAAACGGAGCGTACTCTAGTGGCGGTACCTTAAGTAGCTACGCGGTTCCTTAGCGATATGGAACCGCCAGGCTAGATAAGGTACAGCGCCCAGATAGCCGTTATATATCCGTTATACTTTGTCTCCTTTAAATAGTGGGTCAAATCTCATTTTCCAACAAGCCTCTTGGACGTTTTTCTTAGCCCCCTTTCTATTTTCTATAGCATAATCATTAGTAAATGATCACTTAAAGTGTTAAGGATGTTTACATATGATTATCCTCTTGATCCCCTCCTTTACCTTGTCCAATGAGAAGATCACTCACTCACTAGTGTTGTGATAAAGATGAATCTATGAGCTAGTCATATTCATCATAATACCCTTTTTGTTTTAGGTCAATCCATTGTATTTATGAATACTTGGACTAGTTGTGTTCATCCAAGTTATTTGTGGATACTTGGATTTGTTTTGTACATCCATTGTATATGTGTTTGCTTGGATTTGTGTTGTGTAAATCCAAGCTACATGTGTGTACTTGGATAAGTCTCGTTGAGTTGTAATAGATTTGATTAGTAGTTCTCACTAAACTATAAAGTGATGTGGTTGTGTCTTGTGAGTTCTCACTAAACTTGGAAGTGATTAGTAGTTGTGTTGTGTGAAGTTCTCACTTACCTTCAAAGTAAAGAGTCGTGAAGATTGATTCTAGCTTTGGATTAGAACTCGACATCTAGCCTTGTGTCGTAAAATGGTGAAGTAGGCAACGTCGTGAAGATTGGTTCTACCTTAAGATTAGAACTCGACATCTAGCCTTGTGTCGTTAAATTGTAAAGTAGGCAACGTTGTGTAGATTGGTCCTAGCTAAAGATTAGGTCTCGACATTTAGTTTAGTGTCGGAAAATAATGTAAGCAACGATGTAAGGTTTTCTCCGCCAAGAAGGGAGCTTGTGGATATAGTGGAAATCTCGAGTAGGTGTACTCGAGGAGTGGAGTAGAAACGAGGATAGAGCCTCGTTGTCGAACCACTATAAATCTTGGTGTCTTCCCACTAGGTTGTCTCCTTCCTTACTCTTTACTCATTTCATTATCATTACACTTACCTATTAGCTTTGCTAGTGCATTTGAATTGAACCTAATCATTATGCAACTTAGCTTCAAACAAAAGATAGTTTGGATACAAACCAAATTGAAAGTAATTTTTATTTGGTTGCCAATCGAAGAGAAACTATTCAACCCCCCTTCTAGTTTCTACAATTGGTATCAGAGTGATGGTCACTCAAGATCTTTGAAGTATATTGTACTTTGAAACTTGGATCGATCCATTGTCTCCTTAAATTAGAAGGTCTAGTTGTATAAAGTTTTTCTTTGGTCAAAACTATTTTGTTTTTGAAAAATAGGTCTTTTGATTGATAATATTGCATCCCACTTAAGATTAGTAGTCTTTATGCATTTTAGATCTACTCTTGAAATGTATCTACTAGTTTGCATCTTGATTTGTGTAGGTACTCATGAAGATCAATCACTTAATTGGTTGTGGATTGAGTTACTTGCACTTGTAGAAGACTCATCTTCATTGATCTTTAACATCTTTGAATTATGATACCAAGATGATTGGGAATGATACTAGTCCTTGAAGACATAGTACTCATCATAGTCATTGTTGGGCATAGCATTTATTCCTTGATGGATTGCTCTTTGTGGCCAAGGTACGCTTTCGTTCTTCCACACGCCCTTTGATCATTCTTGTGATCATTACTTGACTATGTGCTTGTTCTTGGCATCCTTGCCTTGACATTTGTTTGTGGTTTATGATTCTTTTCTTTTATCCTCTCAAACCGTCATTGCTTGGATACTTGACTCACTATGGTGATGTAGAGTGAGTTAGTAGTAGCTTAAAGTATCAAGCATGATTTCCATGGTTTGCACCCATACGGTTAGTAGGCCCTTTGTGGGAGAGAAAGTGAATTAATACCTTGCTCATATTTTGGTTTAGACTAAGACTATTATTGAAAGTGATCTTAGTCTATACTTGAATAATTGCTTTGTGTTTATTCATTACCAAAGCCGTTTAACGTTTCGCCGGAAAGGCACGTCTTAAACCACTATATATGACACAAGCTCTTCGTTACCACTATTTGAAGATTGTCATTAATCCCTTGAGCATTGGTCCTAGTCTTGATTCACTTCCCTTGACTTCTCTCCACTTTGCCGTTTTGCTACGAGTAGTCGTTTGTCCATTTCGATTCTTTTCGATCTTGATTCAACTCGTAATCCTTCATTAAAACATATTGCCTAGTGTTTATGATGATCTAATGTTATTCTAAAAGGTTCATGATATATTTTTAAGTATCTTAGAAAAACTTGGTTTTTAAAATTTGGCGTTTTTCATTGATAAAAACCTGCCTCTATAGGCGGTTCTTTATCTCGGCGGCTCAAACCCGCGGTTCCTTATCGATAAGGTACCACGGGCAGTAAAGTTTGTCAGAGCGCCAGTTTGATTATTTTATTCTTTTTCAAACCACTATCTCTCTCTCCCAAAAACACACAGCCGACGGTTTACCCCTTTCCACCATTTTTGAAGCTTCCAAAACCTTCAATCACTCGAATTAATTGATTCCAAGTTGTGGGTTTCACTCATCCTTCATCTAACATCAATTAATTGTAAGTATTTTCTTTCAATTTCATCTATTTTGTTCTAGGGTTCATCCTTTCATAATTGGGGATTTTTAAAATTGAAACTGAATTAAAACCTTAATAGGAATGTGGGTTGACATGGTTATTTTACTATGATTCCTTAGGTTCATATTCATTAAGATTTCACTAAAACCCGCTTGTAGAACAAATCCGAATTTTGGCTAAATGATTTTGGTTAAAAGATGGATTTGAGATGAACCCATGAACAAATAGGTAATGACATTGTTAATGCTTACCTAAAAACCTTGTTACTAAGTCCATTGTTGATCCAACATAGTTCATATGTTCTTGGTAAATAATGGAATAGCTACATTGTGAACATGAGAATGATATGGATTCAATCCTTTGTTTGTCAAGAAATTGATACAACACATTCTCCTATTTTTGATTTTTTTGTTTTTACTTTTCATATGAGTGATTGGAAAAATATTGTCTTATGTTTATTTAGGTACTAATCATGCCTTCACAATACCAAAAGGATCATCAACTCACTAAACAGTATATGCCAAACCTATTCGACTTTTGTCACTCAACTCACCTTGCCCATACTTTTTCCTCTCTTCAATCTCGTTGCTTTCATGAGGGTAGAGTTGTCCAAAAGGATATCAAGGATTATGTCTACATCAAGTCCATGTTTGAAAACATTGGATTTGATTGTTTGTTGAACATTAAGGAAGACATCTATCCTCGATTCCTATTGGAGTTCTTTAGCACATACTCCGTCATTGAAAACAACGATGGAATATTTGTTAGGTTCATCTTGAAAGATCAACTCATTCAATACTCTCTCGAAGTTTTTGGTCAAATTCTTGATGTCCTATTTGTAGGCACTTGTCGCTTCATGGATAAATGGAAGCTTAGTGCTCTCCTTGAATTCTACAATTGTCCTCCAAATGATCATGAGGAAATTGATCTTGACTTCATTGTCGACATTGTCTCCAAAAAGCGTAATCGACCCGTTAAGAGAAGCCTTCATACTAAGGTACGTTCGGTGAAACGTCATGAGGTTCTCTTAAGCGACCTTAATGATAATATGGTCCAATGGACCAATATCCTTAGGGAAAATGTGTTTTGTCTTGGTGGAAACCGGGATCATGTTCCGGCGTGTTTAGTGCATATGTTATATTGCATCTTTACCAACACCAATTACAATTTGGCATATTTTATCGCTCAACGGATCAATTATGCTATTCACAAGCCTAAAACAAACCTCCCTTACGCAATGCTTCTCACTCGCCTTTTTAAAAGGGTTGGTCGTGATTTTCCAAATCTTGATCTTTCTCAGTTTCAACCGGTCAAACGGGTCATGCTACCTATTCAAGAGGTATATAAGAGAAAGACAAGATCTGATCATAAATCCGACCAACAAGAGTTCAATGATGAGGACATGGACTTGCCAACAAGTGATGGTGACGGCATTGGCACAAGTGCTCCCATTAACTCTTCGAGTTCTTCTCACCACTCCACAAACTCATTCGTGGATGGTTTAGATGACATTGCTTCCCCTCCTCACCATTCCTCTAGTGAAGTTCCTAATAATCTCAATTTAGAGGAACTTTACCGTCAAAATCTTTGAACCCAAGGTGATTTGCATGAACACCAGATTGAGTCAAGAAAGGGAATCAAGTACTTGGGAAAAATGATCAAGGGATTAGGGAAGAAACGGAGGTGAAGACTTTGAATTATGTCAAAGTTTACTTGTCTTGTGATGCTTTAAACATTTGCTTATTATTACTTTGGTTTGGTTGTGTATTAACTTATGCTTATGTTTGGATTATTATATATTTTGATCCTAAATGTTGCTTATGCCATCATGTTTGTGATTTACATAGCTTTGTGTGTCGACGTACAGTCGGTATTCGGCCCGGCCCAACAGGCCCACGGCCCACACACACCTAACTTATCTTTCAAGAAACCCTAAGACTATATAAACAGGGGTAGGGGTCTTATTATAATCAGGTTTTCTCTCACAACTACACCTCTTATACCATATATTAATCCGATACTAACTTGACCGTGGGAGGTGGACCCCGAGGCTCTGGCCTCAGGTCCACATCTAAACGGTTTACCTTTGTTTGCAGCATTACTCAGGATCGGGGAAGGCGATTAACGGCCCAGGAGAGTCGTCGAGCCGGCCCAGCCAAACTATGCTCCAACAAGTTGCCGCCATCCGTGGGACACTAACTAAACTATGTTTGTGGTCTCACACTACCGAAAACACAGGTCAAGGTCCACCGCTGGTAACTTTGAAATCCCTATTAAATTTATTTTTACTTGCTGGTCTTGGCCATATGCGTTTTCACGCAATAGTAACATGCTATTTGCTAAATGTATTACGATATAACCTTCGGGAATATTTGCGAGTATTAAAATAAAAGAAGCTAATAAATCAATTATTGCTAGTCATACTTTTGATACAAAGTCTTCCGAATAGCAAGTCTAATAAAAATTAATTGTGCGGCAACCCATGGCATCTTTGGAAGTTTAATGAAACTGATAATTACTTGGTATAATACTTACATCTTGGTATGATGATTGACTAGTATTACTAATATTTATCACATATGTCGTTGATTTACTTTGGTCACAATATAATTGGATAAAAATAATATTGCAAAGTTAGAATATGCGTTACAATATATTGTTGTGCAACGTCCGGATCTTAGTGCAAATTCGGAGAAAAGTTCTAAATTTTATATTTGATTTTGCATGGTGATACATACATAAATATATTTTATTTGTATAAGATATACGTTTTATTCATATAAACTGTATTTTATATTTTATTCGCGGTCATGGCGTGTTAAAGCCGTGCTCTTCCACGCGTTCGAGCATATTTTATTTTTTCACTGCGGTCATGAGTCGCTCCTATTCGCGCTAATCTGCGTGCTTATTTATATTATTAAGTGATATTAATCATATCTTTTAAATTAATAAAAAGATATGATTTATCTTTTAAATTTTGCAAAGATATACTCTTATATTTTAAAAGATAGTATATTATCCATATTTTTTTAGGTATTACCAATAATTTCAAACAAATAAAAGATGATATTTATATCTTTTTTATTCAAAAGAAATATATATATATATATTATCAATATTTTTATATTAATAAAAGATATTACATATATCTCTTAACTTATTAACAAGATATTATTTATCTTTTAGCTTTGTGCGACTTTCTTTTATCACGATAAATGTTCGTATCTTTCAATACATATCTAGATTAATATTTGCATGTCTAGTATTAAGTGATTGCTTATGATACTTATATATATATGCTAGTCCATACATTCGGACATCTTTAGCCTACGGGCGTACATGTACACATCGTTCCCAGGTGGAATAAGAGGATTGAGTGAACCTAATAATTCAACTTGTCGTGTAAGAGGGTTGCAAACCCAACGACCACGGATCATGTATCCTTGTTAGACACCTTGCTATCAAGACGTTGTAGTAAGTTACGCAAACCACATGACTCATGATGGACTTGCAAAAGACACATTGTGCACGTCTAACAACATTTTGTCAAAAATTTGACCGTCCTTATGGTAAATGCGGTACGCCGCACGTAGTGGCATAGCTCATCCCATAAGTTAGTTAAGATACGTCTTATACTATGTGACAATTCGCGGTTATGGCAAGACCCATCCGCGTTGGTTCGCACGTTCGAACCCAATTTCTATCTTTTGTATGCAACTATGGTACGTCCATTCGCGTTGGTCTACGCGACCGTAATTTCTTGAATACTTGAGTAAGTTTAATACTCCTAATCGAGTGTAGCACCATTAAACTTGGGGGCTACTAGGGTATAATAATACCACTATTTATGTGCACGTCACACAAATATCTTTGGATATATTCCTTTGCCGCAGAAGTCCGCCTTCTGCCGGTTTATTCCTTTGCCATGGAAGTATCTCTTCCGCTGGCTTATTCATTCGCCGCGGAAGTACTCCTTCCGCGCGCTTGTTTCTGCGTCATGGAAGATCTCTTCCATTGGATTATTTCTTCGCCGCGAAAGTACTCCTTCCGCGCGCTTGTTTCTGCGCCATGGAAGTATCTCTTCCATTGGCTTATTCCTTCGCTGCGGAAGTACTCCTTCCGCGCGCTTATTTCTGCACAATGGAAGTATCTCTTCCATTGTCTTATTCCTTCGACGCGAAAGTACTCCTTCCGCGCGATTATTTCTGCGCCATGGAAGTATCTCTTCCATTGGCTTATGCCTTTGCCACAGAAGTATCTCCTCCGTTGGCTTATTCATGCACCGTGGAAGTATTCTTCCACGTGCTCATTATCTTTCACCGTGGAAGTATTCTTCCACGCGCTCCTTATCATTCGCCGTGGGAGTATCTCTTCCACGTGCTCAATATTTTCGCCGTGGAAGTATCTCTTCCACGTGCTTGTTATCTTGGCCGTGGAAGTATCTCTTCCACGTGCTCGTTATTTTCGCCATGGAAGTATCTCTTCCACGTGCTCCTTATCTTCGCCGTGGAAGTATATCTTCCACGTGCTCATTATTTTCGCCGTGGAAGTATCTCTTCCACGTGCTTCTTATCTTCGCCGCGGAAGTATCTCTTCCACGTGCTCATTATTTTCGCCGTGGAAGTATCTCTTCCACGTGCTTCTTATCTTCGTCGTGGAAGTATCTCTTCCACGTGCTCATTATTTTCTCCGTGGAAGTATCTCTTCCACACGCTTGTTATCTTCCCCGTGGAAGTATCTCTTCCACGTGCTCATTATTTTCACCGTGGAAGTATCTCTTCCACGTGCTTATTATCTTCGCCGTGGAAGTATCTCTTCCATGTGCTCATTATTTTCGCCATGGAAGTATCTCTTCCACGCTCTTGTTATCTTTGTCGTGGAAGTATCTCTTCCACATGCTTATTATTTTCGCCGTGGAAGTATCTCTTCCACGTGCTTATTATCTTCGTTGTTGAAGTATCTCTTCCACGTGCTCATTATTTTCGCCGTGGAAGTATCCCTTCCACGTGCTTCTTATCTTCGCCGTGGAAGTATCTCTTCCACGTGTTCATTATTTTCTCCGTGGAAGTATCTCTTCCACGCGCTTGTTATCTTCGCCGTGGAAGTATCTCTTCCACGTGCTCATTATTTTCGCCGTGGAAGTATCTCTTCTACGCTCTTGTTATCTTTTCCGTGGAAGTATCTGTTCCACGTGCTTATTATTTTCACCGTGGAAGTATCTCTTCCACGTGCTTATTATCTTCGTTGTGGAAGTATCTCTTCCACGTGCTCATTATTTTCGCCGTGGAAGTATCTCTTCCACGTGCTTCTTATCTTCGCCGTGGAAGTATCTCTTCCACGTGCTCATTATTTTCTCCGTGGAAGTATCTCTTCCACGCGCTTGTTATCTTCGCCGTGGAAGTATCTCTTCCACGTGCTCATTATTTTCGCCGTGGAAGTATCTCTTCCACGCTCTTGTTATCTTTGCCCTGGAAGTATCTCTTCCACGTGCTTATTATTTTCACCGTGGAAGTATCTCTTCCACGTGCTTATTATCTCCGCTGTGTAAGTATCTCTTCCACGTGCTCATTATTTTCACCGTGGAAGTATCTCTTCCACGCTCTTGTTATCTTTGCCGTGGAAGTATCTCTTCCACGTGCTTATTATCTTTGCCATGGAAGTATCTCTTCCACGTGCTCATTTTTTCGCCGTGGAAGTATCTCTTCCACGCGCGTGTTATCTTCGCCGTGGAAGTATCTCTTCCACGTGCTCATTATCTTCGCCGTGGAAGTATCTCTTCCACGTGCTCATTATTTTCGCCGTGGAAGTATCTCTTCCACGTGCTTCTTATCTTCATCGTGGAAGTATCTCTTCCACGTACTCATTATTTTCGCTGTGGAAGTATCTCTTCCACGCGAGTATTATCTTCGCCGTGGAAGTATCTCTTCCACGTGCTCATTATTTTCGCCGTGGAAGTATCTCTTCCACGTGCTCATTATCTTCGTCGTGGAAGTATCTCTTCCACGTGCTTCTTATCTTCGCCGTGGAAGTATCTCTTCCACGTGCTTATTATCTTCGACGTGGAAGTATCTCTTCCACGTGCTTATTATCTTCGCCGTGGAAGTATCTCTTCCACGTGCTCATTATTTTCGCCGTGGAAGTATTCTTCCACGTGCTCGTTATCTTTCGCCGTGGAAGTATTCTTCCACGTGCTTCTAATTTTCGCCGTGGAAGTATCTCTTCCACGTGCTTATTATCTTCGCCGTGGAAGTATTCTTCCACGTGCTTCTAATTTTCGCCGTGGAAGTATTCTTCCACATGCTTCTAATTTTCGCCGTGGAAGTATCTCTTCCACGTGCTTATTATCTTCGCCGTGGAAGTATTCTTCCACGTGCTTCTAATTTTCGCCGTGGAAGTATCTCTTCCACGTGCTTATTATCTTCGTCGTGGAAGTATCTCTTCCACGTGCTCATTATATTCGATGTGGAAGCATTTCTTCCATGTTCTCATTATGTTTCGCCGTGGCAGTATTCTTCCACGGGCTCATTCTCCTTCGTCGTGGAAGTACTCTTCCACTGGCGCCTTATTTTAGCCGTGGAAGTATTCCTTCCATGGGCTCGTTGTCTTCGTCGTGGAAATACTTCTTCCACTCTCTTGTTGCCTTTGCCGTGGAAGAACGCCTTCCACTGCTCATTCTGCCACAGAAGTACGTCTTCTTGTTCATATCTTTGTTACGGAAGTACGTGTTCCGCGACGAATTACTTTGCCCAGCCACGAGGTGTTTTCTTCAACGTTTGCATTGTTTGACCTTTATTAGGCGAAGCCTGATCAACTACGCCTAGTTCGGAAAAAACCGTGACAAAATTTTTAAGTCATTATCGTGTGTCGTGGCCACAAGACGCGTATCACCTTGCCACAGAAGTACGTCTTCTGTTTGTCATAAAGACGAATGAAATATTCGCATTATGTTGCATCATCAGTGGGTACAAGAAGTACGCCTTCAAAATATTCACAATGCAATGTAAAGGTTCCACCTCCAACTTCACAAAACCTTCTTATCATCCTAACGTTAGAGATGAATAAGAATGATACCTTTCCAATGCCAGTGTTACCCCGGCTATAGATACACGTTTTCTTCTTACGGGGTCCTTACCGTCTAAACACGGGAAACCAAGCATTCGAGCACAACCACCCGTTTTACGTATACATGTTTTCCCATTTCTTTCGACGTGGATATGCTTACAGGTAGCGGATATGGTGTAAAGTCTAGTAACCTCGGTGACAACCTCGCATACTAGACTGGGGGGGATATGATGGCGTATAGTGGCTAGGCTCACTATTCGCAATCCCAGCCCATCATCTTTTTGCTAAAAGAATCCCATTACGAGTGGAGCCATATGGTACGGACGACCCACGAGGACGTCCTAGCAGCAAGCCGCACGCGGTTGTTTAGTGAGCATGATACACGAATGAGTCTAGCATAACATGATCATGGACCATATCATACTAGACTGGGGGACATGTCGACGTACAGTCGGTATTCGGCCCAGCCCAACAGGCCCGCGGCCCACACACACCTAACTTATCCTTCAAGAAACCCTAAGCCTATATAAACAGGGGTAGGGGTCTCATTATAATCAGGTTTTCTCTCACAAGTACACCTCTTATACCATATATTAATCCGATACTAACTTGACCGTCGGAGGTGGACCCCGGGGCTCCGGCCTCGGGTCCACATCTAACCGGTTTACCTTTGTTTGCAGCATTACTCAGGACCGGGGAAGGCGATTAACGGCCCAGGAGAGTCGTCGAGCCGGCCCAGCCAAACTATGCTCCAACATTGTGCATTCCTTATGATAGATAGCTTCTTAGATTTTGATCAGTAGTTAACTATGGCTTGTGAATCCTTTGGTAAAAATCTGGGTTAACCAAAATTTGGGATGGGAAATGTTTGAAAGACCTCTGGTCACGGTTCCATATCGACCCGCGGATCCTTATCGATAAGGAACCGCCGGTCCTAGATAAGGAACCGCCGGCCACTGTGCTCGACAACATCTTTTGCTTTACATTGTTTTCTCAATTATGTATAAACACTGCATGATTTTCTGTAATAAACTACACATTTCCTAAACTAGGTTACCTAAATTCATTATTCACCTAAAATGATTTTAACCCATTACTAGTTTGGATCATCCCCTCACCCATTTAATCCCACCTTGTTAGTCATGTTCTTCACACATCAAAACATCCTTCCCTAACCCTGAAACCACCCTTGTGAACCATGGTTTCTACCAAAACCTCAAACACCCCAAGGAAAATACTTAAGATTAGGATTAAGGTACCCAATCCTAACTCATCACCCTTTCACACACCCAAAAATGAGATGGTTCCAATCCTCATTTCCTCATCACCTTCACCACCCCTTGCACCATGCAAGACAACATCCACCCATGGTACTAACCACTCCATTGGTTCTACCTCCTCTTCATTCAACTCAAGAATGAATGAGCTCTCTTCACCCTTCACTCCAAGTGCACCCTTGGATGTGACCACACAACCTCAACCAATCCAAAGCATTCCTTTTGTGAATGACTTTGATGACACCTTGGTGACTTCACCATTTACCCCTCCTAACTCACCCATTTCACCAACCTTGGAGAACATACCTCCACACTCACCCATTTCCCCTTTAGGGAACATGCCTCCACTCTCACCCACATCACCCTTGGAGAAAATGCCTCCTCCACCTCCACCCAACTCAAACATTCCAATTTTGGATGTTCCACTTTCCCTCCTTTTGGGTGATCCATACTATGGGTTTCAAGAAACACATGGTCCTAGTTGTCCATGTTGTCTTTACAACCACTACATCATCCATAACCTTAGGATGGAAATGTTTGGACTACATAGGAGGTTGCAAGAGTTCTTGCTTGCCTTGTTCTCCATGCCTCCTCATAGGAGATGAATGATGAGTTTTCTTAATAAGTGTTTTCAACAAAACCAAGCCAAAGAAGACTACTCATCTAGATTTAATGTTAAGCTAGCTTTGTATTAGTTAGTTTTTTCATTTGTCATTGTATTTGCTTCCCTCATGAGTGTTTCATGAAGTTGTTCTATGGATTTAGCTTTATGTGTTCCTATTCTTATGTGCACATTAATCAACTTTAATTTGAAACTAAAATTGAACCTAAATCTATCACAACCTCTAAAAACTTGACTAAAATTGGTTCAAAATGATATCTAAATTATTTTGTCACCCTTTGTCAAGACACTCTTTGTGAATGTGTTGCTTTATGTAACCCTAGCATAATTTGGTGCTAATAGAGGTAAAATTCCAAGATTTGCAACTTTTTGAAAAAGTCTTAGTTTTTCCCAAAACCCTGGAAAAACATGGTTCAAGTCCACTAGACGCGGATCCTTAAAGTCTCGCGGTTCCTTAAGTGGTAAGGAACCGCCGGTCCCTTTAAGGTACCACGGACAGAAATCAACTTTTGACGAATTTTTTGGTCAAAACTTTTAAAACCCTATACCCTGTCAAGATTCCTTGTTTACTCAAATTGACTAAACATTCCTTGACACTCCATTTTTTTGTATTCAAATTCTTACCTTGATTACATTTTACTTATACCCCAACCTTGAGATTTCATCCGCACACCTTCCCAACCTTGAGATTTCATTCTCACACCTTCCCAACCTTGACAATTCATTCTCACACAACCTTTAGATTTCATTCTCACACCCTCACAATGCCTAAATCCTCCATTCCTAACCTTGACATTTCTTTGTCACAACCCCACTCACCCAAAGCTTCGTCATCCAAGCTTTCAAAGAAACCGAAAATCTCGGTTCAACCTATTTGGGTTAAGAAGACTGAACCATCTTCCTGCAAACCACCCAAAAACCCTACCTTCTCTCCAATCAAGTATTGGAATGAGACTTATACCATTAACCCCATCACCGGAGCAAAAGAAAATGTTCCTCCACCACCTCAATCCTTCAACACCCCTTAACTCAATGACCTTTCAACTTTCCCAAACCTCACAAGGCATTGTGAAAACATTTCCAAACCCATTACCCCTCCACCACCAAACCCTAGGTTTGATGCCATACCCCCATCAACCGATTTTGTGTTGCATCATGGATCCTCGTGTGCTTGTTGTCGATTTCAACAAATTGAACTTGCTCATGTGTATGAGAAGTTAAATTTTCTTGAATTCCTCCTCACTCGACCTCCTATCCAAGTTTTCGTTCCGGTGGACAAAACTTCGAATGATGCATCGTCGTCTTCTTAGAGTCTTTTATATTTTTAGCAATCTTAGAAAATTATCACTATTAGACTAGCTTATGCTTAGTGGTTTATTTTACATATCTTTTGCTTTAGATAATCATATTGTGTGTATGACTATCTACTTTGTTGTGTCTTTTCTATTATGTAACCTTTGTGTGTTATCCCTTTAGTTCTATTTTGAGTTGATCATGGTTAATTTTTACAATTGCTTATGGGTGATTCCATCAATTCTAAACTTTAACCCATTGACAAGCATATCATCTTCATTAGATTGAAGTTTGATTTTGTCAATTACCTTTTTGGACAAACTTAGCAAAATACTTGCTTCTAATTTGAGATTTCTTCTCTCTCTCCCTCTCAAGTTACTTAGTAGGTAGTGATCATATATACATTGGTGTTTCTTTTCTTTCTACTAACCTTTGTGTAGCATGTCACCTTAGCTCACAAACTTGGTGCCCCAAGCAAGGGGGAGCAACCACCAAGGGGGAGCTACTAGCATAATTCGATGTTCTTCAAAGACTTATGCTAACCTTTTTGCTACGACAAAGGGGGAGAAATGATAGTGATAAACTCGTTAATAATTCGATATTTTGTGTTTCTACGTAAATGAGTTTATCGTTTGTCGTAATCAAAAAGGGGGAGATTGTTAATGCAAGTAATGTCTAAAAACATTATTAGTGTTAACTAATCTTTCTTAGTTTTGATCACAACAAACTATACAACACATTTAGTATAAAACACAAAACGAATTATTTAACTAACACTATCATCAAGGTAATAATCATATCACTAACCTTTCTTAATCATACTTAGTGATCATCAAAATGATTATCCTTAAAACTCACTTTTGTTAATATGACAAAAGACTTTTTAATAAACTTTCTCTTTTAGAAAATGTTTTATTAAAATGGAAAATGAAAATTTGAAAATGGCATATTCCATATGCTATTAGAATATCCTTTGAAGGCTTCAAATACCTCAGATATTCCTACCCCACTAAAAGACAAAAAACGGAGCGTACTCTAGTGGCGGTACCTTAAGTAGCTACGCGGTTCCTTAGCGATATGGAACCGCTGGGCTAGATAAGGTACCGCGCCCAGATATCCGTTATATATCCGTTATACTTTGTCTCCTTTAAATAGTGGGTCAAATCTCATTTTCCAACAAGCCTCTTGGACGTTTTTCTCAGCCCCCTTTCTATTTTCTATAGCATAATCATTAGTAAATGATCACTTAAAGTGTTAAGGATGTTTACATATGATTATCCTCTTGATCCCCTCCTTTACCTTGTCCAATGAGAAGATCACTCACTCACTAGTGTTGTGATAAAGATGAATCTATGAGCTAGTCATATTCATCATAATACCCTTTTTGTTTTAGGTCAATCAATTGTATTTATGAATACTTGGACTAGTTGTGTTCATCCAAGTTATTTGTGGATACTTGGATTTGTTGTGTACATCCATTGCATATGTGTTTGCTTGGATTTGTGTTGTGTAAATCCAAGCTACATGTGCGTACTTGGATAAGTCTAGTTGAGTTGTAATAGATTTGATTAGTAGTTCTTACTAAACTATAAAGTGATGTGGTTGTGTCTTGTGAGTTCTCACTAAACTTGAAAGTGATTAGTAGTTGTGTTGTGTTAAGTTCTCACTTAGCTTCAAAGTGAAGAGTCGTGAAGATTGGTTCTAGCTTTGGATTAGAACTCGACATCTAGCCTTGTGTCGTAAAATAGTGAAGTAGGCAACGTCGTGAAGATTGGTTCTACCTTAAGATTAGAACTCGACATCTAGCCTTGTGTCATTAAATTTTGAAGTAGGCAACGTTGTGTAGACTGGTCCTAGCTAAAGATTAGGTCTCGACATTTAGCTTAGTATCGGAAAATAATGTAAGCGACGATGTAAGGTTTTCTCCGCCAAGAAGGGAGCTTGTGGATATAGTGGAAATCTCGAGTAGGTGTACTCGAGGAGTGGAGTAGAAACGAGGATAGAGCCTCATTGTCGAACCACTATAAATCTTGGTGTCTTCCCACTAGGTTGTCTCCTTCCTTACTCTTTACTCATTTCATTATCATTACACTTACCTATTATCTTTGATAGTGCATTTGAATTGAACCTAATCATTATGCAACTTAGCTTCAAACAAAAGATAGTTTTGATACAAACCAAATTGAAAGTAATTTTAATTTGGTTGCCAATCGAAGAGAAACTATTCAACCACCCCTTCTAGTTTCTACAGGTAGTAAGCTCAAATAAACATGGTGACGACGAGGTTAAATTAGGAACATCATTCAAATTAAGCTCTAAATTTTCCCCTTTTTCATCTTTTAACTCTCCATTATGAAAACCCGATTTTACATTAATTAAGTCTAAAAAATTTGGTGTTTCTAAAATGATATTAGGCACACTAAAATCCTCACGTTTAAGTCATGGGTATTTGAAGGGCGATTAGCGACGATGTTCTCGAAATGATGGTCAATGAAGAAAACATCCCCCTCGGGGTCAACATAGTGGTCATCATCCAAGATCGTTAATATTCTTGATTTACTCATCAAGTATAGGTTTATCAAACCAAGGTTCGTTAAAACCTTCTTGTAAATTTTGGAAACTCTCTTGAAAATATCACTATCAAGCACAAAACCATCATTGTTAGGTGGGGATTGTTTATGAGGTAAATCCCCAAGAATGTGTCTATCGTCATTCTTAATGGAGGAGTGTTGATTAGGTAACTCCTCGAGAATGGGATCATCGATGATCTCAACCTCATGATCATAAAGCGGGTTAACAATCCATGAAGGTTCATAAAGAGGATTCGAGAAAGTCACAAACCTGTCATCATTCTCGTCTTCATAAGAAATATCCGATAAAGTATCGAGAGCGTCATAGAAGAAATCATTCTCAGATACTAGATTATCATTCTTATTTGAGGGATTTTCAATGGGTAAATCCTCGAGAATGGGTGGTGGGTCAAAGGAGGAATCAATGTGCAAAGATCCTAAATATTTCACACTTTGAAAGTCCTTAGTCGTCGAAGGCTCTTCAACGATCGAAGTATTAGCCTTGGTGATGGTCATTTGAAAAGGAACGTCATTATAAAGAAGACGTTCAATCTCATCAAGTTGAGCGACGAGATCGACAAAATCATCCTCACTTATAGGTGGAAGTTGATGCAAATGAGCAAGCTTATGTTCAATTTATCGCTCGATCTTGGGCCAAAAATGAAGTCATCATACTTCACATGTGAAGAGGTTTCTTTGGGAGAATCCTCAAAAACAACATGTGGATTTTGAAGTACATGCTCAATCTTGGTAAAATCACCATCAGAATCAAAGAAAGAGTTAATGTGAGCACCCTTTTGAGAAGTTTTCTCAAAAGTCATAACCGTAGTCTTGTAAGTCATGGGACGATTATTAATTATTAATGAAATGCATGGTTTAATAATTAATAATGTGTCATGATATATATTAATAAATTTTACCTTATGATATTCGATTAAATCATGTCATGTTTAATTTAATTTAGTCTAATGAAATACTTAGGTTATACATGTTTTATTAATTTAATAAAAATAACCTAAGTCATGGATTATTAATTAATTATTAGCTCATGTAGTTTAATTAAAATAATTAATTAATAAACTATAGTCTAAAATATACTTAGGTTAAAACATGTATTTTTTATCTAAATAATATAACCTAAGTTCATGGTTTTTAATTAAATTAAATAGTTAATCATGAAATTTAATTTAATTATCTTATAAAATATTTTAACATAATTATTCTGAGCCCGAAACCTGAAACACAAATCCCGAACACCAACCACCACTAATGGCCGTAGCTGTAAGGTGGTCGGTGGCTGCCACCGCTGGGGTCAAGGTTCCCACCGGCTTCAGCCGGTGGTTCCCCCTGCTTGCCTTGCGTTCCCACTGTTCGAACAAAGTGGCCAACCGGCTTAAGCCGGTGGTTCCCACTGCTCGAAACAAAACCCCATCGAGCCCCACCCTTGGGGTCTCGGCTGTGAACCAACAGCGCCGAGATCCTTGTGGCTCTCAATTGTGTACGCCGAACCAAAATCAAACCCAAACAAGCCCTTTTTCTTGTTTTAACATTTACATAACATGTTTTAATTATGTTTTTAAGATTAAACACATATGAACATAATTAAATTAAAATAATTAAAAAGATGAAGGTTATAATTATACCGTTTACGTGGATGAAAAGAGGTTCATAACATGAACACGAACACGTATGAATCAAAGATCAAAACACAATGAATCTCCCTTGTGGTGGTGATGTATGACGCGGCTACCAAGAGGATGGGGGCTAGGTTTTTTTTTGTAAAAACTGTGTTATGAAAATCCCTAGGGATTATTTGTTTACATTAGTTAAATTTTAAATAGGTCTGGCCCTTCCTTCTTCCTTTGGCTGTTGACACCGAGACCCACAAGGACAAAACCATACATTTTCATGTTTAAAAATTATTCGTGTATATTCGTGTTTTAATATTCGTGTTATAATTATTATACTTGATAATTATCGTGTATTAATCTATACGTAGTTCTCGGTGTTTAATATATAATTGGAAAGTTATAATTAACTCGTATGTTTACGTGGTGTACTGTTCATGGTATTTACATGCGGGTTTTACAACTCTTCCCCTCTAAAAAGAATAATTCATCCCCGAATTATAGATAACGTAAACTGAAAGGAAACATACCCGAATGAAAACTGGAAATTAGGGTAATAAGTCCGGATAGACTCCTCCGTCTCCCAATTGGCTTCCCGCTCGGAATGGTCCCTCCAAAAGATTTTGATGAATGGAATCGTCTTCCTCCTCATGACTCGCTCTTGACGATCAAGAACTCGTTCGGGCTCCTCAATGAAAGTAAGATTCTCACGAATTTGTTCGAGTGGATACTGAACCATATGAAGGGGATGATAATTGTACCCTCTGAGTAAGGACACATGGTATACGTTATGAACGTGAGATAGCTGCGGAGGTAACGCCAAACGATACGATACCTCACCGACACGTTCGAGGATATCAAACGGTCCGATGAATCGAGGACTGAGTTTTCCCTTGATTCCAAAACGCCTAACTCCACGCGCCGGTGATACCTTAAGAAAGACATGATCTCCCACATTGAAATGCAAATCCCTACGATGCTTGTCGGCATAACTCTTTTGACGTGCACGAGCTTCCTGCAGTTTCGCCTTAACGACAACAACCTTCTCGTTGGTCATCTCTATCATCTCCGGACCCTCAAGAATTCACTCACCAACCTGATCCCAACAGATTGGGGCGCGACAATTCCTGCCATACAACATCTCAAATGGTGCACACTTGATGCTGACGTGCCAACTGTTGTTGTATGCAAACTCTACCAAGCAGATATAGTCGTCCCAACTCCCTGTCCATTCCAAAGCACACGCTCGAAGCATGTCCTCTAGTATCTGAATGGTACGCTCAGACTGCCCGTCTGTCTGAGGATGAAAAGTCGTGCTAAGCTTAAGTCTGGCGCCCCAAGCCTTCTACAGACTCTTCCAGAATCACAAAGTAAAACGAGGATCTCTGTTAGAGATGATACTGGATGGAGTACCATGTAGTCTCATGATCTCCTTCTGATAAAGGTCAGCCAATTTTCTAACTGCATCATCCTTGCGGATTGGTAAAAAATGAGCTGATTTGATAAGTCGATCAACAATAAACCAAATGGCATCATGCTTCCTCTTGGTCTACGGAAGTCCGGTGACAAATTCCATGGAGATCTTGTCCCACTTCCCCTCTGGAATGTCTAATGGTTGTAGTAAACCACTAGATCGTTGATGCTCAATTTTAACCTGCTAGCAGGTAAGACATTTGGAGACAAAGGTAGCAACGTCATGCTTTATACCACTCTACCAGAAATGCTGCTTGATGTCGTGGTACATCTTGGTGGAACCAGGATGAATAGAGAATGGGGAGCTATGAGCTTCAGCCAGCAAAGCCTCCCTGAGTGTAAGATCATCAGGAACACAAAGTCTAGTGCCCTGCCATAAGATACCGTCGTCATCTACCCGAAACTCCGTCTGCTGGTCTATGTTCTTAATAATCGCCCAGATTTCACCATCATCTTTCTGAGCTTCCTTGATCGTAGAGAGTAAGTCAGGCTCAACTCTAAGATTAGCCCAATAGCCATGCTGTCCTCGTACCATAAACTTGATGTCTAGTCATTCCAAGTCACGTATAATTTCCTCCTCTATCTTAATGTTGTTGATCATACCCGACTTCCTACTAAGAGCATCTGCCACTACATTCGCCTTGTCGGGATGATACTATAGATTAATGTCATAATCCTTCAACATCTCTAACCACCTTCTTTGCTCATGTTCAGTTTACGCTGGGTGAAGTTATATTTCAGGCTCTTGTGATCTGTGAAGATATCACATGATTCGCCATACAAGTAATGCCTCCAAATCTTCAGTGAAAACACAACTGCTGCAAGCTCCAAGTCATGGGTATGATAGTTCTCCTCATAAGGCTTAAGCTGCTGTGATGCATAAGCAATCACCTTCCCATGTTGCATGAGAACACAACCAAGACCCTTCCCTGAAGCATCACTATAGATATGAAATCCACCTGTACCAGATGGGAGAGTAAGAATAGGTGCAGATAATAGCTTCTGATTTAGTTCTTTAAAGCTCTTCTCTCTTTCTTTAGTCAAGACGAATTTCTCCCCTTTCTGCATCAGTTTGGTCAAATGCAGTGCTAGTCGAGAAAAGTTCTCCACGAACCTACGGTAGTAACCAACTAAGCCTAGAAAACTACGAACTTTAGTTGCCGACGTCGATCTTGGATACTTGGTAATAACCTCAACCTTCACAGGATCCATAGTTATTCCCTCTACGGATACAATGTGGCCCAGAAACGCCATTTTGCTCAATCGGAATTCGCATTTGGAGAACTTGGCATACAACTTTTTCTGGCGAAGTATCTGTAACACTGTACGAAGATGGTCTTCGTGTTCCTCCTTGGATTTAGAGAAAATCAGAATATCATCAATGAAGACGATAACAAACTTGTCCAGAAATTCATGGAAGCCACGGTTCATCAAATCCATGAAAACTGCTGAACCTTGGTAAGTCTAAAAGGCATGACTACAAATTTGTAGTGTCCATAGCGTGTACGAAAAGCAGTCTTGGCGATATCCTGCTCTTTCACCCATAGCTGATGGTAGCCAGACCTCAGATCGATCTTAGATAAATGTTTGACGCCTTACAGTTGGTCAAACAGATCATCAATGCGTGGTAAAGGATATCGGTTTCTGATGGTGATCTTATTAAGCTCACGATAATCAGTGCAGAGTCGCATATTGCCATCCTTCTTCACGAATAACACCGGTGCACCCCATGGATATGTACTAGGGCGAATGAAACCGCGCTCCAAAAGTTCCTATAGTTGTTCCTTTAACTCTTTAAGCTCAAAGAGAGCCATGGGGTAAGGAGCCTTGGAAATTGGTTCACCTCCTGGAATGAGATCAATATTAAACTCTATCTCACGAGCAGGTGGTATGCCCGGGAGTACTTCAGGAATCACATCAAGAAATTCTGACACGATAGGCTGATCCTGAAGGGATGGAGATTCAGCCTCAATATCATGAACAGTAGCTAAGAAACCCTCGTAACCATGTGACAGTAAGGCACGTGCTTGTAAGGCTGAAATTATCTGTACAGACCTTCCTAGTATAAAACCATTGTGGATGTACTCTAGTGAGTTGACATCACCGAAAATAACCCGATATGAATGGAAATCTATGGCGGCGTGGTGTTTGGATAACCAGTCCATGCCTAATATCATGTCGAATTCGCACATGTCCAAAGGAAGTGCGTCAACTAAACGAATTCTGTCGTCAAACTTAAGGGGAAGATCTCTGTACCCATGTGTGATGTGTACAGAGTCTATCAGGGGAGTGGAAATGTTTAAGACATTTTCTAGTGGCATAGGGATATCCTAACACGATTGGCATAAGCAGTGGATACGACCGAATGGGTCGCACCCGTGTAAAAAAAAACACAAACGGCTTGCCCATACATAAACAAGATTCTAGTGATGGTACCTGATGACTTGTTAGCTTGGTCACGCGTGGTAGTGTACACACGTCCAGTAGTCGGAGGTGGCTTTGAGTGCCCATGCCCAGAAGTACCCTCAATCTCGCCCTTTCGGCAATCCTTCATCTGGTGGCCTGGTTGGCCACATTTGAAGCAAGCATCACTAGCACGACGGCACGACCCTGGGTGTCTACGGTTGCACGTGGTGCAAAGAGGGTGAGTGTACCCTCCAACAGGTGCCCTTGCTGGTTAGGAGCCTGTTTTAGAAAGTATGCATGAGACATGATTATTGGGTACAAACTGGACTATGCATAAAATTTAAGATGTAATAGGCTATGAACCTCTGCGGTCCTGCTCCCGTCCGTTGCCAGTGTTCCTGGTAATAGATGTTGGAATATCAGAATTTATAAATCATAATTCAACATAACATAGAAATGAGTAATTTAGGGACCTGCTACTGTTGGAGTTGTTGGCGTTGTTACGGTAATTGTCATTACCGCCACGCCTATCCGATGCTGAACAGTCGTGATTCTGACCGTTTCCCTTAGGCTGATTCTGCTGCTGAGTGGCCGGTTGGGACCGGTCCCTAGTCTTCTGCCTGAAAGATGCAATTGTATAGAGAATGGTATAAATGAACAGTACTGAATTAAATGAAATGATCACCATTGATCAGGACCGTATACCTCTTTTCAGGTATTTCTGCTTCTCCAAACTCATCCCTCTCTTGCAGCATCTCTAACTTGCGAGCTGCGTCTGCCACCCGTGCCACAATATTAAATGTAGCACACACCAAGTTGTTGGCGACAGAAGTACGAAGTGTAAAACCCGTATTAAAATACCATGAACAGTAAATACACGAAAATACGATAAAATTAAAACTTTCCATTTATAATACATTACACGTGTCACGACATTAAATAACATGTATTTACGTATATTATAAATGTGACGTGTTCACGATATATTAAATTCACGACAAATAAAACACGAACGTACACGAACATTTAACTTAACATAAAAGCTATAGGTTTTCCTCGTGGGCTTCATGTTGGCCGCGGCTAAGAGCAAAGAAAGAAAGGAATGGGCCTTTTGGCCCATGACCCATTATAAACTAATAATAAGAAAAACACAGGGAAGTTTTTATCATAATTTTAGGTTACAGAAAAATCAAGAACCCTTGCCTCTTTTTTTCTTGCCACCGACTGTTGATCACACCAAGGGGTGTTCAGGACGATTTTGCTCTTTGATTTTTGTGTGTACGTGTTCGTGATCATAAACCTTTTTCTACTACGCACTCGGTAAAATCAGAACCCTTTTCTTTTTAATTCTTTTATGAATTCTGATATTAGGTTTTTGCTAGGTTCAATTTCTCTCGAAATCCTCTCGAATTGATCTTGGTCTTTAGTGGAATGATTGTTCTTGGTTACTAAATAAAAGGGTTTGGTTTTCTAGTCTAATAAAAAGTGGAAATGAAAATTTAAATCAAAGACAATTACTTTAATTATGATTAACAAAGACTTGTATTAAACTTAAGATTAAAGTTAAGATTAAAATTAAAATTGGAATTAAAGTTCAACAAACATAAAGGAACAGTAAAGCAGACAAACAGTAACCTAAAAGGAAAATTGATTCGGAACTTTACCCTTTGATTCGGAACTTACTCAAAGACAACTCATTCGGAAGTTACTGTTCATTCATCCGGAACTTTTGAAAAGCAATTGATTCGGAACTTTATGGCTTGGTTCGGAACCTTCCGAATGAAGGCTTGGTTCGGAACTTATGGGTAGGTTCGGAACTTTCCGAATGAAGATGTTTGGTTCGGAACTTAGCTTGGTTCGGAAGTGTCTGCTTGGTTTGGAAGTTTGAGACTTCCGAATGAAGGTGGTTGGTTCGGAAGTTTTAGACTTCCGAATGAAGTAGCTCGATTCGGAACTTATGCTTGATTCGGAAGATCTGGAAACCCAGAAACAGTAACAGTTAACGAAGAACAAGGAAACCCGTTTTTAATCCAAAAATCACTAAGTTTTTCACCAAAGACTAAAATAACTCAATCAAAAAGCATCTATTAACCATAAGCTACAAATCCCATCAACAAAAACACGAATCCCATCAACTTTTGAAGATCAAATCATGAAAAATAAAAACTTAAGAACTTGAAGATAAAGATGAAGATGAACAAGATTAAATGGAAAGATTAAATAAGACTTTGTATTGAATGATTAATGTTTCAACAAGATCAAACAAGAATTAAAATAACAAGATTTGGAAAACAAAGATTAAAATCACCAATCACCCTAGTGGTGATGGTGATGAAACGAAAACAGAGAGAAAGAGTGGGGAAGAAGAAAAACTAAGCTAGCTATCTAAAATGTGTGAGGGGTGAGCTTTATATAGGCTTGTCCTTTGGTTGGTGAGTGGGCTTTCTCCCGTTCTTCTTGTCTTTTCGTCTTTTCAGAAAAGTTTCCGTTTTCGATTCTGATTCGGGATTTGTCGTCGATTAAATTCAACTCGTCTTTTAATTTCTTCGTTTAATAGACTTGAGTTTCTTCGACTTATATAAATCTTCCATCTTTGGTCCTTTTCTTTGATAAATCTTCGAATAGGCCTAGTGACTTCAAATCTTTTGCATCTCTTGGACAATAGACTTTATCTTGAGTCTTTTTCTTCAGTAAAACCCGTGCAATCCCATGTTTTCTTCAATATTCATCCGGTTGGCTCTGAAAACACAATAAACACAAAAACCACGCATAATTCCAAACAAATGATATTAAATACGTGTTTTGGTCTCGTTTTAGCCCGAATTAAGTGGTAAAAGGATGGGTGTTTACACACTTATCAAATCCCCTACACTTAACCATTGCCATGCCCTCATGCAATGCTTAGTGATAAAGCAATTTTACACTTTTCTCATAATTAATCAACCTTGGCCTTATTTAAATTCTACTAAACAAAAATTAAAGTACTAAAGGGAATTAAGACTTTGAAGGAAACAAAAGGATAGAAAACCATTTTCACTTGAAAATAGCTATATGGAAATAACTTGCAAAGAAATCGATGACTTACATTAGGGCTTTGGCGCTGCGAAGATTTATCACCCTCAAGTTTCACGTTCCCCAAACTAAGCTTAAAAACGAGATCATTGTTATTATAAGTTAGCAATTCAAACACTTACACACATGGCTTAATTAAATGCTTAAACTCCCTTATTCCTAGGTGTATCTCTTATATTTTATTTTTGTCTTAGAATGATCATGAAGATGCATTTTTGGACTTATTTCGATAGTTTATTAGGGCTGAAAGCAAAGTAGGACGATTTGATCAATAGTTAGCTAAAGGACAAAATCTCTTAAAACTGCTTCTCGGGATATCAAAAAGTTCATATCTTGGCATAACTTGGTTCATGATTTGAGACCTTTCTCGGGCCGATATTTGGCATGTACTTCATATTTCATATCTTCGAGAGACGTTCTTGAGATAATGGTCTTCTCATCATAATAGAGTTTCTTCACTTGGAGACTTTTGAGGAGTTCTCCAACTTTGTTGACCACGACTTCATGATTATTTCTTCAATCTCTAATTGGGATTTTGAGATACAACGATCCGCCTCCTTTTCGGACTTGGATCTATTTATCCTCATACCTTGTTAGGGTCTTTTCGGATAGACTTCTCCATGATCTTTATGGGAGTTGATTGCTTTTCGTCGTGAGTCTTGATCCTTCATATTGACTTTAGGAATAATGCTTTTCACATCACTTTGGATCTTTAGCAATAAAATTGAATCCTCATGCCTTGTTAGGGCCTTTTCGGACTCGCCAATCTTCGCGCCCCACTTCATAAGTTATGCCTTGGCTATGAACTCTTATCATTACCGAGCAACTTTTAAACGATCTTGGGCTAGAAGCTAAGTAACTTTTCAAATCGTACGACCTTACTTATTGCAGATAAATTATTAGCAAGTGATGGGAGAAAAGGCAAATAATTACACCAAGTGAGCTTGCGCAAGAATACCGACTTATAATTGACTCTATCATTTCTCGTCCTCCACAATTTAAAATCTCAAGTAATGAGACTCGTGGATACTTAGCCTAATAAACCAATTAAGGTCTACATGGTTAAGGATACTAGCTAGAATAAACTTGGATAAGTCTATTCGGGTTGAGTCAAAATAAACGCAACGGGCCTAATATGTCAAAGACTTCTAGACTAGCTACCCACTTTATTAATATTTTTGACTTTATTTGCGGGATATATACATATGAAAGCAACGATAAAAATTTAAAAATTACAACTAATTGGCCAAAGTTAATAAAAAATTTGAAAAATGTTGAAAAATAGGATTTTCCGGTTAATTGAAGGCATTTTCATGGAAAAGTCCACTTAAAACTTCGATAGAAGTCCCCCCTACACTTAAGATAAACATTGTCCTCAATGTTTAAGCATGTGGGAAAAGTTTCCCCTACACTTATGACATTGTGCACGTTGGTTAACTCAAGTTAAGGAAGAGACGACTAAAGTGATCAATTTCAAATGTGAGTATGAAGAAAATTGAATCACGATAGTTGAGAGATAGAACCGGATTTCGGATAGCACGGGAGCACGGTTCTTCAAAAATTCCAAGAGTGCACTTATCCCTGTAATCACACCACACAAAGACAAACACGTATAGAAGTCCCCCCTACACTTAGGGGATTAAAACATAAAAGGATAGATACTCGGGCTGCCTCCCGAGGAGCGCTTGTTTTTGATAACCGAGTCACGAGCCTGACTCGACCCAAAATTAGTTTATGGGGAACGTGGTGAGGGATGGAATCACCTCCTGAGAGGTGTCCTCACCAAAGTACAACTTCACTCGTTGGCCATTCACCTTAAAATTTGGTCCATCAGGTTGAGCGAGCTCGAGAGTACCATATGGAAAAATTTGGGCAATGGTGAATGGGCCGGACCAACGAGATTTGAGCTTTCCCGAGAAGATTTTCAACCGAGAGTTAAAAAGTAAGACCTTGTCTCCAACATGGAACTCTCGGTTTTTAATCTTGGAGTCGTGAATGAGCTTAGTTCTTTCCTTATAGATCAAAGAATTTTCATAAGCCTCATTACGGAGTTCATTCAGCTCATTGAGTTGGATCTTGCGTAGGTCACCGGCTTTGTTAATATCAAAATTAGCCCACTTCAAGGCCCAATAAGCCTTGTGCTCCAACTCAATGGGGAGGTGGCACGCTTTCCCGTACACAAGACGATAAGGCGTACAGCCGATCGGGGTCTTGTAAGCAGTACGGAAAGCCTACAAAGCATCATCAAGTTTATCAGCCCATGAGGCCCGATGCTCTCCCACAGTCCTTTCAAGAATTCGCTTCAGCCCTCGGTTGGATATTTCAGCCTGGCCATTAGTTTGTGGGTGGTAGGCTGTGGAAAGACGATGGTTAACACCGTACTTAGCCATGACTCTAGCAAATTGGTCATTGCAGAAATGAGTCCCACGATCACTAATAATGGCACGAGGCACACCAAATCTAGCGAATAAAGCTTTCAAAAAGTTACAAACCACCCTTGCGTCATTAGTGGGTAAAGCTTTGGCTTCAACCCACTTTGAAACGTAGTCAACGGCTACAAGGATGTATTTGTTTCCTTTAGACGAAGGGAATGGCCCCATAAAGTCGATACCCCAAACATCAAAAATTTCACACTCTTGAATGAAATTCTGAGGCATCTCGTCTTTATGTGTGATTTTGCCTTGCTTTTGGCAAACATCACATCGTTTAACCATATCGTGAGCGTCACGGTATATGGAGGGCCAATAAAATCCGGAATCAAACACTTTTTTAGCGGTGTAGTTGGGACCAAAGTGACCACCGGTGGGTCCTTTGTGGCAAGCATTAAGGATTTCAGACGCTGCCGGTCCATCAACACATCGGCGAATAATCAGGTCGGCACATTGTTTGAATAGGTAAGGGTCGTCCCAAAAGTAAGTCTTAATGTCGGTGAAGAACTTTTTCTTTTGTTGGGACGTCAACCCTTCCTTGAGAATTCCACCCGCCAAGTAGTTTGCAAAGTCTGCAAACCACGGGGTTTCATTCGGCTTCGAGTTTATAGACATTAAGGTCTCCAAGGGAAAAGAATCATTGATTTCTTTGGTCGGATGATCCCCTTGGTAAGGATCCTCAAGTCTGCTGAGATGATCCGCGGCTAAGTTTTCAGCTCCTTTTTTATCGCGAATTTCGATTTTAAATTCCTGGAGCAGCAAAACCCAGCGAAGAAGTCTTGGTTTGGAATCTTGCTTTGTCAACAAGTACTTCAGCGCGGAATGATCGGTATACACAATGGTGGTAGAAAGGACAAGATAGGGGTGGAATTTCTCAAAAGCATAGACAACAGCTAAAAGCTCTTTTTCGGTTGTCGTATAATGCAATTGTGCCCCTGTCATTGTCTTGCTAGCGTAATGGATCGGTTGGAAGTGTTTGTTCACTCTTTGTCCAAGAACCGCTCCAATAGCAAAATCGCTAGCATCGCACATCAACTCAAAGGGAAGCTCCCAATTAGGGGTAACCAAGACGGGTGCCTTAGTGAGCTTATCCTTAAGCGAGTTGAAGGCTTCAAGGCACTCTTTGGAAAAGATAAAAGGAGTATCTTTTTCCAAGAGGTGGGTCATCGGGCGAGCGATGTGCGAAAAATCTTTGATGAATCGACGGTAGAAGCCCGCATGACCCAGGAAACTTCTCACACCCTTCACGGTTGAAGGTGGAGGCAACTTAGCGATAACATCGACTTTAGCACGGTCAACTTCAAGACCGGCTTTCGAGATCTTATGTCCAAGCACGACGCCTTCTTTTACCATAAAATGGCATTTTTCCCAATTCAGCACAAGGCGAGTGTCTTCGCACCGCTTTAGCATACGTTCTAAATTGGCAAGGCAAGATGAGAAGGAATCCCCGAAGACCGAGAAATCATCCATGAAGACTTCCATGGTTTGTTCAACCATGTCATGGAAGATAGCTAACATGCACCTTTGGAAAGTCCCGGGCGCATTACATAAGCCAAAAGGCATTCTTTTGTAAGCGAAAGTGCCATAGGGACAAGTGAATGTAGTCTTCTCTTGATCTTGGGGATCGATGGGTATTTGAAAATAACCCGAGAAACCATCAAGAAAGCAGTAATATTCATTACCGGCTAATCGTTCAAGCATTTGGTCCATGAAAGGTAGAGGGAAATGATCCTTTCTCGTGGCATCATTGAGTTTGCGGTAGTCTATACAAACTCTCCACCCAGTAACGAGACGAGTGGGAATCAACTCGTTGTGTTCATTGGGAACAACGGTTATTCCGCCCTTCTTGGGCACACAATGGATTGGACTAACCCACGGTGAATCTGAAATAGGGTAAATCATACCCGCATCAAGAAGTTTGAGAACCTCTGTTTTGATGACTTCATGGATTTTTGGATTCACCCTTCGTTGGCTTTGAATAGTGGGCTTGAAGTCGTCCTCCATGAGAATTTTGTGTGTGCAGAAGTGAGGATCAATTCCACGAATATCCGAAATCTTCCAAGCAATAGCCTTCTTATGATCTTTCAATACGGCGACAAGTCGGGCTTTCTCTTCATCCTTTAAATCCTTAGCAATGATGACTGGCGACTTCTTCTCTTCTTCGAGGAATACATACTCAAGATGGGGCGGCAACTCCTTAAGTTCTAAATCCGGAGGATTTTCGACGGGAGGCGTATTCGAAGTCGGAGTATCGATAGCAATGACAGTGGGAGATGGAGGAGAAGGATTGTCTTCTTTGAGGAGGTTTGCAATGAAACTGAGATCTTCATCCCAAGTGGCAGTAGAATCGTCATTGTCTTGCTTCACATCTCCCAAGGTGGCTTCCAAATCTTTCCAAAGGAAATCACTTTCTCCAAATAGAGATAGTGATGAGTCGATAGAGGAAACGGTCTCAACATTGGGAAGAGAGGTAGGAATGTTTTTACAAGCATCCTTGAAGTGTTCTTTACAAGCCTCATCAAGAACGTCAATACAATTAACACTCTCGTAGGAATAAGGCTGTTTAGAAAGCTTTCCCATGTTGAAGACTACTTTATCGCCACCCACTCTCATGATAAGCTCACCGGCTTCAACATCGATGAGAGTGCGACCGGTCCTCAAGAATGGACGACCAACAATGAGTGGCACACGTGGGTCCATCTCGTAGTCGACGACA
The DNA here is from genome assembly GCA_025667525.1 of Glebionis coronaria. NCBI lineage: Eukaryota > Viridiplantae > Streptophyta > Magnoliopsida > Asterales > Asteraceae > Glebionis > Glebionis coronaria. Next base: position 310,223,224 of record CM046878.1, read on the forward strand.
ACAAAATCAGCAGGGAAGGTGAATTTGTCGACTCCTACGATGACATCTTCGGCTATCCCCACTGGATAAGCAACCGTACGGTTAGCTAATTCCAAAGTCATTTTGGTGGGGACTAGCTCTGGGAGAGATAATTGCTTCCAAACACTTAGAGGCATGAGATTAATGCTGGCACCTAGATCGGCTAGGGCCATGCAATTCTCTACTCCCGGGAAATTGCAAGGGATAAGAAAACGACCCGGATCACCAAGTTTGATTGGCAATTTCCTTAAGAGCACTGCAGAGCAGTTCTCATTAAGTTGGGTGTTGGCGAGATCGAGGAGCTTTTCCTTGTCGCTCAGAAGATCTTTAAACATTTTGGCATACTTGGGCATGTGAGCGAGAGCCTCAGCGAAGGAGATATTGAAATTCAGTTTTTTGAACATTTTTAGGAAGTTCGAAACTTGAATATCATCCTTGCTCGTTTGCTTCTCTTTCCTCAACCTAGATGGATAAGGTATATTGGAAGAAGAGGAAGGCTTTAGAGGAATAGGATCACTCACAACCACGGGTGGAGGAGGGGTAGAAAGAAGAGGTGGAGAAATTGGGGAAGGAGAAGGATGAGGAATAGGAGCAGGTGACTCGTTCTCCTTAGTCACAACCACCGGTGGAGGTATAGGAAGCTCGGGTTCCTTGGTACCCTTGCCACTTCGAGTAGTGATTGCTTTCATCTCCCCTCTTGGGTTTGCAACGGTGTTACTCGGAAGAGTACCCGAAGAAGAGGGTTGATTTCCTTGGAAGAAACTAGCCATCATGTTCCTCAGGTCATTTGTTTGGCTATCCAACGTCTTTCTCATATCGGCTCTCAAATCGTTTCCTTGCTTGACCAAGTCTGCCTTCAAATTGCGCACTTCCTCTTGGAGATTTCCCACTATCACATCATTGGTCCTCATATAGGTTGCAACCTCTTGGTGTAATGCAGTGGTGGCTTGGTTGGGAGGAGCATTGTATGCAGGTGGTTGGTAAGCAGGTTGTTGGTAGACTTGATTGTTACGTTGAGGTGGTTGTTGTTGCTTGTGAGGTGGGATGTATGGTTGTCGAGGTTGTTGTTGTTGTTGAGGAGGGCGGTTAAGGTTTTGTTGTTGGTTTGGGTTGTTTGGGGGAAAACCAGGTGGTGAAAGATAGTTGTTGGATCGATAGCTAAGCAAGTTACGGTCACCTTGAGGTCTGGCTTGATAAGCAGGTTGAGGATAGGTGCCATATGCCGCATTTACATTTTCAGCAGGGTAATCTTGGGTGGCGGTACAAATTGTGTAAGAGTGAGGACCACCGCATATCTCACAAGGTTGGCTGACAGCGTTCACTTGAGCGTTTTTGGCGTTGTTGCTGTTGTTGTTGCTGACGGTGTGGGTGACAAGCGATTCAAGAAGTGTAGTGATTTTGTCTAATCGCTTGTCGCTGTCACTTGTGCTAGCACTAGCAACATTGGTCCGAATACTCTTGGTTTGCACACGAGACTTGTTCTCAATGATATCCCAAGCAGCATTGGAAGTCTTAGCCAATAAATTACCCCCCGAAGCACTATTCAGTGAATCTTGGTCACTCATGCTTAAACCATTGTAAAAAGTATTGATTTGATGTACTTTGGTAAAACCATGTTGTGGGCATTTTCTTAAAAGATCTTTAAAGTGATCCCAAGATTCTCTGAATGACTCATCGTACTTTTGTTCAAAATTTATGATCTCATTCCGCAAAGCGGTAGTACGAGAGGGTGGAAAAAAGTAATTGATAAACTTTGTTTCCAAATCCGTCCACGAGAGAATACTCTGTGGCGGTTCCTTAGCAAGCCAATGCCGGGCTTGTCCCTCTAAAGAAAAGGGAAAAAGTTGTAACCTTATAACCTCCTGTGGAACACCATTGAACTTGACCGTGTTGGTGAGTTGTAGAAATCTCTTGATATGGTCATGTGGGTCATCAATGGTTCGTCCCAAGAACGGTTGAGCGGAGACCATCTGGATAAAGCCTGATTTTAGCTCGAAATTGTTGGCGGCAATTGGTGGTATAACAATTGGATCCGTGTTGCCATCGACATGAGCTTGTAGCAATTCAATCATCGGGCGATTATCCGGAAGGTGCTCATTGTTGTTGTTATTGTTCATGTTGTTGTTGTTATTATTGTTTGGAGGTGGTACACCGGCCATGTCTAAGTGATCGAGAGGCTCGGGCTCTTGATATGACGTGGATCGAGTGCACATACACCTGCAAAAGAACGAACAAAGAAAAGCAAAGCACAAATATTTTTGGTTTTTATGTTTTTTAAATTTTTTTGTGTTTTTGAAAATTTTATATTTTTTAGTTGTTTTTGAAAATTTTTGAAAAAGTAACGTTCACGGGGAACAGATCCCAAATTCCAAGTTCTCACAAAAAACTTTTGATCTTAACGAGAAGAGCCGGCAGCGGCGCCATTTGATATTAGGTTTTTGCTAGGTTCAATTTCTCTCGAAATCCTCTCGAATTGATCTTGGTCTTTAGTGGAATGATTGTTCTTGGTTACTAAATAAAAGGGTTTGGTTTTCTAGTCTAATAAAAAGTGGAAATGAAAATTTAAATCAAAGACAATTACTTTAATTATGATTAACAAAGACTTGTATTAAACTTAAGATTAAAGTTAAGATTAAAATTAAAATTGGAATTAAAGTTCAATAAACATAAAGGAACAGTAAAGCAGACAAACAGTAACCTAAAAGGAAAATTGATTCGGAACTTTACACTTTGATTCGGAACTTACTCAAAGACAACTCATTCGGAAGTTACTGTTCATTCATCCGGAACTTTTGAAAAGCAATTGATTCGGAACTTTCTGGCTTGGTTCGGAACCTTCCGAATGAAGGCTTGGTTCGGAACTTATGGGTTGGTTCGGAACTTTCCGAATGAAGATGTTTGGTTCGGAACTTAGCTTGGTTCGGAAGTGTCTGCTTGGTTCGGAAGTTTGAGACTTCCGAATGAAGGTGGTTGGTTCGGAAGTTTTAGACTTCCGAATGAAGTAGCTCGATTCGGAACTTATGCTTGATTCGGAAGATCTGGAAACCCAGAAACAGTAACAGTTAACGAAGAACAAGGAAACCCGTTTTTAATCCAAAAATCACTAAGTTTTTCACTAAAGACTAAAATAACTCAATCAAAAAGCATCTATTAACCATAAGCTACAAATCCCATCAACAAAAACACGAATCCCATCAACTTTTGAAGATCAAATCAAGAAAAATAAAAACTTAAGAACTTGAAGATAAAGATGAAGATGAACAAGATTAAATGGAAAGATTAAACAAGACTTTGTATTGAATGATTAATGTTTCAACAAGATCAAACAAGAATTAAAATAACAAGATTTGGAAAACAAAGATTAAAATCACCAATCACCCTAGTGGTAATGGTGATGAAACGAAAACAGAGAGAAAGAGTGGGGAAGAAGAAAAACTAAGCTAGCTATCTAAAATGTGTGAGGGGTGAGCTTTATATAAGCTTGTCCTTTGGTTGGTGAGTGGGCTTTCTCCCGTTCTTCTTGTCTTTTCGTCTTTTCAGAAAAGTTTCCGTTTTCGATTCTGATTCAGGATTTGTCGTCGATTAAATTCAACTCGTCTTTTAATTTCTTCATTTAATAGACTTGAGTTTCTTCGACTTATATAAATCTTCCATCTTTGGTCCTTTTCTTCGATAAATCTTCGAATAGGCCCAGTGACTTCAAATCTTTTGCATCTCTTGGACAATAGACTTTATCTTGAGTCTTTTTCTTCAGTAAAACCCGTGCAATCCCATGTTTTCTTCAATATTCATCCGGTTGGCTCTGAAAACACAATAAACACAAAAACCACACATAATTCCAAACAAATGATATTAAATACGTGTTTTGGTCTCGTTTTAGCCCGAATTAAGTGGTAAAAGGATGGGTGTTTACACACCTATCAAATTCATATAAGTAATCTTAAAAACAATCAAGTAAAACATGTAAGATTAATTAAAACATGATTAAAGGGGGCTTTGGTGTTGTTTGGTTCGGCCGAGACCCACAACCGAGAGCCACAAGGCTCTCGGCGTGACTGTTGCACCATCAACGAGACCACAAGGGTCTCGGTTTGGCTTGGTTGCTCGGTCGCACGACAAGGGGACCCCGACGTGGAGTCAGGGTATGGTTGGTTTGGTTTTGGTTTGATTTCGGGCTAACCGAGACCACAAGGATCTCGGTGTGGCTCGGGTTAACAAGGACAGTGGGAACCGGTCTAAGTCGAGGTGAACTGGGCTCGGCAGTGGCAAGCTTGGCTCGGTAGTGGGAACCGAAGGCCACCAGTGGCAACCGGCTAGCCAATCTAGCTACTGGTGGGGCTGCAGTTGTTGTTCCGCCGCCGGATGACACCACTAGCCATCGGCTATGTGGTGTCGGCTAGGCATTTTCGGGCTTGGGGTAATTTTTAAACACGGGTTCGGGATCGGGAATTTTTAAAAGCAGTTTAATATTTAATTAAATTATTTTCCAAGACTATTTACTTTAATTAAATACATGACTTAGGTTAAAATATTAAGATTAATATTTCATGACTAACCTAAGTATTTACTTAGCTTAATTTAGTTAAACATGTATTTTAATTAAATTCTTATAATCTATGGTTTATTAAATTAACCAAGTTAATTATTTAATAAGCTATAATACTTGAACCATGACTTGTATTTTACTAAATAAACTTTACTTGACATTAATAATCCAGCTTATTTCTAATTATGGAAACTTACTTTTTTTGGAAACTTTTTTTTAGAAACTTACTAGTTTTGGAAACCTGCTATTTTTAGAAAGTTACTTAGTATTACAATACAAGTATTATAATACCTTAATACATGAATAATTAACAACAGAATACAAGGATAACTACGGTCACATAAAAAAGATAAAACATGACAGAACATGAATAATAAGCTAAGAACACACAGAACCAGTAAAACACATGTATCTCAAACAAATCATACACGTCCCTATTCTTATGTAGTATTATCCGTCAAGCCGGAATATGTTCTTCATCGTTTCCGTTAGCTTCCACTGGACACAAGGTACGGATTTCCCATCCTCCAGTAAGGACAATATTTTCCTTTATTAGGATTTCCCGTATGCAGCCAACTGTTTTCCCAGTAGTTACAGATTTAAATGCTTATGTTTTATTAGTTACCTTAGCCATATACATGCATGCCAGTTTCACCTAGTTATGGAGGTAGCATAGCCATAACACTTGAGGCATCAGTGTTATGACTTCACCACGGCGGAGTGATAGCTCGTGGCGTCCCTTTCATTTTATTTGGCCTATATTATTATTATATTATTATGTGGGGCGTATGGGTGCATCCTAGTTACAGTGTCAGTCAGGATTTCATGGTGAACGTGGTGTGTGCCTTGCATCCTTCACAAGGAGCTGATCCCTCATACCCATTACCATATTAATTAGAGGCACCCCCTCTAACTGCATGACGAGGTCACCCCTCCAAGTATTCATGCACGTTGTTGACCTCATGACCTATATTGGCTTTTGGTATATTAAACTAATACAGATTTTCATAAGTAAACATAAGCTATGATTTCAGAACGAAAACCAGTAAACATGTTATACGTCTAGGTTTCCCGGGACTTATTTATTTCCGATGCTTTCATGCTTTATATGATCTTATTATGATTTTATTATTCTATGCTTTCCATGCTTCATTGTATATCCGTGCACTGGGCGTTATGCTCAGCCTTTTTCCATTTCCATGTTCTCAAATGGCAGGTACCCAAGGTCGCAAGTAGGATCTCAAGAGTATGTGCATTCGGATGGAAGCTATCCAACCTTCTATATCTTATGCATTTATCATACTTTATCTTACTTTATTTCATGTTAGACATTGTTTGGTCCTTTTTCCTTTACAGTACTTATAATTGCTTGTGTTGAGTTACTTGGACTACCGATGTTTGTTTCTGGTATTTCCATTTATGGTCATGAATGTTAGACATTTACCTTGCATGCTTTGATGACACGCCATACATTTATGTGATATTCCATTTTACCAAATGGGGTTACAATTATGGTATCAGAGCCAAGGTTTCGACCTGTAGCTTTGTAAAACATGACCTGTGACTGACGGGTAGTCACGCGTCTTCCTATAACTGACAGTTGGTTTTCATGCATTCATTTCATCTTCATTTCATGTATTCATTTCATGCATTTCATCTTATTGTCGCAGGAATTTTGACTAAGTAATGGTTGGTACAGGACTGGCCCTATTTAGTCGCATGTGTTTTTATCGAAATATTTTATTTTTTTAGTGGACCGACCCATAGGCGTCCACACTTGCCTTTTTATTTTTGTGAACTGACCCATAGGCGTTCACTCATGGACATATAATCATATAGAATTTACCATGCATTTTAAAACTGTTTTATGCATCATAAATAAACTCATGCTTTATACATTTTTCATGCATTTCTATTCATGTCATAATGATTTAGACTCATTATTTATATTGAATTTTGTTTTAAACTGTCAAATGGTGAACACACACAATGCTCAAGATTTGGATGCAGTTGTCAATGCTCCCCAACTTCGCAATGAAAACAGGGACGAAGTTCATGCTGAAATCCAAGCTCAAGGCGTTCAATTTGGCCCTCATCCTCAGAACCACAACAATCCTCCACCTCCACCGCCTGCTACCCTTATATCTTGGTTGGAATGATTCAACAAACAGAGACCCCATTCGTTTGAGCAGACTGACAGCCCCTCTAAGGCTGAAGCTTGGATTTCTCACATCAAGAAGATATTTGATTCAATGGGTTGTGACGGTGTTTTCAAGGAAAGACTGGCTTGCTATAACTTTGAAGGTGATGTGCTGCAGTGGTGGAAGTCAGTCAAGCAGTCCAACGGTGGTGATGATTGGGTTGCACTGTTGACATGGGACCAGTTTAAGGAGATCTTCCTTAATCAGTACTTTCCACATGCTGAGCAGGAGAAACTCAAGAGGGATTATCATAATATCTGACAGGTTGCTGGGGGAGAACAACAATGATTTCATGCAAAGGTTTCTTCGTTTGGCTGGATTTCTGGGGGCAGCAGCTTGTACTGATGAGGAGCAAGTTGAGAAGTTTCACTGGGCTCTTCGCATTTTGGTTGCCAACAGTTTGGTTTGTGCTACATTCACGACAGTGGCACAGGTGGCCGATTCAGCCCGAAAGCTTGAGATGCTTCAGGAACGAGAGGAGTTTGGTGATGATCGATCAGTGAAGATGTATCTTCAATCACCAATTGTAAACCATTCATCTCTTTCAGTATTTTCATTTTCATATCATCCTCTGTTCAACTTTATATTTCAGACAGAAGACTGATGACCGGAAACCTACGGTCGCTCAACAGCAAGCATCTAAGGGAAACGGTCAGACCAACGACCGTTCTGGTTCAGATAGGCGTGGCGGTAATGATAATTACCATAACAATGCCAATAATTCGAACAACAACAAGTCCCTACATTTACCTTCTTTCATGTTAAACTGTCTTATGTTTTGGTGTTCTAACACTCCAGCGACTCATATCCAGGAACAATAACAACGACAGGGATCAGGACCGTAGAGGTTCACAGCCTAACCGTTCTACTTCATCTGGTAACTATTAAACCTTCTATGTAATCATGCTTATGTTCCATGATCATGTCTCATGCATGTAATCCTGAAACAGGCTCTCAGCTAGCTAGGACGTCTTTTGGAGGGTTCACGCATCCTATCTACCCTACTTGTTCGCGCAGACATTCTGGTGTTTGTCGCTAAGGTACTGGTGGTTGTTTCAAGTGTGGCCAGCAAGGCCATCAGCAGAAGGATTGTCGCCAAGGTGAGATAGAAGGCACCTCTAGACATACCGACTCTAAACCACCTCCTACTTCAGGTCGCGTGTTCAATACTACCAGAGACCAGGCGAACAAGACTTCAGGTACCATCACTGGGAATCTCTTTATGAATGGTTTGGCAGCATGCGTTCTGTTTGATACTGGAGCGAGTCATTTAGTCATATCCACTACTTTTGCTACACGTGTTAGGATTTCCCCTATGCCATTTGATGACGTATAGTCCCCAACCGGGTCATGCACCCGTCCCACGGGTACTACCCGTATCTGGTCCATCACGAATGGGTTGGATTAATATCATTTGAGCTTATGGGCTTGAATGAACAGTGGCCGCATAAGATGTGTGCGGCCCACGGCCCGACACGGCTGGTACAGGGTTAGACAGAATCACTATCTTATTAGGATTGGGATTTACCCCAGAGTATAGGATATACACTCACCATAATTAGAAGATAACAATCAAGCTAATTATGGCCCTTATCCTTTGCTTGAGGCCGAAGTATCGGTGACAGCCCATTAGGGTTTCACCGCCTATATAAGGAACCCCCAAGGGTTTCACAAAGGTATTACATTCTCTATACTCTCAACCTACAGCCGATTATCTAACCCTAAACCGATTAATTACTCTCACGCCGGAGTCTAACCGTGGGACACGTTCCCATAGTAAGCTTAACGCGTGTTGTTTTACTGTGTAGGATCTCAGCAAGACATTCACTTGGTGCAAGAGCCGGAGCCCAGCCTACCCGAATTAAGCCTAATTCGGGTCAAGCAAGGATCATCCAACTTTTGTATCAACAAGTTGGCGCCATCCGTGGGACCCATACACTAAACTCATTCTTAATCTCAAACTCTCCCAATGACGAAGGGATACTTTTTGGGAAACCCAAGGAACACGAATCCTGGGAACCGGAAGTCCGCAGGTGATGGGATAATCACCTCCGCTCAACCTCAGGGTGGCGAAGCAGGAGGGCCAAATAACCGAAACATATTTCAGTCTCTTGGTGGGGCAGGCACGTCCGATAATACCCCACCACCAACCATCACTTTGGATAACCCCGATCCGGGAGCTGCACCAAAGGCCCCTACCAAGGAGCCACAAAGGCCACCAGTGGTTGAGTCAGAATTGGAAGTTGGGTCACTCAACGACGAGGACCTCGAGCGTGTACTTACGCAAAATCTCGACAGAATCGTACCAAGCATCTCGGCAAGGTTGAATCTGGGACGGAATCTCCAGTCCATACTTAACTTCAGAAGCTCCGCGCATGGTACTCCCCCTCATCCTAGGAAGAGGGGAAGGAAGACACGAGCTAATGAACAGCCTTCCTTCGAGGAAACCCCTCGACCACGGAATTTGTTCGAGCGCATAGGGGATCGCATTATGTAGGAATTACAAGAAGCGCATGAAGACGGACGGTGTTGGAAACTCTCGTGGATAATCGCTACGCAAGCGTGTGACGTAGGATAAACTCTGGGGGAGGGAAACTCCTACTCACAAGAGTGCCCATCATTGAGGTGTGGCACCACCCCCACATAATGACCCTTCGGGGTCTGATTCGGATGACCATCCCCCTAGACGTCGCCGACCTAGGTATTCCCCACAACCACCATCGGATGATGAAGGAAGCTACGGTGATCCCTACTATCCTGATGAAGAGGTGGAAGATCTCTCCCTTCCGTGGTGCGACTACAGGGAAGACGCCTTCACTCTTCGCATACACAACTACTCTGAGGAAAAGAAGCGCCACATGCCGGCGTGCGTCAAAACCTGTGACGAATCTGGTGATCCGGATGATCACCTAAAAGTGTTTGATACACAGGCTAAAATTAAACAATGGCCGATGCCTATATGGTGCCAGATGTTTAATTCAACCCTGATTGGTAATGCCCGCGATTGGTTTGAGAAGCTCCCTCACCGGAGCATTGATAGCTTCGGCGAGCTACGCACAACGTTAAAAGACAATTACACTCAGCGAAAGAAGTACAATAGGGATCTAGTCTCATTGGCAACTGTTAAGCAGAGGCCCGGAGAGTCTATAGAAGACTTCACGGAGCGTTTCAATGATTAGTGCACTCGTACCAAAGCGTGTCCAGAATTTCTCAAAATTTCTAATTACATGCACGCCATAACTGATAAGGAGCTAATCAGGCGCCTTAATGATAAACACCCGGAGAAGTTTGACGAACTCATGGAAAGGGTTCGGAATTTTGTGGAGGGGGAAACCGCGGTCGCTGCGGCTTACCCTACAAAAGGGAACCACGGCTACCGATCAAATAATCAGTGATAGGTGTGAAAACACCCATCCTTTTACCACTTAATTATAATAATAACCAAGCTAAAACGTGTATTTTATGTCGTAAATGTCGGAATTATGCGTGGTTTGTGTTTTTATTGTGTTTTAGGACCAAAAGATGAAAAAGGAAGAAAACACGTGCTTTCACGGGCTTTTATCGAAGAAAACGAGAAAAGACGAAATCAAAAGATCAAGAGTGCAAAAAGAACGGAAGTCCAAGGCATATTCTGAAGATTTATCGAAGAAAAAGTCTAAAGACGGAAGTTTAATGAAGTCGAAGAACTCAAGTCTAATTATTGAAGAAATTATAAGAGAAGTTCAATTTATATCTACAAATCCCGAGACAACGTCGAGAAAGACAAAGAATTAAAAGACGAGAACGAGAAAGAGAAAGAAAGAAGGAAGCAACACATGCACTCCTCACTTCCTATATATACCCTCCTAATGACACATTAGGAGGGTGTTAGTCATTTAGGGGTTAGTTAGTTTAGATTAGGAGTAGTGTAGATTTACTTTCTCTCTCTAGTTTTCACTTTCTCTCTCTATTTTTTATTTCATGTTTTAATCTTTTTCATTAATCTTGTATTAGATCTTAATCTTAATCTTAATCAAGCTTTTCAATTAATCATTCTCATTCTTCCTTTCTTTATTATTAATCTTGTGTTGATTTGATGATCATGTAGTTGATTAATCTTGATGTTTATTGATTTATTGATGCTTTTGATTGATTGTGCTTATTGGTTTTTATGTGTTTGATTTTTATAGCTTATAGTGTTTTAGTGCTTATTGTGTTAATTTTCTTATTTTTAATTAAGTGCTTATTAGTTAATTTTTATAAAAAGTTGTTTTTAAATATTTTTATTTTTTTAGTGTTTTTAAAAGTTTTTAAATTTTAGCTTATTAGCTTTTTCTAAAAATCAATTTGGTTAAGTTTTTGATTTGTGGTTGAATTAGTTTTTCTTAAAAGTGTTTTAGATTAAGTTTTGGTTAATTGCTTATTTGATTTGTGCTTATTTTTAGCTTATTTCGTGAATTTAATGTTACAGTAACTTGTTATTCCGTCTTTCATGTTTCTTCGCAAAAGGGTTTTGAATTCTGAAATTATACCTTTTCTCTGAAAAGTTCTTTATTCCGAAAATATGTCTTTTCTCTGAAAAAGTCCAATATTCCGAGAATGTATCATTTCTCTGAAATTACCTTTTATTCCGAAGATTTTTAGTTTATCCGAAAATATACTCTTTTTCCGAAATTATTGCTTTTTCCGAAATAGTTCATTTCTCTGAAAATACAAAAACTCCGAAAAAACAAAAAGTCCGAAATAAGTTCTGAAAATGAACTTATTCCAAAAAAAACTTATTGCGAAGAAATTAAATCTCCGAAATCTATTATTGCGAAGAATTGGAAACTTCCGAAGATTACTGTAGGTATTGCGAAATAATTGACCTACCTGCTTGCCTAGTTCCATAGATTTTCCGCCAATTGAGGTGTGTGGTTGGCTGCTTCCAGCAGCTAGCCTGCTAGCTTCTTTATTATTTAGTATTGTTCCGTAATTGTTTAGTTTTATCTGAAAGTTGTTCCAATTTTAATTTTGAAAGTTACGTATTTTTAGTTGAATTTTTCGTCTAATTCTAAAATTAATATTTTTTCGTAAAGTTCAATTTTTATCTTTTATTTAGTACCCACTTTAGGTTTTGCCTCGTTTACCTTTAAAAAACCATTTTAGTTTTATTCTCTCTTTTTTCATTAAGTAAACTTTATTTTTGAGTCGATAGTTAATTTCGTTTTTTAGTTTTATTTTTATTAATTGTTTCGTTATAAATTCACGTTTTAATATCGTTTTAATTTTTAGTTTTTAATATTCGTCTTGTTTTACGTTTCTTTATTATTTGTCATTCGTCTTTAGTTTATTCTTTTTACTTTTGCATTTACTTTTTAATTAGCTTTAGATAATCAACGACATTTTCTTTTATCCACCAAGAACGACTGAGTCACACTTTGAACCGGAAATCAATTCGAAAAGATCGGTTTAATGAACTTTCATACGAGGCAAACCCCTTTGTTATTAAATGGCGCCGCTGCCGGCTCTTTTCGTGAAGATTAACGGTTTTTAGTGAGAGACGCGTTTGGGATCCGTTCACTCGTGAACGTTATTTTTCGTGTCAAAAATTTTCAAAAATCCATAAAAATATAAAATTTCAAAAATCCAAAAACATTTGAAAAATCATAAAAGCATTTCTTTTTCGAAAATTTTGCACCAAAAATTCTTCTTGCTTATCTATTGTTCTTAATGGATTCGTTTGTTGACTGTGTAGGGTGTGGAAGACCATCTTCTGGTAGTCAATCATGTCAATGGTGTTCATGCGAACGGTGTGGAATGGATATCCCTAATTACGAATTTGGCCATTGTCTATCGTGCAATTCGATCAATTCATACTTCAATTCATTCTTCTCTTCTAATGACACTATTTCACCCTCTCCCATATATGACGATCCATATCAACAAAATGCACCGGGTTTATCTCAATACCCGTGTTGCAACAATTGTGGGGGCCCTCACGATACTTCTTATTGTCAGCCAATGAATTATTATGAGCCAAATCCGTGTCCTCATTTTTCTTCACCGATGGATTAGTATGAACCAAATCCGTGTTCTAATTCTTCTCAACCGATGAATTACTATGAGCCACATCCGTGCTATAATTCCGGTTTTCAAAATTTTGAGCCCCCACAATACACCCTCGATCATCAACCTTCTGTTGGAATGTGTGAAGAAGAACGAGCCAATTTTTTAAATACACTTCAATACGTTCAACAAGAATTAGCTAGCATACGCGAAGCAAGGGAGGAAGAAAAGCGACAGCAACAAGAAACAAGTATCTAATCTTAGTGATTATACTCCTCCTCTTGTGCGTCCATACTACTATTATGATGATGACGAGGATGATATCTATGATCTAAACCCATCTTCTGAGATTACTACTCCTACTCTTGATATCCCTAATGCATCTAAGGATAGTGATACATCGAGTGAGATTAGTGATTTTGGTCTTGATAAATTCTTTGATGAGGTTTGTGATGCACCGAATTTTGTGGAGCCTACGGACGAGGTCGCTCTTAATGATGATGATTTTTCTCCATGCTACGAGAATTTCACTTTTGAAATTTCTCCTTCTCCTTCAGGCGATGAATGCGATGTTGATATATTCTCACCGACATACGAGAAGTTCACCACTGAACTTGGTCTTGTCGATGAGGTGGAAGACGTTATTCTTCGCGACAAATTACTGAAAGTTCATCTTATTATTACTAAAATTGAAGCGTTGAATTCTGCTCCTATTGAGTCTTTACCTCCGTCTATTACTTCAGTTGAGAATCATGATACAACTTTGGAGGAAATCAACATTCTCTCAATACCTCCGGGTATTGTTGATGATGATACGGAGGGGGATATTATTTTTGATAACTTGCTGCATGAAGGTATTGTCTTAAGTCCCCCTCCCGAGCACCTTTCATCCACTCCTTTAGACACCATTACGGAGGATGAATGCTTTGACCTGGGGGGGTGACATTGACCAATCCATAATTGACACCTTTACGGCTTTGCCGCTCAGTGATAATCATATGTCTTTTGGGGATGACATTTTTATTTCTTTACCCACCCCACCTCCCGTGGATCATGATTTCACATACTTTTCGTATGTTGAAAGGACTTTTCTACCCTTTAAGACTTATCCTCCGGCCTCTCCTTCATTAATGTCCTCCGGGAACGAGGACAAGGTCTTTGATCCTGGTATTACATTCGAGGCTTCCCCATGGACCATTTAATTCGGGGATGAGTCAGGCTCGTGACTTGGTTAACAAAAACAAGCGCTTCTCGGGAGGCAACCCGATTATCTATCCTTTTATTCTATTTTTCTAATAAGTGTAGGGGGAGACCCTATTATGTGTTTGTTGTTTTGTTTCTTATCATGTGCAGGGATTCGAGCTTTCAAAGATCCATTCTTGATGACTTTTGACGAACCGTGATCCCGTGTACCCGTCTTCCCGGTTCTATCCTAAACTCTTTTGATTCTCTATTTTATATTCTTCAATATTAAAATAGTAATCACTTTAGTTGTTTCTTCCTTAGCAAGATTTAAACAACATGCACAATGTCCTAAGTGTAAGGGAGGTTACTTCCACATGCTTAAACACTGAGGACAATGTTTATATTAAGTGTAGGGGACTTCTATCGAAGTTAAGTGGGCTTTTCCTTATATTTGTCATCATTTTAACCGAAAAATTGATTTTTCGACATTTTCAAAATTTTTGATTTATTTTGGCCTATTAGTATTTACCTTTGTTATAGTTATTTTCTTTCTTTTCTAGAATAAATTTTCAATAAAGTGGTTTTAATTTTTAAACATTGTGAATCTTTTGACTCAACCCGAGTTTACTTATCCAAGTTTACTCTAGCTAGTATCCTTAACGTGTTTAAGTCAAGTTTTGCTAGGCTTTTATATAGGGAACTTTAAAACGCGAAAGTCTTAACTCATATGGGTTAAGAACAAGAACTTTTCGCAAGTTCCTATAATAGATCCTAGACAGTCGTTTATCAAGGGAACTTTAAAATGCGAATTCTAAAACTTGAAAAAGTCTAAGAGTTTGCAAGATCCTATAGATGACTTGAAAACCCAAAACTTTGATTTAATTGGCTAAGCATCCACGAGTCTCATTCCTTGAGATTTTAAATTATGGAGAACGAGATATGATAGTCAATTATAAGTTTGGTATTCTTTCGTGAATTTATGTGAGTTGATTATAAGATTTTTCTCCCATAGCTTGTTAATAAATTTAATTGCAATAAATAAGGTTGTACGATTTGAAAAGTTACTTAGCTTCTAGCACAAGATCGTTTAAAAGTTGCTTAGTATTAATTAGAGTTCATAGCCAAGGCATAACTTATTGAAGCGGGATGCGAATATTGGCGAGTCCAAAAAGGCCCTAACAAGGCATGAGGGTTACATTTTGTTGCTAAAGATCCCAAGTGATGTTAAGAATCATTTATCAAAAATTAATATGAAGGATCGCGACACACGACGAAAAACAAATACTCCCCTAAAGATCATGGAGAAGTCTATCCAAAAAGGCCCTAACAAGGTATGAGGATAAATAGATCCAAGTCCTAAAAGGAGGCGGATCGTTGTATATCAAAGTCCAAAATAAAGATTGGAGAAAAATGAAGAAGTCGTGGTCCAAATATGAAGAATCTCTCAAAACTTCAAGTGAAGAAATTCCTATTATGAAGAGAAAACCATAATTTCAAGAACGTCTCTCAAGATTTGAAGTATGAAGTCGCTGCCAAATATCGGTCCGAGAAAGGTCACAAATCGTGAAGCAATTTATGCCAAGATACGAACTTTAAGAGGTCCCGAGAAGCAGTTTTAAAAGATTTTGTCCTTTAGCTAACTATTGATTAAATCGTCCTACTTTATTTTTAGCCTAAATAATTATCGAAATAAGTCAACAATGCATCCTCTGATCATTTAAGACAACAATAAAATATGAGAGATACACCTAGGAATAAGGGAGTCTAAGTGAATAATGCGACCACATGAGTTTGTGTTAGTTTGCTAACTTATAATAACAATGATCTCGTTTTTAAGCTTGGTATGGGAACGTGAAACTTGAGGATGATAAACATTCATGATAATCCAAAGCCCCAATGTAAGTCTTTATTCTCTTTATTTGTTTTTCTTCCTTTAATTATGTTTAATAAAGTCCAAGGTAGGTTAATTATGATGAAAAATGTAAAACGTGCTTTGTAATTAATGCATTGCATGAGGGCATTGCAATGGTCAAGTGTAGGGGATTTGATAGGTGTGAAAACACCCATCCTTTTACCACTTAATTATATTAATAACCAAGCCAAAACGTGTATTTTATGTCGTAAATGTCAGAATTATGCGTGGTTTGTGTTTTTATTGTGTTTTAGGACCAAAAGATGAAAAAGGAAGAAAACACGGGCTTTCACGGGCTTTTATCGAAGAAAACGAGAAAAGACGAAGTCAAAAGATCAAGAGTGCAAAAAGAACAGAAGTCTAAGGCATATTCTGAAGATTTATCGAAGAAAAAGTCTAAAGACGGAAGTTTAATGAAGTCGAAGAACTCAAGTTTAATTATTGAAGAAATTATAAGACAAGTTCAATTTATATCGACAAATCCCGAGACGACGTCGAGAAAGACAAAGAATTAAAAGACGAGAACGAGAAAAAGAAAGAAAAAAGGAAGCAACACATGCACTCCTCACTTCCTATATATACCCTCCTAATGACACATTAGGAGGGTGTTAGTCATTTAGGGGTTAGTTAGTTTAGATTAGGAGTAGTGTAGATTTACTTTCTCTCTCTAGTTTTCGCTTTCTCTCTCTAGCTTTTATTTCATGTTTTAATCTTTTCATTAATCTTGTATTAGATCTTAATTTTAATCTTAATCAAGCTTTTCAATTAATCATTCTCATTCTTCATTTCTTTATTATTAATTTTGTGTTGATTTAGATGATCATGTAGTTGATTAATCTTGATGTTTATTAATTTATTGATGCTTTTGATTGATTGTGCTTATTGGTTTTTATGTGTTTGATTTTATAGCTTATAGTATTTAGTTCTTATTGTGTTAATTTTCTTATTTTTAATTAAGTGCTTATTAGTTAAATTTTATAAAAAGTTGTTTTTAAATATTTTTATTATTTAGTGTTTTTAAAATTTTTTAAATTTTGGCTTATTAGCTTTTTATAAAAATCAATTTGGTTAAGTTTTTAGATAAGTGCTTATTAGTTTATTTTATAAAAAGTTGATTTTTAATTTTTAGATTTATTAGTATTTTTCAAGTTTTTGATTTGTGATTGAATTAGTTTTTCTTAAAAGTGTTTTAGATTAAGTTTTGGTTAATTGCTTATTTGATTTGTGCTTATTTTTAGCTTATTTCGTGAATTTTTAATGTTACAGTAACTTGTTATTCCGTCTTTCATTTTTCTTCGCAAAAGGGTTTTGAATTCCGAAATTATACCTTTTCTCTGAAAAGTTCTTTATTCCGAAAATATGTCTTTTCTCTGAAAAAGTCCAATATTCCGAAAATGTATCATTTCTCTGAAATTACCTTTTATTCCGAAGATTTTTAGTTTATCCGAAAATATACTCTTTTTCCGAAATTATTGCTTTTTCCGAAATATTCATTTCTCTGAAAATACAAAAACTCCGAAAAAACAAAAAGTCCGAAATAAGTTCTGAAAATGAACTTATTCCGAAAAAAACTTATTGCGAAGAAATTAAATCTCTGAAATCTATTATTGCGAAGAATTGGAAACTTCCGAAGATTACTGTAGGTATTGCGAAATAATTGACCTACCTGCTTGCCTAGTTCCATAGATTTCCCGCCAATTGAGGTGTGTGGTTGGCTGCTTCCAGCAACTAGTCTGCTAGCTTGTTTATTATTTAGTATTGTTCCGTTATTGTTTAGTTTTATATGAAAGTTGTTCCAATTTTAATTTTGAAAGTTACGTATTTTTAGTTGAATTTTTCGTCTAATTTTAAAATTAATATTTTTTCGTAAAGTTCAATTTTTCTCTTTTATTTAGTACCCGCTTTAGGTTTTGCCTCGTTTAGCTTTAAAGGACCATTTTAGTTTTATTCTCTCCTTTTTCATTAAGTAAACTTTATTTTTGAGTCGATAGTTAATTTCGTCTTTTAGTTTTATTTTTATTAATTGTTTCGTTATAAATTCACGTTTTATTATTTATATTGTTTTGTTTTTATTAGTTAATTGCTTTTAGCTTATTGTTATTATTTTGCGCATTTACCTTTTTAGTAGAATAGATAATCAAACCATTTTATTTTCCACAAGAAAGACTGAGTCACACTTTTAACCGGAGATCAATTCGAATTGAATCGAGACGAACAAATTTTCATACTTGGCAAAAAACCAGTGTATCAATCAGCCTAGAAGACAATCAGGTAGCCAAAGTAACTCCGACAATGGAAGGAGTCTGGATTAGAAAAACTAGTCAAAAGGAGGGCGATCGGATGACAAATTCACCCCTCTAAAGATGACTTATCAGGATATTTTGCTAACAGAAGGAGCAAATTTCCCAAGACCTCCTCCGATGATAAATCCAGTTGATCGCCGTCAAGGCAACCGCTTCTGCGACTTCCATAATGACAAGGGTCACGACACGGAGGAGTGCATCCAACTCAAGAAGCACATAGAGTCGCTGATTAAATCAGGCAAACTCAAACACCTGGTTAAGGACTGGAAGGATGGGAAGGATAACAAAAAGTATGACAAGAAGGACTCCCAAAAGGACAAACCTTCAACCATATATATGATCCAATCATGGCAGCTCCGCACAAAGCAGAAAGTTAGTCAAAAATTTTCACGCGGCAGAGAGATCTCGTTCCCTCCTATCACGGCGAGCAACGTGGCCGATGCACCTCTCACGATTGAGGTAAGCATTAGAACCCACAACTTTCGTCGTATGTATGTGGACGGAGGATCATCAGCGGAAGTACTCTACTAACATTGCTTCGTACAGCTACGACCAGAGATCAAAAGCCAATTAGTGCCGGCCACGTTGCCGCTCATTGGCTTTAGTAGAGACACTATCTGGCCAATAGGACAACTGTGTCTACTGGTAACCATTGGAGATAAAGACCATTCCACCACGGCGTGGATGAACTTCATGGTGATACGTTCACATTATCCGTACAATGGTATTATTAGAAGACAAGGCATCCTAGCCATACGGGCAGTCCCGTCCACAGCATACGACATGCTTATGTTTCCGGTTGAAGGGGGAATTGTCACTATTTACAATTCAATCACACCGGCATTCGAGTGCCACGCCGTGACAACACCAGTTCAGCCAGTTCCCATAAAGGAAGGATCACCATCTCCCAATTGGAAGGTGGTAATCCACCCCGACTACCCGGAACAAGAGGTAGCTATCGGGGGAATGCTCTCGGAAAAAGGAAAGAAGGCCATGTGCTCTCTCCTAAAAGCAAACCTTGATATATTCGCATGGGAGCCAAAGCATATGACGGGCGTACCGCGTTCGATAGCAGAACATAAGATTCAAATCCGCCCATAATATCCCCATGTTAAGCAAAAGAAGCGTGGTCAAGCACCAGAACGCAGTCAGGTAATACTGGACGAGGTACGGAAGTTGGTAGACGCAGGGATTCTGCGCGAGGTCTATTACCATGAGTGGTTATCTAATCCGGTCATGGTCAAGAAGTATGACGGAAGCTGGCGCATGTGTGTGGACTTCACAGACTTGAACAAAGCTTGCCCACCAGACTGCTATCCGTTACCAGAAATCGATTGGAAGGTGGAATCTTTGTGCAAATACTCTTTAAATGTTTTTTAGACGCATACAAAGGATACCATCAGATCCAGATGGCGAAGGAAGACAAGGAGAAGACGGCGTTCCACACTAGTCAGGGTGTGTATTGTTACACAAAGATGCCGTTCGGACTAAAGAACGCCGGCATGACATACCAACGACTTGTTGATAAAGCCTTCGACTCGTAGATAGGCCGTAACATTGAAGTCTACGTTGACGACTTGGTCATCAAGAGCCATACGGAGAAAGAGCTCCTCTATGATATCCAGGAAACGTTCGACACGTTAAGGAGAATCAACATGAAACTGAATCCAAAAAAGTGCACGTTTGGAGCAACCAAAGGAATGTTGCTTGGGTATATGATTAATCCAAACGGCATCAAACCTTGTCCGGAGAAGACGGACGCCGTGATACAGCTACCATCCCCTCGGACACTCAAGGAGGTACACTCACTCAATGGAAAGCTGGCCGGGCTTAATAGATTCTTATCAAAGTCCGTGGAGAAGTCACTTCCTTTATTTAAAACACTCAAGAAGTGCTTAATGAAAGGAGACTTTCGCTGGACAAAAGAGGAAGAGGAAGCCTTTGGGCAGCTCAAACAACACCTGGCGGCTCTTCCCATGCTAGTCGCACCCCGACCTAAGGAGGAGCTAATTATGTATCTGTCCGCTACGTACGCAGAAATAAGCGCAGTCCTTATGAGTGTTGCAAGGGCTTGAACTGAATTATTCATCAATGGAGAAGTTATTCTTTTCATTGGTTTACGCCGTGAAAAGGCTGCGCCGGTACTTCTAGGCGCACCCAAGTGTGGTTATCACTGATCAGCCAATAAAACAGATCATCTCTAAACCGGACGTAGCCGAGAGATTGCAGAAGTAGAGTGTCTTACTAGGAGAACACAACATCTCTTATAGACCAAGGACAACCATCAAAGGCCAAATTTTGGCAGATTTCCTAATTGAGAAACCTGAGGAGGACGAGCCAATGGTGAAAAAAGAAGAAATTCCAACGGAACCATGGGTTTTGTTTACTGATGGATCTTCTTGCACGAACGGATCAGGAGCCGGCCTCATTCTCACGAATCCGGAAGGAATGGAATTTACCTACGCCTTGCGCTTTGAGTTCACAACCATGAATAATGAGGCAGAATATGAAGCATTGATTGCGGGTTTAAAACTCGCCGCTAGGATGGGAGTCCGCAACCTTGAGGCCTACGTGGACTCACGGATGGTCACGAATCACATCCTAGGTGGGTACAAAGCTAAGGAGGAAAACATGATCTAATACCTGGAGAAAGTCAAGTCACTTATTTCCAGTTTTGGTAACTTCTCTATCAAGCAGGTGCCACGAGGCGAGAACAAGAAGGCGGACGCTCTTAGCAAGATCGCGTCTACAAGTTTTGCCCATCTATCCAAGCAGGTGTTGGTTGAAATACTCAAGGAAAATTCCATTATAGGAGGAGAGATAGCGACCATAGTTGATGAAGAGGGGCCTACATGGATGACCCCATCATGAACTATCTAGTTGATGAGACCCTTCCTGAGGACGAAACGGAGGCGCGACGTATTAAAAGGAAGTCGCATCATTTCGAACTCTGAGATGGCGTTCTATACAAGCGTTCCTTTCTATTGCCATGGCTGCGATGCGTCGGGGCCACGCCAGGCTAGCTATGTGATTAGTGAAATACATGAAGGGTCGTGCGGCGTGCACGCATGCCCCAGATCAGTAGTAGCACGAGCTCTACGCACAGGATACTATTGGCCAACTATGCATCGGGACGCGCGAGACATGATTCTTAAATGCAACGATTTCTAAGTACACAGGCCAGTACCGCGACATCCACAGCAAGAACTAACACCCATCACATCCCCATGGCCATTCTACAAGTGGGGGATTGACATCGCAGGCTCTTTTCCTATTGTCACAGGGGGCGTTAAGTTCTTGATTGTAGCTATGGACTACTTCACTCGCTAGATAGAAGCTAAGGCGGTAAAAACGATCACGGGCAAACAGGTTAAAAAGTTTGTTTGGGAAAATATTGTATGCCGTTTTGGTATACTAGGAGAGATCATTTCGGACAACAGAAAACAGTTTGCGGACAATCCGTTCAAAGATTGGCGTGCGGCGTTGAACATCCGGCGACGCTTTGCATCAGTTAAACACCCACAAACTAATGGTCTGGTGGAGCGGGCGAATAGAAGCCTAGGTGAAGGAATTAAGGCGCGCTTAGATGAAAGAAGTGCCAAATGGGTGGACGAACTGCCACATGTCCTATGGGCACATAGGAAAATGATCAAAACAACGAATGGGGACAGTCCGTTTGCACTAGCCTATGGAACCGAGGCTGTTATCCCAGCAGAAATTGGGATGCCAACAATCCGCACAACAGAAGTTAACGTCGTCACAAACGATGAGCAACTCCGGGTCAATCTAGACTTGTTAGAGGAGAAAAGAGAGGTAGCAGCTATCAATGAAGTTAAGTCTAAGGCACGTATGAAAGCTTATTACGACTTCAAAGTCAAGGGTGTTTCCTTTCGACCGGGGGATTTTGTCTATCGTGCTAACGAGGCAAGTCGCACGGAGAACACATGAAAACTTGGTCCAAAGTGAGAAGGGCCGTATGAGGCCACATAAGCTTTGGGGCTAGGCGCGTACAAGTTGCGTGATATGGATGGCCACAACTTGGATCGTACATGGAACATTTGCAACCTTAAAAGATGCTACCTTTGAAAGGCTACGACCTCCGCATGGACACTACGCTATATTCAACGTCAATAAAGATCCATGTATTTTTTGTTTTCATGCTTTCTAGGTTCTATTTGTCTTAGGATTTTAATTCTGTCAACAAAATCGTAACTGTTCTAATAAAATGCCGTGGTGCCTAGCTAGCTCCATGGTATGTTCTTGTGCAAGTTATTGTTTTCTGTTCTTAGAATTATTTGTTATGTTTTAGTATGTTATTACTTGTTCATATGCATTCATTTAACCGTACATGTACTATTCGCTCCCAGGCGGGGTAAGAGGATTAAGTGAACCTAATAATTCAACTTGTCCCATAAGAGGGATGAAACCCAGTGACGCGGATCATGTATCCTTACTAGATACCTTATTTACAAGACGTTGTAATAAGTTTCCACATGTCGTACTTACATAGTTCCGAACATGATAAAGATACACAGTGCACGTCTAGTAAATTATATACTTAGTTTTATTCATAATCAGTCGTGACACGTCATGCAAACAGAAACATGCTATCTAAGGGATAATAACAAGTTTCCATATAAACAAACAAAACTTGCCGTGCTCACCACGGTCATATATCTTGATAAATATTCTAAAGTGTTTACACAAAGAATTACAAACTAAAGCCGTGTACATCCACGGACGAATAAACAATAAGTAGTGCAATTGCTTAGAACAGATAAACTAAAAAGGAGGTAGGAACTCCCCTACTTCTCTCTCACCTTCGGCTATCAAAGCACGAAGGGCTTCACCACGAGCGTCCTTTCCACTCTGCGCCCTGGCTAGGTTGGCCTCCAACGCCTCAGCTGATAGCTTCTCACCCTTCACGACCTTCAGACTGCCATCATATATTGGCAGAGTAAGCTGGATTAGGTCTGGTGTAAGCTTTGCCATGATATCCTCGTTGGAGGCATTCTTTATAGCTTCAAGGTCATCCAGGTAGGGGTACTCCATATCCCCCAGAGCGGCCATGGACGCAGTCATCTTTACTTCCGCGCCAGGGTTATGGTAGGGATGCTTAGTGATATCTTCATTCTTGCTTATTAATTCCGCAGCCTTGGTCAACCCTTCATGCCTGTCGCGGTCAATACCATCTGACACGACATCAACAAAGGCTTGCACAAACCGTGGTGCCTCCATCACTCTTTTCACGGCCAGACGTGTCCCTTGGCCCACCATCCACCTACGACCAGCAATGGCCGTAAGCAGTGGGGGACACAGCACTTCAGCACAGTCTGTGGCCAACACATTCAGCTCACGCTCCACCTTGCCCAAGGCCTCAGCCGTTCGCTCCTCCATAGCCGCCCGCTCCCTGATAAACTCTTCCTTCAATGCCTCACGCTCCTCTGCAAGGGAGGATGCTTGGTCGGCTACGTTTTTGGTCGCAGCTTCGGCTGCGGCTACCTATGAAAACAATTAGGGTTACTACACGGGTGAGAAAGACAAGGGTGTTACACAAACAATTGACATAAATATGTAAGGATACGTACCTTGCCGTTGGCTGCCTCGAGAAGAGCTTCCAGCTCAGCAATACGCTCATCCCGGGCATTGGCGTGGCTGGTTTGTTCTTTTATTGTAGCTTCAGCCACAACCAAATCCGCCTGCAGGGAGGCAATTTTCTTCTCATGCTTCTCTACCATCTCTTTCCTGCGAACAATCCTCCTATCAGCGTGGCGTACATGGGCTAAGGACTCCTCAAAACGGCGCTGTAAGGCTGCACCAAGTGTTATCTGGTACGCTGTTGCTACATCAAATTGTTCGAGAAGAACCCCATGGTTGAGTTCATCCAGGTCTTGCGCCAGCACGGGAGGAGTCAAGTGGTCCATGAACTCCTTACACTCGGACTCTACCTCTAGCCTTGTCAGGCTAGACAAGTTCCAGGCCGGGCGAAGGTAGGTGTCCGGACCCTCGGCCCGGGGCTCCTCTACGTGAGTAGGGGGTGATGGGGGCATTGCGGATATCATGGGGGAAGGTTCTCTGTCAGTTTCCTTCTCCTACGCTACTATCGAAGGATCTACCCTGTTATTTAACAAACACTTATAAGTTTTTGTAGTTTCATACACAAACAAATATGATGGAATATAAAGAGGTACTTACGTCACATCTATCATCGGCTCCGTGATAGTGGGAGCTACGGTGCTTACTGGCGTTGCCTTCCACACATGTGTGTCTACTTGTGGCGGGGGGTTGTCTTGCTGCAATGTGGTGCTCCTCCCTTCTTGAAATTGGGGGTGGTCTTCCCTAATCCTCTTGGGAGGTGCATTAAATTCCCCCTCCTCCATCTCTACCTCTTTCATCACCATCCTCGTGGACTTGTGCTTCCTGGAAGTAGGTTTTGGCTGTCTGGAAGCTCCAGTCCCCTGCGCCACTTCCTCCTCCCCTTCATCGTCATCACCAACCATGTCGTTGATGGATGGATCAGTTGGTTGTTCTTCACCTTGGATGGTGGTGGCATTCTCCAATAGAAACTGACCACCATCTTCATTGAAATCCAGTGGTGACTTCTCTATCATCGGTTCCTGTTCATCAGATCACGGCTCGATTGTTTCTTCAAGTGGGATAGTCATGCCAGCAGTGGCGACATGTAATGGGGCTCGACCTCTTTAAGGGGTCGGGATCCCTCCGGGACCTTGCTCGGATCCCCCTGGCGTAGTAGCCCAAATAACTTCATCTCTGCGGACATAAGCATACATATGTGTTAGTATGTTTACAAACATTGTTGTTACATTTATATGCATATACATATATAAGGAATACCTACCCTGTCTACGCTCGGTCAGAAAGCATGGATATCTATCCTCCCTTCCAAAATAGTTGCGGCTGATCCCAACTAAGCATAAAAATGCTCCGGTAGGCCCTTGTAGAAGTCAGTACGATGGGTGTCTAACGTTTTTACATCCCGACTGCTGTTAATCGTTAGCTGGGGGAAGGTAGTCGTGACGGACTTTGGTTTTGAAAACAAAAGTCATGGGAAAAACTTTGGCATCTACAAAAAAGTAGTGGTCATACCACTTCTTAAAGGAATCTAAGGGTTTCCTATAACACATGGGGGCGGTTACAGATTGTTTTTTAAATGACAACCACCCATTCACCATTTGGGGGACGTAGAATACCCTAAATAGGCTCACAGTCGGGGCTACCTCACAAGTGGCAGGTGATCTCAAATTGGTTAATTTTACACGCTCATATACAGTGGAGTTGAGATATATGGAAATCATAGTATGTCAGAATTTCTACAAGGAATTTAGATAGAGGGATGCGGTAGTTTGCCGAGTCAAATAGGCACGTGTGCACGCCTATTTTCCCAACATGAGCATCCGTGATAGCTTCACCGTCACATGGATAGGTGGGATGTACGCTCTCAGGAATGTAATACTCTGACAAAAAGTCCATGTATTCGTCCAGGTAAATCACGTTAAGGACGTCCGTGATAGTGGGGTTATCTTTCACCATGATTTATAAGTATGAGTAGAAAGGCGTGGTGATCTAACCTGATACGGTGGATTTCCGTGGAAAAAGAAGGAGAAGGAATGAAGGAATAAGAGAAGGTATAACAATGGTGGCAAAGGAGTTGTTAACTGTGTGTTTACACAGTTATACGCACCAGCTTTTTTTAGGGTTGCTATAGGTGCTGAATATAATCATTAACATATTATAAATAATAAAACGCAGCTGAAAAGCACCTATGAACAGATCCATAGAGTCATATGATTAATCAACAAAATGGAGAGAGATAAAATATACCTTTATAGTGTAACCGGTTGAATAGAATGATGACAGTCACCAAGAACACCAACCACCTATGAAACCAAGTGATCAAAATAGATCACCTTTATGATGTATCCACACCACACTTCCTTGTATACCAATAGATGCTAGTCTATATAACCCGTGCTACGTAAATTAGTTTCTTTATACGTAAAACAAAAGTTAAGATCAATTTGCAATTTGAAAACCATTTTCTATACATGTATATTGTGCCGTCACTTTCTCTGTATTTGCAAATGAAAAATGTGAAATGAATATTTTGACTTATTACAATAATGAGACAAAATCAATGCATATCATTTATATTTTGAAAACAAAACGTATGTTAATGAATTCACATTAAAGGGCCGGTACAAGATGGACCTATAAATGGGCTTTTCCAAATATTGTTTTTAAGTATAATTAACCAAGTTACGTAGGTTATATTAATACCGTAAATACAATACATATGATATATTTAAGTGGTACCTCTGTGTATATGTGTGTGACCTCATAGGCTCACATGTGTCTAGCCATATAATTATTTATTATGACACGAGCATACTTCAACAGCTCCCACTTGGGTGCGTCATAATAATCATGTAATTATACAAGCAATGGTTATCATCTAGCAACACGCCAATGCCCCATAAACATATGAGGATAGTTTCTCAAACATCTCATTTAAATGGTTTCGATATCAATCATCCTTTTGTTTCAGATACTCTATTAAACTTTAGACATGGATCAAAAGTCATTCTTAAGTTTAACTATTCTGTTTCTCGATATCGATATTGAACTAGATTACCAAATTAATCAAGTATCATCTTAATTATATTTGGGTGTGGCCACACATACATCTGTATAATTCATCGAGGGGCCCAGTACTATCTAAATCCAATACATGTTGAGGAACAAATCCTATTTTGACTGCACGTGTCGTTCATGTATTTCACGTCGCACCTGAAAATGGTCTTTATGGTAGCCTTGTTCAGGACAACGTTGAACCATATCAAAGATTGACATTCCACACATACAAAACCTACTTGCATCTCAAGTCTACGGATGATAGATTCAACCACTTGCGAGATTCACTATTGACGCTGATCCATGTAGTGAATTCTCGTAAGGTGGGTCAATCCAATGTTCATCCAATGAACACATATGAGTTTGGAAGCATCATCAATTAATATTCATTCCAAAATGAATATGACCAACTCACATTTGTCTTAATTCGACAATAATCCCGTATCATCAACTGACAATGGAAAATTTAGAATAATTAAATTACTCTTGGATTAAACATGAAAATATAGGAAACAGTTGATATAAAATGAAAACGATCATACCTCATATATCAATTCATTAAAAAAACTGTTTTACATCCCAATTATTCAAATACTAAAACACACAAATCTACATGAAACTACCAGCTGGTCTAAGTCCAATGCTCCTAGGATTCTCAACATGTTTGGTACAAGACATTGGTTTAGTAAACGGATCAGCTAAGTTGTTATCTGTGTGAAATTTAAGAATACGAATATCACCTTCTTGAATTACTTCTCGAATGTAGTGATATTTTCTCCGAAAATGTTTGGCACCCTTTTGAACTCCAGTTCATCGGCTATAGTAATTGCACCTGTATTATCACAGTACATTTCCATAGGTCTATCATTACTGGGAACAACGCCAAGCCTAAAAATGAATTTACGTATCCAAATCGCTTCCATTGCAGCTTCAGAAGCAGCTATGTATTCAGCTTCTGTAGAAGACATCGCAGTAGTGCTTTGTTTAGAACTCTTCCAATCAACAGCGCCTCTGTTCATCACGAAGACATATCTGGTCTGTGGTCGAAGATCATCCCAATCTGTCTCCCAACTGGCATCAGTGTAGCAAGTAACACCAAGCTCAGATGTTGAATCACCTCCATAAACAAGAAACATATCTTTAGTATTTCGAAGATTCTTTAATATGTTCTTTACAGCAATCCAGTTACATTCACCTGGATTCTGTTGGTATCTACTTGTAAGGTTCTGAGAGAATGCTACATCAGGTCTAGTGCACCTCACATCATACATGATGGATCCTACAGCCGAAGCATAAGGTACTCCTTTCATTCGCTTCACCTCATTAGGTGTAGAGGGATGCGGTAGTTTGCCGAGTCAAATAGGCGCGTGTGCACGCCTATTTTCCAAGCATGAGCGTCCGTGATAGCTTCACCATCACATGGATACGTGGGGTGTATGCTCTCAGGAATGTAATACTCGGACAAAAAGTCCATGTATTCGTCCAGGTAAATCACGTTAAGGACGTCCGTGATAGTGGGGTTATCTTTCACCATGATTTATAAGTATGAGTAGAAAGGCGTGGTGATCTAACATGATACGGTAGATTTCCGTGGAAAAAGAAGGAGAAGGAATGAAGGAATAAAAGAAGGTATAACAATGGTGGCAAAGGAGTTGTTAACTGTGTGTTTACACAGTTACACGCACCAGCTTTTCTTAGGGTTGCTATAGGTGCTGAATATAATCATTAACATATTATAAATAATAAAACGCAGCGGAAAAGCACCTATGAACAGATCCATAGAGTCATATGATTAATCAACAAAATGGAGAGAGATAAAATATACCTTTATAGTGTAACCGGTTGAATAGAATGATGACAATCACCAAGAACACCAACCACCTATAAAACCAAGTGATCAAAATAGATCACCTCTATGATGTATCCACACCAAACTTCCTTGTATACCAATAGATGCTAGTCTATATAACCCGTGCTACGTAAATTAGTTTCTTTATACGTAAAACAAAAGTTAAGATCAATTTGCAATTTGAAAACCATTTTCTATACATGTATATTGTGCCGTCACTTTCTCTGTATTTGCAAATGAAAAATGTGAAATGAATATTTTGACTTATTACAATAATGAGACAAAATCAATGCATATCATTTATATTTTTTGAAAACAGAACGTATGTTAATGAATTCACATTAAAGGGCCGGTACAAGATGGACTTATAAATGGGCTTTTCCAAATATTGTTTTTAAGTATAATTAACCAAGTTACGTAGGTTATATTAATACCGTAAATACAATACATATGATATATTTAAGTGGTACCTCTGTGTATATGTGTGTGACCTCATAGGCTCACATGTGTCTAGCCATATAATTATTTATTATGACACGAGCATACTCCAACAGCTCCCACTTGGGTGCGTCATAATAATCATGTAATTATACAAGCAATGGTTAGCATCTAGCAACACGCCAATGCCCCAGAAACATATGAGGATAGTTTCTCAAACATCTCATTTAAATGGTTTAGATATCAGTCATCCTTTTGTTTCAGATACTCTATTAAACTTTAGACATGGATCAAAAGTCATTCTTAAGTTTAACTATTCTGTTTCTCGATATCGATATTGAACTAGATTACCAAATTAATCAAGTATCATCTTAATTACATTTGGGTGTGGCCACACATACATCTGTACAATTCATCGAGGGGCTAATACTATCTAAATCCAATACATATGGAGGAACAAATCCTATTTTGACTGCACGTGTCGTTCATGTATTTCACGTAGCTCCTGAAAATGGTCTTTATGGTAGCCTTGTTCAGGACAACGTTGAACCATATCAAATATTGACATTCCACACATACAAAACCTACTTGCATCTCAAGTCTAAGGATGATAGATTCAACCACTTGCGAGATTCACTATTGACGCTGATCCATGTAGTGAATTCTCGTAAGGTGGGTCAATCCAATGTTCATCCAATGAACACATATGAGTTTGACAGCATCATCAATTAATATTCATTCCAAAATGAATATGACCAACTCACATTTGTCTTAATTCGACAATAATCCCGTATCATCAACTGACAATGGAAAATTTAGAATAATTAAATTACTCTTGGATTAAACATGCAAATATAGGAAACAGTTGATATAAAATGAAAAGGATCATACCTCATATATCAATTCATTAAAAAAACTGTTTTACATCCCAATTATTCAAATACTAAAACACACAAATCTACATGAAACTACCAGCTGGTCTAAGTCCAATGCTCCTAGCATGCTCAACATGTTTGGTACAAGACACTGGTTTAGTAAACGGATCAGCTAAGTTGTTATCTGTGTGAAATTTAATAATACGTATATCACCTTCTTGAATTACTTCTCGAATGTAGTGATATTTTCTCCGAAAATGTTTGGCACCCTTTTGAACTCCAGTTCATCGGCTATAGTAATTGCACCTGTATTATCACAGTACATTTCCATAGGTCTATCATTACTGGGAACAACGCCAAGCCCAAAAATGAATTTACGTATCCAAATCGCTTCCATTGCAGCTTCAGAAGCAGCTATGTATTCAGCTTCTGTAGAAGACATCGCAGTAGTGCTTTATTTAGAACTCTTCCAATCAACAGCGCCTCTGTTCATCACGAAGACATATCTGGTCTGTGGTCGAAGATCATCCCGATCTGTCTCCCAACTGGCATCAGTGTAGCAAGTAACACCAAGCTCAAATGTTGAATCACCTCCATAAACAAGAAACATATCTTTAGTATTTCGAAGATTCTTTAATATGTTCTTTACAGCAATCCAGTTACATTCACCTGGATTCTGTTGGTATCTACTTATAAGGTTCTGAGAGAATGCTACATCAGGTCTAGTGCACCTCACATCATACATGATGGATCCTACAACCGAAGCATAAGGTACTCCTTTCATTCGCTTCACCTCATTAGGTGTAGAGGGACCTTGAGTCTTACTCAATTCTACATTGGATTGCATTGGAAGACTCCCACGTTCGGAGGCATCCATCTTAAACCGCTTTAAGATTTTGTCAATGTATGCACTTTGGCTTAAACCGATTAATCGCCTTGATCTATCTATGTAGATCTTGATTCTTAGAATGAACGCCGCCTCACCCAAGTCTTTCATGGCAAAACATTTTCCAAGCCAGGATTTTACATCTTGTAGCATTGGTATATTGTTTCCCATGAGTAATATGTCATCAACATATAAGATTAGGAAAATAACAATACTTCCACTAGCTCTTTTATATACACATGGCTCATCGGGATTTTGAGTGAAACCAAACTTTTTGATCTCCTCATTAAATCTCTTGTTCCAGGTCCTAGATGCTTTCTTTAACCTATAAATGGATCTTTGAAGCTTACATACACGTCTGGGATGTTTAGGATTCACGAACCCTTCAGGTTGCACCATATAAATGTCTTCGTTCAGATGGCCATTCAAGAAGGAGGTCTTGACATCCATTTGCCAAATCTCATGGTCATAGAGCGCTGCTATGGCTATAAGAATCCTAATAGCTTTAGTGTCTGCAATAGGCGAGAAGGTTTCTTCGTAGTCAACCCCATTGGTTTGAGTGAAACCTTTTGCTACAAGATGAGGTTTAAAGGTGTGTACAATGCCATCCATATCGGTCTTCTTCTTGAAGAGCCATTTACTCGCAACCGTCTTACAGTTGGGAGGGAGGTCAACTAAGATCCAAACTTCGTTGTCCCTCATGGATTGCATTTCCGCATTCATAGCTTCAAGCCACTTATCAGATTCAGGATCCAACAATGCAGCTTTATAGTTATCGGGTTCACCATGATCCCCTAACTCATGTTCCTCAGCATCGATATAGAAACCATATCGGTTAGGTGCGTGAGATATCCGTGCGGATCTACGAATGGGAGTTACATCACTATGAGATTCGACATTTTCATGTTCAACCTCTTGGTGATGTTCGCTAGTGTTCTTAGAAGGTTGTGCATCTTGACTTTGAATTTCATCGAAGTCTATGGTGCTCCCACTTACTTCTTGTGATGTGAGACTACTCTCAAGAAACTTAGCATACCGAGCAACAAATATTTTGTTCTCAGGTGGGTAGTAGAAGTAGTAACCCATTATTTCCTTTGGGTATCCTACAAAGATACACTTGATTGATCTGGGCTCAAGTTTGTTTGGTGTTTCTCGTTTAACGAGAGCCTCACAACCCCAGACTTTCAAATAAGACAAGTTCAGGACTTTCCCGTGCCATATTTCATATGGAGTCTTATCAACCTTCTTAGTTGGAACCATATTGAGTATGCGTGCAGTAGACTCTAGAGCGTAGCCCCAAAAGGACATTGGCAAAGTGGTTGGACTCACCATTGATCGAACCATGTCAAGTGATAGGTGTGAAAACACCCATCCTTTTACCACTTATTACTTGCCAAAACAAGACCAAAACGCGTATTTAATATCATTTGTTTGGAATTATGCGTGGTTTATGTGTTTGTTGTGTTTTCAGAGCCAACCGGATAAATATTTAAGAAAACATGGGATTGCACGGGTTTTATCGAAGAAAAAGACGAAAGACGAAGTGTATAGTCCAAGAGATGCAAAAGATTTGAAGTCAATGGGCCTATTTGAAGATTTATCGAAGAAAAGGACCAAAGATGGAGATTTTTATATGTCGAAGAACTCAAGTCTATTAAATGAAGAAATTAAAAGACGAGTTGAATTTATTCGTCGACAAATCCCGAATCAGAATCGAAAATGTCAACTTTACTAAAAAGACGAGAAGACAAAAAGAAAGGAAGAAAGCCCACTCACCATCCAAGCCAAGGCCTATAAATAGAGACCTCTTTCACATTTTCAACTAGTTTTTCTTTCTGTTATTTTCTTCCTGTTTCGTAGGAACACCAACTCCATTAAGGAGTTTGGTGATTTTTATTTTCTTCTTTGATTCCTCCATAATCTTGTAAGTTTTAATCTTTCCTTTGTTTGTTTGAATCTTAATCCTTAATACAAGTTTCCTTTTTATCTTGTTCTATCTTTTCTATTTGATTCTATAGTTCTAAGCTTTTATTTTATCGGTTTTGATCTTTAAAAACAAGTGGGTTTTGAGTTTTTGTTGATTTGGTTTGATGTTTATCATTAGTAAATGATTAGTGGTTAAATTGGTTTAAGTTTTGGTTAAAAACTTGGTGGATTTTGGTTAAATTCGTGTTCAAGTTACTCCCCTGTTCTTCGGACTGTTCATCAACCCGGATTCTGAATCAAGGGATTACTAAGATTATTCCGGATGAGCTAATCATTCCGGATGAAGGGTTTCTGTTTATTTTATTCCGGATGAGCATATATTCCGAACCAGCATTTTTCTTATATTATTCCGAATAAGTTTTCTTTTGATTATTTCGAATGAAGCTACTTTCCGAATGAGTCAAGTATTCCGAGTCAAGCAAATATTCTGGATCAACAGTTATTCCGGATGAAGGTATATTCCGCATGAAGCAAACATTCCGAATGAGCCTTCTGAGTTAATTATTCCGGATCAAGAGTAACATTCCGAATGAAGCAAGATATTCCGAATAAAGGTTATATTCCGAATGAAGGATGTTTTGTTGAACATTCCGAATGAAGCAATTTCTAGATTATTCCGCATGAGCTAATATATTATGGATCAAGCACTTATTCCGGATCAAAAGAATCATTCCGAATCAGCTGTTTTTCTAAGAAGGTCTTTTACTGTTTAATTTTAATTCAAGTTTTATTTTTAGTAATTGCTTTTAGTTTAATTTTATTACTTCTCGCACTTATCTTTTAAGTAGATATAGAGCAAAAGCTCCCCCTTTTAGTTACCAATTACAAAAATTCCACTTTGAACCGTGATCAATTCGAGAAGATACCGAGAACGAAACAAAGACAAATATAATTGGGTACGAGCAACAGAAAGAAAGATCTTGCAAAAGCTACATTTTTAATTAACTAACTAAAAATCAGTTATTAAAATGGCGTCGCTGCCGGCTCTTTTCGTAAGGATCAACGGTTTCTTGTGAGAAAAATTGGATTTTGGGATCCGTTCTTTCGGGAACGTTATTTTCAAGCACAAAAATTTTCTAAAACCCATAAAAATATAAACTTTTCAAAAATACAAAAACATTAAAAACCTATAAAAACCAAAAATATTTTCTCTTGCATTTTCTTTTTAGTGTAGGCGTACTCGATCAACGTCTTATCCCGAGCCCGAGACTCTCGATAATTTAGACATGGCCGGTGTACACAACAACAATAATAATCCACCTCACCCCAACATGAATAATCCACCCCTACCCGACCTACGAACCATGGAGGAGCTATGCCAACCTACGATGAATGGACGTGGAGGCCCGATTGCGCCAATGCAAATCACGGCTCAAGAGTTTTCATTGAAGCATCACATGATCCAACAAGTGCAAACTAATCCATTTCGCGGAATACCGGATGATGATGCCCACAAACACCTCGACAAATTCATTACCATCACCCAAAGCATGAAGTTACCCGTTGCTTCTATGGATGTACTTCGCCTTCAACTATTTCCCCACTCGCTTTCTCACCATGCCGAAAAATGGTTTGACCGTCTCCCAAAGAATTTTTCGGAGACGGTCAAACCATTAGGGGTGTTTACTCTTTGGCCCAAAACCGCTCCAATAGCAAAGTCGCTAGCATCGCACATCAACTCAAAAGGTAGCTCCCAATTAGGGGTAACAAAGACTGGTGCCTTAGTTAGCTTATCCTTAAGAAGATTGAAGGCTTCAATACACTCTTTGGAAAAGATAAAAGGAGTATCTTTTTCCAAGAGGTGGGTCATCGGGCGAGCGATTTTAGAAAATCTTTGATAAAGCGACGATAGAAGCCCGCATGACCAAGAAAACTTCTCACACCCTTCACGGTTGAAGGTGGAGGTGATTTGGCTATGACATCCACTTTAGCACGGTCCACTTCAAGACCGGCTTTTGAGATTTTGTGTCCTAGCATAATGCCTTCTTTTACCATAAAATGACATTTTTCCCAATTTAGAACAAGGCGAGTGTCTTCGCACCGCTTAAGCATACGTTCTAAATAGGCAAGGCAAGAAGAGAATGAATCCCCAAAGACCGAGAAATCATCCATGAAGACTTCCATGGTTTGCTCAACCATGTCATGGAAGATAGCCAACATGCACCTTTGGAAAGTCCCAGGGAATTTCATAAGCCAAAAGGCATTCTTTTGTAGGCAAATGTGCCATAGGGACAAGTGAATGTTGTCTTCTCTTGATCTTGGGGATCGATAGGTATTTGGAAATAACCCGAGAAACCATCTAGAAAGCAGTAATATTCATTACCCGCTAAACGTTCAAGCATTTGGTCCATAAAAGGAAGGGGGAAATGATCATTTCTCGTGGCATCATTGAGTTTGCGATAGTCTATACAAACTCTCCACCCAGTAACAAGACGTGTAGGAATCAACTCGTTGTTTTGATTGGTCACAACGGTGATTCCGCCTTTCTTAGGCACACAATGGACTGGACTAACCCATGTTGAATCCGAGATAGGGTAAATCATGCCCGCATCAAGAAGTTTGATAACCTCTTTTTTGATAAGGTCATGGATTTTAGGATTCACCCTTTGTTGGCTTTGAATTGTGGGCTTAAAGTCGTCCTCCATGAGAATTTTATGCGTGCAAAAGTGAGGATCAATTCCGCGAATATCGGAGATTTTCCAAGCGATAGCTCTTTTATGTTTCTTGAGAACTTCAATGAGACGAGTTTTCTCATCGGCTTTTAAGTCCTTAGCAATGATAACGGGAAGTTGATCGATGTCCTCTAAGAAAACATACTCGAGATGAGGAGGTAAGTCCTTAAGCTCAAGAGTAGGAGGATCCTCAATAGATGGTGTAACTAACGATGGATTATCATTAGTCACCTCTTTAGGAAAAGGAGGAGAAAACGGGTCTTCATTGAGAAGTTTCTCAATTGTACGAATGTATTCATCCCAATCGCTGGGAGAAACATAATACTTAAGATCAAGTGGACCCAAGCTAGCTTCAAAATCATCCAAAAGAAAGTCACTTTCTCCAAATGGAGTCAATGACGGAGCAATTGAGGCAACGGTCTCAACATTGGGTAGAGAAGAGAGATTACTTTTGCAAGCATCATGAAAGTGTTCTTCACAAGCCTCATCGAGAACATCAATAGCATTAACACTCTCATATGAATAAGGTTGCTTAGAAATCTTACCCATATTGAAGACAATTTTATCGTCACCAACTCTCATGATTATTTCGCCCGCGGCTACATCAATGAGAGTGCGACCGGTCCTCAAGAAAGGACGTCCAACGATTAATGGAACACGGGGATCCATCTCGTAGTCAACGACAACAAAATCCACCGGGAAGGTGAATTTGTCAACGCCAACGAAGACGTCTTCGGCTATCCCCACTGGATAAGCAATCGTACGGTTAGCTAATTCCAAAGTCATTTTGGTGGGACTAGCTCGGGGAGAGATAATTGCTTCCAAACACTTAAAGGCATTAAGTTAATACTAGCGCCTAGATCGGCTAGGGCCATGCAATTCTATACTCCCGGGAAGTTGCAAGGAATCAAGAAGCGACCCGGATCACCAAGTTTCGTGGGCAATTTCCTTAAGAGAACCGCAGAGCAATTCTCATTAAGTTGGGTTTGAGCAATGTCAAGAAGTTTTTCCTTGTCACTAAGAAGATCTTTAAACATCTTCGCATATTTAGGCATGTGAGCGAGAGCCTCGGAAAAGGAGATGTTAAAATTCAATTGTTTAAACATTTTGAGAAAGTTTGAAACTTAAATATCATCCTTGCTCTTTTGCTTCTCTTTCCTCAACCTTGAAGGATAAGGTATATCAGATGAAGAGGAAGGCTTTAGGGGGGTAGGATCACTCACAACCGCGGGTGGTGGGGGAATGGGGGTAGAAGGCAAAGGAGGTGAGGAAATTTTCTCTTTTTCCTTGTTCACAATCACGGGTGGAGGTGTAGGAAGCTCGGGTTCCGTATAACCTTTTCCACTACGAGTGGTGATTGCTTTCATCTCCCCTCGTGGATTAGCAACGGTGTTACTCGGAAGAGTACCCGAAGAAGAGGGTTGATTACCTTGGAAGAGCGAACCGATCATATCACGTATGTTATCCGCTTGAGTGCTGAAAGAGTCTCTCATGTCTGCACGAATATCATTGCTTTGTTTCGCCATGTCGTTCCTTAGCTCGGCTCAAATATCACTCCCTTGTTTCGCCATGTCTCCCTTCAAGTTGATGAATTGACTCTGAAGATTCGTCACCATCTCTCTATTATTCCTCATGAACGTCTCGATGTCTTGATTCAACGTCATTGGTTGATTAAGAGGTGGAGCTTGGTAAGCTTGAGAATTTCCTTGAGGTGGCTATGGGTTTCTTTGGGATTGATATTGATTGTTAGCACGAGGTTGGGTTTGGTTATTTCGGTTATAGCTTTGTTGTTGGTTTTGGTTTTGAGGAGTAAAATCGGGTGGTGCAAGATAGTTGTTTGAACGTTAACTTAGACAGTTACGGTCTCCTTGAGGAAGAGCTTGATAGCCTCCCGTGGGATAAGTACCGTATGCCGCGTTAACGTTTTCACAAAAATTGCCTTGAGTAGAAGGACAATCATTGTAAGAATGAGGACCACCACATGTGTCACAAGAAATAGCAACGGCATTAGCTTGTTGAAAGTGGTTTGTGGCCATGGTCATGTAATTCTTGTTCATTTCCGCGATTTGTCGGGTAAGTTCGGTTATCTCGGGATTGGAAGTATTAGAAGAAACATTGACTCTCGGATTAGATCTTGAGGATGCGGATGAATCCCAATTCTTGTGGTGAGTAGTCATGTTTTCAATCAACTCTCTACACTCCTCCGGTCTCCTTTTCATAAAAGTACCACCGGCGGCGGCGTTGATCGTGTCACGATCACCAAAGGTGAGACCATTGTAGAAAGTACCAATGAGAGTGACGGGGAGCATGTTATGATTTGGACAACGGTCGATCAAATCATTGTATCATTCCCAAGCATCAAAGAGCGATTCATCATCGTCTTGCATCAAAGAGCGATTCTCAAAATGTTTAAACAATTGAATTTTAGCATCTCCTTTGCCGAGGCTCTCGCTCACATGCCTAAATATGCGAAGATGTTTAAAGATCTTCTTAGTGACAAGGAAAAACTTCTTGACATTGCTCAGACCCAACTTAATGAGAATTGCTCCGCGGTTCTCTTAAGGAAATTGCCCACCAAACTTGGTGATCCGGGTCGCTTCTTGATTCCTTGCAACTTCCCGGGAGTAGAGAATTGCATGGCCCTAGCCGATCAAGGCGCTAGTATTAACTTAATGCCTTTAAGTGTTTGGAAGCAATTATCTCTCCCCGAGCTAGTCCCCACCAAAATGACTTTGGAATTAGCTAACCGTACGATTGCTTATCCAGTGGGGATAGCCGAAGACGTCTTCGTTGGCGTCGACAAATTCACCTTCCCGGCGGATTTTGTTGTCGTTGACTACGAGATGGATCCCCGTGTTCCATTAATCGTTGGACGTCCTTTCTTGAGGACATGTCGCACTCTCATTGATGTAGCCGCGGGCGAAATAATCATGAGAGTTGGTGACGATAAAATTGTCTTCAATATGGGTAAGATTTCTAAGCAACCTTATTCATATGAGAGTGTTAATGCTATTGATGTTCTCGATGAGGCTTGTGAAGAACACTTTCATGATGCTTGCAAAAGTAATCTCTCTTCTCTACCCAATGTTGAGACCGTTGCCTCAATTGCTCCGTCATTGACTCCATTTGGAGAAAGTGACTTTCTTTTGGATGATTTTGAAGCTAGCTTGGGTCCACTTGATCTTAAGTATGATGATTCTCCCACCGATTGGGATGAATACATTCGTACAATTGAGAAACTTCTCAATGAAGACCCGTTTTCTCCTCCTTCTCCAAAAGAGGTGACTAATGATAATCCATCGTTAGTTACACCATCTATTGAGGATCCTCCTACTCTTGAGCTTAAGGACTTACCTCCTCATCTCGAGTATGTTTTCTTAGAGGACATCGATCAACTTCCCGTTATCATTGCTAAGGACTTAAAAGCCGATGAGAAAACTCGTCTCATTGAAGTTCTCAAGAAACATAAAAGAGCTATCGCTTGGAAAATCTCCGATATTCACGGAATTGATCCTCACTTTTGCACGCATAAAATTCTCATGGAGGACGACTTTAAGCCCACAATTCAAAGCCAACAAAGGGTGAATCCTAAAATCCATGACCTTATCAAAAAAGAGGTTATCAAACTTCTTGATGCGGGCATGATTTACCCTATCTCAGATTCAACATGGGTTAGTCCAGTCCATTGTGTGCCTAAGAAAGGCGGAATCACCGTTGTGACCAATCAAAACAACGAGTTGATTCCTACACGTCTTGTTACTGGGTGGAGAGTTTGTATAGACTATCGCAAACTCAATGATGCCACGAGAAATGATCATTTTCCCCTTCCTTTTATGGACCAAATGCTTGAACGTTTAGCGGGTAATGAATATTACTGCTTTCTAGATGGTTTCTCGGGTTATTTCCAAATACCCATCGATCCTCAAGATCAAGAGAAGACAACATTCACTTGTCCCTATGGCACATTTGCCTACAAAAGAATGCCTTTTGGCTTATGAAATTCCCTGGGACTTTCCAAAGGTGCATGTTGGCTATCTTCCATGACATGGTTGAGCAAACCATGGAAGTCTTCATGGATGATTTCTCGGTCTTTGGGGATTCATTCTCTTCTTGCCTTGCCAATTTAGAACGTATGCTTAAGCGGTGCGAAGACACTCGCCTTGTTCTAAATTGGGAAAAATGCCATTTTATGGTAAAAGAAGGCATTGTGCTAGGACACAAAATCTCAAAAGCCAGTCTTGAAGTGGACCGTGCTAAAGTGGATGTCATAGCCAAATCACCTCTACCTTCAACCGTGAAGGGTGTGAGAAGTTTTCTTGGTCATGCGGGCTTCTATCGTCGCTTTATCAAAGATTTTCTAAAATCGCTCGCCCGATGACCCACCTCTTGGTAAAAGATACTCCTTTTATCTTTTCCAAAGAGTGTATTGAAGCCTTCAGTCTTCTTAAGGATAAGCTAACTAAGGCACCAGTCTTTGTTACCCCTAAT
This sequence comes from Glebionis coronaria, assembly GCA_025667525.1. Lineage (NCBI taxonomy): Eukaryota > Viridiplantae > Streptophyta > Magnoliopsida > Asterales > Asteraceae > Glebionis > Glebionis coronaria. Next base: position 310,263,262 of record CM046878.1, read on the forward strand.
TGGGAGCTACCTTTTGAGTTGATGTGCGATGCTAGCGACTTTGCTATTGGAGCGGTTTTGGGCCAAAGAGTGAATAAACACTTCCAACCAATCCATTATGCTAGCAAGACAATGACGGGGGCTCAATTGCATTATACGACAACCGAAAAAGAGCTTTTAGCTGTTGTCTATGGTTTTGAAAAATTTCGCCCCTATCTTGTTTTATCCACCACCATTGTATACACGGACCATTCCGCGTTGAAGTACTTGATGACTAAGCACGACTCTAAGCCAAGACTTATTCGCTGGGTTTTACTCCTTCAAGAATTTAACATTGAAATTCGTGACAAAAAGGGAGCTGAAAACCTAGCCGCGGATCATCTAAGTAGACTTGAGGATCCATATCAAGGGGATCATCTGAACAAAGAGATCAATGACTCTTTTCCCCTTGAGACCTTACTGTCTATTTGTGCCAATCTTGATGACACCCCGTGGTTTGCGGACATTGCAAACTACTTGGCGGGTGGTGTTCTCATCAAAGGGTTAACATCCCAACAAAAGAAAAAGTTCTTGAATGATGTTAAGACCTACTTTTGGGATGACCCTTTTCTATTCAAACAATGCGCTGACTTGATTATTCGCCGATGTGTTGACGGACCGACAGCTTTAGACATTCTCGAGGCTTGCCACAAAGGACCCACCGGTGGTCACTTTGGTCCCAACTTCACCGCGAAGAAAGTGTTTGACTCGGGATTCTATTGGCCCACCATTTATCGTAACGCTCACACAATGGTTAAAAACTGTGATGATTGCCAAAGACAAGGCAAGATCACACATAAAGATGAGATGCCTCAAAATTTCATGCAAGAATGTGAAATCTTTGATGTATGGGGCATCGACTTTATGGGGCCATTCCCTTCTTCTAAAGGAAACAAATACATCCTTGTCTCCGTTGAATACGTTTCTAAATGGGTTGAAGCCAAAGCTTTACCCACTAACGACGCAAGGGTGGTTTGTAATTTCTTGAAACAACTGTTTGCTCGATTCGGTGTTCCTCGTGCTATAATCAGTGATCGCGGGACTCATTTTTGCAATGATCAATTTGCAAGAGTCATGGCTAATTATGGTGTCAATCACCGTCTTTCCACCGCTTATCAACCTCAAATCAACGGTCATGCCGAGATATCCAACCGTGGATTGAAGCGAATTTTGGAACGTACTGTGGGAGAGCATCGTGCCTCATGGGCCGATAAACTTGATGATGCTCTGTGGGCTTTCCGTACTGCTTATAAGACCCCGATTGGTTGTACACCTTATCGTCTTGTATACGGGAAAGCATGCCACCTCCCTATCGAGCTGGAACATAAGGCTTACTGGGCCTTGAAGTGGGCTAACTTCGACATCAACAAAGCTGGTGATCTTCGCAAGATTCAACTCAACGAGCTAAATGAACTGAGGAATGAAGCTTATGAGAACTCATTGATCTACAAGGAGAATACCAAGATCATCCACGATGCTAGAATTAAGAACCCAGAGTTCCACGTTGGTGATCAAGTCTTACTTTTTAACTCCCGGTTGAAGATCTTCTCGGGCAAGTTGAAGAGCCGCTGGTCTGGTCCATTCACCATCGCCAAAGTCTTTCCCTATGGCACCATTGAGCTTTCTCAGCCAAATGGGCCCAATTTTAAGGTGAATGGCCAGCGTTTGAAGTTGTACTTTGGTGAGGACATCTCTTATGAGATGATTCCATCCCTCACCACGTTTCCCATGAACTAGTTTCGGGACCGAGTCAGGCTCGTGACTCGGTGAACAAAAACAAGCGCTCCTCGGGAGGCAACCCGAGTATCTATCCCCCTTTCCCGTTTTTCATCCTAAGTGTAGGGGGAGCTATATAGGTTGCTTGTGTTTGTATGGTGATGTGATTACAGGGATAAGTGCACTTTTGGAATCTTTGAAGAACCGTGCTCCCATGTTATCCGCAAATCCGGTTCTATCTCTCAACTATCGTGATTCAATTTTCTTCATACTCACATTTGAAATTGATCACTCTAGTTGTCTCCTCCTTAACTTGATTTAACCATCGTGCACAATGTCATAAGTGTAGGGGAAACTTTTCCCACATGCTTAAACATTGAGGACAATGTTTATATTAAGTGTAGGGGAGACTTCTATCGAAGTTTTAAGTGGACTTTTCCATTAAAGTGTCTTCATTTAACCGGAAAATGATCTTTTTCGAAGTTTTTCAAAATTTTTAATCTATTTTGGCCTAGTTGTATAGTTGTATTTTGCTTTGTTATGGTTATTTTCTTTCCTTGCTAAAATATAGTTTAATAAAGTGGTTTTAAAATTTTTCAAAGTCGTGAATATTTTGACTCAACCCGAGTTTACTTATCTAAGTTTACTCTAGCTAGTATCCTTAACATGTTTAAGTCAAGTTTTCCTAGGCTTTTATATAGGGAACTTTAAAACACGAAAGTCTTAACTCTCACGGGTTAAGAACAAGAACTTTTCGCAAGTTCCTATAATTGATCCTAAAGAGTTGTTTATCAAGGGAACTTTAAAATGCGATTTCTAAACTTGAAAGAGTCTAAGAATTTGCAAGATCCTATAGATGACTCGAAAACCCAAAACTTTGATTTAATTGGCCAAGCATCCACGAGTCTCATTCCTTGAGATTTTAAACTGTGGAGGACGAGAGATGATAGAGTCAATTATAAGTTTGGTATTCTTTCGTGAAATTATGTGAGTTGATTATAAGCCTATTCTCCCATCGCTTGCTAATTAGTTTATCTGCAATAAATAAGGTTGTACGATTTGAAAAGTTACTTAGCTTCTAGCACAATATCGTTTAAAAGTTGCTCGGTATTAATTAGAGTTCATAGCCAAGGCATAACTTATTGAAGCGGGATGCGAAGATTGGTGAGTCCGAAAAGGCCCTAACAAGGCATGAGGGCTAAATTTTGTTGCTAAAGATCCAAAAGTGATGTGAAGAATCATTTAACGAAAATCAATATGAAGGATCGAGACACACAACGAAAAGCAAGTACTCCCCAAAAGATCATGGAGAAGTCTATCCAAAAAGGCCCTAACAAGGTATGAGGATAAATAGATCCAAGTCCTAAAAGGAGGCGGATCGTTGTATATCAAAGTCCAAAATAAAGATTGGAGAAAAATGAAGAAGTCGTGGTCTAAAGATGAAGAATCTCTCAAAACTTCAAGTGAAGAAATTCCTATTATGAAGAGAATACCATAATTTCAAGAACGTCTCTCAAAGATTCGAAGTATGAAGTCGCTGCCAAATATCGGTCCGAGAAAGGTCTCAAATCGTGAAGCGAGTTATGCCAAGATATGAACTTTATGAGGTCCCGAGAAGCAGTTTTAAAAGATTTTGTCCTTTAGCTAACTATTGATTAAATCGTCCCACTTTGTTTTCAGCCTAAGTAACTATCGAAATAAGTCAAACAATGCATCTTCGTGATCATTCAAGACAACAATAAAATATAAGAGATACACCTAGGAATAAGGGAGTCTAAGTGAATAATTGGGCCACATGAGTTTGTGTTAGTTTGCTAACTTATAATAACAATGATCTCGTTTTTAAGCTTGGTATGGGGAACGTGAAACTTGAGAATGATGAACATTCATGACAACCTAAAACCCCAATGTAAGTCTTTGAATACTATACTTGTTTCGTTCTTTTGGTTTCCTAAGTGTTTAGAATTTAATAAAGGCCAAGGTAGGTTATTTATGATGAGAAATGTAATCTGTGCTTTGAAACTAAGCATTGCATGAGGGCATGGCAATGGTTAAGTTTAGGGGATTTGATAGGTGTGAAAACACCCATCCTTTTACCTCTTATTTCTTGCCAAAACAAGACCAAAACGCGTATTTAATATCATTTGTTTGGAATTATGCGTGGTTTGTGTGTTTGTTGTGTTTTCAGAGCCAACCGGATAAATATTTAAGAAAACATGGGATTGCACGGGTTTTATCGAAGAAAAAGACGAAAGACGAAGTCTATAGTCCAAGAGATGCAAAAGATTTGAAGTCAATGGGCCTATTTGAAGATTTATAGAAGAAAAGGACCAAAGATGGAAGATTTTTATATGTCGAAGAACTCAAGTCTATTAAATGAAGAAATTAAAAGACGAGTTGAATTTATTCGTCGACAAATCCCGAATCAGAATCGAAAACGTCAACTTTACTGAAAAGACGAGAAGACAAAAAGAAAGGAAGAAAGCCCACTCACCAACCAAGCCAAGGCCTATAAATAGAGACCTCTTTCACATTTTCAACTAGTTTTTCTTTCTGTTATTTTCTTCCTGTTTCGTAGGAACACCAACTCCATTAAGGAGTTTGGTGATTTTTATTTTCTTCTTTGATTCCTCCATAATCTTGTAAGTTTTAATCTTTCCTTTGTTTGTTTGAATCTTAATCCTTAATACAAGTTTCCTTTTTATCTTGTTCTATCTTTTCTATTTGATTCTCTAGTTCTAAGCTTTTATTTTATTGGTTTTGATCTTCAAAAACAAGTAGGTTTTGAGTTTTTGTTGATTTGGTTTGATGTTTATCATTAGTAAATGATTAGTGGTTAAATTGGTTTAAGTTTTGGTTAAAAACTTGGTGGATTTTGGTTAAATTCGTGTTCAAGTTACTCCCCTGTTCTTCGGACTGTTCATCAACCCAGATTCCGAGTCAAGGGATTACTAAGATTATTCCGGATGAGCTAATCATTCCGGATGAAGGGTTTCTGTTTATTTTATTCCGGATGAGCATATATTCCGAACCAGCATTTTTCTTAAATTATTCCGAATCAGTTTTCTTTTGATTATTCCGAATGAGTCAAGTATTCCGAGTCAAGCAAATATTCCGGATCAACAGTTATTCCGGATGAAGGTATATTCCGCAAGAAGCAAACATTCCGAATGAGCCTTCTGAGTTAATTATTCCGGATCAAGAGTAACATTCCGAATGAAGCAATATATTCCGAATAAAGGTTATATTCCGAATGAAGGATGTTTGGTTGAACATTCCGAATGAAGCAATTTCTAGATTATTCCGCATGAGCTAATATATTCCGGATCAAGCACTTATTTCGGATCAAAAGAATCATTCCGAATCAGCTGTTTTTCTAAGAAGGTCTTTTACTGTTTAATTTTAATTCAAGTTTTATTTTCAGTAATTGCTTTTAGTTTAATTTTATTACTTCTCGTACTTATCTTTTAAGTAGATATAGATCAAAAGCTCCCCCTTTTAGTTACCAATTACAACAATTCCACTTTGAACCGTGATCAATTCGAGAAGATACCGAGAACGAAACAATGACAAATATAATTGGGTACGAGCAACACAAAGAAAGATCTTGCAAAAGCTACATTTTTAATTAACTAACTAAAAATCAGTTATTATCAAGCAAGGTTTGATTTCTCCTCTCTGACACCCCATTATGTTGTGGTGTATAGGGAGGAGTAAGTTGTGAGACAATCCCACGACTCTTAAGATGATCTAAAAACTCAAGGCTTAAATACTCGCCTCCTCGATCAGATCGAAGTGCTTTGATTGTTTTCCCGAGTTGATTTTCTACCTCGTTTTGGAAGGTTTTGAACGTTTCAAAAACTTCATGTTTATGTTTAATCAAGTAAACATAACCATATCTACTAAAGTCGTCAGTAAATGTAATGTAGTAGTTAGCTCCTTCTCTAGACGTGGTTCTAAATGGATCACATACATCACTATGTATGAGTCCAAGAATATCATCATCTCTTTCACTTGCATGAGTAAAAGGCTTTCTTGCCGTCTTGCAAGATATACAAGATACACATATATCAAATGATTCATCATCAGTTGACTTTAAAAGCCCATCATGTTGCAGCTTCGCAACGCGTTTCTTGTTTATATGGCCAAGTCGGCAATGTCATAGAAAAGTAGAATCCAAGTTGGGCTTGGACTTCTTTTTGCTACAAGTATAAATAGAACCCTCATTTGATACATGATTATTAATGTTTCCGTTTTTAGTTCGTTTTTCTCGACTCAATCCGAATTGATTTAACGTTTTCTTGTTAAGACTTAATTGTTTTTGGTGGTAAAAACTTGTTTGGAGTTTATGTCTAATTGGCAAATAGCAAGTAAAAAGGTAAAAATATTATCTATACTACGTATATGTACTAGTCTAGAAACACATTGCACATACCACAATTAAATGCAAAAAATTTAAAATGGAAAATTCAATTTTATACTACAAATGAAAATCACAAAGTACAAAATAACAAACTAGCTAATTGTTCTAAAATACTATTTTAATATCTATTTTTATGAATCTTCTAACACAAAATCGATAAAAACTAATTTTATAAATCTATCACAATTTTATAATTCGTAAACCCAAATTTTAAGAAATCTAAACTTTAAAATTCGTCTAACTAAATCATTTTAATTCTACTGGCAGATCTACTAGGCCCAAAATGGATAAAATCCCAAAAGCATAACGACTAACTGCTCAATCCACGAAATTTCAACTAAAGACTTAATTGAATTTTCAACCGTGACTAAAACACCTTCTTTTTTTAACTTTGACTAAAACATTTAACTCTTGAATTTTCTTATACAGACTTTTTCCAAATAAAGCTGCTATCTTCTTGACTTTACTAATCTAATTCCTACTTTTGCTCAACTTGATTAACATGTAACACCATTAAACTCTTTAAACCAAATCTAACTGATATCTATTCTTGCTTCCTATAACTACATTCAATTTACCATCTATACAAGATTGCTCAATTTTAAACTAATTATACTATCTTAACTGATCTTAAAAAAAACTCTATATCAATCTATTCAATATAAAACAAGTACCATTTATTCTAAAAAACTAATGAGGACAATTACAAGCAGTGAACAAATATCAAAATTAAGCATTCTAGTAAACAAATTGGACACTAACTATAGCTATGCATATCTAGCAGATTAATTCAAAACAAAGTGCAAAAATAGAAACGTCTGAGTTTAACAAATACTATCAATATCAGATATAGTCATTCAGCAAGTATCAAAACAACAGGTCTACACTAAATCTATATTACAATTAAGCTAATATCAAGATTACACTACAATTGTACTCGAAAATAACTAAGTGCTTGATCTGCTACATCCAGGCCAGTCCGTTGATGACGAAGCTCGGCGCTGAGCCGGCTTTAAAATAATCAACACCTTCAAAAGTCGAACACCAATATTACACTTTACTGCTAATCTGATATTTAATCACAAGTGAATCCAAAAACCTGCAAAATTAACAACTAAACGAAACAGAAACTTGTTATCACTCATAAGCTTTGAGCTTATGAGCTTTCAAATAGAATCAAGGTCAGGAAATCAGAACTTGAGTAAAATCAGTTCTACCTACTAGTTTATACTAAAGTTTCAGTAAGCTTGTATCAAACTTACTATATAAGCTCACCAAAAACAAAATTTATTAAACTGATAGCTAGAAGTAATTGAAACTTCTTCGATAAAAGTAGAATTTTTGAACTAAGTACTATTAACACGAACTAACTAAATCTGAGAACTGAATATTAGGGGCTTACTGCTAAGTGATGATTTCACCTAAACCACTACTACCTTTACTCTAAATTGAACAATATAATCTTATAAACTAATCAAAAATCTCTCATAAGCTCTTTTGAGCTTGTGAGCTTATTACCTGAAAAAGCTTGAAATAAAAAAAACAAATATCACAGAATATTACTTCTCAAAACATTTAGAAACTGAAAATCAAAACATCATGTTTAGAATCTGATTATCCAAGCAGTAAAACAAAATAGCGAGAGAAGAGTTAAGTAAACACAAGGTTTCATTAATGGAAGCTTAGAACTTTAACAATCTAACTGTATCTCAACTGAATTGATTACGAAATTGAGAAGAATGAAGAATTTAGAAAGCTTTGAATTTCATTAATGGCAGAAAATCGGTTACAATCTCTAACAAACTATAACAGAAAGTTTAACATCTAAAGCTTTGACAAAACTATGATAACTACTCCTAACTAACTATGTGTAAATCTACACCTAGCTAACCGTCTCGAAATGGAGTCTTCGTCTTCTATTTATAGGCCTGAAGAGGAGAAGATATGACGTGTTCTATCCAATCAGCAATGGACACGTGTTTAATACGATGATCTTGATTCGTTCTTCATTCTTCATCATTGGGGGTTTCTTCATCTTTCACTTTTGCTCTAATTAATTACCATCATCATGTAGAGGAGATAAAGAGAAGCGTTTTTGTAGTTTGAAGCTTAGCCTGAATCTTCTTGTATCTCTTGTGAATTTGATTTGCAGGTTTGATGGTGATGAAAAGATGAAAGTGATTTGTTTCTCTCTCTCTTCACGTTGAAGAAGAAGAGACGTTTGTGTTTGTGTGTTTGACCGAGACTTCGTCAACTGACCAAGTAATAATAAACTTTTCATTTAATTTCCTTTTTGGTCCTTCAATTTTCATATCTTTCCAAATGGTATATAAACTTTTTAGCACATTTTCCTTTCATCCTCATCTTTGTAGAAATTTGCAAGTTCAGCCCTTGATCTTTGAAAACTTGGCAAATAAAGTCCTTGAATCGTCTTTCGTCTCTTTCTTCATCTTTTTATCAAATAAATCCTTGAAAACGTGTCTTTGCTTCAAAATGTATCTTTCTTTTCCTGAAAACACAAAAACACAAATACACGCGTAATTCTGATATTTTACAGTTTAATATCAGGTATTTGACTGTGTTTAAGTGGTTTTTGGATCATTATTGATGAGTGTTTTCACACTTATCAACTCCCTTCCACTTGACCATTGCCATGACCTCATGCAATGCAGCTTTTCAAAGCTCTAAAGTGCACTCTTCTCATAATTAACCCACCTTGGCCATTATGGAATGCATCTACACCACTCTACACTATATGATGCATGATTTTAAATTTATACAATGCAAGAGAAAACAATTCTATTTACATCTTTTTGTATTGAAATGGTTTTGATGGAAATAACTCATAAAGACTCAATGACTTGGATTAGGACATTTGTACCATGAACATTTATCACCCTCAAGTTTCACTTTCCCCATACCAAGCTTAAAAATGGGATCATTGTATTCACAAGTAAAAAGTGCATCAACTTATTCATGACAATTAAATGTGGAACCGGTTATTATTTGAGCAAATTGCTTGTGAGTAAATTTGTCATTATTTCAAGTGTGAAGTATAAGAAATGCAAAATCCAAAAATAAGGAAGCACGGTTTTAATCCTAAGTAATCCTCTCATCCATTACTTGAAAAACCGCTCACAATTAATATAAGTCCGTTTCAAGAGTAATAAGTCATTCGCCTTATGTGTAAAATCCTCATGTCATGCTTTCATAAGTAGCTACACACTCGCTAAGGAAAGAAAAATAAAACTCACGTAATAATTTACATCCTCCGCCTTTTTGAGACCTTGGATCTTCAACCCCGCAACCCGTCAAGGAAATATTGGATTGGAGCAATCTATTGAATCCCCGCAACCCGTCAAGGTAATATTTGAATTCAATAGTCACTATAAATAACACCACACTGCCCCTCTTGGGAGTCTTGTATATTATTTTTTTTCTTTTCTTTTCTTTTTTCTTTTTTTTTCTAGCCACTCATTTTTTTTTCATAAGCCGCTCTTATTTTTCTTTATTCCTCACTAAGAAATTTGAAAAGAATAAAAGGAAAAACACCCGCTAAGTATTAAGCATGACATAAGTCTAGTACACATAAAACGTTCTAACTTAGAATCTTAAGACGTACTTATATCAACCATGAATGATTAGACAAAAATGCATAAAAGATTACAAACCAATTAAAACCGTTTTTGATTATTTATTAACAATTATATACATGCAAAGAAAATAGAGGTTAAGAAGAGAAGGGTTTAGCCACAAGTAATTATCATGAAGTTTATCTAGCCCTTTTATACTTGCTTCAACTCTATCATTTCCCATTCTCCACAAATTTAAAATCTCAAATAATGAGATTGGTGGATGCTTAGCCTAATAGACCAATGAAGGACTACATGGTTAAGGATACTAGCTAGAGAGTGCTAAGTTAAGCAAACTCGGGTTGAGTCAAAATATCCATGGCGGGCCTAATATGTCAAAGAAATTTAAATTTGTTAAACCATGTCCTTATTATTATTTTTTTTCCTTTATATATTTTTGATGAAAAATAAAAGAAGAATATATACAATGCAAATGTGTTATGCAAATGAAAAATGATTAATGAGAAATATGAATGCATATTTTTGGTGGCCAAAGTAGATCAAAAATTTGAAAAATGTTTGAAAAAATAATTTTCCCAATTATCATGAAGTTAAGGCAATGGTCTAGGTAAGGTCACTTCGATAGAAGTCTCCCCTACACTTAAGGTAAACATTGTCTTCAATGTTTAAGAGCATGGGAGTGAACTCCCCTATACTTATGACAATGAATACTTTGCTTAACCCAAGTTAAGGAAGAGACAACTAAAGGGTATTCATTTTAAGTACAAGTGTTGAATATCACGATAGCAAAAACTAATCAAAGTGAACCGGATACACGAGCCTCCTCCATAAGCTCCAAGCATGAAATGTGAGAGAGCAACCCTTGAAGCAAACACGAAAAGACGAAGAAAGGCACCCCTCCACTTCAACTCTACTATAACATCCTTTTAATTAAACCTAACCTATTTAGATCTACTTCTACGTTTTCTAACCTAGTTATTCAATGCTTGAGTTTTTTTAACCCTAAGTCTCTAGCTCGACTCGGCCCCGAATTAGGTTGTCCTTGGGGAAACCATCATGGAGAATAAAGGATATCCACTTTGAAGCACATCTCACATGATACACTCAAACTTAGCACGTTGCCATTTACTATAAGATTTACAATATCCGCCTCGATAAATGGAACGGTCCAACGTGTCTCAAGTTTGTCCAACATACGAAAGCTCTCATATAGAAAGCACCCCAGGGTCAAATACATAGTTTCCATCTCTACACTCGAACAACTCCAAAGTAGGTAGCATCACCAAAGTAAGCTCATACAAGAATCCCATATCAATCGAAATCTCACTCTTAAGTGGAGTAGATGAAAACCAAGGTGTCTCAAATTTATGTATCCCAGGATCAAAAACCTTTCCCTTCATGGGAAAATAAGAAGATGAACTCGTATCAACCATATAAGATTCCCCCTTAGATATCAAAGCATCATGAGACAATGAAGGTGTAGGTATTAAAACATTCATAACGAGTATATCCATATTGGGCTCCTCATCATCATCAAAGGTGGGTAATCTTCCATAGAAGGCATAGAAAAAGGAGGATCAAGATGAATAGTGTCTTGTGAAGGAGGTGTAATTTCTATGTTCCCAAAAAGCAAGTTCTCACTAAGACGAATCTCCTCTTCCCAATTAGAATCACTATCATCAACCTCAATATCAATATTAGCAAGATAAGCCTCTATGGTGGCATCAATATCCATATGAGAATCCATATCAAAGGTTTTGAGTTCTAAAGGTGCCTTAGGTGAAAAAGGATCAATCTCTAAGAGTATAGGATCTTCATCAATAACCAACTTCAAGGGTGGAAGGGTGTGAATAGAAGGCTCAAAAGAAGGTGTATTAATGAGAGAATCACTCAAAGGGATGATATCATCATAAAAATCAATAGGTGCAACCTCAAAAACCGGTGAAGAAGTATCAATGAAAGGTTCTTCTTCTATGGAATCATCATTATGGTTTTTATTCAAAGCTTCAATCTAGGAGATAAGATGATAAACGTTTGATAAAACCTCACGAATATGAACATCTTCCACTTCTTCTATAGGAGCAACATCTTCATCCAAATTAGGAAGGTCATCTTGACATGAAAAGTCCTCGGATAATATATCATAAGATGCCTCACTAGAATCACAATCATCATCCTCTATTTGTGGCAAGTCTTGCACAAACTCTTCCTCAATCTCTTTATCTCTCTCTTTAAACAATTCATCAAGATCAAAATCACCAAAATCACTAGTAGTAGCATGAAAGTCAACATGTGATGAAATCTCAATGTGATCATGAGGAGAAGAGGTATCAATACAAAGCTCGTCACATGGTTCATTGGAAACCCTCTCAAGCTCTCTTTGGATTAGGATAAGGTCCTCAACACTAGAAATGGTTAATTCATCCAAATCGGTGTTTGTATCAGTGCTAAGAGGCTCGTCCCCCATGGTTAAAGAGTCGGTGGGTTCCACGTGAGGTAAAGGTGATGAAGGTGTGTCATCATTAAATGTCATACAAATCGGAGGATCGTCATCATCGTCATATAAGCATTGTCTAAGCAAACGAGCACGATTAGCAAAAAATCGTTCTTCTTACTCTTTTTTATCAATCTTAAAGAGGAAATCATTTAAATATTTCCTGAGGTGACAAGAACCTTTTTTCAACGATTCACAACACATTTCACCGATCTCCTTGTCATAAAATTGCCAAGTCTTAATTTGCACTTCCTCAAAAAACTTAATTTGTTCCTCTAACAACGGGCACGCGTTTTTCATTTCCTCAATGCTTATGTCTTTCTTACTATCAATCGCCTTAGAAATTTTATCGATCGACTCATTTATTGTCTCAAGTAAAGAAGGCGACTCATTGCAAATATGAGGGGCATAAGAAGGCGGATCCCTCAGTCTACAATCTTAACCATAATGGGGTGCGTTCCCACAAAACTCACATGAATAAGTCGAAGAATATGGTGGAGGTGGATGTCCATAATTAGGTGGATTATAGTTTTGAAAAGAGTCATGATTATGAAAGTTCTCATGATTGTAACCTTGAAAATTTCCTTCGTTTTGAAAACCCTTATAATGTGAAAATCCTTGATTTTGAAAAGTATCTTGATTATAGCATGGAAAATTTTCATCATTTTGAAAGCCTTCGTTGTTTGAAAATCCTTGATTATGAAAGGTTTCTTGATTATAGCCTTGAAAAGTATCATGATTTTGAAAACATCCATAATTGGAAAATCCTTGGTTTTGAAAGGTTTCTTGATTATAGCCTTGAAAAGTATCATTATTTTGAAAACCTTCATTATTTGAAAATCCTTGGTTTTGGTATGACTCATCAAGAGGTTGATCATGAAATGATGGTGGAGGTCGTGATGAAAAATCAGAATATCCCATATAGTCATTACAAGTATGGTCCATTTGAATGTTAGGTTGAAAATTAGGGTTCTCGGTTCCATAATAAGCATATCCCTCCCCATAATAGCCATTATTTTGATCACATAAATAAGTATCGTGTAGACCTCCACAAGTCGAACAAGTCGGATAATTAGCGTTGGCGGATCGTTGTTGCAAAATCTCCAACATGGAATGAGTATCCATGTGTAACAAGGTGGCCGAATGTATATACAAGTAAAATGACGTTTAAAAGCTTCCTCGGGGAAGGAAGTAATACACCAAAGGTGGTATGTTTACACGTGTGCGAGTACACGTGTAAGTAAACTCGAGGAGTGAGGGAGTAGCCCTCGGTCGACTTTGAAGAGAAAAGGATTATCCTCTTCGAGTTTCGATATGAAATATCCACAAGAAAATATAATATATTTAATTACTACTTGGGTGCAAGACCCCCAATAAAGCCTTCCTTCTTAGAATACGCACTAGTGAACGGGGGGGTTAGGTGGCGCGAAGCACTTAAGTACCTATTGACCCTTAGATGGCATTTTATAGCATATCGCCTTTCTATTCACTTTGTAGTTTGTATTCTTCGAATTATTGCCTATTGGAAGTATTTATCTATTCTTGCTTAATTAAATTGTATCGATACGCGTGTCAAGGACCGGAACGCCCCCTAACACGGTGTATTGCCTCGGCAATACTTATGGAATATATGTGTATTGGTTGTTCGTATATGTATACGTATCTATATATAATAATATATAAAAAATATTTTTGTATTTATTTTATTTTTTAAGAAAAATACTATATGTACGTAATAACGATGGAAACCGATATAATATATATTTTTGGGTGTAATCTTTTAGGAAAAAGATTACTTTTTGGATTTTTTATTTTTTTGGTTGAATTCTTTAGGTAAAGAATTGATGTTTGTGATTTTTTATTTTTTTTGTATTTTTATCTTTTTGATTTTTTTATGTTTTAGATTATAATACGTAAAAATAACGTTCACAAAGTGAACGGATCCCAAAATCCAATCGTCTCACTCGAAACCGTTAATCTTCACGAAAAGAACCGGCAGCGGCGCCATTTAATGTTTCCGTTTTTAGTTCGTTTTTCTCGACTCAATCCGAATTGATTTAACGTTTTCTTGTTAAGACTTAATTGTTTTTGGTGGTAAAAACTTGTTTGGAGTTTATGTCTAATTGGCAAATAGCAAGTAAAAAGGTAAAAATATTATCTATACTACGTATATGTACTAGTCTAAAAACACATTGCACATACCACAATTAAATGCACAAATTTTAAAATGGAAAATTCAATTTTATACTACAAATGAAAATCACAAAGTACAAAATAACAAACTAGCTAATTGTTCTAAAATACTATTTTAATATCTATTTTTATGAATCTTCTAACACAAAATCGATTAAAACTAATTTTATAAATCTCTCACAATTTTATAATTCGGAGACCCAAATTTTAAGAAATCTAAACTTTAAAATTCGTCTAACTAAATCATTTTAATTCTACTGGCAGATCTACTAGGCCCAAAATGGATAAAATCCCAAAAGCATAACGACTAACTGCTCAATCCACGAAATTTCAACTAAAGACTTAATTGGATTTTCAACCGTGACTAAAACACCTTCTTTTTTTTAACTTTGACTAAAACATTTAACTCTTGAATTTTCTTATACAGACTTTTTCCAAATAAAGCTGCTATCTTCTTGACTTTACTAATCTAACTCCTACTTTTGCTCAACTTGATTTACATGTAACACCATTAAACTCTTTAAACCAAATCTAACTGATATCTATTCTTGCTTCCTATAACTACATTCAATTTACCATCTATACAAGATTGCTCAATTTGAAACTAATTATACTATCTTAACTGATCTTAAAAAAAACTCTATATCAATCTATTCAATATAAAACAAGTACCATTTATTCTAAAAAACTAATGAGGACAATTACAAGCAGTGAACAAATATCAAAATTAAGCATTTTAGTAAACAAATTGGACACTAACTATAGCTATGCATATCTAGCAGATTAATTCAAAACAAAGTGCAAAAATAGAAACGTCTGAGTTGAACAAATACTATCAATATCAGATATAGTCATTCAGCAAGTATCAAAACAACAGGTCTATACTAAATCTATATTACAATTAAGCTAATATCAAGATTACCCTACAATTGTACTCGAAAATAACTAAGTGCTTGACCTGCTACATCCAGGCCAGTCCGTTGATGACGAAGCTCGGCGCTGAGCCGGCTTTAAAATAATCAACACCTTCAAAAGTCGAACACCAATATTACACTTTACTGCTAATCTGCTATTTAATCACAAGTGAATCCAAAAACCTGCAAAATTAACAATTAAACGAAACAGAAACTTGTTATCACTCATAAGCTTTGAGCTTATGAGCTTTCAAACAAAATCAAGGTTAGGAAATCAGAACTCGAGTAAAATCAGTTCTACCTACTAGTTTATACTGAAGTTTCAGTAAGCTTGTATCAAACTTACTGTATAAGCTCACCAAAAACAAAATTTATTAAACTGATAGCTAGAAGTAATTGAAACTTCTTCGATAAAACTAGAATTTTTGAACTAAGTACTATTAACACGAACTAACTAAATCTTAGAACTGAATATTAGGGGCTTACTTCTAAGTGATGATTTCACCTAAACCACTACTACCTTTACTCTAAATTGAACAATCTAATCGTATAAACTAATCAAAAATCTCTCATAAGCTCTTTTGAGCTTATTACCTGAAAAAGCTTGAAATAAAAAAAACAAATATCACAGAATATTACTTCTCAAAACATTTAGAAACTGAAAATCAAAACATCATGTTTAGAATCTGATTATCCAAGCAGTAAAACAATAGAGAGAGAGAAGAGTTAAGTAAACACAAGGTTTCATTAATGGAAGCTTAGAACTTTAACAATCTAACTGTATCTCAACTGAATTGATTACGAAATTGAGAAGAATGAAGAATTTAGAAAGCTTTGAATTTCATTAATGGCAGAAAATCGGTTACAATCTCTAACAAACTATAACAGAAAGTTTAACATCTAAAGCTTTGACAAAACTAAGCTAACTACTCCTAACTAACTATGTGTAAATCTACACCTAGCTAACCGTCTCGAAATGGAGTCTTCGTCTTCTATTTATAGGCCTGAAGAGGAGAAGATATGACGTGTTCTATCCAATCAGCAATGGACACGTGTTTAATACGATGATCTTGATTCGTTCTTCATTCTTCATCATTGGGGGTTTCTTCATCTTTCACTTTTGCTCTAATTAATTACCACCATCATGTAGAGGAGATAAAGAGAAGCGTTTTTGTAGTTTGAAGCTTAGCCTGAATCTTCTTGTATCTCTTGTGAATTTGATTTGTAGGTTTGATGGTGATGAAAAGATGAAAGTGATTTGTTTCTCTCTCTCTTCACGTTGAAGAAGAAGAGACGCTTGTGTTTGTGTGTTTGACTGAGACTTGGTCAACTGACCAAGTAATAATAAACTTTTCATTTAATTTCCTTTTTGGTCCTTCAATATTCATATCTTTCCAAATGGTATATAAACTTTTTAGCACATTTTCCTTTCATCCTCATCTTTGTAGAAAATTGCAAGTTCAGCCCTTAATCTTTAAAAACTTGGCAAATAAAGTCCTTGAATCATCTTTCGTCTCTTTCTTCATCTTTTTATCAAATAAATCCTTGAAAACGTGTCTTTGCTTCAAAATGTATCTTTCTTTTCCTGAAAACACAAAAACACAAATACACGCGTAACTCTGATATTTTACAGTTTAATATCAGGTATTTGACTGTGTTTTAAGTGGTTTTTGGATCATTATTGATGAGTGTTTTCACACTTATCAATTATGCATATCAATTTCAAAAATTCCATCACGAGGAATAGCATTAAAATAAAATACATTATCCTTGGAAACTTGAATAGTACCATAATCAGTAAATTAATATGAAAAACCATTATCCCATAAACGCGAAAGAGAAATAATTCCTCTAGTAATAGAGGGTGAAAAATGACAATTGTCTAGTACAAGAATCATTCCACTGGGGAGGATAAGATCATATGTAAAACCCGCTTGCTTTTACCATGAACAGTGCCCTTAAGATCGTACGTCCTAGATTAAAACTTACCTTATTCAGTATTGATCACATTCATGTGCTATTAATCAAGTAAGTACATACGTGTATGACATGATAAGTATCGATTACGTACGAACCCATGATAAACAGTTAATAAATATGTCACGTGAACGTAATTAAATCATGATCACCATTTAAAATACGAACTAGAATAATTACGTAAATACATATAATATAATTACGAGCGTTAAGATTACGATAAACTACATGATAAAATAAACAGAAACACTTTAAACACGAACACGTTTAACCACGAACGAACACGAAACATCGGGACACGGAAAACATTTGGGTTACCCCTTGTGGGCCCCATATACACGAATTTAGGAAGAGAATGGGCCTAGCCCATCATTTTTTACTAAACAAGAGGTTAAGGGAAAAATACATTCATTTTCACTTTTCAAGAAAATAAACATAAAACCCTAAAAGATTTTTCTCCTTCTCCTCCTTGTTCCTCCTTGTGCCGCCACCCATAACAACACCATAGGAGGGTGTTGTTGATTTTTGACATTAAAAACAAGTGCTAGAAACCGTGTTTGTTCATCATTCTTCAATCTACGTATTGGTATATCATTCTAAACCTTTCTTTTTAATTCTTTTAAATCTCTAATTATTGTCATGAACATGTTATTAATATTCTTATTAAAACATGATAATTAAACATTTATCTAACATGTTTTGGAGTAAATTAAAATCAAAGGATGATATAAAAGGGTGTTTGTTTTGGCCGCCTAGTATAACCAACCCGAAGGGGGGTTCGGTTTGCTTATTGCCGCCACCACCAAGACCATTTTTGGTCTTGGTTGGTGCATGTGGGACCCACGGCAGCAAGGGGGCACAAGTACCCCGAGTTTGGCTCGGGGTACGGTGTCGAGTTCATGCCCGATTCATGGTTCGTTGGTTAAATCATGATTTATGCTACATGTTAATTTTTATGAATTATGAACTTAGGATATAAATTAATTAATAACATGAGATATTAATTAAATCATGACTTAGGTTATTTTAATTATTAATTTAGCATGATATTAATTTAACCTAAGTATTTTATGTTATAAGTTATAATTAATTAATTATTTAAAACATGCCTATAATTAATTAATTTAGACATGACTTAGGTTATGTTATTAATACATAATAATACACATTTTAACCTAAATATTTTATTCCATTTTAATTAAAACATGTTATACTTTAATTAAAATGCTTAACCTATAGTTTAATTAAAATACATGAAATAATAATTAAACTATACACTATATCATATGACTTAAGAAAATAAGCTTATAAACACTTAGACTTATATGTTAGCTTATGTAACCAGCTTAATTCTAAATATGGAAACTTCTATTTATAGAAACTTAATTAAATAAGGCAACTAATCTATTAATGGAAACCTTCTATATATGGAAATCTATCTATTTCAGGCAGCTAATCTAATCATGGAAACCTTCTATATATGGAAACTTATTTAATTAAGGCAGCTGATCTATTTTTGGAAACTTTCTATTTTTAGAAACTAATCTATTTTTAGCAGTAAATTCTATTTTTGGAAACTTTCTATTTTTTGGAAACTTTCTATTTTTGGAAACTTTCTATTCTTGGAAACTTTCTATTTTTGGAAACTTTCTATTTTTGGTAACTTTCTATTTTTGGAAACTTTCTATTTTTGGAAACTTTCTATTTTTGGAAACTTTCTATTTTTGGAAACCTGCTATTTTTGGAAAGTTACTTATTATTACACAGTAAGTATAATAATACATGAAATACCAGTAATACTTAATCAGATTAATCATAATACAAGATAAACACAGTTTAAGGCTTTAAACAGTAAACCATGACCTAAAACATACCAAGTAAGCTAAGATGAGACATAAAACCCAGTACGTAATCAGTGATTCGATACTTATACACGTGTGTATTCATGTAGCGTTAGTGATCCAGAAGTAGGAGTCTTTCTTCCGTTCATTCACTGGACTTGAGGTACGGATTTCCGTCCTTTCAGTATGGACATTCTTTCCTTATTAGGATTTCCCCGTATGCAGCCAACAGTTTTCCCCAGTATTGTTTTATTGTTTTGAACTGCTTATGTTTAATTAGCATAATCTATAGCCATATACAAGCATGACCAGTTTCACCTAGTTATGGAGGTACCATAACCATAACATTGGAGGCACCAATGTTATGACTTCCCCATGGCAGAGTGATTGCTCGTGGCGTCCCTTTCAGTTTTGGCCATATTATTATATCATGTAGGGCGTATGGGTGCATCCTAGTTACATGTTTTATTCAGTATTTCATGGTGAATGTGGTGTGTGCCTTGCATCCTTCACAAGGAGTTGATCCCTCCTACCCAAACCAGTATATTAATTAGAGGCATCCCCTCTAATCATCATGATGAGGTCACCCCTCCAAGTATTCATGCACGTGACCTTTTCATGACCTATATGGGCTATGGTATATTTATGTTAAAACAGTTTTCATATGATAAACATAAGGCTTTTCGAACTATAAAACCAGTTTCCTTAATACTTAACCAGTCTACTCAGAACTTAGTCTTCCGCTGTTATATGTTACATGCTTATCCTATTTCATGCTATATTGTATATCCGTGCACTGAGCGTTTTGCTCAGCCGTTACTTTCCTTTCCATGTCCCAAAACGGCAGGTACCCAAGACTCGAGCATTTGGAGGACATGCATAGGATGGAAGCTGCCATAGACTTCTTTTCCTGTTTCCTTCATATATTTATGCTTGTTTAGTCTTTCATTCAGTTCATTTACTTTCTTATGTTTTGGGCTTATGTTTGGGAACCGATGTTTGATTCCGGTTTTCCCTATGGTCATGTATGTTTTACTACATATTACCTTGCATGCTTTGATGACACGCCATAATTACGCGTGACATTCCATTTATCAAAATGGGGTGTTACAATTATGGTATCAGAGCCAAGGCTTCGACCTGTAGGCTCTAAAACTCGACCTGTGACTAGTGGGTAGTCACCAGGAGCTTCCTAAGCCAACGCTTGTTATTCCACGTACTGACGTTTTTCAGCAACTTTTTGTTTTAACCATTACGTTTTCAGCACCTTGTTGTTTTAACCATGATGTTTTCACCAGTATCGTTTTATCAATATGGAATGAACAACCGTCATCCATATTTAGTTATGTGTCAGTGTCTATGCATGATGTTCCTAGTGAACTGTG
Source organism: Glebionis coronaria (assembly GCA_025667525.1). Classification (NCBI taxonomy): domain Eukaryota; kingdom Viridiplantae; phylum Streptophyta; class Magnoliopsida; order Asterales; family Asteraceae; genus Glebionis; species Glebionis coronaria. Next base: position 310,283,816 of record CM046878.1, read on the forward strand.
ATTATGTGAACTGAACCCTAGTAGTTCATAATTTACACATAAATTTTTTTTTTCTGTTAAGTTTTGACAATGACTTTTAATTATTTATGTTTCATGCATTCATGAATTTATATCATATGTCATCTATTGCAGGAATTTTGACTAAGTAATGGTTGGTACAGGACTGGCCCTATTTAGTCGCATGTGCTTTTATCGAAACTTTTAACTTTGGGACCGACCCATAGGCGTCCCCTCGCCATGTCTTTTGTTTTGGAACCGACCCATAGGCGTTCCCTCGCACATATAAAGGTTTTATAAACTACATTACGCATTCATGCACTATTTTTCTTGCATAAAATTTTTCTCATGATTTAAATTGACATATATTTTTTTCATGTCCCATCATAAGTTATTATGTTTTTATGTCAAGTATGCCTTCATACTGTCATGGTTAAACTTCAGTTTCATGCTGATTATGTTATACACTTCTTTGTAATAGATGGTTTCATGTTTCCTCAGGATAATTCCGTCTTCATGTTGATTATGTTTCACGCCTCTTTTGTTAGACATTGTTAGATTTCTTGAATCATGCTTTCATGATAATCATGGTTGGTTTCCATTAATCATGCTGTCAGGCAAATCATCGTTGAATTTCGTGTAACCACACTTTAGCGTTTCTCTATGCAACCAGAATGATGTCTATGCTAATACTGCCAGGTTATCATGATGGTTTTCTTAACCGTTTAACCGGTTTACTTTCCTTAAATCATGACAAATGATCGAGCCCATACTGATCATTTCATGTGCATTCCATGTGTACTCCACGTACCGTATTTCATGTGTATTACATGTACCTTAATCCATGTGTATTCCACTTGAAATACTTCACGAGTATTCGCTAGTCGATTCTAAATCATCTCAGGCGTATGTTCACTTGCTGATATTCTACAAGGTTGTCGATGCCGCTCATAGCTTGGAGATGTTACTGAAGGTTGATGTTGCTGATGTTGGGAGACGCTACGAGATGCTGATGCTGATGCTGTTCACAACCTGGAGATCCTAAAAGACGAAGACAAAGGCGTCGGAGCAAAGCAATTGGACGAGAAAATGCTTCACCATCAGACGATTCCCATCAATCTTTGTCCCAAATTCATAGTTACATGTCACACGTCGTTCGGCTGTCATTTCAGCCATATGAGTGCAAACCAGTACCAGCCGGCCACTCAGCTGAATAGTTACATGAGTCACGGTCATGAGAATGACCGTCATGGAACCGACAGACAAGATGATAGTAACCACTACTATGACAGCAACTATCCTAGAAATCGCAACCGAGGCTCCGGCCACGGACGTGATCAGACATACAAATGATCAGTAGTCCAACCGATCCGCCAATTCTGGCATATTAACCTAATATTTGTAGTTCTAATTGTTTCACGTCTCGAGACACATGTCAAGACATCAGTCAAGACACATGTCTCACGTATACTTTCTGAGAACACATATCAAGACACCAGTTAAGACCTATTTCATGCTTATAGTTCCAAGACACGAGTCAAGACACATGACTCACGTCTAACTATGGAACATTTCTAAAGGAATTCAGGGTACCCTCCAAGGGTATATCTATGTTGTTGTGCCATGTATTAATCAGGCCACAAGAATTTCAATACCATTATCGGCGCATCAGTGAGAACTGTCACGTTGCCGATGTCACTTTCATTTCTTTCACCATAGTTCATATATTCATAACCATGAAGGACGCCTTTCTATTCCCACGCATACGAAGGTTTTCCTTCAGCTTAATGATAAGATCCAAGCTGCTAACGCATTTCCTCGGACAGACACGAGATGAATTTTATCCTAATGATGTACTATGAACACCACACCATGCTATGATTCATAATTATGTACAGTAATGTTCAGGCTCCTGAATACATTCAGCTTGATTTTCCATCAGGAAAATCTGTACAAATTATCTATGCTTTTCGAGCACGTGCCTTGTTAGCAATAATTGCTAAAATTTTATAGCTGTCAGTAACACACGACTACTAAGGTCCTTTTACGCATAACCAACGGATTATTCCAAAATTGTTCCTTACACTCCAGGAGAACCTTCAAGGAGAAGGATGGTACCATGAGATTATGTGTCGACTACCGTCGACTTAAACAAATCACCATTCATGACAGTTATTCTCCTCCACATATTGACAACATGTCCAATCAACCGTATGGTGTTAATCACTTTTCCAAGATCGAACTCACGATCATGCTGCCAACAGTGATGAGTGAAAAAGCAGGACATGTCCATGACTGCTATTCGTACACGACTCGGTCATGCTAGATTTATGATTTTGAATTAGTCTCATCAATGCTCCAACCGCATTATGGACTTAATAAAGTGAGTTTCCATGAACTCCTAAATAAATTCATCAGCGTTTTCATTGAGGATAACCTGATTTCCTCTAAGCCTAGAGAAGAACAGGAAGACCATATCTGCACTATGTTGCAAATTCTATGACAAGAGAAATTCTACCCTGGAATTTTTTTTTTCCAATATCAATTCTGTTTGATTACAGTGACACACTGAATCACATGGGTTTCTATGGTTAATCTTACCATGACTCAGCTTATGCATAAAGGAGAGAACCCTACACTACATTAGGTGTTCTAGAAAATAATACGCTAGGAGAAGTCTAGATTCAAAGACTCAGAGTTTCGCAAACTCCTAGGTATCAAGTTCTACGAAGCAAGATACAGTTACGTTCATATCTAGGTACCTGACATACCAACAGGTTAAGATAGGACACCAACAAACTGGGATGTTTTCATCATATGAAATTGTGAATCGAAAAGGGACAATATCTCCATGGATTTTAGTTACCAGATTTCAGCAAACTCAGAAGAAGCATGATGCTATCTGGGTTATTGTCAACAGTTTGATCAAGTCTGCAGAATCCTTACATACGTACGGATTTCAGAACCAACAGATTGAACGAACATGTTCCAGCCAAGGCTCATCCGATCACTTGGCAGTTCCTCAGCTATCAGGTCAGACAAATATTTATAATTATGCTCCTTATTTACTTCGCGTCCTTGTTCTAATTCTATGCCTTGCTTTCGCGCTCGCGTTCATGACACTATTCACGTTCATGATCGTATTTTTGGCTTACGATTTTATGTTCATTTCTTTTCTCATTCGGGGAAGTTTGCAAGAACTTGAGAGACGAGACCCAAGTTTAGTATAACTCTCCATCATCAGATAAACGTTTCACGTCATATTCCACGTCTCACCTTGTAGCGTTTGGCGTTACCGCTATTATATTCTATGATCACGATATGTCTCACATGTCATGTTCATTCCACGTTCCTCATATCATGATCAAGATATGTTACACGTATCATGGATCACGATACGTTTACTCATACTACACTCGCCATATCTCCACGTAGCATGTTCAAAATTTTTCACGTATCACGTTCAGAATTTTTCACGTACTACGTTTCTTTATGTCTCGCGCATCGTTTCTAATTATCAGTTCAGTCAGATTGTCTTGCATCGTAACATTTCAGTTACCCTAGCACGTTAACTCTTATTTTCCTCGATCCAATTTAGGGGATCTACCTTCCGTTGATAACCAAGAATTTCTTCGTATTCCAAGTCAAGGTCAGGAGGACCAAGATTTATCATTAGTGTCAGGATCTTCTGAAGGAACCGTTCCAACAGGGAGGCCACTTGGAAACGGACAAGTTCATCCGGACTTCTTATCCATTTTTCTCTTATCGATTAGATATGTCCTTTCAGTCACGTCACGTTCTATGTCTTTTCAAGACATGTCACGTTCCACGTTCCCTTCTACCATGTCACCTTCTTTTCCGTAATTTTTGCATACCTTTCTAGTTTGATTCGGGTATGTTCTGCTTCCAGTTACTTTATCTATAATTCGGGGACGAATTATTCTTTTTAGGGGGGAAGAATTGTAAAACCCGCTTGCTTTTACCATGAACAGTGCCCTTAAGATCGTACGTCCTAGATTAAAACTTACCTTATTTAGTATTGATCACATTCATGTGCTATTAATCAAGTAAGTACATACGTGTATGACATGATAAGTATCGATTACGTACGAACCCATGATAAACAGTTAATAAATATGTCACGTGAACGTAATTAAATCATGATCACCATTTAAAATACGAACTAGAATAATTACGTAAATACATATAATATAATTACGAGCGTTAAGATTACGATAAACTACATGATAAAATAGACAGAAACACTTTAAACACGAACACGTTTAACCACGAACGAACACGAAACATCGGGACACGGAAAACATTTGGGTTACCCCTTGTGGGCCCCATATACACGAATTTAGGAAGAGAATGGGCCTAGCCCATCATTTTTTACTAAACAAGGGGTTAAGGGAAAAATACATTCATTTTCACTTTTCAAGAAAATAAACATAAAACCCTAAAAGATTTTTCTCCTTCTCCTCCTTGTTCCTCCTTGTGCCGCCACCCATAACAACACCATAGGAGGGTGTTGTTGATTTTTGACATTAAAAACAAGTGCTAGAAACCGTGTTTGTTCATCATTCTTCAATCTACGTATTGGTATATCATTCTAAACCTTTCTTTTTAATTCTTTTAAATCTCTAATTATTGTCATGAACATGTTATTAATATTCTTATTAAAACATGATAATTAAACATTGATCTAACATGTTTTGGAGTAAATTAAAATCAAAGTATGATATAAAAGGGTGTTTGTTTTGGCCGCCTAGTATAACCAACCCGAAGGGGGTTCGGTTTGCTTATTGCCGCCACCACCAAGACCATTTTTGGTCTTGGTTGGTGCATGTGGGACCCACGGCAGCAAGGGGGCACAAGTACCCCGAGTTTGGCTCGGGGTACGGTGTCGAGTTCATGCCCGATTCATGGTTCGTTGGTTAAATCATGATTTATGCTACATGTTAATTTTTATGAATTATGAACTTAGGATATAAATTAATTAATAACATGAGATATTAATTAAATCATGACTTAGGTTATTTTAATTATTAATTTAGCATGATATTAATTTAACCTAAGTATTTTATGTTATAAGTTATAATTAATTAATTATTTAAAACATGCCTATAATTAATTAATTTAGACATGACTTAGGTTATGTTATTAATACATAATAATACACATTTTAACCTAAGTATTTTATTCCATTTTAATTAAAACATGTTATACTTTAATTAAAATGCTTAACCTATAGTTTAATTAAAATACATGAAATAATAATTAAACTATACACTATATCATATGACTTAAGAAAATAAGCTTATAAACACTTAGACTTATATGTTAGCTTATGTAACCAGCTTAATTCTAAATATGGAAACTTCTATTTATAGAAACTTAATTAAATAAGGCAACTAATCTATTAATGGAAACCTTCTATATATGGAAATCTATCTATTTCAGGCAGCTAATCTAATCACGGAAACCTTCTATATATGGAAACTTATTTAATTAAGGCAGCTGATTATTTTTGGAAACTTTCTATTTTTAGAAACTAATCTATTTTTAGCAGTAAATTCTATTTTTGGAAACTTTCTATTTTTTGGAAACTTTCTATTTTTGGAAACTTTCTATTCTTGGAAACTTTCTATTTTTGGAAACTTTCTATTTTTGGTAACTTTCTGTTTTTGGAAACTTTCTATTTTTGGAAACTTTCTATTTTTGGAAACTTTCTATTTTTGGAAACCTGCTATTTTTGGAAAGTTACTTATTATTACACAGTAAGTATAATAATACATGAAATACCAGTAATACTTAATCAGATTAATCAGAATACAAGATAAACACAGTTTAAGGCTTTAAACAGTAAACCATGACCTAAAACATACCAAGTAAGCTAAGATGAGACATAAAACCCAGTACGTAATCAGTGATTCGATACTTATACACGTGTGTATTCATGTAGCGTTAGTGATCCAGAAGTAGGAGTCTTTCTTCCGTTCATTCACTGGACTTGAGGTACGGATTTCCATCCTTTCAGTATGGACATTCTTTCCTTATTAGGATTTCCCCGTATGCAGCCAACTGTTTTCCCCAGTATTGTTTTATTGTTTTGAACTGCTTATGTTTAATTAGCATAATCTATAGCCATATACAAGCATGACCAGTTTCACCTAGTTATGGAGGTACCATAACCATAACATTGGAGGCACCAATGTTATGACTTCCTCACGGCGGAGTGATTGCTCGTGGCGTCCCTTTCAGTTTTGGCCATATTATTATATCATGTGGGGCGTATGGGTGCATCGTAGTTACATGTTTTATTCAGTATTTCATGGTGAATGTGGTGTGTGCCTTGCATCCTTCACAAGGAGTTGATCCCTCCTACCCAAACCAGTATATTAATTAGAGGCATCCCCTCTAATCAGCATGATGAGGTCACCCCTCCAAGTATTCATGCACGTGACCTTTTCATGACCTATATGGGCTATGGTATATTTATGTTAAAACAGTTTTCATATGATAAACATAAGGCTTTTCGAACTATAAAACCAGTTTCCTTAATACTTAACCAGTCTACTCAGAACTTAGTCTTCTGCTGTTATATGTTACATGCTTATCCTATTTCATGCTATATTGTATATCCGTGCAATGAGCGTTTTGCTCAGCCGTTACTTTCCTTTCCATGTCCCAAAACGGCAGGTACCCAAGACTCGAGCATTTGGAGGACATGCATAGGATGGAAGCTGCCATAGACTTCTTCTCCTGTTTCCTTCATATATTTATGCTTGTTTAGTCTTTCATTCAGTTCATTTACTTTCTTATGTTTTGGGCTTATGTTTGGGAACCGATGTTTGATTCCGGTTTTCCCTATGGTCATGTATGTTTTACTACATATTACCTTGCATCTTTGATGACACGCCATAATTACGCGTGACATTCCATTTATCAAAATGGGGTGTTACATCATAGCTCCCTATGGCTTCGACAGCTGCACGGTTGCCATTGCCCACGTGCAAGTCCAAAGCGCCTTTATTTAACTTTCTGATCCCTCTAAGCCCCTGAATAGTATTAAAAATGTGAGTACCACAACCGGTGTCATATATCCAGGTATTAGTTTTAGGGAATGAGTAGAGTTCTATCATGAAGATACATGATGTGCCAGACGTGATGGATTTGTTCTTCTTTTTGTCCACTTCTGCCAGGTAGAAAGGATAATTCCTTCTCTAGTGTCCAATCTCATGACAATGATGACACTCTACATCCTTAGCAGGATGCTCCTTTTTGCCAGGTGGGGGGAACTTGCGTTTAGGGTCATGAACCATAGTGGCTTTTCCCTTGAACTTCTTACCTTTGCCTCTTTTAGCTTGTGGCTTTGGTTTTTGGATATGACCTTTCTTGATAGCAAGAACAGAGGGAGCTTTTTGGGCATACTCTTCTCTGCAAGCTTCAGTATGGCATGCAGTTCAGGTATAGTCTTCCCCATGCCATGCATATGATAGTTCTGAACAAACTGATCATAGTCTTTGGAAAGTGAAGTGATTATCAAGTTCACTCCTAAGACTTGTGGCATAGGGTAGCTGATAGGTGTGTAAACACCCATCCTTTTTACCACTTAATTACAATAATAACCAGACCAAAACGTGTATTTTATGTCTTTTATGTCGGAATTATGCGTGGTTTGTGTTTTTGTTGTGATTTAGGACGAAATTGTGAAAAGTGGAGAAAACACGACATTTACGGGCTTTTATTGAAGAAAAAGATGAAAGATGAAGTCGAGAAGTCAAGAGTGGAAAAAGAACGGAAGTCCAAGACCAATTCTGAAGATTTATCGAAGAAAAAGTCAAAAGACGGAAGTTTATCAAAAGCCGAAAAACTCAAGTCTAATTTATTGAAGAATTAAAAGACGAGTTCAAAGAAATCCCGAGCCATAAGTCATTTGAGTCCAAGATTAAAGAAAATTTAAAGGCTTAAGGACTAATTGTGCAATTAACAAAGAGATTAAGAAGGAAGGGCCTAATGATGCAATTAAGAGAAAATGAAGGAGGGGAGGAAGCTTCCTAATCCTCCCCTATATATAGATCATTAAGTTAATCTTTTCATTTGGTTGGCTAGAGTGACACTAGTTCTTCCACCTTTACTTTTATGCACATTTAATTACCTTGCACCTTTAATTACTTGCATTTTAATTACCTTGTCTTGCACTTTAATTTTTCAAGTAAGTTACTTTTATTTTAATTACACCTTTACTTTTCTTGTTAAAATCTCTCATTCTACCTTTCTTTCTTTGCTTGATCTTTATGTTTATATGCTTATTGTGTTGTTTAATTGATTTAGATTATTGATTTTTATAGCTTATTGTGTTTATCTTTAAGTTTATAAAGTTTTTATAAAAGTTATTTTTATATAAAAGTTTGTTTTTCATAAACCTTTTTCTTTTCGTGTTATAAAAGTCTTTAAATTTCAGTTTAGTAGCTTATTTTTACACGGTTTGCCTTAGGATTTTAGACTTGTGCTTATTTGTTTAGTAGCTTATTTTTCTAGCTTATTTCGTGCCTTTTCCTCCGTATACCGATCTAGTGATCGGATAAGGGTCTTACATTCCGACCATAGCTCCTTGGCTTGGTCGGAAAAGGGTTTTCGACATTCCGATTGGTGGGTAAGTTGGTATTCCGATCAGGGAAAGGTTTGGGTATTCCGATCTGGTCTAGTGACAGCTTTCCGATTGGTGGTTCATTCCTTATTCCGACCGAGGTGCTTGTTTGGTATTCCAATCAGGGTAAGTGATAATATTCCGATCAAGGGTTCCGATCAGCATTCCGACCAGCGTCTATCCCATATTCCGATCAGGTAAGTACTTATTCCGATCAGGATTTGTTTGGGTATTCCGATCTGAAGAAGTGACATATTCCGATTGGTATTCCAATCTACATTCCGATTTGGGGGTAAGATCACATTCCGATTGGACAGTTTTACACATTCCGACGAGGGTTAATCGGAATATATTCCGATTGGGTGTTAGTTTTTATATTTTGTCTTGTTTAATTTTTAGGTTCTAATTTTAATATTCGTCAAGTTTTAATTTTCATCACGCTTTAATTTTAACTCGTTTAATCAATTTACTTTTCAAAGCTTTTAAATATTGCACCATTTAAGTTTAATTAGACTTAGATTAATTTTAACGCCATTTTACTATAACGTCATTTACTTTTAAGTCTTTGCACTTTTTATTTAAAATCAACCAAAAATATTTGTTTCACCAAAATCAACTGAGTCGTACTTAAAACTAGAGATCAATTCGATTAGACACACATCAAAGAACTTTTTAACCGAGTAAAACCCAGTTATCAAATGGCGCCGCTGCCGGCTCTTTTCGTAAAGATTAACGGTTTTTCGTGAGAGACGCGTTGTTTTTTGGGATCCGTTCACTTGTGAGCGTTATTTTCTTGCATAAAAATTTCAAAAAATCATAAAAATTAAAAACAATTGCTAAAAATCCATAAAAATTAAAAATTTCAAAAATCCAAAAAGATTTTATCTTTATTGTGTATATATAGTGTCTTTGTGTTTAGTTTCTTTTTCTTTTTCATTTTCAGGTGTATGCGTACTAGATCTTCTAATTATCAAGAGCCCGAGACTCAAGAAGATTTCACAAGTGATTTTCGGACAAGTGATTTGTGTATGCGTACTACATTTTCAGGTGTATGTCAGGTGTTAGCAACAATAATAATCCACCGCACCTTAACAATAACAACAATGTTCTTCCACAACCCGATCTTCGGACAATGGAGGATCTTTGTCAACCTACCATGTTTGGACGAGCAGGACCGATTGCGTCAATGCAAATCAACGCTCCGGAGTTTTCGTTGAAGCACCACATGATTCAGCAAGTGCAAACTAATCAATTCGCCGGAATGCCTGATGATGATGCCAACAAACACCTCGACAAGTTCATTACAATCACCCAAAGCATGAAGTTGCCTGGTGCCACAATGGATGTTATTCGCCTACAACTCTTCCCACATACTTTATCACATCATTCCGAGAAATGGTTTGATCGTCTCCCGAAGAATTCTATTCACACTTGGGATGACATGACTCAACGCTTTTTGTCGCGCTACTTTCCACCATCCATGGTCACAAGCCTTCGCAATCAAATCAACGGTTTCATGCAAGATCCTGATGAATCTCTTTTTGATGCTTGGCAAAGATATAATGTCTTGATTGATCGTTGTCCAAACCACAACATGCTCCCTGTGACCTTAATTGATACTTTCTACAACGGTTTGACTTTTCGAGATCGTGACACGATTAATGCAGCCGCCGGTGGCACATTCATGAAAAGGAGACCCGAGGAGTGTAGAGAACTTATTGAGAACATGACTACTCACCACAAAAACTGGGATTCCTCTGCTTCTTCAAGGAACAACCCGAGAGTCAATGTTTCTTCCACCTCAGCAAACCCTGATATGACCGAACTCACCTGCATGATGACTGAAATGAGCAAAAGTATCACGCTTCTCGCTTCAAACCAACAACAACAACAAGTTAAAGCGGTTGCACCTTCTTGTGAAACATGCGGCGGTCCTCACTCATACACCGATTGTCCTTCTACACAAGGAAATCCAGAAAATGTGTATGCAGCTTATGGTAATTATTCACCGGAAAATTACCAAGCTCGACCTCAAGGGGATAGAAATTTGCTGAGTTACCGATCCAACAATTACCTTTCACCCGGTTTTTCTCCTCAAAACCAAAACCCCGCCAACAACTACAATAGAAGCAACCAAATCCCACCAAGAGCTTCTAATCCTTATCACCCACCCACTCAACAAACCCCACCCATTAACACCGATGTTGAAGCCATCATGAGAACTCAGGGTGAGCAAATCAAGAATCTACAGAGTCAAATTATCAATCTTAAAGGAGATATCACCAAGCAAGGAAATGACATTAGATCCGAGGTTCGTGATAATATTCAATCCTCCTTCAGCAATCAAACCAATGATTTGAAGAATATGCTTGCTAGTTTCTTGCCCGCAGCTCAACCTTCTTCTTCGAGTTCTCTACCTTCAAACACCGTCACTAATCCGCGAGCAAATGTGAGTGCTATTACTACTCGTAGTGGAATTACCATTGTCGATCCACCAATCCCGCCCCCATCATCTACACCTCCTCCACCACCATTTATCCCTACTCCTCCTACACCGAGTATTAGTGCATCATTACCGTCTCCGCCTCGTCATGACGATGTCTCTAGGAAGGAACCTTCAACATCTCAACCTTTACCTACTACACCTGCACCTTCCCCACCCAAACCCAATATCCCTTATCCCTCTCGTTTAGGCAAGACCAAAATGCTAACCAAGGATGACGCTGAAGTGTCACGCTATGTGAAGATGATCTCTCAAATGAACTTCAACATTAGCTTTCTTGAGGCACTTGTCCACATGCCGAAATTTGTCAAAGCATTTAAGGAATTTCTTAACAAGAAGGAGAAGCTGATTGAACTCGCCAATACACGCTTAAATGAAAACTGCTCTGCAGTTATTCTTAAAGAACTTCCAGAAAAGCTTGGAGATCCCGGTCGTTTTGTGTTGCCTTGTGTTTTCAACAAAACTGAAGAATTTACTGCCCTTGCTGATCTCAGGGCTAGTATAAATCTTATGCCTTTGAGTGTTTGGGAAACACTATCATTACCCGACCTCACTCCAACAAAGATGACTCTTGAACTTGCAAATCTCACTCTCGCTTACCCCGTTGGTATAGCCGAAGATGTGTTTATCAAAGTTGGCACATTTACTTTCCCGGTCGATTTTGTCGTTGTTGATTATGAAATGGACCCTCGTATTCCTTTAATACTTGGTCGGCCATTCTTGAGAATCGGACGAGCTCAAGTTGATGTTGCCGAAGGTGAGTTAATCTTAAGAGTCGGGAATGATTCACAAGTTTTTAAAATGGGGAAGCTTACAAGCAAATCCTATGGACGAGAATCAGTGAATATGATTAATGTGCTTGATGACTTTGTTGTGTACAACAATACTCTATTCGACTCTTGCATTGCTAATCCACTTTTTCAAAATGATGTGGATGATTCTCTATCCAATTTGGACGCTTCTCCCATTTATGATTCTCCACCGGTCTTTGATGCTTATGAAGATGAGTCTAGCTCAGATTCAGATGATTATGATGACCTTACCTCCGAGTATCCAGAGATGCCCACTTTCGATGATTTCGATGAGGCTGATACTCTTTCGAGCGATTCTTCACATGATGAAGATCCTCCGCCATCACTCGATCCTACTTTGGACGATTACTCATTTGAGGAAGACTTCTCTACGTTTCTCAACACTTACTTCCCTCATGAGAGTGATGCTCCTCCTTATGATTTTGAAGATTATCGTCTTGATCCTACTTTGGATTTGAAGAACATTCTTTCTAAGGAGAAGAAACCGGTCGACACCAATATCCGCATCACATATGATTTAACACCTCTTTGTCCCCCTTCTGAGGACGAGGTTGTGCTTCTTTGCGGATCTTCTTCCCATTCTTCTGAGCCTGAGTGCTATTTTCCCTTAAAGGAAAAGGTGTTCGACCCCGGTATCGACATTCTGCAGCCATCTCAGTATCCACCTGATGAAATAAAAGGAAATATCTTTGGAACTTATGGAAATCTGCTTGCACCACTTCACCCTTGCTTCCACCATGCTCCATCGCTGCTTAAGGGAACCTTGCTTACTCTTCTTTGGCTTGCCTTGTTCGCCTTAAGCTTGTGCTATTTGATGGACGAAAACTATGTCTTTGATCCTGGTGGATATGTTTTATGCTTCTTCCTATGATGATCAAGGTCGAGTCAGGCTCACGACTCGGTAATCAAAAATCAAGCGCTTCTTGGGAGGCAACCCATGCATCTATCTTTTCGCTTTCTTTATCATAAGTGTAGGGGGAGACCCGTTGGTTTGCTTTCCTCTCCTCTCCTCTCTTAATCAGGGATTCGAGCTTCAATGATCCACTCTTGACGATTCTTGACGACCCGTGATTCCGTGTCCACTTCTTCCCGGTTCTATCCTAAACTCTTTTCGATTCACTATTTTATATTTTCTCAATTTTAAAATAGGAATCTCTTTAGTTGTCTTTTCCTTAGCGAGATTTAAACAAAGTGCACAATGTCCTAAGTATAGGGGAGTTTACTCCCACATGCTTAAACATTAAGGACAATGTTTATGTTAAGTGTAGGGGGACTTCTATCGAAGTTAAGTGGCCTTTTCCTTGTATTTGTCCTCATTTTAACCGGAAAATCAATTTTTCGACATTTTTCAAAAATTTTGATCTATTTTGGCCTATTAGTTTTTCCCTTTGTATAGTTATTTTCTTTCCTTATTAGAATAAATGCTTAATAAAGTGGTTTTAATTTTCAAACGTTGTGAATCTTTTGACTCAACCCGAGCTTACTTATCGTAGTTTACTCTAGCTAGTATCCTTAACATGTTTAAGTCAAGTTTTGCTAGGCTTTTATATATGGAGCTATAAAACGCGAAAGTCTTAACTCTCGTGGGTTAAGAACAAGAACTTTTCGCAAGTTCCTATAATTGATCATAGAGTGTCACACTCCCAAAAATATCAGAGTATAATGGCGACAAGGGAGTGGTGACGTCATGATTATCATACACACATAGTCACAAAGAACGACCTCTAAATGAGACGTTCGGAAAATAGATCACTTGTAATTGATAAAATAAGTTGTTTTAACAAAGTGCGGAAGCATGAACTGAATATGGTTACAAAACATAGTTTTCTCAAATGGTACAAATGATCGTTGTTTCAAAGAAATGACGGCAATGCATGAGACCTCATTTAGCATCTTCCTTCTTAATACCTGAGAAAAACATTGCTAAAGTGTCAACATAAAGTTGGTGAGTTCATAGGTTTAGTTAGTTGGAAATGTTTAATGAACCACAAGATTTTCCCAAATGTGATGACAATATAACAGATACAAAGTCATCTCAAAAGTATTTATTACAGTCTAAGCTCGTGACACCGAAGCGTTAACAACACCGGCAGTATAATCATATAAATGTAGCCCAAACCAGATGCCTAAACCCACGACATCCTATATCAGATTCAAATGAAACTGTGCCCGCTTGTCCCCTTGTTGGACAAGACAGACAGGGACGTCAATCCCGATAGATCTATCCATTACATTCGCGCTTACACAAAGTAATTAACGGTTCACGATTCACGGGCCAAAGCAACTGGGTTTTTAGTAGGACTTAGACTAATATATAAATCAGTAAATGCACTTGTGTTCAAACGTTAAAATCAAGCAATGTCTCACCCCAAAAAGCAGTGAAAATAGTAAAGTATGGGGCTATAAACTCACCTCGTAAATTCAGCAAAGAGAACGAAGATAAAATAGCTCGAGAGTACGGTTACGCTAGCCGCGACCTAATTAATTATGAGAATCGAGTTACGATACGAATAATTGTATTATTAAATGACTCGACACCCTAGTTGTGCTTGACGAAACCATACGTTTATGAAATAGTACGATTTACGGAAAAGTACGATAAATAAAATCGGTTTATTAAATGGTCGGGTTTTACGGGTCAAATTATAACTTAAATTTACCAAAATTCGTTTTGGGCTTATAACTAAACTAAATAAACTTATAAGGCCCAAATTGGGTCCAAATCCTTTACACACAAACCGGCCCAAGGGTCCTTAGACCCGGCCCGGCCCACTGGCGGAATAAACAAGGAACGGAGGGAGTACATTACGTGTGTTTACACACACAACTTCCCATATCTGGGAGTTAACTCTCTCTCCTCCCTTGATATTAACTCCACCGTCCCAAAACTCTCTCTCTCTTAATCTAGATCGGTTCAAACCCTTTCTATGGCTATCATCTAATCACTTGGGGATATAACAATCATGTGTGGTGGTCTGAGATGTTTAGATCGTGTGAGATGTGGGGTTTAATCCCCACATCAAACCGATTTGGTTTTATGATGTGTTCTTCCTTGCGGTTTCGTGAATCAATAACCAGAATCGAAGATAAGTTTATTCTCCTTGTTTCTTTTAAAAGCTTTAATTGATTTTCGATTTAATAAATATCAGTGGGTTTAATTTATTTGTATATACTTGTTGTAAATCATATGATTCTCGGATTGAAAATAAACAAAATTAGGGTTTTGAAATATTTGGGGGTTTTCATCAAAATCGGGTTTAAACATAATTAATTGACGTTTTCATTTATAAAATCAAACTAATTTTAATATAAAATCGATTTATAAAAATTAGGGTTTCGGTCATTTGGGGGTTTTTGTATAACTCATTTTCAATTAAATTAAATAAGGGGTTTGGGTTTAGATTAGGTTTAATTAACGTTCTAATTAATAAAAATTTGATCTAGGGTTTTATGAAATTGGGGGTTTTTATATATTTGACTGAATCTCATATTTATGTGATGTTTCTGAATTGAAAAGTACTAATTTACTGTTTAAAAAGATGTTTAAATAATTAGGGTTTCGATTTGAATTGGGGGTTTCTATACCCGCGGCATGATTAATGGTTTCTGTAGAATAAAACTTGATTAAAACATTTGGATTGGTTGGTAATAATGGTTAATAATTTTGGCAGTAAGAACTTTGGTTGGTTTGCTTTGATTCTCGGTTTGGTCCTTGATTGGGTCTCGGTTTGGTTGAACATGGGTCTCGGTTTGGTTCTAAATTGGGTCTTGGTTTGGTTCTTGATTGGGTCTCAGTTTGGTTCTTGATTGAGGTCTTGATTTGGTTGAACATGGGTCTCGGTTTGGTTCTAAGTTGGGTCTCGGTTTGGTCTCAATCGGGTCTCGGTTTGGTCTAAATTGGGTCTCGGTTTGGTTGACAGAAAAGCAATAACATAAACATGTTTGCATTTAAAAGTTTAGCAATTTTCAGTTTTTAGTTAAAAATATAAGGCCTTTACAATGACTAACACATTATTTCGTTTATTCGTAGGTTCGTACAAAACAAGCACATCTAGACTTTAAAAGGAAAGACGAAAAGACAAGAGACTCACAATGGGGATGCTACGTTCGGTTTTGCAGGTTCGGACGGGATGAAGACTCTTGGTTGTGCAGGTTCGGACGGGACGTGTGGGTTGGCTGGACCAAATCTTCTACCCAGGAGTTGTATTGTGAAGATTTGTGCAGATTTTTGATGTTTGTATTTTGGACTGAGATAACTTGTATTTGGACATTGGATAATACTTTGGGTTTGTATATAAACTTGTATTGTTAGTCTAGGGTTAGTGTAAATCTGAAAATGTTAACTTGTGATATACCCAAAAGAGGTAAACTAGGCAAGTGTGCTGTCCTTTAGTGGGGCAAATAACTATAAAGTTTATATGTAATGTAGACATGTGACAGAAATTTGAGACCCTTGTAAGGCAAGCTTGGCAATAAAATTGAAGGTTTATATTCAGTATATGTACACATGCTGTGACAGCTTATACACTCGACTCGGTTCACAATGGTTAAGTTTTAGACGCGACTGAATAATCCCGACATCAAAACCGTTTAGCATACGATCCCAAAACAAAACAATTGTGCGAGACGTCACAAAATCTTAATAACTATAACAAATAAAACGTACGGCAAAACATAAGACGCTCACAAACTTGTGTATTGCATTCAACTTAATAATCGCGAAACATTGAGATGTTACATATGCTCTCCCTAAAAAGGGCTTTGTCCGCAAAGCAAAACAATTAGCACGTTCATGACGACAACTAGTCGGTAAACAGTTAAAATACTCGTACTACATGAATAAATAAATGATGGAAATTTGACGAATGTCACATAGAGAGTCGTTTATCAAGGGAACTTTAATATGCGATTTCTAAACTTGAAAAAGTCCAAGAATTTGCAAGATCCTATAGGCGACTCGAAAACCCAAAGCTTTGATTTAATAGGCTAAGCATCCACGAGTCTCATTCCTTGAGATTTTAAACTGTGGAGAACGAGAGATGATAGAGCCAATTATAAGTTCGGTATTCTTTCGTGAATTTATGTGAGTTAATTATGAGCCTATTCTCCCATCGCTTGCTAATAAATTTATCTGCAATAAATAAGGTTGTACGATTTGAAAAGTTACTTAGCTTCTAGCCCAAGATCGTTTAAAAGTTGCTCAGTATGGATTAGAGTTCATAGCCAAGGCATAACTTGACGCGAAGATTGGCGAGTCCGAGAAGGCCGTAACAAGGCATGAGGGCTATATTTTGTTGCTAAAGATCCAAAGTGATGTGAAGAATCATTTATCGAAAATCAACATGAAGGATCGAGACACACGACGAAAAGCAAAAACTCCCCAAAAGTCATGGAGAAGTGTATCCGAAAAGACCCTAGCAAGGTATGAGGATAAATAGATCCAAGTCAAAAAGGAGGCGAATCGTTGTATATCAAAGTCCAAAATAAAGATTGGAGAAAAAAAATGAAGAAGTCGTGGTCCAAGTATGAATCTCTCAAAACTTCAAGTGAAGAATTACTATATGAAGAGAAGACCATTATTTCATGAACGTCTCTCAAGATTTGAAGTATGAAGTCGCTGCCAAATATCGGTCCGAGAAAGGTCTCAAATCGCGAAGCGAGTTATGCCAAGATATGAACTTTATGAGGTCCCGAGAAGCAGTTTTAAAAGATTTTGTCCTTTAGCTAACTATTGATTAAATCGTTCACTTTATTTTCGGCCTAATAAACTATCAAAATAAGTAAAAAATGCATCTTCGTGATCATTCAAGACAACAATAAAATATAAGAGATACCCCTAGGAATAAGGGAGTCTAAGTGAATAATTGGCCCACATGAGTTAGTGTTAGTCTACTAACTTATAATAACAATGATCTCGTTTTTAAGCTTGGTTTGGAGAAAGTGAAAACTTGAGGATGATGATTATTCATGACATTTCCAGAACCCAATGTATGCTTTTGATTTCTTTACTTTGAATGTTTATAATTTTCTATCTCTTTAATAAAGGCCAACGTGAATTGATTATGATGAAAAATGTAAACGTGCTTTGTAACTAATGCATTGCATGAGGACATTGCAATGATCAAGTGTAGGGGATTTGATAGGTGTGTAAACACCCATCCTTTTTACCACTTAATTACAATAATAACCGGCCCAAAACGTGTATTTTATGTCTTTTATGTCGGAATTATGCGTGGTTTGTGTTTTTGTTGTGATTTAGGACGAAATTGTGAAAAGTGGAGAAAACACGGCATTTACGGGCTTTTATTGAAGAAAAAGATGAAAGATGAAGTCGAGAAGTCAAGAGTGGAAAAAGAACGGAAGTCCAAGACCAATTATGAAGATTTATCGAAGAAAATGTCAAAAGACGGAAGTTTATCAAAAGCCGAAAAACTCAAGTCAAATTTATTGAAGAATTAAAAGACGAGTTCAAAGAAATCCCGAGCCATAAGTCATTTGAGTCCAAGATTAAAGAAGAATTAAAGGCTTAAGGACTAATGGTGCATTTAACAAAAAGATTAAGAAGGAAGGGCCTAATGATGCAATTAAGAGAAAATGAAGGAGGGGAGGAAGCTTCCTAATCCTCCCCTATATATAGATCATTAAGTTAATCTTTTCATTTGGTTGGCTAGAGTGACACTAGTTCTTCCACCTTTACTTTTATGCACATTTAATTACCTTGCACCTTTAATTACTTGCACCTTTAATTACCTTGTCTTGCACTTTAATTTTCAAAGTAAGTTACTTTTATTTTAATTGAACCTTTACTTTTCTTGTTAAAATCTCTCATTCTACCTTTCTTTCTTTGCTTGATCTTTATGTTTATATGCTTATTGTGTTGCTTAATTGATTTAGATTATTGATTTTTATAGCTTATTGTGTTTATCTTTAAGTTTATAAAGTTTTTATAAAAGTTATTTTTATATAAAAGTTTGTTTTTCGTAAACCTTTTTCTTTTCGTGTTATAAAAGTCTTTAAATTTCAGTTTAGTAGCTTATTTTTACACGGTTTGCCTTAGGATTTTAGACTTGTGCTTATTTGTTTAGTAGCTTATTTTTCTAGCTTATTTCGTGCCTTTTCCTCCGTATTCCGATCTAGTGATCGGATAAGGGTCTTACATTCCGACCATAGCTCCTTGGCTTGGTCGGAAAAGGGTTTTCGACATTCCGATTGGTGGGTAAGTTGGTATTCCGATCAGGGCAAGGTTTGGGTATTCCGATCTGGTCTAGTGACAGCTTTCCGATTGGTGGTTCATTCCTTATTCCGACCGAGGTGCTTGTTTGGTATTCCGATCAGGGTAAGTGACAATATTCTGATCAAGGGTTCCGACCAGCGTCTATCCCATATTCCGATCAGGTAAGTACTTATTCTGATCAGGATTTGTTTGGGTATTCCGATCTCAAGAAGTGACATATTCCGATTGGTATTCCAATCTACATTCCGATTTGGGGGTAAGCTCACATTCCGATTGGATGGTTTTACACATTCCGACGAGGGTTAATCGGAATATATTCCGATCGGGTGTTAGTTTTTATATTTTGTCTTGTTTAATTTTTAGGTTCTAATTTTAATATTCGTCAAGTTTTAATTTTCGTCAAGCTTTAATTTTAACTCGTTTAATCAATTTACTTTTCAAAGCTTTTAAATATTGCACCATTTAAGTTTAATTAGACTTAGATTAATTTTAACGCCATTTTACTTTAACGTCATTTACTTTTAAGTCTTTGCACTTTTTATTTAAAATCAACCAAAAATATTTGTTTCACCAAAATCAACTGAGTCGTACTTAAAACTAGAGATCAATTCGATTAGACACACATCAAAGAACTTTTTAACCGAGTAAAACCCAGTTATCAGTAGCCAAGTCGGTCCATCTGATCAAGGTAGCCTTTCATTCTCAACACATAAGTGTTGACAGATTGGCCCTCCTCCTGCTTGCAGTTATGGAACGATTTGACCGTTTTAAAGAGTTCTTGTTCTGCTTGTTGTTGGAACATCGTCTTGAGTTCCTCAATCATGTCCTATGCAGTAAAGTCTTCCAAATGTTTTTGGATTTCAGGGACCATACTACACAACATTAAGCCAGCCACTTCTTGCTGTTCAGCAACCCTTTTAGTATGGGCATTGCGAACAGCAGCGGTGGCAGTAGCAGGAGGCGCTTCAGGTAAGGCCTATTCCAAGTGGTGCAACTTTCCTTCTGATCTGAGGACAATCCTCAGATTTCGAAACTAGTCAAGGAAGTTCGTACCAATCAATTTCTCCTTATCGAGAATTGATCTGATTTGATTGTTAATCGATTGATTCGTTTCCATCTACAAAATAACAAAGTTCAAAGTTTTAGTATTTTTAATAATTAATCCTTTAAAAAATTAACTACCCAAGTTTATATAAAAACAATTAATTTTACGAAAAAGGCTAAGATCCTCATTGAGGTTCTACCATCACATCAATTGATCTGCTAGCAATGATAGATTCAATAGGTAGATGACGTTCATCAATTGCAAATCATGTGCAATTCTTAGATCCTTATGGGACTCATGACATAAGTGAACAATTCACAAAATATCAAACTGGCATGTTTAGTCCCATCCTTGCATCGGTCAAGGTCTCACCACTTAACCGATTAAGTCATCCAATTTGAGAACATGCAAGAATAAGTCTAGGTCTAACACATAGATAATAATCACCTTGGATTACAATTCACATCCGTCTCACAAGATGCAAAAAGTAATTGCAAGTGATCTCAAACGATTGGACGACATGACTTAAAGTTTAGACGGGTATAAAAGTTTGATTTACAAATCAAAAGTGTGTACGAGGAAGCATGCATTCATCCATCGTAGCAGAAGTTAAAAACATTTCTTAACTTAAGTCTAATCTTTTTTTAATTTATGCGTGTCAAGTTTTCCATGTTAAATACTAATATAAAACCTAAATGGATTTAATATTAGATAAGACAATACGTAAGTCATAACATTCATAACACATTAAGAGTTATTATGAAAACAAGATTTTAGTTTTAAATCATATTTAAACTTTAAACTAAATCAATGATTTAGTTTATAAATGGTTTGTGATTGGTTTAAGTTTTTTATAAAAAATATTTGCAAGTTATGTCAAGATATCAAGCAAACAAGCAACCACACAACCACAAGTATGCAAAGCCTCAAACCGATGAATAACCTATGCTTGATCTCGTGATCCACCACGAGAACCAAGAAGTCAACTAAGGGTAAGACAACACAACCACAAAGTAGGCTCCCACTTGCTCCAAGACCATCAAGAGCAAGTAGAACCCAATATGAACATGAGGCTCAAATATGCCAAAAAATTTCAGTCGACTTCCAAGGCCCAAACCCCATAGAAGGAGTCTTCTCTAGCCTGAGCTCCAGTTAAGACTTTTGAAGGCCCATGAGTTGTGAATAATCACACCAAGTTTGGGCTTCTATCTCCTTATAGAACTCCGGGAAATCACGTTTTAGTGCAGGTCACTCAGCAGCTCCGAATTTCACAATATGTCTTTAATTCTTTAGCCATTCCCATCCAAGCATCGGTTACAAATGATTTATGACTAACAACATTTAACCTATCATTAACCTACTTTAAAGTGCCCAAACATTGGCTATAACCAACATCAAAAACATATTAATGAAGCCGAAACAATGGCAAATCCCCAAAACTGAAATTAAATGCAAATCAACACACAACATGTCATAGTTGGTCTAGGTTTTCATCGGCTTTGCATACTGATAGTTGTAAATTCACACTTGTTTATGAAAACAAGGTAAAAGCGGTAAGTATTAAGTGTACGTTTAGGAAAACGTAAACACTTATGACCCTTAATGGGGATCGTTCTCTCGAGGAGGCACGTGTGTTGTGAATTGAATTGATTTGATTGTTTTTGATTATTAACAAGAAAGAAGAAGGGAAAATGACGAAGACGAAAAAATAGAAAAATAGGCAAAAATACTACTAGAAAGTTAAGACGTAGAAATGCAAAAGAACACAAAAATTAAAATTTTAACCTAAAAATTCCTAAAAATTACTAAAAATCCACAATAAAATTATAAGAGTTTACAAAAAATCCAAACTTGCTAAAACCTTTTAATTAATTTAATAATGACTTTTTAATGCTAATTAAAGCCCTAAAAATCACTTTTAAATATTAAAAAGCCCTAAACAAGATTTAATAGTTTGTAAACCTCAAAAATGACCTAATTAAGCTAAAAACTATTTTTAAAAATTTTAAAACCAAATTAAACTATTTTTAAACTCCTAAAAACTATTAAAATCTATTAAATCTTAAATTAATTCTAGAAAATAAATGAAAAGCCTAAAAATTAATTGGAAAGTGAAAAAGTTCCTAATTTAATGTCTAGAATCTAGGAAAAATGAAAAAAAGTTAAAAATAAAACTTTGAATTTTTCTTAATAAAATAATAATAAAATAATCCAAAAAATAAAAAGTTCTTAAATAAATTCTAAAAAATTCTCAAAAATCCTAAATATTCTAACTAAGAAGAAAATGCAAATTAAAGTTCCTAAAACCTTTTAATTAATTTTATATTAATTTTTAAAGTTTAATGAAAAACCTAAAATCAAATAAAATTAAAAATTAAAGTTTTTGAAAACTTTTTTGAATGTAAACCTCAAATAACTTAATTAAAACCTAAAAACTATTTTTTTGGATTTTTAAAATACTGTTTACTATTTTTAAATTACTTTCTAAAAATAAAACTAAAAATAATCCTAATAAATAATTAAATAAAAGGAAAAATAATATTTTTAAACAGAAAAATCTAAAATACTAATTAAACCCTAGGAAAAATGCTAGCTACTAAACAAGCTTAATAAATAAGCTGGAAAAGCCTAAATAAGCTACGGCTTATTTTAATAAGCCAAACTCAAAACACCCTTAAGTATATTTCCAATGCAAACCCTAGCAGTCAAAGACCCTAGGGCGCAATGGTAATGTGTGATGTGTGTGAGTGTGGAGACGGGGGTTCGAGGCTGAGCAACCCCCCTTTTTGTTCTTTATATTTTTTTTTTCTTTTAAAACTTTTATCACTCAAACCTGAGACACCTTTAAGCTAGAATCACAACACAAATCCCTTTTTTAACAATGATTTGAGCAAATCAAGAACAAAAAAAAACGTGACCAATTCTTCTTTTGAACACAAGCAGTTTTCCTTGTTCTATCAGTTTTCTTCACAAGTGAACAAAGCCAAGAGGAGCTTGGCTTGGGTCTTTTTGGTGATGCTTTTTGGAACAAACAGGCACCCCTACACTCTTTGGGAATTGGGGAAAATGACTTGAGCAGGGGAGGTACGGGGTGGGTCCCTCAGGCCATGTGGGTATGTTTTGTTGGGTGGGAAAGGGTGAGAGTGAGGTTAATTGAGGATCTGGACAAGATTGGGGAATAGCCCCTTGTTTTGGGTGTGATTGGATCTGGGGTGGGTTAGGGTTTAAGGAGTGATTAGGCCAGGTTTTAATCCAAAAAGGGTATAAATGATTTTAAAACTTGTGTTTAGGAGGGAAATGGGGAAAGTGGGTTGACCATTTGACAACTTATTTAATTAAACCGGTTTGGGTAATGGATACTGGACTGGGTAGGGTCGGTTTTGTGGGTGGGTGGTGGGTAAATGGGTGGGGTTTGTGACGTGTCAAGATCTGAGTGGGGGAATAAGTTTGGCTGGTTGGAAGACTTGGCCCCCAGGCTTCTCACTTCTCTTCATTTTGTAAATAATAGCTATCAACGCCTAAATTCCTTTTAACAACTTTCACCAAGTTGTCAAAAATGGCACATCAATTTCCAAAACTTTTCCAAGGGTTTTAAATGTATATTCTTGATTCTTCAAGGACTGGAATTGTAATATCTTCAAACATTAAGGACCATTCTTGTACAATTGACATTTGGAGGGTCAATTGTGACAAGTTCTTCAAAGATGAGGGACTAAACTTGACAATCTTCAATTCTTCAAGGGTCATTTTGCAAAATTCCAAACTTGGGCCCGGTTCATTGTGCGGCTTCGTTTCCCGTGTTCGTTTTTGATTGATTCTTGTGATCTTTTGCCAATTCCTCAATATCCGTACCTAAAAATACACAAGTAACAAACACGAGCATATATTTGGCATATTTGATGATATTTAATTGATTTTAAGCCCGATTTGGACGATGAGACCATGTATAAAAGCAGTCTCATCACTCCCCATACTAAACCATTGCCGTGCCCTCACGCAATGCTAGAATAAAGTATCAAAGCATCTCCAAAATTTAATTTAATTCAATTTATTGAAATGATAAACTAGCTACACTATATTATTGCTACTACTTGCGTTTTAGACATAATGTATGATTTTCATCGCAAAATGGGACGTTTAGGTTCATAGAATAAGAACATGTGAATGCTTCGTTAGAAATAATTTCATCGTCCTCGATTTTCACCTTAATTCCATGCCAAGCGTGCAACGAGATCATTGTCATTATAAGTTAGTAATGCTAACACTACTCATATGCCCTAATCACGTACTTATCCTCCCATTATTCCTAAGTTGTATCTCTTATATTTTATTATGTCTTAATGATCACGAGGATACATTATTGACTTATGCGGTAATAGAGATTTAGGTCTAAAAATAGAGTCCTAACGGTGTAACTAAGACCATCAAATCAATAACCCCTCCTAATAGACAACGATGTTAAAAAATTAAGTTGACAAGAAGAATCGATAAACACGGTTTTATAACGGTTTTGAACATGAGACTTATTACCAAGACTTTTATACGCCCCCTAACGGAAGGGCCTTATTATCTTTGGTTTACCTCCATATTTTATTCAACTTCGCCATGAAGCTTTTATTATGACTTCGGTCTTGCCTTGCCTTTTATTATCCGCCTCATCGGTGGTTTTATTAGCCAAAGACGTATATCCTCACGCTAAAGCGAATTTTGGATCTTTAAAGCTTCGAAGATTAAGGCTTGATTCACTTTCAATTTTGCATAGATTTTAGGCCTTGTGGGGCTTCAAATTGTTTGCTTGATTTAGGTGAGCACTTGAAATCTTATTATTGGGTGAAGCTTTCGATTATTCGGGTGCCAATACTTCAAAACCGTGACGCTGACGATACCTTAATGTCTTCCCAATTTAATTACACGGAAGCTACTAGAAAAGACTAGAAACCCAACAATCCTAACTAAACCGCTAAATCAATATTTATTAAGCAAAAAATATTTACAAGCGAAGGGAGAATAAGCAAACAACGAGAACACATGAGTTTTTGAAAGAATACGAGTACTCTACGTTTAGCATAGTAACTTATAATTAACTCTATCATTTCTCGTCCTCATTTAAGAGACTTAGCCTAATGTGTAGTTAAGGAATCAAAGCTAAGTGCTCAACACGCACGGTCGAGTCAAAAATTACTCTTATTCTCGCCATCGGAAAATCTACATTCGTGTCTTAAACACTTATGAAATATGAGAAAAATTTTAAAATTTGGCCATTTTTAGCCTTATTTTGCAACAAAAACGATAACAAAACGATAAACTTTGGAAAGCGTGAAGGTTTGGCAAGGCAAGTATCTATTCACCCCCCCATACTAAAATTAAACATTGTCCTCAATGTTTCGAGTCTAGGGGTGCAAACACCCCCATACTAGAGACGTAGTCGAATGCCTAATCTAGCATGGAAAGGGTGTAACCATTAAGTAATAGCCGTTTATGAAGTGTGCTAGAAACCTAAGGTTAGAACATAAAAGGATATATCATATGGATATTGGGAAAGGCCTCCAAAGCAAACGATCGAGTGCTCCCATGAAACGAACACGAGAGGCTCCAATCGTGAAGATCATGATCTAAAAACCACAATGCACAAACAACCATGGAACAAAGGTTGGAAGGGCACAAATCCCCTCACATTAACTAATTAGAAAGCAATAATATGTACATGGATAAGCATGGGTCTCCCCCACGAGGCACCTTGTTTTTGATAACCGAGTCAAAAGCTCGACTCGAATCCCCATAAATGTGATCATTTAGGGATAATCATGGTATGGTCAATTTTTGGTGGGGCTTACATGATAAACAAGGCCCAAAAGCACGTGGAGTACTTTAAAAACCCGATAAACGTATACCGGGGTCAAAGATAGCGTCTTCGTTTTCGGATGAAAGACGAAACAACGCCACTTCAACACAAACCCCAATGGGGTAGAAGAAAATAGGAGAGAAGAAATAGAAAGGTGGGACAATGGGTAAGTCAAAACATTGAGCTACTCGAGGTAGACTCGCACCAATCAAATGAAAAGATTTTCCATTTATTGCATCGGTGGAAGACCGAGATTTCCCTATATAAGCAATTCCAGGATCAAATATCTCGTCCTCGGTGGAGAAAGGGAAGGGAACATAAGGGGCTTCCCCCACACTAGGTCCACACAAAGCATCGTCAAAAGGAGAAGACGAGCTTGTAGTACTCAATAAACGTGGTGATGACGGAGTTAGAATTGTAGAAAAATCTTTTAAATTAAATTCAAAATCTTTTCCTTTTTCATCTTTTACACTCTCCTTGTGAAAACCCGATTTAATTATGTCAAAAATATTTGGTGTATCTAAAACAATGTTAGTCACACTAAAAATTCTCACATTTTGAAATCTTTTTGGTTTAGGTGGTGGCAAGTTTTCAAATCTTTTGTCAACAAAGAAAACCTCCCCATCGGGATCAACGTATTCATCATCCGAAGAATCACTCGAGATTGGAATCGTAGGCTTAACACTCTTAACCTCCATCGGCGGAGGGGACGGAACTTCATTTTTCTCAACAACTCCTAAAACTCTATTTGAAATCTTTTTGAAAATGTTTTTGATGGGATTGACATTGTACAAAGATGTGATCGAATACACATGAGAAAGAGTGGAGTTTTGGGTTGCATTAATGACGAGTTCTTCCTCATTGAAATGAAGAGTGATTTTTCTTGCATGCACATCAATAAGTGCTCTCGAGGTATCCAAAAAAGATCGACCTAAAATTAACGGAACTTTAGGATCGATGGGAATATCAACAACAATGAAGTCCACGGGATAATAGAATTTTCCAACTTTCACAAAGACGTCCTCGGCAACTCCACAAGCTAGAATCGTAGAATGATCGGCCATTTCGATTGACATTCTTGAAGGAGTGAGATTTGGAAGATTGAGCGATTTAAAAATCTCAAGAGGCATCAAATTAATACTAGCACCAAGATCGGCCAAGGCGTAGCATTCCTCCATGTCTTGGATAGCACATGGGATTAAAAACTTTCCAGGATCACCGACTTTTTGAGGTATGCGGCTTAGAAAAACCGAAGAACAACTAGAAGATTTTTGCAATTTCTCTTTGTTATTCAACATACTTTTGAAGTTCGCGGCAAATCGAGGCATCATGACTAAGGCGTCGGCAAAACTTATATTAAAATGCAAGTCACGAAACATTTTCATAAAAAGTTCAAATTGATAATTATTTCGTTCTTGTGCCTTTTCCTTGTTTCGTCTTGATGGGTAGGGTAAAGGTGGTGTGGGTTGGGGCAAATTAGGCATAGGCATCGGCCTTGGAATCTCGGGTTCCATGATTGGTATTGGTTCAACCGTAGGTGTGGTTTGAGCGGTACTTCGTGGGCTTGTAATTTGCTCCTTTTCAACCACAACCTCGGGTTCTTTCTCTTTTTCCTTCTCCATAGAAGTACTTGGACGAGAAATGGGTTCTTTGAAAGTTTTACCACTTCGTGTAGCAATAACCTTCAATTCTCCCTTCGGGTTTACGATGGTATCACTAGGAAGACCACCCGAAGAAGAGGGCTTACACATGATAGCTTCAAACATTTTAGCCATACGGTCTTCAAACTTAGATTGCCTAGCATCCGCTTTTAACAACTCTTGCTTAATCTCATGTTGTCCTTGCTCCATTTTTTGTTGATTTTGTTGGAGTCGTGTGACATTTCCTTCCATTTTATTAGCATGAGTTTTAAGTTCATTAGCAAGTTCGTTTTAAGCTCGTTTTTCAACTCGGATCTTAAGCTAACCATCTCACGTTGCATATTGTCAAACTTAGCATCATTAGCCTTTGCATAATTCAAAAACTCTCCTTGAAGATTTTTGGTGTGATCGTTTTGAAAACCTTGGGCATTGCTTTGAAAATCACGGTTTTGGTTTTGATTAGAAATTTGCCCATTTCCACTTTGGTAATTACCTTTGTTATAGTTCCTTTGATTTCCTTGGTAATTTCCACCTTGGTTGTTGTTGCGATAATTATTAGCATTTTGATTTGGTGGAGCTTGATTTGAACGAGAACCTTGACCGATTTGGTTATAAGTTCCCGTGGCTACAAAAGCATTCGAATTGTTACCATCCGCGGTAATGCACTCGGAAAGATCATGAGCTCCCCCACACGACAAACAACTCTTAGAAACCGCTTTAACCGAAGCGGAATTGGAAGCTTCTTGAGCCTTCCAATGGGACATAAGGTTAGCAAATCTATCGAAAAATCGGTTTTCTTCATTTGCTTCATCATGTAATGCATTGATACTTCGAGATGATGATGAGCCTATTTTGGCAACACTCGGTGTGTGACGAGGGCTATAAACCTTAGACCTATTCTCGATTATGACCAAAGCTTCTTCAACCATTTTACACAAAAAATTACCACCCGCGGCGGCATTTAAATAATCTCTTTCATGATCGTTAAGTCCATTGTAAAACGTGTCGATTTGGTGTAAGTCGGAAAAACCGTGATGAGGACATTCGTGTAACATCTCCTTAAACCTATTCCAAGCCGTAGAAAAACTTTCATTTGATTCTTGTGAAAATTTAGAAATCTCATTTTTCAAATGCGTAGTCTTAGAGGGCGGAAAAAATTGGTTCACAAACTTTGAAACGAGATCCTTCCACGTCAATATAGAATTGGGTGGCTCTTTCTCTAACCAAATTTTAGCGGGCCCCGCTAAGGAATACGGAAAAAGCATCATCTTAATCGAGTCATTCGAGACATCCTTAAATTTGCACGTGGCGGTAAGACGATTAAATTGGCGGATATGGTTGTGAGGATTGTCCTTCTCATCACCACGGAATTTGTTGTTTTGGATCATCGACAACAAACCCGTTTTCACCTCAAAATTCTCCGCAAGGATTGCGGGAATCACAATAGCTTCTCCATAACCCTCGGTGGGTGCTTGAAGTAACTCCATCATAGTTCGATTCGCCATGGTTGGTTCTTCTCGTACAATGGGTTCGTCAATAGGAGACTCCTCACTAGAATGAGTTGGAGTGGGAGTTTTGTTCTTTCGTTTACGTGCACGTTTTGCTTGATTACGAGTGAGCATAAACGTCACGTACAACGTGGAGACGAGCAAAGAAGACTCTTTTTGGTATTTTGTGTTTTTCAATTTTTTTGTGGTTTTTGATTGTATTAACCTTGTGGAAATTGGTGAATGTATTAAGTAGATAAAAAAGTCCACAAATCTCCTCCTCAATCAAATCTCTTGATTAAAAAAGGCCTCAAGGAATGAAAACGATCACGTGGAGTGAACGCCTTCGATGACTTTAGAACGATGGTGGAACACCAAATCGTTCAAGAGGGTTTAATCAAATGAAACCAAGAAAATATATATGATATGTAATAATACTTTGGGCGGCAAAACCCTCGATTCACTCTCAAAATCAAATACGCACAAGCAAGCGGAGGAAACGAGGCGGCGCGAAGCACTTAAGAGCCTTTTTCCTTTAGGTCGTGAAATACAACCGCCTTATACCCACCTTATAGTTTGTATTATCAAGATTAAGCTTCACGAAAGTATTTATCTATTTTTGCCTTTTTCTTTGGTTTGAGATTCGAATACAATGATCGAGTGATGAAATCCCGAATCAAGGTTGTGATTGCTCACGTATTTGGAGTACTTGTGTATTTATTGTTCTACGTATACAATATATTAATAATATTCACACAAAAACGAAAAACGATAATACGTATTAATAGAGTGCTATTAATACAAATACTTTTATGGCTAATATAAAAAACAACAATTGCTCAATCAAAACACAACACGCCTCCCCGGCAGCGGCGCCAAAAATGATAGTTGTAAATTCACACTTGTTTAGGAAAACAAGGTAAAAGCGGTAAGTATTAAGTGTACGTTTAGGAAAACGTAAACACTTATGACCCTTAATGGGGATCGTTCTCTCGAGGAGGCACGTGTGTTGTGAATTGAATTGATTTGATTGTTTTTGATTATTAACAAGAAAGGAGAAGGGAAAATGACGAAGACGAAAAAATAGAAAAATAGGCAAAAATACTACTAGAAAGTTAAGACGTAGAAATGCAAAAGAACACAAAAATTAAATTTTAACCTAAAAATTCCTAAAAATTACTAAAAATCCACAATAAAATTATAAGAGTTTACAAAAAATCCAAACTTGCTAAAACCTTTTATTTAATTTAATAATGACTTTTTAATGCTAATTAAAGCCCTAAAAATCACTTTTAAATATTAAAAATCCCTAAACAAGATTTAATAGTTTGTAAACCTCAAAAATGACCTAATTAAGCTAAAAACTATTTTTAAAAATTTTAAACTCCTAAAAACTATTAAAATCTATTAAATCTTAAATTAATTCTAGAAAATAAATGAAAAGCCTAAAAATTAATTGGAAAGTGAAAAAGTTCCTAATTTAATGTCTAGAATCTAGGAAAAATGAAAAAAAGTTAAAAATAAAACTTTGAATTTTTCTTAATAAAATAATAATAAAATAATCCAAAAAATAAAAAGTTCTTAAATAAATTCTAAAAAATTCTCAAAAATCCTAAATATTCTAACTAAGAAGAAAATGCAAATTAAAGTTCCTAAAACCTTTTAATTAATTTTATATTAATTTTTAAAGTTTAATAAAAAACCTAAAATCAAATAAAATTAAAAATTAAAGTTTTTGAAAACTTTTTTGAATGTAAACCTCAAATAACTTAATTAAAACCTAAAAACGATTTTTTTGGATTTTTAAAATACTGTTTACTATTTTTAAATTACTTTCTAAAAACAAAACTAAAAATAATCCTAATAAATAATTAAATAAAAGAAAAAATAATATTTTTAAACAGAAAAATCTAAAATACTAATTAAACCCTAGGAAAAATGCTAGCTACTAAACAAGCTTAATAAATAAACTGGAAAAGCCTAAATAAGCTATGGCTTATTTTAATAAGCCAAACTCAAAACACCCTTAAGTATATTTCCAATGCAAACCCTAGCAGTCAAAGACCCTAGGGCGCAATGGTACTGTGTGATGTGTGTGAGTGTGGAGACGGGGGTTCGAGGCTGAGCAACCCCCCTTTTTGTTCTTTATATTTTTTTTTCTTTTTAAACTTTTATCACTCAAACCTGAGACACCTTTAAGCTAGAATCACAACACAAATCCCTTTTTTAACAATGATTTGAGCAAATCAAGAACAAAAAAAAAACGTGACCAATTCTTCTTTTGAACACAAGCAGTTTTCCTTGTTCTATCAGTTTTCTTCACAAGTGA
Source organism: Glebionis coronaria (assembly GCA_025667525.1). Lineage (NCBI taxonomy): Eukaryota > Viridiplantae > Streptophyta > Magnoliopsida > Asterales > Asteraceae > Glebionis > Glebionis coronaria. Next base: position 310,315,358 of record CM046878.1, read on the forward strand.
ACAAAGCCAAGAGGAGCTTGGCTTGGGTCTTTTTGGTGATGCTTTTTGGAACAAACAGGCACCCCTACACTCTTTGGAGTGTAGGGAGTCACAAATAAGCAGGAAACAAGCACCTAGCAAGCAAATTCAAAGCAAATAGGCCACAAGTAGCAAATTGAAGGTTACTGAGGTCCTTATCTAGGTCTGTGGGCACAGATTGCTTACTACTTGCACAAAACTCAATTTCAAAGCCCAAGATTATGCACACAATAGCTCCAATTAACCTACAAACAAACTGCAATCCTATATCAGCCTAACTCCTAACAGATTACAAGATCTTTGAACAAATTTTGAACAAAACAAGAAGAAAATGGTCAAGCAGATTTTTTAGCTATCCTTTCCACTTTTTACTCAACAACCTGCTTCAAAACTTTTCCCAAACTGAACTAAATCCAACATACAACCTATCTCAACCCTTTTTAATGATTCTAACACGTTTTAATTCTCAAAATCCCTCAAAAATATCAATTAAAAAGCAGATCCAAACACCCCTTTAAAAATTGAACATGTATTTTTTACAAAGCAAACCTATCCTATTGCTATCCAAACTGACTCAATAGGCTCTAAACATGCATAATCTACCAAATGAACTCAAATCCAATCAGTTTTACACACTTTTTAACACTTATGCAAAATCACACCAAACTCATAAATTTTTAACTAGAAAAATGAAGAGAAGGTTTTACCTTGTTGGTCTTACATCCAAGACCAACAGTGGCTAGGTAGCCACCTCCCATATACTCGGGTATATGCTGAACCCTTAACAAATCAACACCCTTAATCAACCTGCTAAGATTAAAGAAAAAAAAACAGGCACAATAATATTTATCCAATCTGTTTTCTTCTTCTTTTCTTAAAAACTTTTCAAAATCTTTCTTGAAACCTTCTCAAAACGATTTCTTTCAAACCTTGACACCAAATAACTTAAACTCCTTAAACACAAAACCTTTGAAACAGATTTTTCACCAAAAATCTTACTTTCAGAAAAACTTGAAATAAATTTTGAGAAACCAAAATTTACTTCACTGATTAAATTTGGAACTCAGTTTAGCTATCAACACATACCAACTTTTCAAAAAACATAAAAGGAATTACACTTGACAATTTCAAACACCAACTTTATTTCTTTAAAAAAGGAATTACAAGAGTTTTTAGCTAGAAAACTGGAACAAAGAAAGGAGTCACAGGTCGACGTCCTTTTATACTAGAAGTAGAACTATCTAGAAGACTAAAAACCCTAGCTCTTGAATTGCCAAAAGTGCCCTTGAAGTCTTGGCTGAAATTTGGGTCAAAAGGTGCCCATGTGAAATGCCAGCCTTGCTTGTGATGCTTGAATGAATCAAAGTCGTCCATTTGAGCTTGGGGACCAAGGGGAGTATCCTACACGTTCACTTGGTCGGTTTTGGGAATTGGGGGAAAATGACTTGAGCAGGGGAGGTACGGGGTGGGTCCCTCAGGCCATGTGGGTATGTTTTGTTGGGTGGGAAAGGGTGAGAGTGAGGTTAATTGAGGATCTGGACAAGATTGGGGAATAGCCCCTTGTTTTGGGTGTGATTGGATCTGGGGTGGGTTAGGGTTTAAGGAGTGATTAGGCCAGTTTTAATCCAAAAAGGGTATAAATGATTTTAAAACTTGTGTTTAGGAGGGAAATGGGGAAAGTGGGTTGACCATTTGACCACTTATTTAATTAAACCGGTTTGGGTAATGGATACTGGACTGGGTAGGGTCGGTTTTGTGGGTGGGTGGTGGGTAAATGGGTGGGGTTTGTGACGTGTCAAGATCTGAGTGGGGGAATAAGTTTGGCTGGTTGGCAGACTTGGCCCCCAGGCTTCTCACTTCTCTTCATTTTGTAAATAATAGCTATCAACGCCTAAATTCCTTTTAACAACTTTCACCAAGTTGTCAAAAATGGCACATCAATTTCCAAAACTTTTCCAAGGGTTTTAAATGTATATTCTTGATTCTTCAAGGACTGGAATTGTAATATCTTCAAACATTAAGGACCATTCTTGTACAATTGACATTTGGAGGGTCAATTGTGACAAGTTCTTCAAAGATGAGGGACTAAACTTGACAATCTTCAATTCTTCAAGGGTCATTTTGCAAAATTCCAAACTTGGGCCCGGTTCATTGTGCGGCTTCGTTTCCCGTGTTCGTTTTTGATTGATTCTTGTGATCTTTTGCCAATTCCTCAATATCCGTACCTAAAAATACACAAGTAACAAACACGAGCATATATTTGGCATATTTGATGATATTTAATTGATTTTAAGCCCGATTTGGACGATGAGACCATGTATAAAAGCAGTCTCATCACATACGAAACATAACAATACCATAAGATTATGAATATAACAATGTGTTGTCTAAGTACATGGCCAAACATGCATGTATTTTCCATGGAAATAAAATTAAACAACAACAAACACTTGTTAGCCAACGAAATCGAAAGAATAATCAACAATTAATTAAACCCCCGATTGGTGCGTGTAACCAATGACCTTAGGACCTTAATACCACATTTTAGAAACCTTGTAATTATCATATATTTACAGAAAAGATGGTCATAAGGGCTGTTTAAAACCCGCTTCATGAATCGTTTCAAAAAACACGGTTTAGGTCATTTTACACGTACCCGATAACAAACCCATTAAAAGTATGCGTAACCCGTGGCTATGAGATCATTAAAAACAGAATATACGACCTTCTAAATATCAGTTATAAGTCGAAAATAAGTCCATAGGGGCTGTTTTAAAATTGGTTTAACAAAACCATAAAAAACACTTATTTTTAGCCATTATTACGCATACCCGATAATCATATAACATCTATGATGGCTCGTGATACCACTATAGGTGCTGAATATAATCATTAACATATTATAAATAATCAAACGCAGCGGAAAAGCACCTATGAACAGATCCATAGAGTCATATGATTAATCAACTAAATGGAGAGAGATAAAATATACCTTTATAGCGTAACCGGTTGAATAGAATGATGACAATCACCAAGAACACCAACCACCTATGAAACCAAGTGATCAAAATAGATCACCTCTTTGATGTATCCACACCACACTTCCTTGTATACCAATAGATGCTAGTCTATATAACATGTGCTACGTAAATTAGTTTCTTTATACGCAAAACAAAAGTTAAGATCAATTTGCAAATTTGAAAACCATTTTCAATACATGTATATTGTGCCGTCACTTTCTCTGTATTTGCAAATGAAAATTGTAAAACGAATATTTTGACTTATTACAATAATGAGACAAAATCAATGCATATCATTTATATTTGGAAAACAAAACGTATGTTAATGAATTCACATTAAAGGGCCGGTTCAAGATGGACCTATAAATGGGCTTTTCCAAATATTGTTTTTAAGTATAATTAACCAAGTTACGTAGGTTATATTAATACCGTAAATACAATACATACGATATATTTAAGTGGTACCTCTGTGTATATGTGTGTGACCTCATAGGCTCACATGTGTCTAGCCATATAATTATTTATTATGACACGAGCATACTCTAGCAGTTGCCTCGATTTACGAGGTGCCCTGGATGATTGCCACGTGTAATCCACTACGCCCATCTAACGGATGGGATTCCCGACACCACTGAAACGTCAAAGGGACCCACGGGTCACCTCATAACAGTTTTACGTGGCTCAAGAGTGGGCCTGTCTGGTGCACTTTTGTAGACAAAACGTCCGACTAGTGACTACCATTAATGCATTCATTAATGTTGTCCCGGCCGGCCTTTTTGAAGTACGACTATGTTTTTACACAACGTATAAAGGACATTGATTAGTCTAGAGGTTACGCCTACGGCTATAACAACTAGACTGGGGGGACATGATGACGTATAGTCCCCAACCGGGTCATGCACCCGGCCCACGGGTACTACCCGTATCCGGCCCATCACGAATGGGTTGGATTAATATCATTTGAGCTTATGGGCTTGAATGAACAGTGGCCGCATTAGATGTGTGCGGCCCACGGCCCGGCACAGCCGGTACAGGGTTAGACACAATCACAATCTTATTAGGATTGGGATTTATCTCAAATATTAAGATATACACTCACCATAACCAGAAGATAACAATAAAGCTAATTATGGCACTTATCCTTTGCTTGGGGCTGAAGTATCGGTGACAACCCATTAGGGTTTCACCGCCTATATAAGGAACCCCCAAGGGTTCCACAAATGTATCACATTCTCTATACTCTCAATCTACAGCCGATTATCTAACCCTAAACCGATTACTTACTCTCACGCTGGAGTCTAATCGTGGGATACGTTCCCACGGTAAGCTTAACACGTGTTGTTTTAGTGTACAAGATCTCAGCAAGACATTCACTTGGTTTAAGAGCCGGAGCCCAGCCTACCCGAATTAAGTCTAATTCGGGTCAAGTAAGGATCATCCAACTTTTGTATCAACACCATTAGATAATGCCTTAAGCATTTCCACGCCACTTAGGGACTCTGTACGAATCACCCAGGTGTACAGAGATCTTCCCCTAGAATTTGATGATAAAATCCACAGAGTTGATATACTTCCTTTGGACATGTGCGATTTTGATTTGATATTAGGCATGGACTGGTTATCCAAACACCAGGCTACGATAGACTGTCACACTTATCGGATTATCTTCGATGATGTCGAATCTCCAGAGTACATACACCATGGTTTTCTACCAGGGAGGTATGTACAAATTATTTCATCCATGGAGGTGCGTGCATTACTAACACACGGCTGTCAGGGCTTCATAGCCAATATTCATGACATTACTGCCGAGTCTCCATCGATTCAAGATCAGCCTATTGTGTCAGAATTTCTTGATGTATTTCCTGATGAACTTCCGGGCATACCACTTGTTCGTGAAGTCGAGTTTGGAATTGAGCTCATTCCAGGAGCAGAGCTAATTTCTAAGGCTCCCTACCGCATGGCTCCCATCGAGCTTAAAGAATTAAAGGATCAGCTGTAGGAACTTCTGGAGTGAGGTTTCATCCGTCCCAGTGCATCGCCATGGGGTGCACCGGTACTTTTCGTGAAGAAGAAAGACAGCAGCATGCGTTTGTGTATAGACTATCGTGAACTAAACAAGATCAAGATCATGAATCATTATCCTTTGCCACGTATAGATGACCTTTTCGATCAACTTCAGGGCACCAAGTATTTCTCCAAGATCGATCTGAGGTCCGGCTACCATCAGTTACGCGTTAAAGAGCCGGATATCTCTAAGACTGCGTTTCGTACACGTTATGGGCACTACGAGTTCGTAGTCATGTCATTCGGACCCACAAATACTCCAGCAGTCTTCATGGATTTGATGAACCGTGTCTTCTATGAGTTTCTAGACAAGTTCGTTATCGTTTTCATTGATGACATCCTGATTTTCTCCAAATCCAAGGAGGAACATGAGGAACACCTTCGTACAGTCTTGCAGATTCTTCGTCAGAAGCAGCTGTATGCCAAGTTCTCCAAGTGTGAGTTCTGGTTAAGCAAGATGGCATTTCTAGGCCATACTGTATCTGCAGAGGGGATCACCATGGATTCTACAAAGGTTAAATGTATCACTAAATGGTCGAGACCTACATCTACAATGGAGGTCAGAAGTTTTTTGGGTTTAGCTGGCTACTACCGCAGTTTTGTAGAGAACTTTTCACAGTTAGCCTTACCTTTGACTAAGCTGATGAGGAAAGGAGAGGAATTCGTCTGGACTAAGGAACGAGAGAAGAGCTTTGAAGACCTTAAGCAGAAATTAGTGACTGCACCGATTCTTACTCTCCCATCTGGTACAGGTGGATTTCAGATCTATAGTGACGCTTCAAGAATGGGTCTAGGTTGTGTTCTCATGCTACATGGGAAAGTTATTGCATACGCATCACGACAGCTTAAACCTTATGAAGAAAACTATCCTACTCATGATTTGGAGCTTGCATAAGTTGTTTTCGCGTTGAAGATCTGGAAGCATTATTTGTATGGTGAATCATGTGACATTTTCACTTATCACAAGAGTCTCAAGTACATCTTCACCCAGAAGGAACTAAACATGAGACATAAAAGATGGTTAGAGCTACTGAAGGATTACGACACCAACATTCAGTACCATCCTGGTAAGGCGAATTGTGGAAACCTTGGTTTCTGGATCTTTGAAGCTACTAGGAATGATCATTGTTCATATAATTAAACAATCAAAGCGGAATTAGAACAACAACCATTAACAAGGTGTTTAGGGCAAAAGAACATGAATTAAAACAATTGGATTGTTCATTATATTAATAACAAACAATCACTAGACGTGTATACATTGAATCCCACGTCTAGTCGACACACGCTTTAGGTTTACATTGTGAATATGAATGATGAATAAAACCTAAGACCCTTGGTTCCTTTTATAGTGTAAGGATTAGGGTTTACAAGAGATAATAACAAATAAACAAGTAAATCTTCTATTTAAATAAACTTATGCAGAATATATCTTGCATGTTTATCTAACTAGAAGCTTCCATAAGCTTCTTGCCTACGTTTCTATCAACTCTTGAATTGCATGTGACAATGCTTAGATTGTACACGACAACTCTTGAGCCAACAACGCTTAATTTTCTCTTGTCAACGCTTGGATTGCTCTTGACAACGCTTGGACAATATCTTCATGTTTTATTCGTTTTTGAGTTTCTGCCACATCAACTTTTTGACCCAACAATCTTCCCCTAGTTGATAGTGGCAAAACTCTATGTGTATCTCTTGTAAGTTGTACATGATCTTCAAATTGCTTCCCCTCAAGTGTAGCATGTATTTCTTCCCCTTTTTGTCACATCAACAGGGAAGTAAACAATGTATGCAATCATTGAAGATTCTCCAAATGTAGCTCTATGTAATGATCTTGAAGTAAAATAAATAAAGTATTCTTGATGTAGAAGTAGAATAACCCAACCTTGTGTTCCATGTCTTGTACTATCCACGTGACGTCGAAATTATATGAGAACGTTAAAGTATAAGCAGACCTCAATCCCTTGTCAATATTCTCATCCTTTGTGAGACACTGAGCAGGATAATGTAACTCCTTCAAGTGTTATGACAAGTCTTCGTCACCACCCATGTAAAGCACGAACAAGTTATTGTTAAGTCAATGGCTGACATCCACAACTTAACAATATGATAAAACACAAACTCGCGAAAATCTTCTTCAATCATCAAACTTACCATAAGAATTCTTCCCCTTAAGCTAACACCTCTTCATGAAGACTCTCATTATCTCATGAATTGTTGCTAACTCGCTTTAAGATCATTAATTCCGTTTAAAAATATCCGAGCCATAAATATCAACATGATATTCTAAATAAAACGGAGATTCCATGTACCTTCGTGTGTAATTTCCACCTTTTTGTGTGCTAAAAACGTACCAATTTTCTCAACAGCAGCTATCCTTTTGTTATCCGAGATCCTCCTTTATCCAATATATTTTCACATGTATTGTCACATATCGGACAACACCTATCAACGTTTGGATAAAACACTTCTCGGACAACTCATGTCAACGCCTATTTCTGTCAGCGTCAAACTTATTCTCGTCAGCGTCAAAGTAACAGACGTCAGCGTCTTCTTCTGTCAGCGTTGCACCAAGACCTTGTCAGCGTCAAACTAACAAACAGCAACGTCATGAATATTTCTGTCCATATATCACGTTAAAATCAGCTCCACATTTCTCGTCTTATTAACGTGATATATACATTCCAAAAACAGCTCCACATTTCTCGTAACAATTCAAGATATCCACCAATTAGAATGATAGAACCGTGTGAACATAGATCCTTTTTTTTAACCATGTGAACACACAATAATCGTGTGAACACATAGCTTTCCACCAATTAGAAAGCTAGCTTTTAAATGTCTTCACGTCACCATCATTCCATTCGTGTGAACACAAACTAGGAAAGATCGTGTGAACACAAAGTGTTTAATGTTTATCACAATTTTCAAACAGTGCTTCCTTTTGGCAGCCTAAAATTCCCACGAGACTATCATGGAGTACTGAATGAATATTGTTGGACCACAATTACTGCTACAATCAATCAACCATTGTTTGTCATATGTGGACCACAACATCGTCACTCCTGCGATCTCCATAATTAACACGTTATCCCATTCAAAAACTGCATCCAATAGAAAGTTAAACAAAATCCCTATAAATAAGGTTTTTATTTTCAGCTTCCATATCTGTTGAATATATTCACGCAGCTTCTTTCATGAGTTGTTTAATCTTCATCCCACGTGATTGTAGGAGTAATCATCCTTTTCATGTAGCACAATCTTCAATACAGTAAAACAAAAGAAACACGTAATGCCCACATTCTTATTATTTGCTAAACGTCCATACCTAGGTCTTACAAACGAAAACCCTTTTGTAACTGCTTACTTCCTTGGACAAATCAAAACCATACAAACAGTAGATTACCTTTTGATTCTTCCATGCGAACATAGTGTACATCCAAAACGTAAACATCCTTTTCTTTTCTTTTGTTTTAAATCGAGCTAGGGTTTGTTAACTTAGGCACCGAAACCCTAACTTAGGGTTTGTAAAATAAACCTAGCTCGATTCTTCCATCATAACAGCCACAACTTCATAATCTTTCTGCTTTTTATAGTGATCTAGGGTTTGAAGAACCCTAGTTCATGATTTCATGTGAAAAAGCAAAAACATCAATACCTTAAATAGCGAACTTCGATGCTGAATAACTTCTTCATTAGGACTCAGATCAAAAATCCCTTCGGCGAGATTCTAGACACAAGTGCCAAGAATCTACAGTTCAAAAATTACGAAGATCCAACGGTTAACGAAGAAGAGATCGTGTTTTGAACATGGCTGTTTACAGAAAACTGCATTCACTCACTGCTGACTTTGACGCTTAATAACTTTTTCCTAGGGATAAAACTCGACAATCCCTCCGGTGGATGTTTAGATATATGTATGTAGAACACACATAAAATATTTCGTGATGATCCAACGGTTCAATCAAAAGTTATGACCTTCTGAATATTGCTGCGCACACAAAAACGTCCAGAAAAACCCTAGACGGATTTTTCTTCTTTTCACCATACACGAACACCTTGTTGGTCCTAGCATCACGAGCCACGAGGCTCTGATACCAATTGTGGAAACCTTGGTTTCCAGATCTTTGAAGCTACTAGGAATGATCATTGTTCATATGATTAAACAATCAAAGCGGAATTAGAACAACAACCATTAACAAGGTGTTTAGGGCACAAGAACATGAATTAAAAAAATTGGATTGTTCATTATATTAATAAAAAAACAATCACTAGACGTGTATACATTGAATCCCACGTCTAGTGCACACACGCTTTAGGTTTACATTGTAAATATGAATGATGAATAAAACCTAAGACCCTTGGATCCTTTTATAGTGTAAGGATTAGGGTTTACAAGAGATAATAACAAATAAACAAGTAAATCTTCTATTTAAATAAACTTATGCAGAATATATCTTGCATGTTTATCTAAATAGAAGCTTCCATAAGCTTCTTGCCTACGTTTCTATCAACTCTTGAATTGCATGTGACAATGCTTAGATTGTACACGACAACTCTTGAGCCAACAACGCTTAATTTGATCTTGTCAACGCTTGGATTGCTCTTGACAACGCTTGGACAATATCTTCATGTTTTCTTCGTTTTTGAGTTTCTGCCACATCAACTTTTTGACCCAACACGAATGTGGTGGCAGATGCTCTAAGCAGAAGGTCGGGTATGATTGCTGGCATCTGGATTGCAAAGGAGATCATCCATGACCTAGAGATGACTGATATTGAGTTTTGTGTATGAGGACAACATGGTTACTGGGCGAATCTTATAGTGGAACCAGACTTACATTCTAGGATCAAGGAAGCTCAGAAAGACGATTGTGAGATTTGGGCTATCATTCAGAACCTGAAGGTTTATAAGTATCATAACAATTATATAAAACCCTAAACGAGATCAAAGCACATATAGCGGAAGCGATTTAACAAGATCATAATTAATACTACCTCCGTCCCAAAATTATTGTCCACAGACAAAAAACACACAGTTTTAGAAAAACATCACTTTTTCAGTTTTCTCTCTCTTACTTTTTGCAGAATGACAGTTTTACCCTTAACCAATTAACTTTATACTTCTTTATTTTTTGTAATAATAACCTCAAGTGAGGTAATATGGTAAACTTAAACAAAACTTTCTATCTAATTTAGGAAGTTTTGGAAGTGACAACAAATCTGGGACAGCCCAAAATGGAATAGTGGACAATAATATTGGGACGGAGGTAGTATTACAATTATAATTAATCGAATTAGGGTTACATACCTTTACGCTACAGCAATTCCACAAGACGAAGAAAAAATCACCGATTCGGGTTTAAACCGTATATACCAAGATATATTCTAAAGTAAGACTATATTACGTTCTTGTTCACACGTAATACAACAAGCTAACCGTGATTCTAGCACGTGAAAACCAAGCTACAACACTTGTAATTAATCTACCTAACAACCTTAGAGAGGGGCTAGGACTAGATTAAGTATACAATTGATCAACCAAGAAAATCAACCAAAACCCTTTGTTGATGGGGGGTGGAGATCGACCAAAAGAAAGAGAAGGGAGAAAGATTAATGTTGTGTGTTTATGAGGGGATTAGGAGGTGTATTTATAGGCCTCAAATCTTGTAGCCCAAGATAAATAAAAGGCAACTTTTGCCCCCCTCCTGGAGCCCATAATTCGGCCGCCTATAACACCCTTAGGGGTGTTCCGAAATCTTCCAAACTTCTTTCCTTTTGTTTATGTATACTATATATTTATTTAGCACTTGTTATAACGTAACTATTAATAATTTAACGACTGTTAAGGTTATATAGTTACTTGCTCGGTTAAATTAATAAATACATAAATATATTTATTAAATAAATTAATAAATATGATATATATATATTTATTAATAATATTAACTCTTTACGTATTGTGTACAATCCTGTAATCTCAAGTTCGATACTATCACACGACTATTAAATATAAGTACATAAACTTACAGCTCCCACTTGGACATATTTCGAATATCGTGATTACATTGACTAGCGTCTAGTTACACATAGCAATGTCTCTAGTACAACTCGAGTAAGGTTTCCTGGACAAAACCTTTTAACGATTATGCATCGTTATTGTTATCCTTTTATTTCTAATACAACGTTAATAAGGATATGGATCTCAGTCATTCCTTTTATTTCTAATACAACGTTAATAAGGATATGGATCTCAGTCATTCCTTTCATTAACCATTCTGTTTCTTGTTCACGAATTCAGCAAGATTACTAAAATAAATTTGGGTGTGGCCACACAAAACATCTTACTAATCCCACGAGGGGCCCAACTGTATTAAACTCCAAAACGAAATTGGAGGAAATAAATTCCATATTGACTACGAGCAAAACTTATGAATGTTGCAACACTTCCGAAAATAATCCTTATAGCTACCAGTTACGTTTAGCGTTATATTATTCCACAGAGATGCACTAGATTCATAACATTTTCCTGGTATCTCAAGTCTAAGGATAACTATTTATGTTTTACTTAATGACAAAGATCCATAAAGTAATAACATATAGTTGGGATAAGTCCTATATTCGATTCATCGAATATCATCCAAAATCGATCAGTATACTTTCAAGTATACTCTATCACCATTTTGATTTGTCTTAGTTTAATAATACTCCCATATTATTAATCGACAACGAACATTTAGCATAACTTTTATTCATGGATTAAAACATGTAAAATAGGATACACTTATTAAATAATAAAAATAAACTAAACCCAATCTTTATTTCATTATATAATAATGTCATTAGATCCTTTATCCAAATACTAATTACAAATTTATTGCATGAGTTCGCTAGCTAGTTGCAGCCCAATCGCCTTGGCATGCTTAACTACCTTTGGTCTAGGCAATGCCTTAGTCAAAGGATCTGTTACGTTATCATCTGTGTGAACTTTTATCAATTTGATTTCCCGAGATTCAACTTGTTCTCGGACGTAGTGATGTCTACGCATAAAGTGTCTGGCGCCTTTCATGACTCCAGGGTCACTGGTAAATATTATTGCGGCAGAATTGTCCCAATACATATCAATAGGTTCTTTAATTGAAGGCATCACTCCAAGATCTTCAATAAACTTCCGAATCCAATCAGCTTCCATTGCAGCTTCTGAAGCAGCCATGTACTCAGATTGAGTAGCATGCATTGCAATCGTTGTCTGTTTCTTGCTCTTCCAGTCAACTGCTCCTCCATTGATAACAAAAATGTAACCCGTCTGAGACTTCGTATCGTCTTTATCGCATTGCCAAGACGCATCACAGAAACCTGTAACATTAAGCTATGTGTCTGGTTTTCCACCATATACTAAAAACATATCTTTCCTACTCCTCAAATACTTTAGAATATGTTTAACAGCAGTCCAGTGGAGCTTCACTGGATTATGTTGGTATCTACTGACCATGTTCGGAGCAAACGCCACATCAGGCCTTGTGAATCTAATAGCATACATTATAGATCCTACAGCCGAAGCATAAGGCACCTTCTGCATGTATGCCTCCTCTTCAGGAGTTGATGCATCCATCTCATGACTCAGATTATGCTTAACTTCCACAGGTTGAAAACCTTTCTTGAAATTATGTATATTATACTTCTTCAAAATCTTATCTATATAAGCATCTTCACATAGACCAATTAATCGTCTTTTCCTATCCTGATAGATCTTAATTCCCAGAATGTATACAGCTTCTCCTAAATCCTTCATAGAAAAGCATTTACCAAGATAATCCTTAACAGCTTTAAGTCTTGGAATATTACTTCCCATGATTAATATGTTATCAACATATAGGACTAGGATACTACATCACTCTTACTAGCTTTGCGATATACACATGGCTCATCACGATTCTGAACAAATCCAAACTTTTTGATTTCTTTGTCAAATCTTTTATTCTATTGACGTGATTCTTCCTTCAAACCATAAATGGACCTTTGAAGTTTGCACATATGTCTTGGATTCTCAGGATCAACATACCCTTCTGGTTGTTGCATATAGATGTCTTCATCTAAGCGACCGTTCAAGAAGACAGTTTTAACATTCATTTGCCATATCTTATAGTCATAGTATGCTGCTATATCTATGAGAATCCTAATAGCTCTTAAGTCTGCTACAGGAGAAAATGTCTCCTCGTAGTCTACGCCAAAAGTTTGTGTAAAACCTTTAGCTACTAAACGAGCTTTATAAGATTGTACTTTTCCATCCATGTCGGTTTTCTTCTTGTATATCCACTTATGTCTCACTACTTTAGCATTCGGTGGTGTTTCTACAAGAATCTAAACATCATTTACTTTCATGGATTTCATTTCCTCATCCATAGCAACCATTCACTTATCCTTTTTAGGATCAAGTATGGAGGGTTTATAATTAGCGGGTTCACCAAGATCCCCTAACTCATCATCATCCTCTATGTTAAGACACATTTTGCTATTTGTGTTTTTAATCCTTGCGGATCTACGCAGAGGAACTAATTCAGGTGGAACCGCCAGACTTTCTGGTTCTACATGAATTACATCGCTAGTATTTTTAGAAGGTAATGTATCTATATGACTCTCCTCAAGATCATAATTTCTCCCACTGAATTCTTGGTTTACAAGATCAGAATCAAGGAAGTCTACATACCTAGAAACAATAACTTTGTTCTTAGGTGGATAATAAAAGTAGTATCCCATAGTTTCCTTAGGGTATCCTACAAAGATACATTTTACAGATCGTTGTTGGAGTTTTTCACCCGAGTCACGTTTTACATACGCCTCGCAACCCCATACCTTTAAATAAGACAAATATGGCTTCTTGCCTTTCGATAGTTCGTATGGTGTCTTATCGACCTTCTTTGTGGGAACCATATTTAATATACGAACAGCAGATTCTAGAGCATAATCCCAAAAGGATATAGGTAAAGTTGTAAGATTAAACATAGATCGTACCATATCTAATAATGTACGATTTCTCCTTTCGGATACACCATTTTGTTGTGGAGTATAGGGAGAATTAAGATGCTGAACAATTCCATTCTCACTTAGATAATCTATAAACTCTTGACTTAAATATTCACCACCTCTATTAGAACGAAGATCTTTAATCTTCTTCCGTAATTGCAGTTCTACTTCTGTTTTAAACACTTTGAATGTTTCAAATACCTCATGTTTGTGCTTAAGTAAATAAACATAACCATAACGACTATAATCATCCGTAAATGTTAAGAAGTAGCTAGCACCTTTCCTTGACGTATGTCTAAGTGGTCCACACACATCAGTATGTATAAGTCCAAGTAGACCAGTAGCCCTTTCAATATTGCTATTAAAAGGTTTCTTGGTCATCTTTCCAGAGATACAATTTATCAAATGATTCATCATTGATATTTTCCAAAAGACCTTCACGTTGAAGGTTTTGTATACGAGTCTTCCCAATATGGGCAAGTCTACAATGACAAAGATAAGAAGAGTTCTTGTCAAACTTTCTCTTCTTACTCATGCTAAATACAGATTATCGTTCTTGGATTCATTATCATGCATGTCGAATTCAAACACAACATTCACAAAAATTGCATTAAATAGAAAATACCATTTTTCCAAACAAAAATTCCATTATTATCAATTGTGTGAACGAACCCATTATTTAACAAACAAGGAAAGGAAATAACACCCCTAACAATTTTAGGTGCAGAATGACAATCATTTAATATCAGTACTAAACCCAAAGGTAAAACTAGATCAAAAGTTCCTATAGCTTCAACCGCTGCTTGTGCATCATTGCCCACTTGCAGATATTGTTCCCCATAGGAAAGCTTCCGTTCCAGATTAAATCCATGCAGCGTATTACAAATGTTAATACCGCATCCCGTATCATATACCCAGGAATTTAATTTGTATGTTAAATTGAACAATTCAATCATTAATAAAGTACCTGAAGCTGCAGCGCTCTGCTCAGACTTCTTCTTTATTTCTCGCAATTCTTCGAGGTAAAGAGAGCAATTCCTCTTCAAGTGACCACTTGCCTTGCAATGGTGACAAGTCTCATCCTTTTGAGATTGACTCTTAACAAAGTTCTGCTTGGGTTTTGAATAATTCGCAACTTGTTTGCCCTTATTACCCTTGCCTTTGCCTTTCTTCTTGTTCGTTTGCGGTTTTGGCTTACTCACTCTACCCTTTTGTATGGTTAGTACAGAAGGCTTAGCGGTAGATGCCTTGTCTTTCAACCCCTTTTCATAGTCAATGAGCATTGCATGAAAATCATTAACTGTCTTCCCCGTGCAATGCATATAATAGTTTCTAACAGAATCATTGAAGTCCTTGTTAAGGGACCTATTGATCAAGTTTATAGCCATATTATGATCATAGGGTTGTCCTAGTGCAATGAGATGTTCCATATAACCCCTCATTTCCAAATTATGGGCACTTACAGACTTTCATGGAGCTTGCTTGTAGCTTTGCAAAACATCTACCAAGTCATAGATCTCTACAGCTTGCGGCTTTTCGACCATAGCCTTGAGCTCATCAAGCATTCGCTTCAGAGAAAATAGCTCATACTTCTGTTGAAGTGCAAGAGCCATTTTTCCTAGCATTAAGCAAGCCACCTCATAGTTCTTCTTAATATTAGCAGCGTGTTCAAGCCTTTGCGCATCAGATGCTCCTTCAGCAAGATCCTCCGGATAGGGAGTAGTCAAGATATCGAGTAACTCAGTGGGATCAGCAAGATCCTCCGGATAGGGAGTAGTCAAGATGCTCCTTAATTGTTTGCCCTTGTTACTCAGATTAGCCGCTGCTCTCAAGACAATTCTTAGCGAGCGGTACCAATCATTAAAGTTTAGACCAGCAAGTTTAGGTCGTTCAAAGAAAGCTTTGAACGCAGAACTTATCGTGTTATTGGTGTGTTGAGCCATTTCTACAGAAATAAGTTCAAATATTAGTATTTTTGATAACAAAATACTTTCAAGAAAATAAAATTACCCCGATATTAAAACCATATTATTTTCCTTGAATAATAGAACTATATTGACATAGATCCATTACATCAGTTGAACTGCTAGTAATGAATGTACTCAACACAACGACTTGTCGAACAATTCAATTGACAAACAATTTTCAGTTTCTAGATATTTAAGGGATTTACATTGCCAAAAAACGTTTTGCATTGTAAACATGTTTCATCCCTTCTGAATGCATTAAGTTTCCAGATCCCACTGAGTAACTTAATTAAGTCGTCTAATCTGAGTAACATAAAACCATCATACGAATTCTCGTTCTACATCACAACATCATCCAAAAATCTCATTTGATGACGAAGTAATTTCAAGTGTTCGTCAATTAGGAGCATTCGACTTAAATTTTAAGGGTATAAATTTTGATGTCAAAATCAATGTATGGAAAAGCATGCATACACTCTCGATAGCATAAGTTTAATAAAACATTTAGTAAAATTTTTCATGAGATTAAATTTCTTCATAAATTATGTTGCGGTATTGGTTAAACCAATTAAAGAATTTACCATAACTCATCACATCGTACTTTGCTAGAACTCGGCTACACACAAACAAATACCCTTATCCATTGTGGTTCCGATGTGAATTTGTGGTAAGACACCCTTAAGATATAATGCAATTAATAATCGTAGGTAATTTAAATTTTGACGCATAGGCGAGCGGGGAATTTGGTCAGCGACTAATGGCATCACACCTCCTTCCTTAACCGGGTACATGACCAGCGGTGCGTTATACCCACTTTATAGTTTGTCTAAATTGAGTAGGCCATTAGATTATTATTGCAATTAACCAATCAACGTAATCTTATGTAATTTAAAATCTCTTAACAAATCATTATTTTTAATATGATTTAGTCCATATTATTTCTTTAAAAAAAACCATTGTTTATAACAATTCAACAATTTTATATATAAACAAGTAAAAAAACTAAATCATAAACACATAATAACAATTTATATGTGCAACAAATAAAGCAAATAGCGACATGCATATGATTTATTCAATAATCATCAAATCTAGGTCTTTATATCTCTATACAAAAGTCTTCCCTAATTCTAGATTTATTGAATCAAATAATCACGTAGCACATAAAACCATATAAACATATAATTTTACGATCCATGAAGACATGCACGTAATCATGGAATCCCCACAAATCTTAAAAATTAAATCTCTACGGATCGTAACCATACATGACATAACAATTAATCATGCAATATAATCTAAAATTATCCCGCATGTAATTTAGGGTTTAAAAACAATCACTTTTTTTAATTAAAAATAGAGTAAAGAACCCTAATTTTTAAAAAACATGTTGATCCCTTTGGTTGGATCTATATTATGTTAAGAATTAGTATAATAGTTTGTAATCAAACTAAAACACTTTGAGCAATCTTACTAACACTAAATAAGTTATGCGGAATCTAACTTATAAAGCACTGAAGAACAGAATTACTTTTAACTATTCGATTCTCTTATTAATCGAATTGAATGAGGTACATGAAAGAAATTGTACCTATGTTCCTTTTATAGAGTAAGGAACCCTATAAACCTTAGAATATTCTATAAAGATAACTATATCACAGACGATATATTATCAATATTCTAACTATTTAGGTATATCACATAAGATATACTCTAACTATAACTATGGCATATCTTATACAAAGATATATTTATCCTAATCATCATAGCAATACTTAATTTATAAGTAGCAGTACTTACTATGTACCGCGTTAACACTAACGGTACTTACGTAACACTAACAGTACTTAGAATATACTGACGGTACTTGACACTTAACAAATAGTTCCCAACAATCCTCCCCTAAACAAGAAATGATAACTTGTTGTCTTCTTGTTTCTCTTGTACTGGATGTATTAAAAATACATGTCCTCAGTCTTTCCTTCATCCTTGGATTGAACTTGGTAATTTGTATTTGTATCCAACTGAATGTAGCCAAACACTTCAAATGTAGATCTTCTTCTGATAAGACAATCTTGAAACATCATGAGTATCATCTTTGTCTTCAAACTATGATCTTCTTGTGTCTTCTAAACATTCATTCATCTTTGCAGCATCAGTTATTGTCTTCTTGAGTTTAGTCCTTGAACTCTTAATCATAAATCTTTGTCTTGATTTAATGATAACAAAACCTTCTAACTATTATTTTTTAAATACTTCTTTTGCCTGCAATCTTCATACCTGAAATAAAACAGTTAACAACAAACACCAATCTGTATTGGCTTCATAATTTTTAGCAAATCACCAGCTATCAACGGATTTGATAAATTCTTTACCAGTTAGCCGTACACTCTGGAATAGCCAATACTTTATTCACAAAGAATAAGGTTTAATGAAAACCTTACAATTTTTGGTAAATTGTCAACCATCAACGGATTTGATGAAGTCTTTACCTAGTATCGTTTGTCTAGGACTAGCCAACTCTTTGTCTCGAAACAAGGTGAGTTAGAACCATATAGTTTTTAGCAAACTATCAGCTTTCAACGGATTTGATAAGTCTTTACCACAAACCATTTGCTTATGGACTAGCCAGTTCTTATGTGTGTTAGACATGGTGAACTGAGAACCATTTGTGAAGTGTGACTGAAAGTCAAACACTTAAGATTCTTTCTCAGCTTCTTCCTCATCTTTCAAATCCTTGATTTGTTGTTTAACCATTCTGATCAACTCCAAAGCATCAACAGACTCTTCTGTAACTTCTAATTGTTGTTCTAACATTCTTTCCAACAATCTTCTCTTGAAAGGGTAAGTTTTCTCTTGCAGCATATAGTATGTAACATCATCTACATCCAAAATATGCAATCCACATGACCTGTAATATCTCCAGTAACTAGGAACCTGATTTTCTAATTCCTTCAACATTTCTTGATCATAATTGTGTGGCTCATACATAAAGATAAATTCCTAGTATAATAGTGATACTTAAGTTTTACCTGCACTCCCTTCTTGAACTAACCTTGAAAGATCTTGAATATCTTGTCTGTCAAGAATGTGAAGAATATCCTCCAAAAGTCTGAATACTCTTGTTGTGCCATCAGTTCTCTAAATTCCATGAGCTTCAAGTCCTTGATCTGTAGAGTAAATCCACTTAGCATGGATGCTCTCTTTCCAAAAATCTCTGTATCAATACATTGATCTTCAAATTTCACAATCTTCAAGTACTTCTTTAAGCTCTCATCATCATCACTATCCTCTGCTGTTGTTTTAGCTTTCTTAGCTTTCTTCTTTAGCTTTGTTGACCTTTTCCTTTTAACACCCTAGGAAATTCCCTCAAGTTCTGTTGAACCCTCTTCCAAGTTTGTATGTACCGTCTCCTCAGTATGTACTATTATATGTACTGTTGACTGTGTATGTACTGCTTGTACATTTTCAGTCTGAGCAATATCTTGAGTTTCAACTCCTGTATTCATTCTTTGAGTAGTCTCTTCCTCCCTTGAACTTACCTTCCCCTTTCTATTCTTCCTCACATAAGTAGTCTTGATAGGTGGAGATGTAATTCTAGGTTCTGCAGTACTTGGCTCAATTCTAGGAGTACTACCAAATTGTCTTTGTTGTTGCAGATGTCTCTTAAATTCCTCAAAAGCTTTTCTATTTGCTTCAGATCTAATCTCAACAAAATTCAATTCAGTCTTCTTACTTTGCTCATACAAAGTCTTGATTTCTTCAAAATTCTTCTTGACCAGCTGAATATGAGTAAATCCTTTAACTTTCTTTAGAAAGTTCATCATCTGATTTCTAATCTACATAGTAGTTGGAGGCTTAATCTTTTCTTTCCTTCTCTTTTCAGTAAAGAATCTTTGTTGCTCCTTTACAAGATCATCAATCAATTTTGATTTCTCTTCTTCATCATATGCATCTCTCTCTTCAGCTATCAATGAGTCTGCAAAAAGGTCACTTGCATGTATTTCAGCTTGAATTATGTCATACTCTTGTATGTTCCATTCTTGTTGTATTCTTTTAGCTTCTAGCAAATCCTGCTTTGCTGCAAGTGCTTCCTGCAATTCATTTTCACGAATTTGTGCTTCCATTCTATAAGCAAATTCCTCATCATGGTCTATTTGATTAAATATGTACATGACTTTGTTTATATCATCATCTGAATCACTTTCATCTTCAGATTCTGATAATAATTGCTTCTTCCCTTTATCCTTTGGATTAGTCTTAGGTAGCTTCTTCTTCAGCTTGGTAGCTATTTCTTCATTAGCTAGCTATTGAATGACTATACCTTTAGTAGGGTGTCAAGCTTGAACTTTCTTACCTTGAATTTGATCCTTTTTGGCAAGAACTTCTTGTTGTGTCTTTTTCTCTACTTCTGCTTGTTTAGTCTTCTCAACTAAATTCTTCTTTAAATCAAGCAGCAATTGGGCTAAAGTCTCATTTTCTCCAAAAGAAGTTTGACTTTCTAGTGAAGGATGATCACCAGCGGTACTTGCAATCGGCTTAGTTGGCTTAGCAGTATTTGGGTCTTCAACAATGTCAGCAGTACTTGCAGTCGGCTTAGTTGTCTTAGCAGTACTTGGATCTTCAACAATGTTGACTTCACCAGTATTAGACACACTTGTTTCTTCAATCACACGTGTATCCTCAGATACTCTTTCTTCCATAGAAGCCATCATATCAACTTTCACCTCTTCAGTCTTGTCTGATTTATTGCTCATTCTTGATCTAGACAGTACTTGCAAAGTCTGTTTCCTTTGAAACCATACTTGTCTTTGTGGTGATGGAGTTGAATATACAGGAAACTGAATAGTAATTTCCTCCAAATTCTCATAGAAAGCACTCCAATTATCTTGAATTGGTGATTGAATTGATGGTTCTAGCTGAGTTGCCAATGTTTCTTCAACTTGTGGCTCCTCTGGCTGATTTACCAACATTTCTTGAACTTGTGGTTCCTCTGGCTGAGTCACCAACATTTCTTGAACTTGTGGTTCCTCTGTTGAATCTCCATATCTGAAGGTCCATCCACACCGGTCTCTAAACCAGTTCCATCTTTATAAGTCCCCATGATATCTTCATCCAATTCAAAATTGATATCATTTCCAGAGATCCTTGTTTGATTATCAAAAGAAGGTGTTTGTTCTTCATTATTTCTCCCCTGTTTGGTTGCATCAGGTACCTTTTCTTGTGGTTCTTGAATCTTTGCTTCTTGATTGTAGATTTCTGAACAGATCTATATTTCCTCATCCAATGTGACACTTTGTTCCTTAACTTGAGTAGGCTAGCTTCCAATTCAACAATTGTCTTGAACAAGCTTTTCTTTCTGCAATACATGTACCTGTTGGGACAAACTTGTACACAAAGCAGTTAAATTTGCAACATCCACCACCTCTGGTGCTTGTGCTTGTGGTGAACCACTAGCAGCAATAGAAGCAGCAGGTGTGTGGATCATCTCATCAATGTTTGGTGGAACACAAACATTGTGAGAAGAAGATTATTAATCTTCTCGAGAGTGGGAGCTCTGGTGAGAAGGAGTTTGCTGAGAAGCACTAGCATTGCTAGGTTCCTCACTTTCTTGATTGGCAGGTTGGGCTAACATATGAGTAAACAATGGTGTTACTGTTCCTGTAAAGGCATTGCCTTGTTTGGTCAAGAAAGAGAAAGTTCTCTTTGTGAATGAAGGAACATCCCATGTATCAGTTAATTCTGGTAGGTTAGGTATTTGGTCACTAACTAAAGTCTGAATGAATCTAGGATACACTAAAAACTTCTTAGTCCCTTCAAAATTCCTAGTCATGCCTTTAAAAACTAATTTTAAAAAATTAAAAACCCTGTTATTTGCTAGACAAATACCAGCAGATGCCGATGCAGCAGGTATTTGATCAAAAGATGTACTTTTTGAACTTAAACAGTGAATAATAGCATGAAAAAGCAATTTCTATTGAGGTGAAAATAAAGCTTTAAAGAAAGTAAGACTTTCCCTACCACCTCCATAGCCTATGGCTGTAAGGCCATCATGAATCTCTGTATTATTAAGCATACTAAGTCCATTTTCATCATTTAATCTCAAACTTGCTCGTAGCAGTACCTCAGTGACATATATAGTTCTATGATTCACCCTAGCCTTAATGCAAGGTTGACCAAAACGAGTACCTAATACAACAGTATCCCAAAATTGTTCAACAATGGGTATAGAGACAACTGGACTTACAGTGAGTGCGAAGCGAACATGACTTCGAGATAGGAAACCAAGCATCTCATTGAAACCAAGAGAGTCATCATTCGTAGAAAGATTCGCAACCAAATTATGCTTAGAGATTACTTGTAAAGCAGCCATTAGTATTTTTGATGATCGAAAGATTAGAGAGAAGGTTATAGAATCAAGAGATAAAAATAAAAGATTAGGTGAATCAATTGTGTAATTGGGGTAAGTATTTAAGTAAATAACAAACCCAAGCGTGAAGAAACCGCCAAATTTACAAAAGAGACCCTTAACTGTACAACGGACATGTAGCGGTACATGGAACATAAGCGGTACTTGGTATTGTGCTAGCGGTACTTGGAGTGACAACGGTACCTCACAATTTTGACCAGTTCATGCTTTCCACGAAAAAGGTATCCTCTTTTATCTTTTTCTATGAACCTACAATAACATCAAAAACACAAAACATAGACTATACAATAAAAATTATAAAAATTTGTACAACCATTACCTCCCCTCAACATATGCAGCATGTTATTGGTTGAGCATACCAATGTGTGTCACCAAGAATTCGAATCTATTTGCATCAAATGCCTTGGTCTACAAATCAGCTACATTGTTATCTGTATGAATCTTCAAGACTTGAATAAGCTTTTTGTCATAAGCATCTCTTATAAAGTGATGTCTTATTTCAATATGCTTAGTCTTGGAGTGAAATACTGGATTCTTAACAATGCATATAGTACTTTCATTATCAATGTAAATCTTGGTGTTCATGAAATTAAACCCATAGTCCAACAATTGATTTTGAATCCAAAGTACTTGTCCACAAAAATGAGCAGCAGCTACATATTCAGCTTCAGTTGTAGAAGTAGCAACAATGGTTTGTTTCTTACACTGCCATGATATGAGTCTTCTGCCTAGGAATTGACAACCTCCTGTTGTGGATTTCCTATCATGATTTTCTCCAGCATAATCACTATCTGAGTAAGCTTCCAATTCAAAGGTGGAATCTCTAGGATAACATAATCCTAAATTGGGTTGACTTTTAAGATATTTAAAAATCTTCTTCACAGCATGTAGATGTGACACCTTTGGATGAACTTGGAACCTTGAACAGGCACACATAACAAACATTATATCTGGTCTTGAAGCAGCAAGATACATCAATGAACCAATCATTGACATGTATCGATGAATGTCAACATCTTCTCCATGTTCATCTTTTGATAACAATTTCTTGGCTTCAAAAGGTGTGCTTGTACTCCTTGTATCCATACATGAAAATTTCTTTAAGATTTCAGCAACATATTTATCTTGGCTGATAAATATTCCATCTTTCCTTTGTTTGACTTGCAGTCCCAAAAAGAAAGTTAGTTCTCCCATAGAACTCATTTGAAATCTTCCTTTCATCAAAGCTTCAAACTCTTCACACCATGTCTTCTTGGTAGAACCAAAAATGATGTCATCAACATAAACATAAACTTGAACTAGAATGATGTCCTTGGCATTTTTCTTGATGAACAGAGTTTTGTCAATGGTTCCTCACCTATATCCATGTTCTAGCAGAAAGTTGGATAAGGTTGCATACCAGGCTCTTGGAGCTTGATGCAGACCATAAAGTGCTTTGATAACCTTGTAGACTCTATTAGGGAATTTAGGATCTACAAAACCTGGAGGTTGTGAGACATATACCTCCTCTGAAATAATACCATATAGAAAGGCACTTTTCACATCCATTTGATAGACTATAAATCCCATATATGATGCAAAGGCCAAAAATAACCTAATGTCTTATATCCTTACCACTGGTGCAAAAACCTCATCATAGTCTATCCCTTCTTCCTGTTTATAGCCTTGAGCAACAAGTCTTGCCTTGTTCCTCACAACAACTCCTCTTTCATCCTTCTTGTTCCTGAAGACCCATCTAGTACCAATTACTCATTTACCTGAGGGAATATACACAAGAATCCAAACTTTTTGTAGCTCAAATTGTGTTAATTCTTCTTGTATGGCATCTACCCAACTTTCTTCATCAAGAGCCCGAGAGATGTTTTTGGGCTCTACTTGAGATAAGAAACATGCAAACAAACAATGTTGAGTATCTTTATGATTTGTTCTCTGCTGTTGTTTGACATAACTCACTAGTGCATGAGTTTCCACATTGGTTTGCAGTTGTCTTCTGGTTTGTACAGCAGATTTTGGATCACCAGTAATCTGTGTAGTAGGATGGTTGTTGTTGACTTTATGTGTAACACCCCATTTTGATAAATGGAATGTCACGCGTAATTATGGCGTGTCATCAAAGAATGCAAGGTAATATGTACTAAAACATACATGACCATAGGGAAAACCGGAATCAAACATCGGTTCCCAAACATAAGCCCAAAACATAAATAAAGTAAATGAACAAAAAGGAAGACTAAACAAGCATAAATATGAAGGCAAGAGGAGAAGGAATCTAAGGTAGCTCCCATCCTATGCGTGTCCTCCAAATGCTCCAGTCAGTCCTTGAGTACCTGCCGTTTTGGGGACATGGAAAGGAAAGTAACGGCTGAGCAAAACGCTTAGTGCACGGATATAGACATAGTATAAATGACTAAAACATAATAAAGACTTAATAGCAGCAGAAATGTATAAGTCCTGGAAAACCTAGAACATGTTCATAAAACTGGTTTTATAGTTTGAAAAGCCTTATGTTTATCTTATGAAAACTGTTTAAAATATTTTACCATTAGCCAATATAGGTCATGAAAATCCATCGTGCATGAATACTTGGAGGGGTGACCTCATCATGCAAATTAGAGGGGCTGCCTCTAATTTAATATACTGGTTTTAGGTAGGAGGGATCAGCTCCTTGTGAAGGATGCAAGGCACACACCACATTCACACTGAGTAATCTGCTGAAAACATGTAATTAAGATGCACCCATACGCCCCACATGATAAATATAATAATATGGCCAAAAGCTGAAGGGACGCCACGAGAAATCACTCCGCCGTGGTGAAGTCATAACACCAGTGCCTCTAGTGTTATGGTTATGGTACCTCCATAACTAGGTGAAACTGGTCATGCATGTATATGGCTATAGGTATTCTAAATTAAACATAAGCAAATCAAACATATAAACTTATACTACAGGAAAACAGTTGGCTGCATACGGGGAAATCCTAATAAGGAAAGAATGTCCATACTGAAAGGACGGGAATCCGTACCTTATGTCCAATGAACGAAGAAGACGAACGGAAGAGAGTCTTACTTCAGTATCACTAATGCTACATAAATACATACATGTATAAGTATCTGCTTACTAAATACATAACTTGTTTTATGTCATGTCTTAGCTTGTTTTATACGTTCATGTCATGTTTTACTATTTTAAGCCTTATATTGTGTTTATCTTATATTCTGTCTATTCTGATTAAGTATTACTTGTATTTCATGTATTATTATACTTACTGTGTAATAATAAGTAACTTTCTAAAAATAGAAGGTTTCCTAAAATAAAAAGTTTCCAAAAATAGAAAGTTACCAACAATAGAAAGTTTCCAAAAATAGAAAGTTTCCAAAAATAGAAAGTTTCCAAAAATAGAAAGATTCCAAAAATAGAATTACTGCTTAAAATAGTTAAGTTTCTAAAAATAGAAAGTTTCCATAAATAGATTAAATGCCTTAATTAAATAAGTTTCTAAAAATAGAAAGTTTCCATAATTAGATATAAGCTGGTTAAATAAGCTAAGTATATAAGCTTAAGTGTTTTCTGATTATTTTTCTAAGTCATGATGATATAAGGTATAGTTTATTAATTATTACATGTAATTTAAATAAACTATAGGTTAAAATTATTTAATTAAATATATCATGTTTTTAATTAAATAAAGTTAAATACTTAGGTTAAAACATGTATTATTAATTATTAATAATATAACCTAAGTCATGTTAATTAATTAATTATAGCCATGGTTTTTAATAATTAATTAATTATAAAGTCTAGTAAATATAAATACTTAGGTTAAAAATTCCATGATCTAATAATTAAATTATAACCTAAGTCATGTTTTATTAAATTAATCATGTCATATTTATTAATTTAGTTTTTAACATATGATTATTAAAAACATAACCTTAACATAAACCATGAACCGGATCGTGACTAGAAACCATGAACCGGACTCTTAATCAACACCATACCCCGAACCACTTCGGTGTTCTCCCTTGTTTGCTGCTGCCGTGGGACCCACACCACCAAACCGAGACCATGAGGTCTCGGTGGTGGTTCACAAGCCAAGCCGAGACCCCTTAGGGGTTCGGTTTAGGCATCGGCTAGACAAACACCCCTAAAAACCCTTGTTTTGATCTAACCTATAATCAAAGACATGTTTAATAAATGTTTTTAATTATTTTTTTTTAAAAACATCATGATCTTATGTAATTTTATTAAATCAAAACATAAAAGAAAAAGGTTAAAAAGGTTATACCGAATGCGTGGATCAATCAAGGACGAACACACAACGATTATTGTAAATATTCCAAGGTTAAAATCAAACTGAATCACCCCTTGTTGATTCTTATAGGTGGCGGCCAAAAGGGAGCAAAGAAGGAGGAGGAAAACTTTTAGGGTTTTTGATGTTTTACTGTAATGTGAAAAAGTGACAAAAAGATTTACCTTAACCCCCTTTGTTAGTAAAATTTTATGGGCTTGGCCCACCCCTCTTGGTGTAGCCGCGGGTAAGGGGGCCCCACATGGGGTACCCGTACCTTTTTTCGAGTCTATTTATTTAAGTGTTCGTTCGTGTTTAGTCGTGTTCGTGTTTTATGTGTTCTCGTTAAATATTAACCGTGATATAATATATTTATTCGCGTTCGTAATAAATATATATACGTAATTAATATTAGCTCGTGATTAAGTTACGTTCATCATTTCATGATCACATGTTCGAGATTAATTATTGTTTAAATAATTATTGTACGTTCGGACGTAATAAATACTTATTGTGTTCTAACACGTACGTAATACGTAAAAATTCTAACACGTGAACGTAATAATACTATAAAAGGAAAGTTTTAATCTAGTACGTACGATCTTAAGGGTACTATTCATGGTAAAAGCATGCGGGTTTTACATTATGAGTGGGAATAGAACTGACTTGAATTTTTGTTTCCAAATTGTTGAAATCAGTTACTACACCCTGCTCATCATAGGAAGCTTTGGAGAAGATTCCTTCAGCTGGACTGGCAAATAAGTCTTCATCGTCCAATGCTTGTAAAATCTCTTCTAGTGAGTCAACAGATTTGGCAGATTTTGACTTAGCAGTACTTGCAGATGAAGTACTGCTAGGTATGGTATGTACTGTTGAGTGTTGTGACTCAAAAGACTCTTCTCCTGAATGCTTATTGGAAGATGTAGCATTCTTTTCTTGATCTTGAAGCCTCTGAAGCTCCTGGGAGGCTTGATCATCATTTGATGGCATGGTTTGCTTCTTGGGAGTTGTAGACATGGGAGTAACAGTAGGCATGTTGGGCACATAGACATGAACATCATCATCTGATGAATAAACATCTTCTTGAGCACCTGAATTAGTTGCACTTGGCTCACTACCTGCATTGTTAGTTTGACAATCCTTTTGCAAAGAGTAGTAATCCATGGAGTTAGTTAGATAATCTAAATCAAACATCCAAGCATAACCTATTCCTGGAACATTGGTTTTATTTTCTAAGAAATTGACATGAGCATTTTCTTCAACTTTCTTAGTTGCCAAATTGTAAACCCTATATGCTTTACTTTGCAATGAATATCCTACAAGATATCCTGGATCAGACTTTCCATCAAACTTTCCCAAATAATCAAGAGTATTTAGTATAGACACATGACACCCAAAAGGTTTTAAATGACTTATGTTAGGCTTTACATTAGTCAAGAGTTCATAAGGTGTTTTGTTTTGAGGCTTAGTTACTAGGACTCTATTTAACACATAACATGCAGTATTGATTGCTTCTGCCCAAAAGGTATTTGGCAAAAGTGAATCAGCCAGCATAGTTCTAGCAGCCTCAATTAATGTCCTATTTTTCCTTTCAGCTACTTAATTTTGTTGTGGAGTTCTAGGATTACTAAATTGTCTCTTAATTCCTTTAGACCTACAGAATTCATCAAAATCAGCATTCTTAAATTCTGTTCCATTATCAGTCCTAATGATTAATACCTGTTTAGTGAACTGTTTTTCAACTAAAGTGATAAAATCCTTTAGTAATTCGCTTGTTTCACTTTTAAGGGCTAAAAAGAAAACCCAACTGAATCTACTATAATCATCAGTTATGACTAGACAAAAGGTCTTATGACTAATGCTTCTGATAGAAACTGGACCAAATAAATCCATATGCAAAAGTTGCAAAGGTTTGTCACAGTGTTTACAGTCTTGGTCTTACAAGAGGCTCTATGTTGTTTACCCTTTTTGAAGAAATGTAAATCTTTCTATGTTTTTAGAGAGAGAAAGAGATGGTGGATTTCACACTTTTAGAGAGAGAAAGTTAAGAGAACTATGTGTAAATTATGAAACCAGACACCCTCTCCATCAAAGGAGAGGGTTTATATACCCAAGCCTTGTAATTGGCTTGGGCTTACACGTTTGGGCCAGCCTACACATGTTGTAGGCTAGGCTTGGTCTTGTTTGATAAATAAAGAAGGTTAACTAAACTACGAGCTATTACATGGACTATCGTTGGAGTGACCGATCCTTCTTAATACGAAAAACGTATTTCCAACAATCTCGCCCTAAGGGAGGTCACTCCAAACAAGGGCGTTACCCGAGTTACAATAATGAAATAAACCTAGCATACTATGCTTGTCTTGAGCTCGTAGTCTTCGTCTTTCTTTTCCTTTTCTTTTTCTGGTGAACATGCTGATGTGATCTTTGATATCAATCTTGAGCATTAATCTCTTGCCTTGATCTCATGCATCCATCACTTGTGATCTTCGCCTCTTCGTGACCTCACGTCCCACATACTTATATCTTAGTAATTCTTGAAAGCTTCAGAGTTCGATACAACGGAAGACTTAACTTTTCGGCTTTCTTGAATTAGATGAGGTATTAAGTGCATAAAGTATAAGCATGCGGGGACGACTTCTTCTCGGATTCCGCAACGCCACCGTCTTCAAATGCCGCAACATAAGTAGACACGAACGAAATGGCTTTGAACATTTCATTCTAAATCGGTAGCATTTTACCTCCGGTCGGTGACGACCGTTGGACGATATTTGATATCGTACCCGTGACTTTGATAGTTTCAATTATAACTTCCTGACAGGATTTCGCGGGTAAACCCGTTCTCTTTATTCGACCGTCCAAAGCTGACTGCGAACATAAAGAGTGAATCATTTGGATAATAATATCCGCATGATTGAAGCCGTCAATTCATGTTCCTGGAACAAGTGAAATTCAATTAAGAACCGCACCATCGTTGCTTTCCAGTTGTCACGAGCTTGATTCGTATAGAATCTTGCAAGTTACCTACCAAGTGCTGTTTGAGGTTAACACTAGAAGGATTTACACTCATCACTGTGAACACTAAGGTATCACTATGAGTGTTCTGGCAAGATCACTAAGATATTGCGTAGAGGCCTGGAACGTGTTTAAATTCAGTTAAGAATTAAACAGCTGTTGCTTTCCAGTTATCACAAGTTTGATTCATAAAGAATCGCACAAGTCACCTACCATGAGCTTTTTGATATTCGCTCAAGAAGGATTTCCATCTTCATTGTAAATACTTTCGTATTACTCGGATGTTCAGGCAAGATCATGAAGATTTTGCGTAGGACTCTTAAAATCTTTCTTACTTTTCATAGTGTGTGAAGAAGCAAGGAAATATGAAAGTGTGTCCTAATGAGATATTTGATGATCTCAAATGGCTCTAGACTCGATCGTGCATTTTGGATTTTAGTGATCGGAGGCTGGAGAGGAGTGCCACCATTTAAATACCAATTTATTCGGAGTGAATAAATCAATAGATAACGTGTTGTCTCCGTGTGATTAAAACAAATACCTTTTGAGAGATATCTGAGTTAGCTGGGATGAGTTGTGCATTGCATCACTGGGTCTATGATGTCTATCTTCAATATCGAGAATCATTTAAAAATGATCTCAATAGCATATGTATTGACCCGATTTCTGCCTAAAGTTGTAAGGAGGGATTCTTTCTTTACACCCTTTATCTTTATAATTCTTTTTCATTCTTCAACCCCTTCAATGCTTACCAATACGTCATAACTAGCACCTTGTTATGATTGTTCCAGTGCTAACTTAAGTACTTGGTCGGCATTCAGCTACGTTCACAATCTTTCTCCAACTTTTTTAAGGACTACTATTTCTAGCTATGGAATGTCCTTGGGAAGATTCCTCCGGTTCTGAAAGAATCATAGGACTTAACCTATCCTACCATCTTTATGTCACCACAATCTTCATCGTCGTGAAATAAATGCGTTTTGGGTAAGTATATGTCACCATGAAAATCCATTTTGCTCCCCCTTAACATATGCCACGATATTCGAAAGCATTTCGCACATGTCGGGATGAGCCAGCACATTAAGTCAAACCATTTGTGATAATATCCGATATTAAATCACATTTTCTCCCCCATATTAAAAATATTAACCCAATCGATGTTTTTAATATGAATTGTTTAACACCCCAAAATCTACACGCAGCGGAATACATCTGTGGGTGCTAAACAATGATACAACAACACATAATTTATAAAGAACGACTCGAAAAGAGACGTTTTAGATTTATCGTTCCTGAAACATTTGTCAGAGTAGCGTAGTCCCAAGTAATCGTTACCAAAAGATAAGTTAAAACAACATATTGGTTTGTTTTAAAAAAATGGAACGATAAATAAATCAAAGAGTTTGAACAACAAAAACAGTGCACAACTTCATTCCCCTTGACCTCCAAGCTTCCACTTCTTGATTACCTGAAATACATGTGAGTAAAACAATCAGCAAAAAATGCCGAGTGAATCTATAGGTTTATGAAATCAATTTGAACACAAGCAAAGATTATAAGTTTGTAGCATGCTTATAAGCATCAAATAATAATTTGCATCAACAATGATAATTGTATATAGCATAAATTGCAATAAGCTCATGGAACCGAGCCCTTAGACACTCCCTTTAGAGGTCTGATAAGACAGGAGATTTATTAATTGTCGGTTACCTCTAGATTAATGGTACATTGCCGTATACCTGACTTCTCAATACAATATGCTCAAACAGTGTGGAGGTCGGGCCTAAGCTTCTATGACAAGTCCACAAAAACTGAACCGGGGCGGCTTCATCCATAGATCTATTAATTATACTAGCGGTTAACCCATCATAGGTTAATTAACGGTCCATAATTGAGGTTTTAACAAAGGCAATCACTTAATGCAATTTAAAGGCAACCACGGGTCCATTCATAGAGGGACAAAGCATACCATAAAAATATTGTGTTCTATGTTTATAAAACATGTATTCCCCCTCACGGGTTTAAAATCATTTAATAACTAGTATAAATCGAGGCTATAGACTCACCTTAGCCAATAGTGGTAATGAGACGATCGCCGACGATAGATGATGCCTTTCAAACACGAGAACCGCAACCTATCAAATGAGGTGCGTTCATTAATAATAGACTCGAGAAATAAACCATACATAAGAATATAAAACTCGACTCATAAAATCACGACAAACTCGAGAGAAAACGATACAAGTGATACTATTACACTCTCCTATATATTCATTTTATTATTCTACGCCTTTAATAAAAATCTGCCGGAACATACCGAATGTCCAAGCCGTTTTCCCATACTTAGACATATCAACTTTTTATGATACTACTCAGAGAACTCACTTACTATATGTAGCGTTTTCCCATACTTAGACATATCAACTTTTTATGATACTACTCAGAGAACTCACTTACTATATGTAGAAAGTCCTCCCAAGAGGCCATTAAAAGATTTTACTTCTAAAGTTCCCTGCCCGACTCATCTTTGAATCACAAAATCCGGACAGTTTAGCGACCTTGACTTACGAAACCATTTTGACCATTCTAAACAACTCCGTTTGTAAAACCGCCACTTGATTCTAAAAATATACTCAAAATGCTAAACTTGGAGCCTGAGAACAGCCCTTGAATCATTTTGAAACTCATTTTATAGTCCCCGAGATTCGATCCAAATATCGACAACAATTTTCGGATTGTGTCAACACTCGTCTCCCGGTACACGAAAATCAAACTAGTGTAACTTCCACCTCGTTTGGAGTTGGAAGGCCTACTTTATATCAAATCGAAGCTAACGAAATTCTCTAATACATAATCCCATCATATCATCCTATATTCAGACTTAAGACCCTCGAAAATGGCCTTAAACCTACTGCCTAAAATTGACTATAAAAATCTCTTACAAAATCAAGTTTTTGATCAAAACCAACAACTTTTATCATCATTCTAACATCCTAACATCACCATAAACCAATCCTAACACTTGTATCATCATCAAAATCAAAAACCCAAAAATTAAAATTCAACTTTTTAACACAAACATTACATAAACATCATTTGATCATCATCTCTAACACATGCATGATCAAAATCACCACCTAACAAGCCTAGTTTTTTTTATCAAAATTCAAAACTCAATGCATGTAAGTAAAAATAGTATCATTAGAATCACCTTTCAAAAATAGGAATGAGACTTGTTTTGTTTTTAGATGGATCAAAGTTGATCATCAAAAAAAATTGATGGAATGGATGGTGGTGGTGTAGGCCAAAATGGAAAAGGAAGAAGAAAGATGGTGATTTTTGTTTTAATGAATTTTTTTAAATGAATTGTGTTAGTGGAAAACATATATATAGTGTAAGGTTAGGGTAGTTTTTGCCAATTTGTGATAGTTTTGGTCCAAAATGTAATAAAATAGTTTAAAAGGGTAAAAATGTAAATTGCAAATTTTCAAATATTTACGAGACTCGGGTTTTGTAAAAATACTTTTTAAAATTTAAACGCACACGAAAAATAATAATATAACGACTTGATACGTAATTAAAACGACATCGTCGAAAATATTAAATATCGAGACGATCGATAATAAAATATAAAATTTTTTGCATCCGTCGGTATCGCGATCACTAGTAGTCCTCGTTACTCGTCAAAATATTAAAATATATTATTTAATATCGGTTTCAACTTAAACCGTTAAACATAATAATATTTAATGTTATAAAATACTTCAAAATAATTAAAAATAGAATTAAATTATGACCTTATTTTTACGGGTTTTACATCCTCACCACCTTAAGGGAGCGACGTCCCGGCGCTCAACTCGCCTCATACACGAGTTGTTCACTACCCGGAAGGATGAGGGCATTCCTTATAAAAAGTCTTCACGTTCCTACGTGAATCTCGATCCACGATCTCCACTGGTTCTTTTACAAAACGCAACTTGTCGTCAAGTTGTATCTCACCATAAAGGAATAAATAAATCCTTATCTACCAGTCACCCGTCAAGCTCGACACATGAAAATTTTATGAATCACACGAAGCTCATTAGACGACAAGAATAGATGACAGGGTTTACGGGTAAGTCGAGTTAAAAAGAATGTTGCAAATTAAAGGATATCCATCGGCCGGATAGTCATGGACACACATCAAAAAGAACTAACAAGAAAAACATTTTCGTCATCGGAGGGTGCTCACACGCGGGTCCCTACTCAAAAGATAATACAAAGACACCATCTCACTTTCGCCAACGCGTATTAAAGTCTCAATAAACATCGTCGTTGAAAGTCAAAAATATTACATAATATGTGTTCTACATGATCGGACGTCATCGGATGATGCCGTCTCAAGTTCTCACAACTTACGATCATTTGACTAGATCACACACCATATAAGTACATAAAAGAAAAGGCCGAACATAAACATCGAGTATAGATCTCCACCGTTAATCATCGAGAAAACCTTGAAAGAACCCTTGATAATAACTACTTGATCTCAAGAGTCTTTCCACTTGCGGTGTCGGCTTCAACTTACTCCTCGAGGTTGTAACGAATTTATTAACTCTATTCATTAAGAGATTCGGTCCTCAATCATTCCACTAGTACACGCATAATTCCTGGTGACACTTATCATTTCTTCTTATACACTGCTTCCCAAGATTCATTTTAAACTCAGAATAAAATAGTGATCTTCAATACGAGGAACAGAACGAGATAAAAATGAATTCAATAAACGCATAAATGGACAAGATGTGGTAAAATGATTTAAGGTTGACGATCGACGAGGGATCTCGACTCACACAACCGTAAAACATAATAATTCACAATACTAGAAAAATGAGAGCGATGAAAGAATTATATATTAACATTAAAGTAACATTTGTCACAATTATCCATCCCGGATTTGGTATTACCTTAAAATTCAATTGAGGTACTTTCTTGATAAAGATGATATATTAAAAATAGAAGTTAAATAGCTTCATAATTTATTTTTGTTGTCTTAAGAAACTTTGAAACAATGACATGAATTTATTAACTAAATTCGTATTGATGGTTACAATTAGAAAATATAATTTCCAAATTAAATCATTATCAGGAATATAAATTAAACCGATAATTTCATTACATTTAAAGTAAAGTATGATAAGTCAATTACTTCAAAAGATAAAAACATAATTTCAATTTAAACATTAGTTTTAGTTATACAAAATATGATGTATAAATTTAACCTTTTTCTTATGATAGTTATTTCAATAATTGAAAATTATTGAAAAATATATAAAATTCCATAAAAAAAAATTTATAATACGTTGTAGAAATACATAAAGGTGTTTATTATTTCAAAATAAACATGGGGTATATTTGGGTTTAAAAATGTGACAAGATAATAAATGAATACGAATGAAAATAATGGTCAACAATTAGCACGAAATCAGCGGTACGAAAGAAAACGAAGCAAATGTCGTATGAATTCTTAAAGAGAATAATAAAATAAAGGCGTCGATGGTAAGACAATAAGAAATAATAGATTAAACAAGTTGTCAATTTTGTTAGTGCGGTCGATGGTTCACCAATATCAGTTTGTTAACTTAGCGGTGGTCGATACATGATTGGAAATAAGATCCATACAAAAATTTAATCAAAGAAAATTCCTAATAATCACTTGTAATTAAAACAAATCAAATGAACGATGTTAGTGTTTAAAGAGATAAGTCAAAGCACGGTTCACAAGAGTGGATTTCGAGACAAACGAGAGTGACGAACGTCATCCTGGATATACGGAAATCGCTCTAGTGATAATTCATTATTCACGGGCGGAGACAATTCCAAAGATCTTTAAAATCGCATAAAGAACATTGGACGAGAAGGAAGGATAAAATATCGAGACTTTCAAGTCATTTATCAACAGTCAATAATTAGACGAACGGTCAAAAGAAATCAGTTATAAGATAAAATGAAGTAACAAGTGGAAAAACGATCGTCGAGTAAAACGTATTCGTAAGCGCGCAATTCGTTCAAGAGAAGGTAAGAAAACGTATGCGGATGCATAGAAATTGCGCTAGTTGCATGAAATATAAAGGTTTTTAAAACTACATTTCACTTTATTTCATTTTATTTATCTTTATCATAATACAAGTAAAAAGTTGATTATTATCAAGATTTTTAAGGTGACTACTATTCACCCTAGCATGGATCCTTCTAAATTAGACATAGGTGATCAGGCCATGTATAATTTAGGGCTAGCAATGCAGTGCTCCATTTCGTCGAAAAGTATTACGTTTCTTATGTTTATATATAAACCATGCCATTTGAAAAATGGAATTTAAAAATAGTTTATAATTTTATAGGATACAGTAATTTGTGAGATACTCAGTAAGCAACAACTTAAATGTTATAAAAATTATTTCATAATATCAAAGTAAAACAATTTGTGAAGTAATTGTAGTAAAAATGTCAATTAAAATTATATGGTGACATTTAATGAGGTATATAATAACCAAAAGGGTTGCAAAAAGTTGCAAATAGTAGCTCATAGGAAAACCAATGAAATCTTCACGAATTAATAAGGTTTCAAAAGGTTATAAGGTTTAGACGGAACGCCATGAGACACACGATAAAAATATCGACAAAGAATATGAAGACAAAACTTCAAAACTCAACCCAAATCAGTGGAAGGTTAAAAGAAAATAAAAATAAAATAACATCGAATGACAATTGAGTCATATATATAAAATGAATAAATCAATCCATATGTGTATTCTTGGTAAGATACTCAACACAACATGCTTTTAAGAAAGTATATTATTCCTTTTCAAATTACACCATTAATCCGGTAATTGCTAATCCTGTATTGTTTCTATTTTTAAATATTTTCACATGCAACTAGTATTCATTAGTTGTAAAATAATATTTGTTAAAATTTTACGATCTCAAATGAAATCAAAACAGCTTAGAAACATTTAAAACTCATGTTCTGAATTTTCTATCAGATTTAACTTTTAAATATGAGCCGATTAATTGACCCGATAAACAACATCTCCAAGACTCAGAGTCTAAAGCATTTTGATGCAAAACGACGTTTCAGACGACTTTCTAGTTTTACCCGATACCTGAAAACAAATGTAAAATGACCAAAATACCCCTGCAAGTTCTGTGCAGGTTTGACTATTTTATTTTAAAAAACGCAGGTTTTACTTTTAAGTTTTGACCTGTTTATACTGCCCCTACAGTTTCTGCATAAAGTGTATTTTTCGACACTTCTTAACGGCTCAAAATATATACATATATACACACATGTCTTGTGGATTTTATAACAACGAAATATAAATCTCGTAATGAGCATCAAATAAAATATAGCATGATGAATGACAGAAAATGCTTCAAGGTATTCAACACGAAATTTAGGAAGCAAAACGGTGAAAGACGTTCATAATTTAAGTTTCAAGGTGCAAAGTAGGCAAATCTCCTTGGTGCCACGATTGTCAAAAACACAAAACATAACAAGAAAAGAATGGAACATTAAAGGGTTGCGTTCCGGGAGCAAGAAGGTTAATGAAAAACAAATGATACAATTTTATAGAAGTAAAATCGTATCCCAATCTAGAGCCATAATCTAGACGATGATTTATAAAATGACGATGACGTTACCGAGATATAAGCGAACAATACACTTCGCAGTCGATACATATAAATGTCAAGGAATTAAATCTTCGCATGTCGTGTAAAACGATAATAAAAATCAACAAAATATTATGAAAAACCATGGTATTATTCAACACTATTTTAAGAAATGTTTCAAAATGTATGACTCACACGATAGCGGTTAGTCTATTCCAAGGACACATTGCTACACAATGGTCTAGAGATTATGTTAAAAGACGTCCAAGCACAAATAGCCGGAAGACGATTTGAATATCTATATAGATATCACAAAGGGTTAAACAATGAAAGTAACGCGCGTAGATGAAGTTATATAAGGTCATAATATAAAAATTTTGCAATAAAAGCAATTTAAATAGTTCAAAAATAAATACAGAAAGATCTTGAAAATTCATTGTATTTATTTAAGTTAATCATTAATAAATGATAAACTTTTATCGAAAAGTTTAACGACATAAATATATATCGATAAAGGATTATAGTATTTATTTAGAAATACTTAGCAATAAGGCATACATAATAATGTATACTAAAGTTGTAATCCCAGAAGTAGCTTGAACCTGAAGTCACGCGAAATCATGTGCACCGACTCTTTGAAAAATAAAACCGACATTTATAGTTTAGGTTTTTAGAAAAAGACCTAGTTCTCTATAACTCATGGCTCTGATACCAATCTTTAACACCCCCAAATCTACACGCAGCGGAATACATCTTTGGGTGCTAAACAATGATACAACAACACATAATTTATAAAGGACTCGAAAAGAGACGTTTTAGATTTATCGTTCCTGAAACATTTGTCAGAGTAGCGTAGTCCCAAGTAATCGTTACCAAAAGATAAGTTAAAACAACATATTGGTTTGTTTTAAAAAAATGGAACGATAAATAAATCAAAGAGTTTGAACAACAAAAACAGTGCACAACTTCATTCCCCGTGACCTCCAAGCTTCCACTTCTTGATTACCTGAAATACATGTGAGTAAAACAATCAGAAAAAATGTCGAGTGAATCTATAGGTTTATGAAATCAATTTGAACACAAGCAAAGATTATAAGTTTGTAGCATGCTTATAAGCATCAAATAATAATTTGCATCAACAATGATAATTGTATATAGCATAAATTGCAATAAGCTCATGGAACCGAGCCCTTAGACACTCCCTTTAGAGGTCTGATAAGACAGGAGATTTATTAATTGTCGGTTACCTCTAGATTAATGGTACATTGCCGTATACCTGACTTCTCAATACAATATGCTCAAACAGTGTGGAGGTCGGGCCTAAGCTTCTATGACAAGTCCACAAAAACTGAACCGGGGCGGCTTCCCCCATAGATCTATTAATTGTACTAGCGGTTAACCCATCATAGGTTAATTAACGGTCCATAATTGAGGTTTTAACAAAGACAATCACTTAATGCAATTTAAAGGCAATCACGGGTCCATTCATAGAGGGACAAAGCATACCAAAAAAATCTTGTGTTCTAAGTTTATAAAACATGTATTCCCCCTCGCGGGTTTAAAATCATTTAATAACTAGTATAAAGCGAGGCTATAGACTCACCTTAGCCAATAGTGGTAATGAGACGATCGCCGACGATAGATGATGCCTTTCAAACACGAGAACCGCAACCTATCAAATGAGGTGCGTTCATTAATAATAGACTCGAGAAATAAACCATACATAAGAATATAAAACTCGACTCATAAAATCACGACAAACTCGAGAGAAAACGATACAAGTGATACTATTACACTCTCCTATATATTCATTTTATTATTCTACGCCTTTAATAAAAATCTGCCGGAACATACCGAATGTCCAAGCCGTTTTCCCATACTTAGACATATCAACTTTTTATGATACTACTCAGAGAACTCACTTACTATATGTAGAAAGTCCTCCCAAGAGGCCATTAAAATATTTTACTTCTAAAGTTCCCTGCCCGACTCATCTTTGAATCACAAAATCCAGACAGTTTAGCGACCTTGACTTACAAAACCATTTTGACCATTCTAAACAACTCCGTTTGTAAAACCGCCACTTGATTCTAAAAATAGACTCAAAATGCTAAACTTGGAGCTTGAGAACAGCCCTTGAATCATTTTGAAACTCATTTTATAGTCTCCGAGATTCGATCCAAATATCGACAACAATTTTTGGATTGTGTCAACACTCCTCTCCCGGTACACGAAAATCAAACTAGTGTAACTTCCACCTCGTTTGGAGTTGGAAGGCCTACTTTATATCAAATCGAAGCTAACGAAATTATCTACAACATAATCCCATCATATCATCCTATATTCAGACTTAAGACCCTCGAAAATGGCCTCAAACCTACTGCCTAAAATTGACTATAAAAAATCTCTTACAAAATCAAGTTTTTGATCAAAACCAACAACATTTATCATCATTCTAACATCCTAACATCACCATAAACCAATCCTAACACTTGTATCATTATCAAAATCAAAAACCCAAAAATTTAAATTCAATTTTTAACAAAAACATTACATAAACATCATTTGATCATCATCTCTAACACATGCATGATCAAAATCACCACCTAACAAGCCTAGTTTTTTTATCAAAATTCAAAACTCAATGCATGTAAGTAAAAATGGTATCATTAGAATCACCTTTCAAAAATAGGAATGGGACTTGTTTTGTTTTTGGATGGATCAAAGTTGATCATCAAAAAAAATTGATGGAATGGATGGTGGTGGTGTAGGCCAAAATGGAAAAGGAAGAAGAAAGATGGTGATTTTTGTTTTAATGAATTTCTTTAAATGAATTGTGTTAGTGGAAAACATATATATAGTGTAAGGTTAGGGTAGTTTTTGCCAATTTGTGATAGTTTTGGTCCAAAATGTAATAAAATAGTTTAAAAGGGTAAAAATATAAATTGCAAATTTTCAAATATTTACGAGACTCGGGTTTCGTAAAAATACTTTTTAAAATTTAAACGCACACGAAAAATAATAATATAACGACTCGATACGTAATTAAAACGACATCGTCGAAAATATTAAATATCGAAACGATCGATAATAAAATATAAAATTTTTGGCATCCGTCGGTATCGCGATCACTAGTAGTCCTCGTTACTCGTCAAAATATTAAAATATATTATTTAATATCGGTTTCAACTTAAACCGTTAAACATAATAATATTTAACGTTATAAAATACTTCAAAATAATTGAAAATAGAATTAAATTGTGACCTTATTTTTACGGGTTTTACAAATTGATTTAATGAAGTTTTAACAAAGGTTTTGGGAAGAAAAATGTAAGTCCGTTTTAACCTCATGATATCAAACGTATGAGATATGATACCGATTTGTCACATGATCATATATTCACCATATTAGAAAAGAATTGACAAGGTTGGACCTGATTGATGAGAACATCATATGATAAGATCAAATGGTTCTTGTCAGCATATGTTGGTCGCCTCGTCACGTCTGAAGTCATCTCTTGACACTTCATGTACGATTGGTATTGTTGTCTTGACACCAACTTGTGAACTTGGCACGTCCGGTATCGAAGATTCTGAATGCTTGACAATTGCTCCCCCTCAATTGTTGACCCGTGTTCTATCGAAAGAGCTGTAGTCGTCGGTTGATTAGTCGCATCGTCGAGTATATAGATACCAATTGTAGATAGCATGGTTGTAGAGATGATAGCTTCATAAAAACAAGACTTCTCTTGTTTTAACAAATAAATGCACTGAAACATACATATATTTGTGTTAGACCAAGCTATAAAGTAAACTTGATCCCATACAAGGTTTTAAAGTAAACCTTGCCCGAGAAAATTAATTGCCGTTGTGAGCCAAAGCTTTCGTAAGAAATACTTGACTTTAATGTAAAAACCGGGTTGCAGTCTGAAATAACTACAAGCAATTTAGGCATGTTTTATGAAATATTTACAACTTTTGTACGAACTCTATTTATGGCGCCGTGTCGATATTAATCAACATTTCTAAGGCCGTAAATATTATCGTACCAAAAGACATGCCTTTGAAAAATAAAGTAAAAATATTTTTGGATTTTTATGAAAATTTTCAATTTTTATGATTTTTATATGGTTTTATATTTTTGTATTTTGCTTTTGTGGATAAAAATATAATCAATATATACAGATGATCACAAAGGATACGAAGAATAGTTTTA
Organism: Glebionis coronaria; assembly: GCA_025667525.1. Taxonomy (NCBI): domain Eukaryota; kingdom Viridiplantae; phylum Streptophyta; class Magnoliopsida; order Asterales; family Asteraceae; genus Glebionis; species Glebionis coronaria. The sequence goes on from CM046878.1 coordinate 310,357,056, forward strand.
CCACCACTATTCTTTCGCTTCATCTGCCAGTTCCTTTAGAGTCTCAGGCGAGAAAGTTCTCATTCCTAGCTTGTCGGCCAAAAATTCAATTCGAGCACGATCTAAAGCCTTCGTGAAAATATCCGCCAATTGATACTCAGATCGGACAAAGTAAAGCTCGATCACTCCATTTTCCACTTGCTCCTTGATGAAGTGGTAGCGAATGTCAATATGCTTCGACCGGGAGAATTGAATATTGTTGCAGCATAAGGCAATTGCACTTTTGTTGTCGTAGTACATCGGAATTTTGTTGAAACCTAGACCATAGTCGGTTAATTGCGATCTCATCCAAAGAATTTGAGCACAGCAACCGGACATAGCTATGTATTATGCTTCCGTACTTGATATTGCAGCGCTTTTCTGCCTTTTCGATGCCCAACTGATTAATCGATCTCCTAGTAGTTGCAAAGTTCCACTCGTGCTACGCCTTGTATCTTGACAACCCGCGTGATCCGCATCTGCATATGCCATAAGTGCAATCGAAGAGTCCTTCGAATACCAAAGTCCCCGATTAATGGTTCCTTTAAGATATCGAAAGATCCTTTTAACAGTAGCTAAGTGTAACTCAGTAGGCCTAGTTTGATACCTAGCACACATACATATAGCAAACTGAAGATCAGGTCGACTGGCTGTGATATACAGAAGAGTACCGATCATTCCACGATAAAGTGTCGGATCAACGACAACTCCATGTGGATCTGCATCAAGCTTATATTTTTCCACCATTGGAGTATCCACGGGGTCGCAAGATTCCATCTTATACTTCTTAAGCGATTCAAGGGCATACTTGGATTGATTGATAAAGATGCCTCTGGGACTCTGAGATATCTGAAGACCTAAGAAGAATGATACCTTACCCATCATTGACATCTTAAACTTGGAAGACATGAGTGTCCCAAACTCGTCGGATAAGGTTTGGGTCGAGTCTACAAATACAATATCATCAACATATATTTGTACCATAATCATATCTTTACCTCGTTTCTGAATGAACAGCGTGGGATCCACCTTGCCTTTAGTGAAGCCTTGCGAAATAAGGAATTGTGACAGTAGATCATAACATGCACGAGGAGCTTGCTTCAACCCATAGAGAGCCTTCTTAAGCTTGTACACATGATTAGGATAATTAGGATTCACAAAACCATCCGACTGTTGAACATAAACCTCTTCCTTGATTTCACCATTAAGAAATGCCGTCTTCACATCCATTTGATAGACGATCATATTCATGTGGGCTGCATAAGCGAGGAATAGTCTAATAGCTTCCAAACGGACAACATGTGCAAAGGATTCCATAAAGTCGATGCCCAATAATTGCTTGTATCCACGAGCTACTAGACGAGCTTTGTTCTTCAATATTCCACCTAACTCATCGGGTTTCACCTTGTAAACCCATTTCAAAGTGAGTAACTGCACTTGATCCGGGCATGGGACAAGTTCCCATACTTTAAGACATATAAATTCATTAAGTTCTTCTTTCATAGCTTCTATCCAACATGATTGAGTGAAAGCTTGTTGCCATGTCTTAGGTTCAACTTCAGTGAGAAAAGCATGAAAGTGACAAAACATTGCACTTTCTTGTAACTGACTTCGTGTGGATACCGGACGATTAGGGTCACCAATAATAGAATCTATAGGATGATCCTTTGTCCACTTGCTGTCATGTTCACGAATCCGTGGATTGGAGTAAACTGTAGTTGGAGCTTTTTCTGAGGTGGACGACCCGGCTTGATGAGAGTCAGGAATTGGTACACCAAAGAATGGAAGTTCACGCATTTGAGAGAATTCCAAATCGTGATCATCATCATCCTCTTCATCATCAATAGGCATGACATGGGTAGTTGAAACAGGTGTTGGTTGAGAATTATTTGTTGACAGTATATCTAGACCAATTGTAGGTGCAGACTTATCTGATTGTGCAATGGTTGCTGGAGCGACAACTTCGGTTACCGGAGCTATTACCTCAGGTTCTGGAGCAACAATACTGGGAGTAGTAAAGAATTCATCAAAGAACGGTTGAAACAACGTATCCCATTCAGTCCTAGAAGGTGGTATAAATGATGATAAAGTAGGGTTATTTGGGATAAGACCAGAACTAATGTTACTGGGTCCCATTTCATGAAGTGCGGGTTCAGAGCTGCTTTGCTCAGAAGCCATTGCTGTCAGCTCATCAAAATCAACATTCATAGTTTCGAGGATCTTGCGAGAGTTACGGTTGTAGATTCGGTATGCCTTCTTTGCGGGTGCGTAACCAATGAAAATACCAATATCAGCCTTTGGTTGAAGTTTTCCCAAATTGTCACCATCATTATTTGGATAGCAAAGAGAACCAAATACATGAAGATATGATAAATCTGGTACTTTTCCATGGAGAAGCTCATAAGGTGTTTTACCATGGCGTTTATGAATTAGTGACCGGTTTTAGGTGTACACTGCGGTAGATACTGCTTCTGCGCATAAAAACAATGGAGCCTTTGCTTAAATTAACATCGTTCGAGCAGCTTCCATAAGTGTGTGATTTCACCTTTCAACGACACCGTTTTGTTGTGGAGTGCGAGCAACGGATGATTCATGAGAAATGCCAACTTCTTCATAATAATCACGCAAAATTTGATTCATAAATTCGGTTCCATTATCTGTACGAATGCGTCGGACAGTAGTGTTGAGACGCACTTGAATCATCTTGAGAAATCCGATGATGAATTTAGGTGCCTCATTTTTTGCTTTAAGAAATTTCACCCATGTAAACCGAGAGTAATCATCGACAATGACGAGGATGTACTTTTTGCCACTAAGACTTTCAACACGCATTGGCCCACAAAGATCCATATGCAACAGATAAAGTTTCTCTTGGTTGGTGTCTTCAGTCTTGGGTTTGTAAGACTTCTTAGTGCTTTTCCCTATTGTGCACGCGGAACACAAATGATCCTTGTGAAATGATAGTTTAGGAAGACCACGAACAAGTTCGTTTTTCGCTAAGTGATTAATAGCGTCAAAGTTAAGATGAGATAACCGTCGATGCCATAACCATGACTTAGTCTTCGATGCTTTGGAGAGAAGACATACGGGAGAAGCGGCCATCATGTCTTGTAGCGACAAAGTATACAAATTATTCCCTCGAGTACCTTTCAATAAATCAACCCCTTCCAAATTACGAATGAAGCAGGTATGCTCTCGAAAAGCAACTTCTAGGTTTGCATCACAAAATTGTCCCACAGAAAATAAGTTGTGACCGAGACCTTCCACATAATACACTCTTGAAATAATAACATTCCCAATATGATATTCACCGTAACCCATTATCTTTGCAATATGATCATTTCCTAATCTAACCGTACCAAGAAACTTGCTGACGAAATTTCTGAGCTGAGAGCGATCTCCGGTCATATGCTTGGAGCAACCAGAGTCCAAATACCAGAGAACAACTTGGACCACCTGTTTTCAACAACAACAGTAGACAATGCATTGGAAACTATTGGTTCCAGAGTGTTAGCAGATACAGATAAAATATTATCAGAATTGCTAACATTTTTGTGACCCTTAGATTTCCTGCGTTTTCTAATGTGAGTTTTAGCACTAACAGGTTTTACAGTTCCAACTTTCTTAGGTTTTGGATTATCCGCGGGCACTACAGTGGGAGTAGACCTAGTTAAAGGGCACATATTTCCTACTATAGTGAAAGTTCTACCAGTGGGGCGCCACATCCAACCAACTTGGGTTAACACTTTCCCAGTCGGTTTCCATTCTAATCCATTTTTCCGGACATACATCTCATTCACATGGTCAATTAGGCAAGAATCATGACGACTAGAAAACATACATTCATTGCAATTCCAACATTTTAAATTAGAATTCACAGTAGGTTTAGAACGCTGCACAACCGCAGAGCCTTTAGGTTTAGCTACATGATTCTTTTTATTCAAAACAGAAATAAAATTCCTAGGATGGGCTTCTACTTTCTTCTTCACTTCACTACTAGATGGGGGCAAGATCCTATCATTCTTCTTGTTTCTTTTAAGCTTAGATCTTTTAGCCTTAGTAGTGGTGCTTACTCTTGTAGAAGGCAACACGGGAATATTAGAAGCTGGTTTTGATTCCGCCTTATCTTTAGTGACCAAAGTTTGAGATGGTGTAGTCCTAGGGCCCTTGTTAAGTGGTGTGACGGTTATAAGGTTCCTTTTGATTGCACTAGAAGACGATGCTGAGACAGTGGCTGCGTTATCCACAACATTCTTACCTTTTAGAGTACGAAGTGTTTCCTTTAACTCAGCCAAGACCAAATTCTTGTCATAAATTTGTTCCCACAAATCAGATATTTCCACCGACTTTCGATTCAATTGTTCAATCAATGATTGATTATGTGCAGTGGTATCAACACATGCGGGCTTTACTGAATCGAAGAGTCGTGTATTTTTCTGTTTTAAGTTATCAACTTTGGACAAAATCTTGGAAACTCGATTATCTAGATCAAGTTTAAAATTCTCAGCGGCCTCAAGTACATTCACACAGTTAAGATCCTTAGATTTCTCTATTTCTATCGGCAAAGATGTAGCAACTTTGTCACTTGGCTGACGCTGTTTTGATTATAAATTCAATCGAAAATTCTTTTCAAAGTTTGCATCATCGATATTAACACCTTCGAATGACGTTTTAAAGATTTCTTGAATAAATTGTTGCTTGCATTCAAGCGAAATACAATGTGTTTGAATCTCATCAAAATGTTTTGAAAGCGAAGAATATGAATCTTGAAGCTTTAAAAATTCAGCGTCAGATTCGTGACAAGTACTATCTACCACAGTATCCACAGATTCAACATTATGCACAATAGAATCATCATCAACACTTTTATTCACACAGACGGAAACTATATCATGAGACATCACTTGCTTCAGAAGCTGATCATTTTGGCGTGAAACCCGTTCTATTTCAATTAAACTGTTTTCAAAAGCATCTTCCATTTCATTGAAAACACGTCTAGCTTCTTCTATTTCCAAAAACAAATCTTGATCAAGATTACTAACACAAGCCTTAACATTGTCTACAAACGGAACAATTTCATTTCGGAACGCAGCTCTAGTGTTCTCAAAGTTCCATTCACCTTCCGTTATGGCCGAAGCCGTCGTACGTTCCAAAATGACCTTGTCAAAATCGGCCAAGTGTTGGTGAACCGCATTTAAGTTAACGGACGCCTTGCTTACCGGTGGAATTAACTTTGTTAAATCCGTTTTGACAAGTGTAGGAGACGTACTAGGAAGGTTTTCATTTGACAAACTTTGGGGCACAAGAACTGTCAAATCTGCTAATTCCTTTTGTAAGCGAATGCGTGTATTTTTCAAAAATTGATCTTTGTTATGTTGATCATAATCAATTGTATGGAATTTTGAAAGCATTTTAGAATGCGTTTCATCCGCAAGTGATTGTGTCTCCTCAGTACTATGAACAAAAGGTGCTTCTTTCGATTTGCCAATTATGGTCATATCATAAAGACCGGGAATATATATTCCTGAGCTTGTTTTGCATAACCGGGATTAGGTGGTAAATCTTGAAGACGTTTAAGTTTGAGTTCTTTAAGTGATTTAGTTAAAATATGAACCTTTTCTGTGGAAGCGTATTGTTTTAAAAGATGTTGTTCCCTGAATTTAAGAAGTTTGGTAGCATTAATTTCTGATTCAACCTTTTTAGACTCGAGAGTTTCGAAATCCATTTTAAGTTTCTGAAAATCATTGACAACCGACTCCTTTTCTTTTAATTCATTAGAAAGATTAGCTTTTAATGATTCTATTTCTTTCAAGTGTTCAATCTTTTCAAAACGAAATTGGTCAAATTCAGAACATGTTATTTTCTCTGCTTGAGGGACCATTTCAAAAGTTTTAACCTTTTCTTTATGCAACGCAAGCTCAGCGGTTAGGGTGGAATTGGTATCTACGGATGGTCTGAGGGCCATATGCATTTGATCAATAATATGTTTAGGCACCATGACCAAATCATGTTGAGCATAAGATTCCATACCCGTCATAGCATTTGGTTGAGGTTCACTCAAATGTGTAGGGTTGGGTACCACATCATTTGAGTTACTAGTTCCCGAATGCTGTTCGAGGTTGTCATTTTCATGCCCAACTTGATGTTGGTTAGTATCAATATTATTAGATGTGGTTGGTACCTCACTGACGACATCAGAACCGTAGTGAGAGAGATTAGCAACAAGAGCAGCTTGGGCAGAGTGAATGTCATCACAATCCGAATCATATGCGTCAAGATCATCAGCTTGATAAGTTGCATTAGAAGTGGAAACGACTGCAATGCCTTCAGTATCTGCTGCCCCTGGGTCTGCTAGAAATGCTAACTCCTCTGAATCCAATATCTTCCCCTTAGACTGAGCATCAACCAAATACATCTTCTCACGAAACCATGCATCATCCCTTCTCCTCCTTGGTTGAGTGCATTCCCTAGCCATATGACCTTGTCCTCGGCAATTGTAGCAAGTCACAACCTTTTTAGGACCAATAGGACTTCCATTTCCACTAGTTTGAGAAGTCACAGCTTGATTGTTCCCAGTCCTTGTAGGAGGTCTATATGAATTTTGCCTTCCCTGAATAGGTTGCACCGTCACTTGACCATCTTGAACAGTGGCTTGTTGTCGAGGATTTGAAGAGGTGCGGAGCTGATTGTTTGTTGTTGGAAATCGTCTAGTTGCAACAAGTTTTGACAAGTATGCAGTGAGATGGTTTAGTACATCAGCTGGCGTATCATTTGAAGTAAAGACCGGTGCTTGGATTGGTGGAAGTTCATTAGAGTAGAAAGCTTGTGCTGGTTGTGCTTCAATAGGAAGGTATCCTTGCTGAGGGGTATAGCCCATTGGAGAAGTGTTGGCTTGTGATGGTGATGTCTGATATGGTGGTTGCTGTGGAAAAGATGGTTGATGAACACTTTGTTGATATGCTTGCTGTGTCATCATTGGTGGTTGATAAGATAGTTGCTGTGGTTGCTGATAGTTGTGTGGTAGTGGCTGCAGCAAGTATGATGGTTGCTGATAAGTATAAGCCATGTTTTGTTGAGAAGCATACATTGCAAGTGGATCATGAACTTGAGGTGTAGACAATCGAGCCTCAATTACATGGCATTCGTGTTGTTGAAGAAAGGCTTGAAGTTGATCCACATTGGTGTTATGCAATTCCTTAGCCAATTTAACATCCGTCGCGTATTTTTTCCATTCTGGAGGAAGAGTGTTCAAATACTTGGTGTTCAATTGAAAGGTAGGAATTGTCATGCCATAGATATTAAGCTCATTCAACAATAGGGTAAATCTCAGATAGTAATCATTGAGAGTCTCCCCTGGCACATAGGCAAACTTATCAAAAGTATCATAAAGCTTACACTCTCGTTCTTGTTTAGTTAACGAGGTGCCTTTCATGAGAACACGAATTCTATCCCATAACTCTGGCAACTTTATGTTTGCTGACGAGTTTGTAGACATATGGAGGAAGGGCTTGGAGAATGATGTTTGTAGCATACTTATCACATTTATCTTGAATCTTCATATCTCCAGTCAATTCACCCGTTGTGCGAGGACGAGTAGTTGTACCTTCCGTCACAGCACCATAATCTAATGGTCCATTGAGCAACGATGCCCAAATAAGATGTCCGTTCTCCTTGTTCAACATGTAAAGTTCCATTCGGGAAGTCCAATCCTCGTACATAGACTTCTCCAACATTGGTGGACGATTATCCTTACCCGAGAGGATGGACTTATAGTAAGAGATGTGTACTCCATTTCGATAAGTTAAGATTTACAAACTTGATCGATCAATGAAAGAAAGTAAATGTGTTTGTTGTAGTGTGTTAAAACCGAGAAATAATGTTAAAATCCCCTAAATTATGTTCTCAATAAACCAAAAATTCCAAGATGAAATTACAAATTTTCAAAAACACGTTTTTGAAAAAATGTTGGATCGTACTCAGATCGCACCCGTGGATTGTACCCAACGATCGCACTCTTATCGCAACGAGGGATCGCACTCACTATGATCGTACCGAACGATCGTGCTCTGATTGCAACGAGTGATCACACTCACTATGATCGTACCCAACGATCGTGCTCTGATCGCAACGAGTGATCGCACTCACTATGATCGCACTCAGATCGGACTCCCAGATCGTATTGCGATCGTACTCCCCTATCCTAGTCAGCGATCGTATTCTGATCGTAGCCTTGATCGTACTAAGCTATCGTATTGAAGAGATCGCACTCTGATCGGATTGATGGATCGTACTAAGGATCGTAGTGTGTAATCGAAGTCAAGATCGTAACTTGGATCGTACTAATGATCGCAGTTAGATCGTAACAACAAATCGTGACGATGGATCGCAAGTAGAAACCCCCAGGGTTTATGCAAACACAAAGTCAGATCGTACTGGATACCAACTTACCTTTTTTCTCGGACAGTACACGAACACAAACAATTCAAGATTCTAAGCCAAAAAATGAATCAAACAACCAAAAATTTTGTGTTTTTAACCCAAATAACACTACCAAATCACTATAACAAGTAATAAGATGAAGTAAATCAAGATTAACCCATAAAAACACAAAAAAAATCTGGTTCGTGTGAAAATAGATAAAAAATGGCGAGATAATCAAGAACACAAACACAAGAACTAAACAATCATCCCATGGCTCTTGATACCATTTGAAGAAATGTAAATCTTTCTATGTTTTTAGAGAGAGAAAGAGATGGTGGATTTCACACTTTTAGAGAGAGAAAGTTAAGAGAACTATGTGTAAATTATGAAACCACACACCCTCTCTATCAAAGGAGAGGGTTTATATACCCAAGCCTTGTAATGGGCTTGGGCTTACACGTTTGGGCCGGCCTACACATGTTGTAGGCTAGACTTGGACTTGTTTGATAAATAAAGAAGGTTAACTAAACTACGAGCTATTACATGGACTATCGTTGGAGTGATCGATCCTTCTTAATACGAAAAACGTATTTCCCACATTTTTGACAAGCAGCACATGTGAAATCATTTTGAAAAGATTTGTTAGGTAGACCTCTAACCAAATTCCTTTTCACCAATCTATTAAGATTCTTGAAATTCACATGACCTAACCTTCTATGCCATAAATTTGACTCATCTAAAGAAGCCTTAGCTAGCAAACATGTAATACCACCTGTTGGAGTAATAATATGAAGATTAAAGGTGTACATATTTTCTTGCCTGGGTACTTTAAGCAGTATTTGAGATTGGCATCTCAAAGTCTTTGGACAACACCAAGCAGTCTTTGTCTGTCAATAGCACCTTGTTCTTCTTATCACACATTTGTGATATAGAAAAGAGATTGAACTCATTCAATTCTTTTACAAAGAAAACATCTTCAAATTCCAACTTTCCTGTGTTGATTTTCCCTTTGCCAGTGATTCTACCTTTGCTACCCCCAAAGGCTACTGGACCTCCTCTGAATTCTTCAAATTCAGCCAGAAAATCTTTGTTTCCTGTCATGTGTCTTGAGCATCCACTATCTACAATTCCTTTATCTTTTAATTCATCAATAAGATGCCCCTGCACACAAATAAAACTCATTAGTTTTTAACAGGGACCCATGCCACATTTGGCTCAGATCTTGTAGGACCTACACATTTAAGAGTTTGTACTGAATCATTCCCAGTAATGCTACTTTTACTCTTATACTTCATGGTTTCATTTATGTAGTCAAAGTCATAGGGTGACTCTATGTGCTCTGACTTCTTTGACTTAAGTACTGCTTTAGCGGTACTTGCTTTAACACATGGTTTATCTCTTTTAGGAACCCACATTTGTACTGGTTTGTTCTTATCCTTGCTTCTAGGTGTTTTAACTTTTTCAAAAATTTTCTTAGAAGTCTTGGAGAACATTGGTTAAACCAACAGAAGTCTTGGAGAACATTGATTTTACAGACTTTATACCACTTGTTGATCCCTTTGGTTGGATCTGTATTCTGTTAAAAATTAGTATAATAGTTTGTAATCAAACTAAAACACTTTGAGCACTCTTACTAACACTAAATAAGTTATGCGGATTCTAACTTATAAAGCACAGAAGAACAAAATTACTTTTAACTATTCGATTCTCTTATTAATCGACTTGAATGAGGTACATGCAAGACATTGTACCTATGTTCCTTTTATAGAGTAAGGAACCCTAGAAACCTTAGAATATTCTATAAAGATAACTATATCACAGACGATATATTATCAATATTCTAACTATTTAGGTATATCACATAAGATATACTCTAACTATAACTATGACATATCTTATACAAATATATATATTCGTCCTAATCATCATAGCAGTACTTACTTTATAAGTAGCAGTACTTACTACGTACCGCGTTAACACTAACGGTACTTACATAACACCAACAATACTTAGAATATACTAACGGTACTTGACACCTAACAAATAATTCCCAACAAAACAAAACCCTAATTTTATGAAAAACCTAAAAAAACATGTAGTTTTAACTCAAAACAATTATAGTTAAAAAACTTTAGATTTTCGATAATTATAACATGTTAAAACGGCTCTCAATGCCACAGAATGTTTATAAGTATCATAACAATTATATAAAACCCTAAACGAGATCAAAGCACATATAGCGGAAGCGATATAACAAGATCATAATTAATAACACAATTATAATTAATCGAATTAGGGTTACATACCTTTACGCTAAACCAATTCCACAAGACGAAGAACAAATCACAGATCCGGGTTTAAACCATATATACCAAGATATAGTCTAAAGTAAGGTTATATTACGTTCTTGTACACACGTAATACAACGAGCTAACCGTGATTCTAGCACGTGAAAACCGAGCTACGACGCTTGTAATTAATCTACCCATCAACCCTAAAGAGGAGCTAAGACTAGATTAAGTATACAATTAATCAACTAAGAAAATCAACCAATACCCTTTGTTGATGGGGGGTGGCGATCGACCAAAAGAGAGAGAAGGGAGAAAGACTTATGTTGTGTGTTTATGAGAGGATTAGGAGGTGTATTTATAGGCCTTAACCCTTGTAGTCCAAGATAAATAAAAGGAAACTTTTGCCCCCCCCCCTTGGAGCCTATAATTCGGCCTCCTATAACACCCTTAGGGGTGTTCCAGAATCTTCCAAACTTCTTTCCTTTTGTTTATGTATACTATATATTTATTTAACGCTCGTTATAACTTAACTATTAATTATTTAATGACCGTTAAGGTTATATAGACTTCCTCGGTTAAATTAATAAATACATAAATATATTTATTAAATAAATTAATAAATACGATGTATATATTTTTTTAATTATATTAACTCTTTGCGTATTATGTGCAATCCCGTAATCTCGAGTTCGATCCTATCATACGACTATTAAATATAAGTCCATAAACTTACACAACCTTGATCAGCAGACGGAGTTTCGTGTTGATGATGACGATATCTTATGGTAGGGTACTAGACTAGTTGTTCCTAATGACGCTACACTCAGTGAAGCTGTACTGACTGAAGCTCACAGCTCTCCATTTACCATACATCCTGGTTCTACCAAGATGTACCACGACATCAAGCAACATTTTTGGTGGAGTGGTATGAAGCAGGATGTTGCCACCTTCGTTTCTAAATGCATGATCTGCCAGCAGGTTAAGATCGAACACCAGAGAGCTAGTGGTTTACTACAACCACTGGATATTCCAGAATGGAATTGGGACAAAATCTCCATGGATTTTATTACTGGTCTCTGGTGACTCAGAGGAAACACGACGCCATCTGGGTTATTGTTGATAGATTGACCAAATCTGCTCATTTTATGCCAATCCGCAAGGAGCATCCGGTCAGCAAATTGGCAGACACTTTTCAGAAGGAGATCATTAGACTGCATGATACTCCATCCGAAATCATCTCTGACAGAGATCCGCGTTTCACCTCACGATTTTGGCAAGGTATACAGAAAGATTGGGGCACCAGACTTAAGCTCAACACTGCCTTTCATCCTCAAACCGACGGACAGTCGGAGCGTACCATTCAGACATTGAAGGACATGTTGCGGGCATGTGCTCTGGAATGGACAGAAAGTTGGGATGATTATATCTATCTAGTGGATTTTTCATACAACAACAGTTGGCACGCTAGCATCGAGTGTGCACCGTTCGAGATGTTGTATGGTAGGAAGTGTCGCACCCCAATCTGCTGGGATCAGTGTTGGGAATAAATGTATGAGTATTAGTTCCCCCTGCTGGTTGGTCAGAGTTCCCCCTGCTAGAGAAAGTTCGCCCTGCTAAAAAACAAAGGCAGGGGGATTGGTCCTCCTGCTAGAAGTCAATGGCCCTGCTACAAAGATAAACTTGGAAGAGATTATAACGCGTTTCTGTTACTATTCCATGATAGTTTCCTAGTTTGTTAGTAGTAATCTTGTACGTGAGTCCTTGTGCTATAAAAGGACTCACTAGGGTTTCATGTAAAACATCTCTTTCTGTTCATTTCATTTCATACTTTAAGGTTGTAGAACCCTAATACCATTATTGGGTATTCGTATATCTATGATATATTAAAGTTCAACATTTGATGAAAACACTTGTTCTTGTGCTAAACATTATTTTCCGCATCTTGTTTAGTTACTTTGTGTAATGCAAAGTTTCTCTAAGTGTTAGTTTGAATTCATTCTTTCTATCACAACCTTTAAATAAGCTAAGGTTTAAGATCTGAGTTTGGGATCAACAAGTGGTATCAGAGCTTGTTGAGAAACTTTGATTAAACCAAGAACAAAACATTCATTACTACCATCATCAACCATGTCTTTGGATTCTCTTTCATCCTCAAACAACAATGCCCTCGAACATCCTATTCTGGATCCTGAAAACTTTGAAATATGGGAATTCAGGATTCAGCAATATCTCAAGATGGAACACTATGTTCTATGGGAGGTCATAGAACTTGGTGATCAGTTCACTAAAACAGTAGCAGTTGAAGATAAGAACAAAGATAAGGCATAAATTGGTGAAAGCTCCAAGAGTGATAAAACCAAGTCTACTGCTGTTGTAGACAAAGAAATTCAGGCAAGTAGGCATGATGTCAGAGCTTACAGCTCTTTGCTGTTGGCTCTACCTGATAGACATCATCTAAGATTCAGAAAGTATAAGACTGCTAAGGAGCTTTGGGAAGCAATTGGTAATACATTTGGAGGAAATGAGGCCACCAAGAAGAAGAAAAAGAATCAGATGATAGACTAATTTGCTTCTTTTAAAGCAAACGGTGATGAAGCAATTGGTTCCATCTACAATAGGCTTCAGGATCAGGTTGCTCAACTGGAATTCTTTGATATTGAGGTGTCTAGAGAATAGGTGAACGTAAGATTCCTCAACAGCCTACAGAAAGAATGGTTTGTCTACAAAGCCATTTGGCAAAATAGAGATGACATTGATGATAAGAACATTGATGACATCTACAACAATCTGAAGGTTTTTGAGCCTGTGGTCAATGAGATGAAGGCATTAGGAACCATCCCCACTAATTCAAGTGGAAATGCTGATTCCCTTGCTAATATGGCATTTATTTCTCATAGCAGTGGAATCTCTAAAGGCAGTGGGATTGAAGTTTCCCCTGCCACACATTCCCGTGCTTCAAGGTCTGGACCATCAAATAGTAAAGAGAGACCTGCAACATTTAGTCTTAACACTGCTTGTGCTTTCATTACATCACCAGGATCTCAGGGATCTATTGTGCTACATGAAGATCTGAATCAAATAAGCAAGCAAGGACTGGAGGAGATGGATATCAAGTGGAACATGGCTCTACTCAGCATGAAAGCCAATAGATTTTATAAGAAGTATGGGAAAAAGATTTCCATTAATCCTTTTGATGTGGCTGTATTTGATAAATCAAAGGTGGAATGCTACAACTGTGGCAAGAAAGGCTACTTTGCTAGGGAGTGCAGAGGACCAAAGAATGGAAGCAGCTATAAGAAGGAAAGAAGGGATGAGGATTCTGAGGCTAAGGATATGGTAGCCATGCAAGGAATAGATGGAGTGGTTGGATGGGACTGTTGTGCTATGATAGAACATGTTGAAAGAAATCAAGCCCTAGTTGCTGAAGAGAAGGTAGAAGAATTTACTCTTATGGCTATGTCAACATCTAGTTCAGACAATAAGGTATATGATGACTCCTATTATACCAAAGCATGTAGAAAAAATACTGAGTCTTTGAATGATCAAATAAGAAAACTGAATGTTGATTACATTAATTGTGATAATGATTAGACAACTACAAACGTGCTTTAGAACCATTGGAATCCACCATAAGAGAACATAAACAAAGAGAGAATGATTATAGAGATCATATTGGCATATTAGAAAGAGATGTTAGGGAAAAAGATGATTCCATTAAAGAGTTTACTGCTGAAGTAGAAGTCTTTAGATCTAATAAAAGGATAGATGAGCAAACTGTTGAAAAATTTGGAAAATCTTCTAAAGATCTCACTAAAGCTGTTGAAATTGGACAATCTCCAAGAGATAAAACAGGTTTTGGAGTAAAAAATGAACATGCTACAATTCCACCACCACCTGCTAATATACATGGACCATTCGTAGGAAAGATCTTTCTTGGACTGGTCTTCCTTGTTATAAAAATCAGGAGGACATTGAGTTTGACTTAAATGCCTACATACCAAAGAATCTAGAAATAGAGGAACCTCTAGTGAAAACTAGTACTGTTAGGGATTTTGAAAAGGAACAAATTGCTTTAAAACAATAGAAAACAGATAACCCTGGTCTCTTTTCAAGGGAAGTATTGTTTGGAAGTGACTCTAGTTCTAAAAGTAGTTCATCCAGAACCTCTAGCAGATCTGATTCAGCATCAACTAGTCCAAAACCTCTTAAAACCATCGTTAAATATGCTGGCATATATAGACCTATTAGAGGTAATCAAAGGAACTGGAACAACCAAAAGTCTCATCAATTAGGAGAGGACTTTGTGAAAAATAACAAACCTTGTTTCACTTGTGGCAGTTTTGATCACATCTATCAAGAATGTCAAGCACCCATGGAAATGGTGGCTACAAATCCTTTAAAGAAAATGCAACCAAAAGGCATTCTATTGAATGCAGGGGCAAAATCTTTTTCCCCTGCTAAATATGTTGCCCCTGCTTAAGAGAAATAAGGTTTCTGATAAGTATGTTGTACCTGCACTAAGAAAGGTAACTGATGCATGTTCCAAATCTAGCTCTTATGTGACCAAACCAGCACCTCATACTGCATGTAAAGATGACTATAGACCTTACCAACACACTTATAGAGTCCAAAAAAAAAGATGGATTCCCTCTGCTAAGCATAAGGATTCCCCTGCTAAGTCTAGGGTATCCCCTACTGGTAAATTTTTGTTCTCTAGAAACATGGGTAGATGGGGAAAAGCTATGAAAGCCTCAACTCGTTGGGTTTGGGTACCCAAAAGGGGTACTCAACCCAATGGTGTATCTCTAGCCTTTGAAAAATTGTCTTACATTGATACACGAGGTAGATCTAAGTCAGTAATGGCTTGGGTCCCCAAGAGAAACTAAGTGGTTTTTCTTTTTGCAGGTGACTAAGCAGACAAGGAATGATAAGGCCTATTGGGATACTGGTTGTTCAAGAAGTATGACTGGGCATAATCTTATCTATCAAATTTTGTTCCCCTGCATGACAATGATGGTGTCTCATTTGGAGATGGGCATGAGACAATTACAAGGAAAGGAACCATTGTTACTAATGAAATGACATTTGATAATGTCTATTTGGTGAAAGAGCTAAAGTACAATCTTTATAGTGTGTCCTAGATGACTGACAACAAGAATTTTGTCCTTTTCACTGATACTGAGTGCCTGGTGTTGGGAAAGGAGTTTTTTTACCACCAAACACTCCTATTGTGCTCAGAACCCCAAGACAGAAGAACATGTACACCATTGATTTAAAGGACATCGCCCTTCAAGACAATGAGAACTATTTCATTGCCAAAGCATCAGTTGATGAATGCAAGAAATGGCATAGAAGACTTGGTCATATTAACTTCAAGAACATGAACAAGCTGGTAAAGCTCAATCTTGTTCATGGTCTTCCTTCCAAGACCTTTGCCAATGATCATACTTGTGTTGCCTGTTTGAAAGGGTAGCAACACACAGAGCCTCTTGCAAGTAAAAAACAAGTCAATCCAACACCAAGCCATTGGAATTGCTGCATATGGACCTGTTTGGTCCCACTTCTGTGGCAATCATAAAGAAGAAATGGTACTTCCTAGTGATTACTGATGATTTTTCTAGGTTCACATGGACATTCTTTTTGTTTGAAAAGAGTGACACAACAGGGGTACTCAAAGAAGTCATTACTCAGATTGAACTTTTCAAAATCATGAAGGTGGTGACCATTAGATCAGACAATGGTGGTGAATTTAGAAACAAGGAGCTGGACACTTTCTACACAAACAAAGGAATAAGGAGGGAATACAACATATCAAGGACACCTCAACAAAATGGAGTTGCAGAAAGAAGAAACAGGACACTTATTGAAGCTGACAGGACCATGTTGTCTGATTCTAAGCTTCCTGTTATCTTTTGGGCTGAAGCTGTAGCCACTACTTGTTATGTTCAAAATAGGGCCTTGGTGGTAAAGGCACACAACAAGACCCCTTATCAGTTGTTCAATGGCAGACCCCCTTTGATTGACTTTTTCAGACCATTTGGATGTCATGTGATCATTCTGAACACTATTGACAATTTACGTAAATTCAATGAAAAAGGGGATGATGGGTATTTTATAGGTTACTCATTGAACATCAAAGGATATAGGGTCTTCAACAAGAAGACAAGCAAAGTGACAGAAAATCTCCATGTAGATTTTCTTGAAGACAAGCCTGAAGATGTACAAACAGGTCCTGATTGATTCTTTGACATTGAAGTACTTTCTAAATCAATGAATTATGTGCCTGTTGCTTTGGAGAATACTAACATTTCAGGTACAAAAGAACCAACTGCTTTGGAGAAGCCACCAATGAGGTACATGATTGTTCCCTCATTGTTTCCTATTGATGATAATGCTACAAAAATGGATGAAGAAGATGACATCTCTCAAAGGAAGGAGCACCCAAACTCTTCCCCTGCTAAGTCAAATCCTGAAAGTAGTGGAATGGCTGAAAGAAGTGGAATCCTAGATTCCCCTGATGGACCAAATGTTTCCCCTAATGTTAAAGACCTAGTTGTAAATGATGTTAATAATGAATAAAGAGAATCCCCACTCATATCTACATCCTCACCAATTACTTCATCAATTAGTGGAAGCAGAATCATTAGGCATGGAGGTCCAAGTTATTCATAGCTACATTCAGCTCGCCAGCATCCATCTGTCAGCCATGCAATATCACTTGGAAGCTCTTTTGAGGATTTGTTTCCCAATCAAGATAGCACAATAGATCCTGATTTGGGAAATGATGAAACTGAGGTAATCATGAGCATGCAGCCTACCTACAGAATCAATAAAGATCATCCCTAATCTCAAATCATAGGTGATCTTCATACTCCCAGACAAACAAGGTATTCAACAAAGGAACATAACTTCATTGCAATATCACTATGAAGTTCAATCATGACAATATGCAATGTTGTCTATTCACTACATTTTTGTCACAAGAAGAGCCAAAGAAGATTTTTCAAGCTCTCAATGATCCAAGCTGGTTTGAATCAATGTAGGAAGAACTCTTGCAATTTGATATCCAAGAAGTATGGATTCTGGTAGATTGTCCAAAATGGGCAAGACCCATTGGGACAAAGTGGATGCTCAGGAACAAAAAGGATGAGAGGGGTATTGTGGTCAGAAACAAAGCCAGACTGGTAGCACAGGGATATACTCAGGAAGAAGGTATTGATTATGATGAGGTCTTTGCTCCAGTTTCCAGAATTGAAGCCATCAGATTGTTTTTGGCCTATGCTTCATTCATGGACTTCACAATATATCAAATGGATGTTAAGAGTGTCTTCCTATATGGCACCATTGATGAAGAAGTCTATGTGATGCAACCTCTAGGGTTTGAAGATCCAAAACACCCAGACAAGATTTACAAGGTGAAGAAGGCTATGTATGGGCTTCATCAAGCTCCTAAGGCCTGGTATGGAACTCTCTCTAAATACATGTTGGATAATGGCTTCAACAGGGGGGAAATTGATCACCCTGTTTATCAAGAAACAGAATGGTGACTTTCTCTTGGTACAAGTATATGTGGATGACATCATCTTTGGATCCACAAACTCTCTGCTTAGATAAGAGTTTGCCAAGTTGATGCAAGATAAATTCTAAATGAGTGAAATGGGTGAACTCAACTTCTTTCTGGGTTTACAAGTTCAGCAGAGGAAAGATGGGATCTTTATCTCACAAGACAAGTATGTTGCTGAAATTGTAAAGAAGTTTGGACTGTGTGAAGGAAAGAAAGTCTCCACTCCCATGGATAAGGACAATCCTTGGGGAAAAGATGGCCCAGGGAAGCCTATTGATGTCAAGAACTATAGGTCTATGATTGGATCTCTCATGTACCTTACAGCTTCAAGACCTGACATCATGTTTGCAGTCTGCTTATGTGCAAGATACCAAGTG
This sequence comes from Glebionis coronaria, assembly GCA_025667525.1. Taxonomy (NCBI): domain Eukaryota; kingdom Viridiplantae; phylum Streptophyta; class Magnoliopsida; order Asterales; family Asteraceae; genus Glebionis; species Glebionis coronaria. Next base: position 310,375,727 of record CM046878.1, read on the forward strand.
ACACCCACAGAGTGTCATCTGTTTGCAGTGAAGAGAATATTTAGGTATCTGAAGTGTCATCCAACTTTAGGACTTTGGTATCCCAAGGAGTCACCATTTGAGCTAGTAGCCTATTCATATAGTGACTATGCTGGTGACAACAATGATAGGAACTCTACAACGGGTGGATGTCAGTTTTTTGGAAGCAGGCTCATATCTTGGCAGTGTAAAAAGCAGACTATTCTGGCCACTTCCACAACTGAAGCTGAATATGTTGCAGCTGATGCATGTTGTGCATAAGTTCTTTGGATTTAGAATCAGCTGCTTGACTAAGGGTACAACTTTCTTACAACCAAGATATTTATTGACAATAACAACACCATCTGCATCATTAAAAATCATGTTTTTCATACTAAGACTAAGCATATTGAAATCAGACATCATTTCATTAGAGATTGTTTTGAAAAAGGATTAATTATCCAAGAGGCAATTGACATAGAACTTAATGTTGCTGATCTTTTGACAAAAGCTTTTGACATAGGGAGGTTTCAGTACTTGGTTGCAAGTATTGGAATGATCACTGCCTAAAATAAGATGTCTGAATTGTCTTGTGTATTCAGGATTGTATTATTGCTGTTGTTGTACATGTGTTAGTTACTTTTTCCATTATTCTTCATTCCACTACTTTTGAACAAAGTTTTCCCTGCTGGGGCTAATCCCCCTGCTAAGGCAATTTCCCCTGCCAAGAGTTTTTCTCTTAGTTGGGTTTGTTCTTTTTAAGTGGTTAAATGTGGTTTTAGACTAACAATGCAGAGATCCCAATGGAGCATGCTATATTATGGAAGAATCAGGTATATGCTCAATGTTTCAGGGGAGGTTAGGTCACACCTTTAGGACTCAGGGTATCCCTAGGATACTCATATATGATTATAGATCATATGGTGGGTAGGGGTTTGGGACAATGAAGACTTGCTGCAAAGCTTGTTGGAGTTCTGAAACCTTGAGGCACTGTAATGTGTACTCAAAATTCTTGATTGAGTAGCTTGCTGTCTAATCTAATAGTTTGGTGCATATTGCCAAGACCAATTAACCATATAAAGGAAATGGTAGGGATGGAGTCTGGGGTATGCTTATTTTATTGGGTTGACCTGGTGCAGGATTGCTTATGTGTTAATTTTTTCTGTTTGGAACTTTGCTGAATGAAGGACTCTTAAGTCTCTATGTATCTAACTTGTTTATGCAAGTGTGTGTATTCGAGCAGAATTTTTTAGCATTGATCTATTCAGGTTAAGTCTAATAACCTTAGGAAAGTTTCCCCTGCTTTAAATTTTGATATCCCTGCTAGTACAACTTTCCCATGCTTTACAAAACATTCCCCTGTTTGACCGTTGACCGACAAAACCGTTACCCTACTTATAGCCGCTGGGCCTGCTTGCTAACTTTTTGGTTAGGGAATATTTTATTAATTTCAAAAGATATTTAAGGCGCTTTCTTCGCTGGTTGGTAACCTTTTTATTATTATTTCAAATAAGTTACTTTCTTAACAAGATTTATTTCTGATACTTTTACAAATTGACAATTTGGTCCAATCATTGTCCTTCAATTCGCCTATATAAACAAAATTCCCTTTACCAGAAGGCCTAACTCACATTAATGATCAAATCCCACAACTTTTCCACAAATATAAACCTTTCAACTCTTAATATGTCTTCCACGACTCTAAAAATTGCTCCTAAACATAATCAAATTGCTCTTTTATCTAAGTAGCCTACTGAATTCACTGATGCTGTTGCTTACCTTAAATCTAGCTATTTCAGGTTAGCTCTTGTGATCAGTCCTAGAATTTACACCTCACAGATCCAACAGTTTTGGTCTAATGCTGTAAAATCCATGATTTTACCATGATAAAATGTAATAAAAGTCTACCCAATGATTCTAGATCATTTCTCAACCTAGTAATATTAAACGAGTTTCGAGGACGAAACTCAAGACGACATGTGGATGGTGTAAAACCCAAGATTTTTCGTTCATTAAATAATAATAAAGTATGTTTCAAAACCTATTTTGAAGCAATACAAAATTTATTTGAATTAAGAACAAGACAAAGGTCGTACAACCCGCGTACCGACAATTTAATAATTTAATTACATAAATTATTGTCGAGAGATACTTGATAAACGATTTGATTAAATTGTTTAATATTTCATTTATCTACGGAAAGGTTAAACGAGAAGTATCAGTATTAAAACGATACTTACGTTATAAAAACGATAAATGATAAATTATCGTCATTTAGATAAACGAACACGTTTTTCGTGTTTATAAGTCATATAAATACTCCATTTTATTGGAGAAATGATTTTAAGATCAATGACGCGATTTTCGTGTGATGAATCTACTTTTATAGAACTCGAACGAATCCTGAATCGTGTATTAACGAAAGTATAATATAAGTTGCACTTTAGTCCCTACACTACTAGGAACCTTGCACTTTGTATTTAACTAATACATATAAAAGGGAGAATAAGGGTTTCACCCTCATTTCACAATAACCCTAACCCTAAACTTAAACACACACATCTCCCTCAAAAGTGGCAGCCGCCATTTTTCCGGCAAGTATTCCGGCCACCGGAAAACTTCTCCGCCGCCACCCTTATTTCAATAGATTGAGTGGATCTATGTTATGCACCATGTACATCCACCATAAATCGACCCGCACCACTCTGGCTTGGTTGTTGCCGCCGTACAATCACCAATAGCCACCATATTCGTGGCTCCTAGCCACCAGCTGTGAACTCACAGCCACCCCACCTTGCTGTCGTCACTCTTTCCACCACCATGTGAACACCTTGCTGCCATCCTACCTTTTTGGACGAGGTTACCACGTAGCCAGCCACCACTGCAGCCCCTGCTGCCATATTCCTGGCCACCACAGCCATGGTGACACCACGCTGCTGCCACCTCCACAGTCGCAGCCCCCTTGCTGCCATGATCACCACAACCGCCACCCATTTTCCGTGGCCCCATCACCTCCACGGCTACATCATCATCATTACATACCCCAGCCGCCAACCACCACTGCTGTGCACCACTTTCGTGGCTAACAGCCACCATCCCACCTCTCCATCACCACGCACCCACCTGCTGCCATCATCACTCCAACCCCCGTCACCACTCCAGCCATCCCGCCACCATCTTCCACATCACCACTGTTATAGTGGTGGTCTCAGCCACGAACCACCACAGATCCATCACAACCGTGACCTTCATCCACCACAACCCCCATATTTATAGATCTTCTAATTTTCTGGATAAGGGGGCGTTTGGATATGCTGTTTAAAAACAGCATAAGGGGGCGTTTGGTTTTGGACAGAAAGGTGGTTAAGGGTGCGTTGAGTTAACATAGATCCATACGAATCTATTTGGATCTACTACTGGGAGCTGCATGCATGGCGTTAGGGAATGGGGATTTGTAGCAGTAGCATCGGGAATGTTTGGATCTGCTGATAAGGAGGTGTCTGGGACTGCATGCTGCTGTTAGAGGCTGTTTGGGACTGCATGCTGCTGTTAGAGGCTGTTTGGGACTGCAGACTGAATTAAGAGGGTGTTTGGGACTGCTGATGACGACAAGGATGTGTTAGCATGCGGGTTATAGCTTAGGGGTATACCTATGTTATAATGTAATCTTGCATGTAGTATATTCCCATCGATAGTGTAATATTTCCACCGTTAGTTGTAATATTACCACTGACCATTTATAACTTGCCACCGCTAGTTTTAAACTACAAACTTACCACTGCCAGTTGTTGTATTAACAAAGTTACCACTGTTAGGTTAACAATTCCCACTGTTAGCTATACAGTTACCACTGGCATCCTAATCTACCCACTGTTTCCATACTGTACCCACTGTTTTTACACGAATGACTATTTTAATAGCTTCAGATTAAAAATAATATATTTTTACTACGGGAAACATGTTTTAAACCAGGATTAATTAATAATAAATTTATTATTAATTATTTTTGGAATCTAATAAATTATTTAATAAACTTAATAATTTATTTACAAGTGGAAAAAGTGAATGGACAACATGCACACTTAACCATCATCATAACAGTATTAATTAAATATACTGTGACAATAAAAATAAACATACGACCAATTAAACTGCATGCATTTATTATTTATGCATATACTGAGACGTACTTAATTACTTAGGTATTCGATGTACTATGTGCTTCGTGATTGTATACTTGATCATCCTCGAGCTGTATTATACATGTGAGTTCATAGCCTCGCATTTTAAATCTTTTTATGATTTTTCAAACCCGCGAGGGGCAGACATGCAATTAAATAACTATAACTTGTTTGACAAATATGATTCTAATTTAATTCATAGAATACCAATTGAACCGTAACCTGTTTAACAATATGACTATAATTTATTTATAGAATGTAAGTTGAATTGAAACCTGTTTTGACAGTATGATTGATGGATATTTAGTTTATAGAACATAAATTGAACTGTAATCTGTTTAAACAATAGGATAGATATTTATTCTATAGAACGCAAATTGAATGGTACTCTTAATTATGATTGCCTACTGTAGAAACTGTTAAATTATGGGAAATTGCCCGAATGTTATAAATAGATCTATTTGGGATTGACCATCCCCATCTGGGTTAGTCATGCTCACTGTGCCTTGGCCGGGCCAACAGATGTATACCATGTTGGAACTAGGTTTGGGTGTCTTTTTGTAGGACACTACGTTCTCATCTGTTGAGAACTATGGAAGGTTAAGCTTCAGTTTCAAGTAATAGAAAATGTAATTATCTTTTGTATAAATGCTTTGTGCATTGCTACTATCTATAAGGTTTGTGTTACTAAACTTAATCATATACTACTTAGGAAATACTGTGATGGAAATATTGGAAATATTAAACCTGATTATTTTACACTATTTAGTAAAATACTGTAATGGAAGTATTAGATATACTAAACATGGTTATTTTACACTATTTAGTAAAATAATGTAATGGAAGTATTAGATATACTAAACTTGATTATTTTACACTATTTAGTAAAATACTGTAATGGAAGTATTAGATATACTAAACTTGATTATTTTACACTACTTAGTAAAATACTGTAATGGAAATATTGGATATGCTAAACTTGATTATTTTACACTGCTTAGTAAAATACTGAAATGAAAATATATGAGATACTAGACTTAATCTTGCACTGCTTAATAAAACTTACTGAACTTGATTTTTTTTACTGCTTAGTACATTAAGGAATAGAATAATTTGAAACTCTGAATTTGACTTTTTTTATATCAAATACTGAACAACACCATGTAGGACAATTTAAAATCCTAAACTATGATTTTACGAAACTCTATGAATTCACCAACTTTATGTTGACTGTTTTAAGCATGTTTTTCCCAGGTTATTTAGCAAGATTATTTGAGCATGGATTGAGCATCATTTAGGAGCATAAAATGACGGGGAATTTATCACTTTATTGGGATATTTAAAACAATGATATTCAACGATTTGAACGATTGTACCAAAATAATGTTTATATCAATTGTATTTCAGAAATCATATAATTATGATATGTGCTTTGTAAGCTATTTGCTCATCGATCCACCACTGTGATACCCGCTTCATGGGGATGTTACAGAGAATGGTATTAGAGCTTTAGTTATAGCGAACCAGATAAATTTTTAAATAAAATAAGAATAAAAATATTTTTCTTTTATTTAAAAGCTGGACTATAACTTTACAAAAATCTTTTTGTGATTTGTTTTGGGACATACTTAGAAAGCATATAGCATAGAGAGCATGCATAACTATATGATTTAAGTGCGCATTCACTATTTTATGCATTGATATTTGTTGATTGTATTAGATGATAACTCTGTACGTAATTACGAACTATGACCATTTAATATTTATTATAGAAATATTAAAATACTCAAGTTATTTGACGAAACAAATGAACATGTCATGTTAAGTAGGGAGCTTTATGCTAAAGATGTTCCATCTTGATATTACGTTTTGACTGAGTTGTTGGGTTCACGATTTAAAGTGCCCTCGCTCCTCAAATGTATATAGAATGACTTCTGAAGTATGATGGCCTGAACAATGCATTGTAACCACGAACAATCTAATACATAACGAACCATTGGAAATATTTAAATGGAAATTTAAATAAGATCTTTGGAAACATTTGGAAATCTAACAGAATCTCTAGAACTCGTTAGAAAATCTAAGAAGATTTTTAAGAGTTTAAAAATCTAAATAGATCTATCCATTTTACACAATTTTGGAAAATTTAAATTGATTTTTGTAAAATCTAACTGAATATAATACATCTTGCAAAATCTTGGGAAATCTAAAGTAGATTTTATAAATCTCGAGGAGTCTAACCAAATTTTTGAAAATCTTGGAAATCTTAGGAAATCTTTAGTAAACCTAATTAGATTTTATAAATATTGAAAAATCTAATAAAATGTTGGGAAAAATGTAAAATTGGATTTTATAAATTTTTCTTTGGAGATCTTGACTTAATCTTTATAAACCAGTAATAAGCTTGTAAGGTTTCATAAATTTGACACCTAGATAAATGGTTAAGCATTATCAATGGACTAGTTAAGCCTATGCAACAATAGCCCAAAACTTGAATAGGCCCTATAGGCCCAATACAATATAGTCGAACCATTAGGAAGCCTATTAGGCCATCTAATGCCTAGTAAGCCCAATTAGCAAACCTTGAATCATTAATAGACTAAAATATGTTTAGGCCCATTAGGAAGCCCATTAGGACCATTTATTGTATTATGGACCAATGTAGTAAAACATGTAACATTAATGGATCTAAAAATGTAGTTAGGCCCATTAAGAAATCCTTAGCTCATAAACTTTTTTAATGGATCTTGTAAGCCCAATAAGGGGATGGGAAGCCCATTAGCTCTTTTGGCTCATTTAATAAGCCACTTAGTGTTTTTATATACATGAATAAAGTTTTTATTCCAAATATAACTTATAAAAACTCTTGGACTAAAAATATTAGTTTATAAGACTTATTGATTAAAACTATGACATTTGAAACTTGTCTTGATAAAATAATAATTACAAGAACTAATATTGTAAATACTTGAAAGTCTAGGGATTATTAAGTGCCATGCGTGACTTATTATACCTTAAGGACCACTTTTGTAAATTCTTGGAAGTTAAATTGTCATTTTATGACTCTAGACTAATGGTGTAATCAGCCGAAACATTTAGGAGCCCTAGGGAATTACTCTCGCCATTAAATGAGAGTTATAAAACCTAGTTTTAACTAGAGGGACTATTTCCACCATCTCCCGAAAATACTAGAAACCCTAAGGACTAAAATTGTTAAGAACCGGAAAGTGTACATTTTGTAAAATATGGAGGGACTTGTTTTGCCAATAACCGAAACTTAAGCAAACCCTAGAACCTTATTTCCTTTAATGTATTAAAACTTGAGCATACTATCTTTACATAGTTATTTGGTGAATAGGAACCGGTTAGTCTAGTTTGACTACTAGGAGAACTGACGGGCCACTTAATGAAAACAGATTTACAACAACAGTACATGTTGGATCATTTAACAACAGACTAGGGAGCATTATCTCGTGCACTGCATTTCATTAAATGTTTGAACTTGTGGTTATGTATATACATATATATATATATATATATATATATATATATATATATATATATATATATATATATATATATATATATATATATATATATATATATATATATATATATATATATATATATATATATATATATATATATATATATATATATATATATATATATATATATATATATATATATATATATATATATATATATATATATATATATATATATATATATATATATATATATATATATATATATATATATATATATATATATATATATATATATATATATATATATACCTTATTAGAAGGAATTATATGATACAATGCATGTGCTTATGATTGTAATATATCATTATATTATATTATATATGAACTCCTTGTTTGATGCGTACTCTTGCGCACGCTATCGCGCGTCAACATTTATTTTCTCTCGCTTATGACTTTGTACGTATATCTACGGAACACGACTTATATAAGTTGCTTTTAATAATATCATATGGTATTATTTGGATAAGTTTGTGTCTTTAAATGATGCGGTGGAACCCAAAAATCAAGGTACTTATGATCCTATATTTTACATATGGGACCTGAGAATCTTGATCCTAAGTTAATTATGATTTCGTCTCAAGACGGTATGGGACGTCTAAAGAGGAAATCATAAGTCACCGGACCACATGTTTATTTATAATTTCGTATTAAGATGTTATGGGACGTCTGAAGACGAGGGATTATAAATAAACGGGATGTAAAGTATCTTAATAATATCTATTATCTTAGACGTTATATTTATCCTAAATAATAAGCCTTACCGGGAATATTTAGGTAAGGTGGGCTATGAAATCATTATTGAAACGAGTAAGGACGCTTGTTCGTTTGAATAAAGAAATCAAAGGTCACCGAATGGAGTTATGAATTTTACCTTACACGGATAAGGACGCTTATCGGTGTAAATAGAAATTTATAATCACATGGGCTTAAATGTATTCGACATGACTCATTATTGATATTGTATTATTTATCCCGCTATGTAACGTATCCCTTTTTGACTCGCGATTTCGTCCAATAGTATCTTATCATTAAGATAACTCATAATTGATTTTATTACATCACCATCTAGAGACCTAGGAAGATTCGTGTTCATCTCTTTTGGATCATAGCATTGTGCTCTTGATTTTTGGCTTATCCTTAACCCAAATATCACTTTCGCTGCAGTTGACCCCGTTGGGGTGTCCATTTTTCGCTACATTCGACCCCTTGAGGGTGTCCACTTCCGTTGCATTTGACTCCTTTGGGAGTGTCCATTTTCCGCTGCATTTGAACCTTTTGAGGGTGTCTACTTTCCGCTGCATATGACCCCTTTCTGGGAGTGATCTTTTCTGCTGCATTCAACCCTTTTGGGAGAGTTCTTTTCTACTGCATTTTGAACCCTTTTTGGGGGTATCCACTTCTGTTTTATTTGAGGAGACGGTAACTTAGACTTTATTGACACTAGACTTAGTGTCATCTCTTGTATCGAAACTCAGAAATACTTGGTAAGAGGATGCCCTATCTTCTTAACCCACATTTCTTAAGTCGACGAGAAAGACATACCCAAGCATAAAAGACATGCCCAACTCTCAATGGGTGTATGTTGTAGGGTTATGTTTGTCATCTCCCAAAAAGCGATGATGTATGTCCAATACTCTGTGAGCGATCTTCTTCCTCTTCAGATCCAATTAGTTCGACAATATTGTTGTCTAACAAGCCTTGAAATGAATGACATCCTCCTTTTAGAAGTCGAAATTTGTGCAATTTTTGGAACCACCAACAATAGATGCATGACCCTTTCAGCATCTCACCTGGGATGCACACTTCTTTATTCTTGGTATCTTCTTTGATTTCCATCATTTGAAGTACTTCTTCTCCATGCAACTTATGCCCTAGCTCAGTCACAAATGAAGCAGATTCTTTACAACTTCCTACCCAAGCAACATCAACAATAATCTTAGCCATTTCGCTGAGTGAAGATTTGGTGTCAAACTAATGTTTGCTTTCCACCAGGTTAGAAGTATATCGGGAAGCCCTTCGCGTGAAAATTGTTGACGCAAGAGCGGTACTAGCGAAAACTATATTTCTAACTCGACATCGCATAAGCCTATTAAAGCTTAATAGACTCAAAGTCTCTTGAAGAACTATTAGAAACATTAATGAATTGTTATCTATGCTCATCAAGACACATTGGGGCCCCCAGAGGCGCATCTAAGTAAAACCATGACTTAAGACGAGTTGTTTTAGTCAACCCAACCTCGTAAACTTAGAACTCGATTTCACAAGATTATACACTCAAGAAAAAGTACCCTCACTTGTTCTCTGAATAAGTAACTTCATCTTTAGCTTCGAGAACGAAACTAAAATAACGGGTAGGTGGTGTAAAACCCCTAAAACTGAGGTTTTTACATACGTCACCGGTTTCATTGTTATTATTATTCACCATACCATATTTTAACGGATCACCGTTACAATGTATCCTCACAAGACTTATCGTGTCTTTGGCGAATGATTTTCTTAAACTCCAGATGACTCGTGAATTATGCATGATAGATAGAATATAACCTAGAAGCTTATCATGATGTACAAGAGATCTGGTACATCTACTCAAGTCTTTCCAAGCGGGTCTGCTGGGTATAACTGGTACTGGTAGGGCCGGTAAGGCTGCAGGTGCCGACAAGGGTACTCTGCAATGCCTGTATAAGCCAATCAGGACTCCTTAAGCAAACTGAGTACAATCAACAACCGGGACCGTAGTCTGCCAACGACTTCCCCGAAGGTAGGCGGTCTTTGCTGTCACACCATCGTGACAAACAGCTGCAAGATCAAAGAAGGTGGACAAGGACTGCCCTTGTGCAGTAACAGAAGTGTGGGTCTTATGCTGAAGGCCCCCTCCAAGGTGTGAATATGCCGGTGAAGGAAGTAGTTCTCCTCCAACAACCACTTAAAGACCTCGTCAGTCGTGCCTAAAAACCTCGTGCCATCTGGGCATCTACCCATATGGTCTAAGAGAGAGAGTCTATGCGCTCATGCATGACAGTGTACCCCGCCTGGCCTACTATCAACAGGCTGTGGATGTCCGTCATGTCCTGCTCCTGGCTCATGGCCAGAGCAGCAATCCGAACTACATGTCTAGTTCTGGAACCCTCTCCGACCTCAAATCTTGGCTTGTAGGTTTTCCAAATGAACATCTATCGTTGCGAGCTTAACCAACTAAGTGTAGTTAACCCTACATCGACTTTTCCTAGTTGACAACTTCCTAGTTTGTCCTCTCTTAATTGTCATTAATCTTTTCGCGAGCTTCTATCGCTTTGTTGGATTGAAGGTCAAACCTTCGGATAATACTATCCATCCATAGTAGTAGCAACATCCAAATACTGCTCAATCGGATGTATAGTGCGAACTGGATAAAGATCTCTCTGCACTGTTTCCTGTTCATCCGTAATGGTAGTAGCACCCAAATACTGCTCAATCGGACTTATAGAGCGATCCGGATAACTATCTCTTTACATTATTGGCACTATTCGTTTCTGAGCTTTTCTAGAATGAACCTCTAAACCTATGACATCTATACCCTAACAGATGACAAAGTTTTTAATAGCTTCGAGGATGAAGCTAAAATAACCGGGCAGTGCTGTAAAATCCATGATTTTACCATGATAAAATGTAATAAAAGTCTATCCAGTGATTCTAGATTATTTCTCAACCTAGTAATATTAAACGAGTTTCAAGGACGAAACTCAAGACGGCATGTGGATGGTGTAAAACCCGAGATTTTTCGTTCATTAAATAATAATAAAGTATGTTTCAAAACCTATTTTGAAGCAATACAAAAGTTATTTGAATTAAGAACAAGACAAAGGTCGTACAACCCGCGTACCGACAATTTAATAATTTAATTACATAAATTATTGTCGAGAGATACTTGATAAACGATTTGATTAAAATGTTTAATATTTCATTTATCTACGGAAAGGTTAAACGAGAAGTATCAGTATTAAAACGATACTTACGTTATAAAAATGATAAATGATAAATTTTCGTCATTTAAATAAACGAACACGTTTTTCGTGTTTATAAGTCAGATAAATACTCCATTTTATTGGAGAAATGATTTTAAGATCAATGACGCGATTTTCGTGAGATGAATCTACTTTTATAGAACTTGAACGAATCCTGAATCGTGTATTAACGAAAGTATAATATAAGTTGCACTTTAGTCCCTACACTACTAGGAACCTTGCACTTTGTAATTAACTAATACATATAAAACGGAGAATTAGGGTTTCACCCTCATTTCACAATAACCCTAACCCTAAACTTAAACACACACATCTCCCTCAAAAGTGGCAGCCGCCACTTTTCCGGCAAGTATTCCGGCCCCGGAAAATTTCTCCGCCGCCACCCTTATTTCAATAGATCGAGTGGATCTATGTTATGCACCATGTACATCCACCATAAATCGACCCGCACCACTCTTGCTTGGTTGTTTCCGCCGTACAACCACCCATTGCTGTGAACTCACAGCCACCCCACCTTGATGCCGTCGCTCTTTCCACCACCATGTGAACACCTCGCTGCCATCCTCCTTTTTTGGACGAGGTTACCACGTAGCCAGCCACCACTGCAGCCCCTGCTACCACCTCCACAGTCGCAGCCCCCTTGCTACCATGATCACCACAACCGCCACCCATCTTCCGTGGCCCCATCACCTCCACGGCTACATCATCATCATTACATACCCCAGCCGTCAACCACCACTGCTGTGCATCACTTTCGTGGCTAACAGCTACCATCCCACCTCTCCATTACCACGCAGCCACCTGCTGCCATCATCACTCTAACCCCCGTCACCACTCCAGCGATCCCGCCACCATATTCCACATTACTATTGTTATAGTGGTGGTCTTAGCCACGAACCACCACATATCCATCACAGCCGTGACCTTCATCCACCACAGCCCCCATCTTTATAGATCTGCTGATTTTCTGGATAAGGGGGCGTTTGGATATGCTGTTTAACAACAGCATACGGGGGGGTTTGGTTTTGGACAAAAAGGTTCTTAAGGGTGCGTTGAGTTAACATAGATCTATACGGATCTGTTTGGATCTACCAATGGGAGCTGCATGCATGGCGTTTGGGACTAGGGATTCACAGCAGTAACATCGGGAATGTTTGGATCTGCTGATAAGGAGGTGTTTGTGACTGCATGCTGCTGTTAGAGGCTGTTTGGGACTGCATGCTGCTGTTAGAGGCTGTTTGGGACTGCAGACTGAATTAAGAGGGTGTTTGGGACTGCTGATGACGACAAGGATGCGTTAGCATGCGGGTTATAGCTTAGGGGTATACCTATGTTATAATGTAATCTTGCATGTAGTATATTCCCATCGATAGTGTAATATTTCCACCGTTAGTTGTAATATTACCACTGACCATTTATAACTTGCCACCGTTAGTGTTAAAATACAAACTTACCACTACCAGTTGTTGTATTAACAAAGTTACCACTGTTAGCTTAACAGTTCCTACTGTTAGCTATACAGTTACCACTGGCAGCCTAATCTAGCCACTGTTTCCATACTGTACCCATTGTTTTTTTACGAATGACTATTTTAATAGCTTCAGATTAAAAATAATATATTTTACTACGGGAAACATGTTTTAAACCAGGATTAATTAATAATAAATTTCTTATTAATTACTTTTGGAGTCTAATAGATTATTTAATAAACTTAATAAATTATTTACAAAGACTACAATATCGTACAATTTTATAAACATCAGGGGGGGGGGGGAGGGGGTACGTGGAAACAATGAATGGACAACATGCACACTTAACCATCATCATAACAATATTAATTAAATATACTGTGACAACAAAAATAAACATACGACCAATTAAACTGTATGCATTTATTATTTATGCATATACTGAGACGTACTTAAATACTTAGGTATTCGATGTACTATGTGCTTCGTGATTGTATACTTGATCATCCTCGAGCTGTATTATACATGTGAGTTCATAGCCTCGCATTTTAAATCTTTTTATGATTTTTCAAACCCGCGAGGGGGAGACATGCTATTAAATAACTCTAACTTGTTTGACAAATATGATTTTAATTTAATTCATAGAATACCAATTGAACTGTAACCTGTTTAACAATATGACTATAATTTATTTATAGAATGTAAGTTGAACTGTAACCTGTTTTGACAGTATGCTTGATGGATATTTAGTTTATAGAACATAAATTGAACTGTAATATGTTTAAACAATATGATAGATATTTATTCTATAGAACACAAATTGAATGGTACACTTAATTACGATTGCCTATTGTAGAAACTGTTAAATTATGGAAAATTGCCCGAAAATGTTATAAATAGATCTATATGGGATTGACCATCCCCATCTGGGTGAGTCATGCTCATTGTGCCTTGGCCGGGCCAACAGATGTATACCATGTTGGAACTAAGTTTGGGTGTCTTTTTGTAGGACACTACGTTCTCATTTGTTGAGAACTATAGAAGGTTAAGCTTCAGTTTCAAGTAATAGAAAATGTAATTATCTTTTGTATAAATTCTTTGTGCATTGCTACTATCTATAAGGTTTGCGTTAATAAACTTAATCATATACTACTTAGCAAATACTGCGATGGAAATACTGGAAATATTAAACCTGATTATTTTACACTATTTAGTAAAATACTGTAATGGAAGTATTAGATATACTAAACTTGATTATTTTACACTATTTAGTAAAATACTGTAATGGAAGTATCAGATATACTAAACTTGATTATTTTACACTACTTAGTAAAATACTGTAATGGAAGTATCAGATATACTAAACTTGATTATTTTACACTACTTAGTAAAATACTGTAAGGGAAATATTGGATATGCTAAACTTGATTATTTTACACTGCTTAGTAAAATACTGAAATGGAAATATAGGAGATACTAGACTTAATCTTGCACTGCTTAATAAAACTTACTGAACTTGATTTTTTTTACTGCTTAGTACATTAAGGAATGGAATAATTGGAAACTCTGAATTTGACTTTTTTTATATCAAATACTGAACAACACCATGTAGGACAATTCAAAATCCTAAACTATGATTTTACAAAACTCTATGAATTCACCAACTTTATGTTGACTGTTTTAAGCATGTTTTTCCCAGGTTATTTAGCAAGATTATTTGAGCATGGATTGAGCATCATTTAGGAGCATAAAAATGACGGCGAATTTATCACTTTATTGGGATATTTAAAACAATGTTATTCAACGATTTGAATGATTATACCAAGATAATGTTTATATCAATTGTATTTCAAAAATCATATAATTATGATCTGTGCTTTGTAAGCTATTTGCTCATCGATCCACCACTGTGATACCCGCTTTATGGGGGTGTTACAAATGCCATGACTGAAATAGTGGATGGAGAGGTCACAATTAAGAGCCTGGTTGATGGCCATCCCAAGGTGGTTACACTTGCCTCCATTCGAGACAAATTAGTCTTGGATGATGAGGCTGGGGTGGTTGCCTTTCCAGAGGCTAAAATTTTTGAGTGTCTTACAAAGTTGGGGTACAACATTTCTGAAAATCAAAAAATTAAGTTTGCTAAAGGTCAGTTTGCACCCCATTGGAAGTATTTGATTCATACTATTTTGAAGTGCTTATTGTCTAAAACTACAGCTTTTAATGAATTTGGGAGTAAAGTTGATTCTGCTTTGATTTGCTTAGCAACAGGGCGAAAATATTGTTTTTCTCAAATGATTTTTGAAGGTATGGTCGCAAATGTCAAAAGCAATTCAAAATTTTGTATGTATCCAAGGTTTACAGAAGTTTTGTTGGATATGAGGAAACATGGTAAACTTCGCCACAAGGACTATTTTGAAGCTAACCTCCATACAACCAAATTGTTCACCACTCTTGTAGGACCTACCCTATAATTTTATGGCAGGGCAGTTCCCCTTACACCAACAATGATGAACCAAATCCGAAGAGAAGCTGCTTCTAAACCAAGAGCAGCCCAAACCACTCTTGCTGATGCCCCTGCTACTGATGCCCCTTCCAGCCAACTTCCCCCTGCGAACCCAAAACAAGAAAGAAGGACAAAAGCCCGGTTTGCTAGGTCTCCCTTGTCTAGTGAATCTTCATCAGATGCAGAGAGGAGAGTCTCCATGGGTATGGAGCAATCTAGGGATTTGGCTGCCATTACTGACTCACCCTCAAGGGGTGAGCAAGATAGTGACACCATAAGTAAGTCCACTTCCTCTCTCAATGATACCCAAAGAGGTGAGAAATCTCCTCCTAGGTTGAGAGCAGACTGAAACCCCTAACTAGAATGGAATTGACAAAAATGTGCATTAGCTTTGAAGAGCAAAATGCACAACTTGTACAAACAGTCAAACAACAAGGTCCGGTGATTACAAATTTAGGGTCCAGGGTTGCTAAGCTTGAGGGGAGGAAAAAGCCACAGTTGGTTCTAACCATAGATGAGGATGCTTCAAAAGGGGAGGAAGTTCCTAAGACAAATGAATCAGTAGAATGGTATGCATTTCCTAGTGGTAGGGATCTAGGAAAAGAGAAGGTGGTTGGTGATGAAAAAGGGAGTGATAAGGGGAGTGCCACAAAAGATGTAGCCCAAGATTTGTTGAATATGGGTAATCAAGAAGAAGCCCCTGCTAGTACAAAAGTTTCCCCTGCTATCATTAATCCCCCTGTTGTAAGTCCTTCCCCTGCTAAACACATTACTCAAACATTCGCTAGGAAGAAGAGAAGGCAACCAGCTCAGAAGGGGATAAAGATTGGACAGGCTGCACCCAAAGCAAAACCAATAGTGGATCCAAAAGACAAAGGAAAGGGGAAGATGATTGAGCAACCCAAGAAGAAGTACAAGCACAAAACACTTGAACAACTAAGGGGTCAATCAGAACATGATGAACATGTAGCTCTAAGAGTACATGAAGAAGAGCTACACATGCAAGAACAGAAAAGGAAAAAGGAGGTACAATAGCTAGATTTCTTAGAAAAGGAACAGGTACAAATGAGGCCTAGAGAAATTCTCAAGCAGGTTGAAATAATGCATAGAGAGTTGGATGACAGGGTGTTGGGAATAAATCTATGTATACTTGTTACCCCTGCTAGTTGATTATTCGTACCCCTGCTAGAGTAAGTTCCCCCTGCCAAATAACAAAGGCAGGGGGATTGGTTCCCCTGCTGAAGTCAAACGCCCTGCCGTCAGAGATAAACTTGGAATAGATTTTTACGCGTTTCTGTTACTACTCCTTAATACTTTCCAAGTTTGTTAGTAGTAATCTTGTACGTGAGTCCTTATGCCTATAAAAGGACTCACTAGGTTAGCATGCAAAGTGTGTATTTCTCTATTGTCTTTCATCATTATACTTTAAGGTTTTGTAAACCCTAATACCATTTTAGGGTATTCGTATATCATTGATATATTAAAGTTCAACGTTTGCCTCAAGCACATTGTTCTTGTGCTAAACATTATATTCCGCATCTTGTTTAGTTACTTTGCTTTGCAAAGTTTCTCTAGTGTTAGATTGAATACTTTCTTTCTATCACAACCCTTAAACAAGCTATTAAGGTTTAAGATCTGAGTTTGGGATCAACAAGTGGTATCAAAGCTTGTTGAGAAACTTTGTCTAAACCAAGAACAAGACCCTCATTACAACCATGTCTTCAGACTCTTCCTCAAACATCAACAATCACAATAACCTCAAATTACCTATGTTGGATCCTAAAAACTTTGAATTATGGGAATTCAGAATCCAACAATACCTCAAAATGGAACACTATGTTCTCTGGGAGATCATAGAGTTTGGTGATCAATTCAACGAAATGGTGGCAGTTGAAGAGGGCAAGGAAGAAGAGAAAGATGAAAGTTCCAAAGGTAAGGACAAGAAGAAATCTGCTGCTCTTTGTGATAAGGAAATACTGGCCAGAAGGCATGATGTCAGAGCTCACAGCTCATTGCTGTTGGCTCTACCTGATAGACATCAACTAAGATTCAGAAAGTACAAAACAGCTAAGGAACTATGGGAAGCCATAGGCACAACCTTTGGAGGAAATGAAGCCACAAAGAAGAAGAAGAAGAATCAAATGCTTGATGATTTTGCTTCTTTCAAAGCCATTGGTGATGAATCAATTGGCGCTATTTACAATAGGCTTCAAGATATGGTGGCCCAGTTGGAATTCTTTGATATTGAAGTGACAAGAGAGCAGGTGAATACCAGGTTCCTTAACAGCCTCCAGAAGGAATGGTTTGTCTACAAGGCAATTTGGCAGAATAAGGACGACTTGGATAACAAGTACATTGATGACATATACAATAACCTGAAAGTTTTTAAACCTGTTGTCAATGAGATGAAGTCAAAAGGAACGATTCCTACCAACTAAAGTGGATCTACTGATTCCCCTTCCAACATGGCATTCATATCTCAAAGCAGTGGAATCTCCAAAAGCAGTGGAATCGAAGTAGGCCCTGCTACTTATTCCCCTGGTACCAGGTCTGGATCATCTTATGATGAAGAAAGGCCTGCAACATTCAGTCTTGATACTGCTTGTGCTTTTATAGCATCCCAAGGGCCATAAGTATCTACTGTGTTGCATGAAGATCTAAGTCAAATCAGTAAGCAAGGACTGGAGGAGATGGATATCAAGTGGAACATGGCTCTGCTTAGCATGAGAGCCAACAGGTTTTATCAGAAGTATGGAAAGAAGATCTCAATCAATCCCTCTGATGTGGCTGGGTTTGACAAAACAAAGGTTGAATGCTACAACTGTGGCAAGAAGGGTCATTTTGCTAGGGAATGCAGAGGACCTAAGACTAGGAACAACTATAGGAAGGAAACCAGAGATGATGATTCTGGTGCTAAAGCCATGGTAGCCATGCAGGGGATAGATGGAGCAGGTGGATGGGATTGGAGTGTCATGACAGAGAATGTGGAAAGAAATCAAGCATTGGTTGCTAAGGAAAAAGAGGAAGATTTTTCACTTATGGCCATGTCAAGTTCTAACTCAGACAATGAGGTATACGATGATTCATATTGCACTAAAGCTTGTAGGAAAAATACTGAGTCATTGAATGATCAAATCAGAAAGGTAAAAGCTGACTATATAAACTGTGACAATGACCTTGATAATTATAGACGTGCTTTAGAACAGTTATAGTCCACCATAAGAGAGTTTAAACAGAGAGAAAGTGATTATATTGATTAATGTATAGATTTTACTCGTCGAAAGTTCATTTTCTCGGTATCTTCTCGAATTGATTTCCGGTTAATTGTGTGAGATTAGTTGTTCTTGGTGACAAATATTTTTGGTTTTGGAAAAATAAATGTGCAAGACTTAATAATAAAGGACGGGAAATTAAAACTAAAACTAGTTGAAACGTAAACGGTGCATATTTAAAACTTTGAAGGTAAATGACGAGAATTTAAATGACGTAAAATTAAAAATTAACAAAAAGTAAATTGACAATAAAATAAAAATGCGGAACGAAATTAAAATAGACTAAAAATAAAACAAGAAAAATTGACATTTTAACCTAAGCAAAATATTAAAACAAGACAAAACATTCCATCGGAATACACCCGATCGGAATCCATAAGGATCCGATCGGAATGTACCCGATCAGAATGAGCATGATCGAAATAAGCAAAAGTAAATCAATCGGAATGTCATAAAACCCCTCGGATCGGAATATAGAAAATGCATATAATCGGAATAATGAACAAAGTTGCTAAACGGAATATCTAAAAAATTGTCAAATCGTAATGTTGGAAAGGAATCCAATCGGAATCCTAAGAATGAACCCCAATCGGAATATAGCAAGAATTTGATCCTAGATCGGAACGGCTAAACCCTTTTCCGATCTAGTGATCGGAATAAGGGTATTGGGGCTGGTCGGAAAGTGCAGATCGGAAAGGGGTTTAATACCCTTTCCGATTTATAAGGAATCCAAGAAAAGCAAAGGAAATAAGCTATTAGATTAAGCTCAAACCCAAAAGCTAGAACGAATCTAAATCGAAATGAACTTTATAAGCACAAACAACAACTTATCAAAACTTTAAATAAGCGAACTTTTTAAATCAAACTTTTAAAAAGACAAATACTTTAAAGAAAACTTTAAATCAAATAAGCATTAAGTTGAAAACAAATCAAGGATGAACATGAATCAAAGAGAAGCAAAGTAAGAAAGGTAGAAGAAGATGATTAAAAATAGGAACTTGATTAAAAGAAAAGATTCAAAAATTAAAAGACTTACTTGAATTAAAAGTGCATAACATGAAATTAAAAAGCAAGAAAGTAATTAACAAGTATGAAAAATGATGGAAGTGGTGGATTGTCAATCCACCCAACAACAAGAAATGAACTAAGCCTAATCTATTTATAGGGGTGATTAGGGAGGAGCTTAGGAAGCTTCCTCCCTCTTTCCTCTTTGCCTTAATTGCACACTTGAGTCCTTTTCTTCTTTATCTTTTGTTAATCTTGGACTTTGTCTTGGGATTTCTTTAACTCGTCTTGATTTTTCTTTATAAATAAGACTCGAGTTCTTCGGCTTTTTAGTAAACTTCCGTCCTTTGACTTTTTCTTCGATAAATCTTCAGAATTGGTCTTGGACTTCCGTTCTTTTTCCACTCTTGATCTTTGGACTTCATCTTTCGTCTTTTTCTTCGATAAAAGCCCGTGAATGCCGTGTTTTCTCCACATTTCACCTTTTCGTCCTAAATCACAACAAAAACACAAACCACGCATAATTCCGACATAAATGACATAAAATACACGTTTTGGCTCGGTTATTATTGCAATTAAGTGGTAAAAAGGATGGGTGTTTTCACACCTATCAAATCCCCTACACTTGACCATTGCAATGTCCTCATGCAATGCATTAGTTACAAAGCAAGTTTACACTTTTCATCATAATCGATCCACGTTGGCCTTTATTAAAGAGATACAAAATTATAAACATTAAAAGTAAAGAAATCAAAAGCATACCTTGGGTTTTGGGAATGTCGTGAATGATCATCATTCTCAAGTTTTCACTTTTTTCAAAGCAAGCTTAGAAACGAGATCATTGTTATTATAAGTTAGCAAACTATCACGAACTCATGTAGGCCAATTATTCACTTAGACTCCCTTATTCCTAGGGTATCTCTTATATTTTATTGTTGTCTTGAATGATCACGTGGATGCATTGTTTGACTTATTTCGATAATTATTTAGTCTGAAAATAAAGTGAACGATTTAATCAATAGTTAGCTAAAGGACCAAATCTTTTAAAACTGCTTCTCAGGACCTCATAAAGTTCATATCTTGGCATAACTCGCTTCGCGATTTGAGATCTTTCTCGGACCGATATTTGGCAGCGACTTCTTACTTCAAATCTTGAGAGACGTTTATGAAATTATGGTCTTCTCTTCATAATAGGAATTTCTTCACTTGAAGTTTTGAGAGATTCTTCATCTTTGGACCACGACTTCTTCATTTTTCTCCAATCTTTATTTTGGACTTCGATATACAACGATCCGCCTCCTTTTAGGACTTGGATCTATTTATCCTCATACCTTGTTAGGGTTTTTTCGGATAGACTTCTCCATGACTTTTGGGGAGTTTTTGCTTTTCGTCATGTGTCTCGATCCTTCATATTGATTTTCGACAAATGATTCTTCACATCACTTTTGGATATTTAGCAACAAAATGTAGCCCTCATGCCTTGTTAGGGCCTTTTCGGACTCGCCAATCTTCGCATCCCGCTTCAATAAGTTATGCTTTGGCTATGAACTCTAATCCGTACCGAGCAACTTTTAAACGATCTGGGGCTAGAAGCTAAGTAACCTTTTAAATCGTACAACCTTATTTATTGCAGATAAATTTTTTAACAAGCGGAGGGAGAATAGGCTTATAATTAACTCACATAAACTCACGAAAGAATACCGAACTTATAATTGGCTCTATCATCTCTCGTTATCCACAGTTTAAAATCTCAAGTAATGAGACTCGTGGATGCTTAGCCTATTAAATCAATGTTTTGGGTTTTCGAGTCATCTATAGGATCTTGCAAATTCTTAGACTTTTTCAAGTTTAGAAATCGCATTTTAAAGTTCCCTTGATAAACAACTCTTTAGGATCAATTATAGGAACTTGCGAAAAGTTCTTGTTCTTAACCCGTGAGAGTTAAGACTTTCGCGTTTTATAGCTCCCTATATAAAAGCCTAGCAAAACTTGACTTAAACACGTTAAGGATACTAGCTAGAATAAACTTAGGCAAGTAAACTCGGGTTGAGTCAAAATGTTCACGACTAAGAAAAATTCTAAACCACTTTATTGAAAATCTATTCTAGCAAGGGAAGAAAATAAACATAATAAAGGAAAATGCAACTATACAACTAGGCTAAAATAGATTAAAATTTTGAAAAATGTCGAAAAAATCAAGTTTTCCGGTTAAAATGAGGGCAAATTCATTGAAAAGACCACTTACTTCGATAGAAGTACCCCCTACACTTGAGATAAATATTGTCCTCAATGTTTAAGCATGTGGGAGTAAACTCCCCTACACTTAGGACATTGTGCACGTTGTTTAAATCTTGCTAAGGAAAAGACAACTAAAGAGATTCCTATTTTAATATTGAGAAATATAAAATAGTGAATCGAAAAGAGTTTAGGATAGAACCGGGAAGAAGGAAACACGGAATCACGGTTCGTCAAAAGTCATCAAGAGTGTGTCGTTGAAGCTCTAATCCCTGCACATGATAAGAAAGAAAGCAAGAAACACCACGGGGCTCCCCCTACACTTATGGTAAAGATAGATAGATAATTGGGTTGCCTCCCAAAAAGCGCTTGTTTATATTAACCGAGTCACGAGCCTGACTCGTCCCCGAATTAAATGGTCCATGGGGAAGCCTCGAATGTGATACCGGGATCAAAGACCTTGTCCTCGTTCCCGGTTGACATCAACAAAGGAGAGGCGGGGGGATAAGTCTTGTATGGGAGAAAGGTCCGTTCAACATACGAGAAGTATGTGAATTCAAGATCCACGGGAGGTGGTTTGGGTAAAGTAAGCACATTGTCCTCCCCCAAAGACAATAGATGCTGAGCAGCGGCAAAGCCGTATTGTTATCAATCATAGCATAATCAATGTCACCTCCCGGGTCAAAGCACTCATCCTCCGTGATAGTGGCTAAAGGGGAGGATGAAAGGTGCTCGGGAGGGGGACTTGGGTCAATACTTTCAAGTAGCAAATTATCAAAAATAATATCCCCCTCCATGTCATCGTCATCATTACCTGGTGGTATGAAGTGAATGTCGATTTCCTCCAGCAATGGGTCATTATCTTCAACGGGAGGAATAGATGGAGGTAAAGACTCGGAAAGAGGAGGAGAAGTCAATGCTTCGATTTGAGCAATAAGAAGGTGCACTTTCCATAATCTATCTCGAATAAGCACGTCTTCCACCTTATCCACTAGATCATGTTCATCGGTGAGCTTTTCGTAAACCGGAGAGAATAAATCGTCATCACCCGCATCTCCCTGTGGAGATGGAGAAATTTCAAAAGTGAAATTCTCATAGCTTGGAGAAAAATCGTCATCATTTGGATCGACCTCTTCCGTAAGAGCAACGTCGTCCTCAAGCTCCATAGCAGCCGGTATGTCACAAACCTCATCATCAAACACTTTATCAAGAGCAACATCACTAAGGTTACTCAATGTATCACAATCCTTGGACACGTTTGGGATATTGAGAGGAGGGATGACAATAGCACTAGGACATTGAGCAGTAAGATCATTCCAAGAAATAGTAGGCTCATCGTCATCATCATCGTAATAGTATGGATACACCGGAGGAGGAGTATAAGTCTCGATATTCGATATTTGCTCCTGTCGTTGATCCTCTTGACATTTCTCGATGATCTTGTTGCAAGCTTCTTGAATTTGTTGACTTTGCTTAACAAGAGTGTCCCATTGTTCGTGGGGGCTCAAATGTTCGAAGGAGGGTTGATGATCGATGGGGTGTTGTGGGGGTTCAAAATGTTGAAAACCTGAATTATAGCATGGTTGTGGCTCATAGTAGTTCATCGGTTGAGAAGAATTAGAAACCGGGTTTGGTTCATAATAATCCATTGGTGAAGAAAACTGAGGACACGGATTTTGCTCATAATAATTCATTGGTTGACAATAAGAGGTATCGTGAGGACCCCCACAGTTGTTGCAAAACGAGTAAGGAGAAAGAGTGGGTGCGTCTTGTGGATAGCTATTATCATTGTCATAATTGTACCCCGGTTCTTGCCCGTGACCATACGGGTATCGAACCGGGCACGAAACATGCCAATGAGAATCGCTTCCACAATAGATGCACGAGGGAACATGAGGTGGGTTCAAAAAGAATGAATTAGTCGAGTTACACACGGGACAAAATCCGAAATGTGTGTTGTCGATATCGTTTCCACACCGCTCACATGTGCACCATTGACAAGAGTCGTTCCCGTACAATCGTCTCCTACACCCGACGCAATGGACATAAAAATCCATAAAGAAAGATAGATAAGCAAGAAGAATATTTTTGGTGCAAAACTGTGAAAAAGAAATGCTTTTTATGATTTTTTAAATGTTTTTGGGATTTTTGAAAATTTTGGACACGAAAAATAACGTTCACGAGTGAACGGATCCCAAAAGCCAACGCGTCTCTCACAAAAAACCGTTAATCTTCACGAAAAGAGCCGGCAGCGGCGCCATTTTAATGTACAGATTTTACTCGTTGAAAGTTCGTTTTCTCGGTATCTTCTCGAATTGATTTCCGGTTAATTGTGTGAGATTAGTTGTTCTTGGTGAAACAAATATTTTTGGTTTTGGGAAAATAATTGTGCAAGACTTAATAATAAAGGACGGGAAATTAAAACTAAAACTAGTTGTAACGTAAACGGTGCATATTTAAAACTTTGAAGGTAAATGACGAGAATTTAAATGACGTAAAATTAAAAATTAACAAAAAGTAAATTGACAATAAAATAAAAATGCGGAACGAAATTAAAATAGACTAAAAATAAAATGAGAAAATTTGACATTTTAACCTAAGCAAAATATTAAAACAAGACAAAACATTCCATCGGAATACACCCGATCGGAATCCATAAGGATCCGATCGGAATGTACCCGATCGGAATGAGCATGATCGGAATAAGCAAAAGTAAATCAATCGGAATGTCATAAAACCCCTCGGATCGGAATATAGAAAATGCATATAATCGGAATAATGAACAAAGTTGCTAAACGGAATATCTAAAAAATTGTCAAATCGGAATGTTGGAAAGGAATCCAATCGGAATCCCAAGAATGAACCCCAATCGGAATATAGCAAGAATTTGATCCTAGATCGGAATGGCTAAACCCTTTTCCGATCTAGTGATCGGAATAAGGGTATTGGGGCTGGTCGGAAAGTGCAGATCGGAAAGGGGTTTAATACCCTTTCCGATTTATAAGGAATCCAAGAAAAGCAAAGGAAATAAGCTATTAGATTAAGCTCAAACCCAAAAGCTAGAACGAATCTAAATCGAAATGAAATTTATAAGCACAAACAACAACTTATCAAAACTTTAAATAAGCGAACTTTTTAAATCAAACTTTTAAAAAGACAAATACTTTAAAGAAAATTTTAAATCAAATAAGCATTAAGTTGAAAACAAATCAAGGATGAACATGAATCAAAGAGAAGCAAAGTAAGAAAGGTAGAAGAAGATGATTAAAAATAGGAACTTGATTAAAAGAAAAGATTCAAAAATTAAAAGACTTACTTGAATTAAAAGTGCATAACATGAAATTAAAAAGCAAGAAAGTAATTAACAAGTATGAAAAATGATGGAAGTGGTGGATTGTCAATCCACCCAACAACAAGAAATGAACTAAGCCTAATCTATTTATAGGGGTGATTAGGGAGGAGCTTAGGAAGCTTCCTCCCTCTTTCCTCTTTGCCTTAATTGCACACTTGAGTCCTTTTCTTTATAAATAAGACTCGTCTTGATTTTTCTTTATAAATAAGACTCGAGTTCTTCGGCTTTTTAGTAAACTTCCGTCCTTTGACTTTTTCTTCGATAAATCTTCAGAATTGGTCTTGGACTTCCGTTCTTTTTCCACTCTTGATCTTTCGACTTCATCTTTCGTCTTTTTCTTCGATAAAAGCCCGTGAATGCCGTGTTTTCTCCACTTTTCACCTTTTCGTCCTAAATCACAACAAAAACACAAACCACGCATAATTCCGACATAAATGACATAAAATACACGTTTTGGCTCGGTTATTATTGCAATTAAGTGGTAAAAAGGATGGGTGTTTTCACACCTATCATGGATCACATTGTGATTCTAGAAAGAGATGCTAATGAGAATAGTAACTCCATTAAGGAGTTGATTGCTAAACTTGAAGTTTTTAAATCTAACAAAAAGATTGATGATGAAACTGTTGAAAAATTTGGGAAAGCTTCAAAAGATTTGACTAAAGCAGTTGAAATTGGTCAATATCCTAGGGACAAAACAACGTTTGGGATTAAAAATGAGCATGCTACCATACCACCACCTCCTGCCAATATTCATGCACCTTTTCCTAGAAAAGACTTGTCTTGGACTGGTCTACCTTGTTTTCAAAAACAGGATGATATTGAGTTTGACTTGAGTGCTTACATACCTAATAGTCTTGATACTGAAGAGCCACTAGTGAAAACTAGTATTATTAGGGACTTTGAAAAGGAACAGATTGCTTTAAAACAATGGAAAATTGATAACCCTATTTTATTTTCAAGAGGAGGACTTTTTGGTAGTGATTCTAGTTCTAAGAGTAGTTCACCCAAATCTAAAACCAGATCACAGTACCCTAAGTCCACTATTAAATATGCTGGTATGTACAGGCCTGTCAGAGGTAATCAAAGAAATTTGAATGACCAAAATTCTCATCAATTAGGAGAAGACTTTGTGATAAATACAAAGCCCTGCTTCACATGTGGCAGTTTTGATCACACTTATCAAGAGTGTAAGGCACCAATGGAAGTGGTGGCTACAAATCCTTTAAAGGATATGCAACCTAATGCCATTCTTCTAAATGCAGGGGCAAAATCCTTTTCCCCTGCCAAGAATGTTGCCCCTGCCTTGAGAAACAGGGTTACTGACAAATATGTTGTTCCTGCACTTAGAAAGGTGGATGATGTTCATACCAAGCCCATCACTTCCATGACCAACCCAACACCTTATAATGCATATAGATCTGACCCTAGACCTTACCAACACATAAATAGAGGCAAAAAAAAAGATGGGTTCCCTCTGGTAAACTTAGGGATTCCCCTGCTAAAACTAGGGTAGCCCCTGCTAGCAAAGTTTTGCCTTCTAGGAACATGGGTAGATGGGGGAAAGTTGTGAAAGACTCAGCCCGTTGGGTTTGGGTACCCAAAAGGGGTGCTCAGTCTAATGGTGTATCTCTAGTTTTTGATAAGCTATCCTATATTTGATACATGAGGTAGATCCAAGTCTGTAATGGCTTGGGTCTCCAAGAAAAACTAATTTGTTTTTCTTTTTGCAGGTGACAAAAAAGACAATGGATGATAGAGCATATTGGGATAGTGGATGCTCAAGAAGCATGACTGGATAAGAATCTTATATGTCTAACTTTGTGCCCCTACATGACAATGATGGTGTTTCTTTTGGAGATGGGCATGGAACAATAACAGGAAAAGGAACTATTGTCACCAATGGGATGACCTTTGATAATGTCTACTTGGTGAAAGAACTCAAGTACAATCTCTTCAGTGTGTCACAGATGACTGATAACAAGAATTTTGTCTTGTTTACTGACACTGAATGCCTGGTTTAGGAAAGGAGTTTGTCTTACCACCATACACTCCTATTGTACTCAGAACACCAAGACAAAAGAACATGTACACAATTGATCTCAAAGACATCTCTCTTCAAGACAATGAAACCTGTTTCATTTCCAAAGCCTCAGTTGATGAGTGTAAGAAATGGCATAGAAGACTTGGTCATCTTAATTTCAAGAACATGAACAAACTGGTGAAATATAATCTGGTTCATGGTCTTCCTTCCAAGTCCTTTGTCAATAATCATACTTGTGCTGCCTGTCTGAAAGGGAAGCAACACAGAGCATCTTGCAAATAAAAAACAAGTATGTCCACTACCAAGCCATTGGAACTACTGCATATGGATCTTTTTTGTCCTACTTCTGTGGCAATCATAAAGAAGAAATGGTACTGCCTAGTGATTACTGATTATTTTTCAAGGTTCACATGGACATTCTTTCTATTTGAAAAGAGTGACAAAGCTGATGTACTCATTGGGTTCATCAATCAGATTGAACTATCAAAAAGCATGAAGGTAGTGACCATGAGATCAAATAATGGTGGTGAGTTCAGACATCAGAAACTGGATTCTTTCTGCATAAACAAAGGAATCGAGAGGGAATTCAGCATTGCAAGAGCACCTCAACAGAATGGAGTTGCAGAAAGAAGGAATAGGACACTCTTTGAAGCTGCAAGAACTATGATGTCTGATTCCAAACTTCCAGTTATCTTTTGGGCTGAAGCTATATCCACTGCTTGTTATGTACAAAAAGGGCCTTGGTGGTTAAGGCACACAACAAGACCCCTTATCAGCTGTTCAATGGAAGACCTCCTTTAATTGACTTCTTTCAACCTTTTGGATGTCATGTGATCATCTTGAACACTATTGACAATCTAGGCAAGTTCAGTGAAAAGGGAGATGATGGATATTTTGTGGTTTATTCATTAAACAGCAAGGGATATAGGGTCTTCAACAAGAAGACAAGCAAAATCAAAGAAAATCTTCATGTGTATTTTCTTGAAGATAATCCTGAAGATGTTCAAACAGGTCCTGATTGGTTCTTTAATATAGAGGTTCTTTCAAAATCTGTGAATTATGTACCTGTTGCATTGCAGAATACTAACATTTCAGGTACACAAGAACCAACTGGTGCAGAGAAGTCACCACTGAGGTACATGAATGTACCCTCACTATTTCCTATTGAAGCCGCTGGTGAAGAAGATGATCCTTCTCTAAGAAAAGAACAGCCAACCTCATCCCCTGCTATGTCACTTTCTGAAAGCAACGGAATAGCTGAAAGCAGTGGAATCCAGGATTCCCCTGCTAGATCAATTGCTTCCCCTGCCACAAAGGATCCTGCTGCTAATGATATTAATGATGAAGAAAGAGAATCCCCACTCATTTCCTCATCTACACCCATGTCTGATGGTCCTCTTATATCCAGCAGTGGAAGCAGAATAATTAAGAGTGGAGGTCCAAGTTACTCAGAGCTACATTCAACTCATCAGCACCCATCTCTAGGTCATGCTGTATCTTTTGGAAGTTCTTTTGAAGACTTCTTTCCTAATCAAAATAGCCCTATTAATTCTGAATTGGAAGAAGATGAAACAGAAGTAATCATGCAGCCTACCTACAGAATCAATAGGGATCACCCTATCTCTCAAATCATTGGTAATCCTGAAGCCCCTAGACATACAAGGTATATAGCAAAGGAGCACAACTTCATTGCCAATATCACCATGAAGTTTAATCATGACAACATGCAGTGTTGTATGTTTACTGCATTTTTGTCACAAGAAGAGCCAAAGAAGATTTTTTAGGCATTAAATGACCCAAGCTGGGTTGAAGCCATGCAAGAGGAGCTCTTACAGTTTGACATTCAAGAGGTTTGGATTCTAGTAGATTGTCCAAAATGGGCAAGGACCATTGGGACAAAGTCGGTACTCAGGAACAAAAAGGATGAAAGGGGGATAGTTGTCAGGATCAAAGCAAGACTGGTGGCACAAGGGTATACACAGGAAGAAGGAATTGACTATGAGGAAGTATTTGCTCTAGTTGCCAGGATTAAAGCCATTAGATTATTCCTTGCTTATGCTTCATTTATGGACTTCACTGTCTTCCAAATGGATGTAAAAAGTGCCTTCCTATACGGCACCATTGATGAAGAAGTCTATGTTATGCAACCTCCAGGGTTTGAAGACCCAGAACATCCAGACAAGGTATACAAGGTGAAAAGGCTATGTATGGACTTCACCAAGCTCCCAGGGCCTGGTATGAGACTCTCTCTAAATATCTCTTAGATAATGGCTTTAGCAGGGGAAATATTGATCAGACCCTGTTCATTAAGAAACAAAAGGGTGACCTTCTGCTAATACAGGTCTACGTTGATGACATCATCTTTGGATCCACTAACTCTATGCTCAGAAAAGAGTTTGCAAAACTGATGCAGGATAAATTTCAAATGAGTGCCATGGGAGAGCTAAACTTCTTTTTGTGGTTACAAGTTCAGCAGCGGAAAGATGGGATATTTATCTCTCAAGACAAATATGTGGCTGAGATTGTAAAGAAGTTTGGCATGTCTGAGGGAAAGAAGGTGTCCACACCAATGGACAAGGATCATCCATGGGGCAGAGATGGTCCTAGAAAGCTTATAGATGTCAGGAACTACAGGTCTATGATTGGGTCTCTCATGTATCTCACAGCTTCAAGACCTGACATCATGTTTGCAGTCTGCTTATGTGCAAGATACCAGGTGGCACCAACATAGTGTCATTTATTTGCTGTAAAAAGAATTTTTAGGTATCTAAAGTGCCATCCAACCTTAGGACTTTGGTATCCCAAAGAGTCACCAGTTGAGTTGATATCTTACTCAGATAGTGACTATGCTGGTGACAACAATGATAGGAAGTCTACAACAGGGGGATGCCAATTTTTGGGAAGCAGACTTATATCTTGGCAATGTAAGAAGCAGACTATTATGGACACATTAACAACTGAAGCTGAGTATGTAGCAGCTGCTGCATGCTATGGTCAAGTACTTTGTGTTCAAAATCAACTGCTTGATTATGTGTATAACTTTCTTAAAACCAAGATATTTGTTGACAACAACAGCACCATTTGCATTATTAAGAACCCTGTTTTTCATAGCAAGACTAAACATATTGAAATAATACATCACTTTATCAGAGATTGTTTTGAAAAAGGACTAATTGTCCATGAGAAAATTGATATAGAACTTAATGTTTCTGATCTTTTAACAAAAGATTTTGAAGTAGGGAGGTTTCAGTACCTGGTTGCAGGTATTGGAATGGTTACTCCCTAAAAATTGATGTCTTTTATGTCATGTGTATTCAGGGTTGCTTTATTGCTGCTGTTGTATAACTGTTAGTCAATTTCTCCATCACTTTTCATTCCACTGTTTTTGAACACAGATCCCCCTACTGGGGGTTCATTCCCCTGCTAAGAGAGTTTTTCTCTTTAAACTGGGTTTGTTCTTTTTAAAAGTGGTTATATGTGGTTTTAGACTAACAATGCAGAGTTCCATATGGTGCATACTACTCCTTGGTGAATCAGGTATATGCTCTATGTTGAAGGGGAGGTTAGGTCACACCTTTAAGACTTAGGGTATCCTTAGGAGGCTCATATATGCTCTTAGATCATATCCATTGGTGAGTAAGGGTTCAGGGTGATGATGGCTTGCTGCAAAGCTTGTCAGAATTCTGAAACCTTGAGGCACTGTAATGGGTACTTGCACTTCTCTATCAAAACAGCTTGCTGTTCAGGTACAGATATGTGGTACACATTGCCAAGACTAACTGACCATAGGTAAGGGAAATGGTAGGGATGGTGACTAGGGTATGCATATTTTCTTGGGTTGACCAGGTGCAGGGTGACTTATGTGTTGACTTTTTATGCTTAGACCTTTGCTGAATAGAGGACTCTTGAGTCTCTATGTATTTATCTTGTGTCTACAAGTGTGTGCATTAGAGCAGAGCTAGTTAGCATTGGTCTCTTCATGACTAGTCTAATAGCCCTAGGAAAGTTTCCCCTGCTTTCACCTTTTGCTTCCCCTGCTTTAACATCATTCCCCTGTTTGACCGTTGACCGACAATACCGTTACCCTGTTCATAGCCGTTGGGCCTGCTTGCACGAATTTTGGTTAGGGAATATTTTATTGTTTTTAAAAGATATTTAAGGTGCTTTCTTCGCTGATTGGTAATCTTTACTTTATTATTTCAAATAAATTATTTTTTATCAAGATTTATCTTTGATATTTTTGCAAATTGAAAATTTGGTCCAATCACAGCTCTTCAATTCGCCTATAAAAACTTAATTCCCTTCACAAGCAGGTCCATCTCTCTCTCTCGACTGAATCCCACCTACCTCTCACCATTATAAACCTTCAAAACATTTTCAAACTTTATCATGTCTCTCAAAATTGTTGCTAATCATAATCAAATTGCTTTATTGCATGATGAACCAGCAGAGTTTGTTGATGTTGTGGCCTTTCTAAAATCCTCGTATTTTAGAGTGGCCCTTCTCATCAATCCTAGAATTTACACCTCACACATTCAGTAGTTCTGGTCTAAATCCATGACCAAAACAGTGAATGGAGAGGTCACAATTCAAAGCACTATAGATGGTCATCCCAAGGTGATTACACTTGCCTCCATCAGGGACAATCTTCTTCTTGATGATGAGCATGGGATAACCAACCTATCTGAGGCTGAAATCTTTGAGGGTCTTGTTAAATTGGGGTACAATCTTTCTAAAGACCAAAAATGTAAGTTTGCTAAAGGTCAGTTTGCCCCACATTGGAAGTATTTGATTCATACAATTTTGCAATGTTTGTCACCAAAAACCACTGCTTTCAATGAATTTTGCAGTGAGATGGCTTCTGCCCTGATTTGTTTAGCAACAGGGAGGAAGTATTGTTTTTCTCAAATGATTTTCAAAGGAATGGTTAAAAATGTTTCAAGCAATTCAAAGTATTGTATGTACCCAAGGTTTATAGAACTTCTGCTGAATATGAGTGAACATGGTCCAATCAAGCACAAAAACTACTTTTCAGCAACCAAGCACACTACCAAACTATTCACCACACTTCTTGCACCATCCCTACAATTTTCTGGCAGGTCCATTCCACTCACCTCCATTATGATGAAACAAATCAGACAGGAAGAAGCCAAGACAAAAACAGCTAAACACAAACCTTCTGATTCCCCCGCCAAGAACCTACACCCTGTCAGTACTCTACCCCCTACTGATCCACAACATGAAAGGTGATCTAAATCCAGGTTTGCCAGGTCTCCGTTGCCTGGTGAATCTTCACAAGTAGCAGATAGGAGAGTCTCCAAGGGTTTGGAGCAAACTGAGGGTTTGGCTGCCACTATCCTCAAGGGGTGAGCAGGATAGTGACACCATCAGTAAGTCCTCTCCCTCACTCCATGATATCCAAAAATGGGAGAAATCCCCTTCTAGGGTTTAGAGCAGCATGAAACCTATGACCATTTTGGAATTGACGAAAATGTGCATGAGTCTGAAAAGGCAGAATGCACAACTTGTACAAAATGTCAAAAAGCAAGGTCTGGTTATCAGTAACTTGGAAACCAGACTTGCCACACTTGAGGGAAGGAGAAAGCCCAGGCTTATCATATCCACAGATGAGGATGCTTCTAAAGGGGAGGAAGTTCCCAATACAGAAGAGTCTACTCAGTACTATTCATATCCTGGTGGTGTACAAGGAAAAATAGCAAGTGCTGAGAAAGGGATTGAGAAAGGAAGTGCTGATAAAGGAAGTAATAAGGGGAGTGCAACTAAAGAGATTGCTCAAACATTGCTAACTATGGGCAATCAAGAAGAAGCCCCTGCCTCAAAAGTTTCCCCTGCTGTTGCTGATCCCACTACTGTAAGTCGTTCCCCTGCTAAGCCTATTACTCAAACTTTTGTTAGAAAGAACAGAAAGCAACTAGCTCAGAAGGGAATTACTATCAAAGAACCTGCATCTAGAGTTAAATCAGCACCAACAGTGGATCCAAAATACAAAGGAAAAGGAATCATGATTGAACAGCCCAAGAGAAAATACAAGCATAGAACTCCTGAACAGCAAAGGGCTCAAGAAGCACATATGCACAAGTAGCTCTCAGACTACAACAAGAGGAGATGGATATGTAGGATCAGAGAATGCAAAAGATGAGGCCTAAAGATATGCTCAAGCAGGTTGAAATTATGCATAGAGAGTTGGATGACAGGGTGCCTCATGTTGGAGAATTTCTAGATCAATGGGAGAAGGAGTTAATAAATGCTCCTTTGGAAGACAGGTATGAATTGACTTGCCTTGTTTACAAATATCAAACTGAATATCTGGAAAGGAGGGAAAATCAAATTCAGAGAGAGAAGTATTTGAGTTCAGAGAAAGGGAGACTTGAACACTACAAAGTTTTGCTCAAGAGACATAAGAAGTGGAAGGATGGGGACTTCACAGATATGAGTTTTGAAGCTATAAAAAGAGCAGTCAGACCAGTCTTAAGAGAATATGATGTGGAAGATTTTATGACTATGAACTCTCCTGGGGAAGCTGAATATCTTAGGAGACAAAGTGAAGTGTTACAGAAAGCTAGGGAATCCAAGAAAAGAAAGGCTGAAGGAACAACTTTGGAAACTACACAAGCAGGTGCATCATCCCAAGCAGGTGCATCATCACAAGCAGTGGCATTACATCAAGCAGGTGAAAGTTTTCCAGAGATTGAGAAGTCTGTACTTAATGTATAAAGAGCAGCCAAAAGACTCAAGAGAATGGAGAAAGTTGGCACAGTTACTAAGGAGTCTCAACGTCCTTCAAATGAAGAAATTGATAAACAGCTAATTCTGCAGGAAAACGATGATATCTCACCTAGTGAACTTAGAAAGAAGTTTGCTGTTATAGAGTATGCTGTTTGTGAACACAAAGGGAGGACTTGGTGGAAGCTTACAAGAGCTGACAATACAGCACAGACATTTCTAAGTCTAGATGTCATGTTTCAAACCTTGGATAGTGAGGACTTAGAAGATCTGTGGAAAATTTTGA
This sequence comes from Glebionis coronaria, assembly GCA_025667525.1. Lineage (NCBI taxonomy): Eukaryota > Viridiplantae > Streptophyta > Magnoliopsida > Asterales > Asteraceae > Glebionis > Glebionis coronaria. The sequence goes on from CM046878.1 coordinate 310,410,370, forward strand.
AAAAGACTTTTGCTGCAAAACCTCCTACCATGGATGATGTAGAGAAGGATTAGGTAATCTGGGAGTGCATGAATAGGATGTATGAGCATGAGTTATTTGATCCTATATTTGATGCAGTGAATAAAGGAGATTTGTTGTATTGGAAGCTGTTTACTAATTCTGGGGTCTATGAGGTAGTAATGGAGGGAGTGAGTGTGTACTTGATCAATCATCGTTATTACCCCTTCACTCAGGAGACCTTGAAGAAACTAGCACATGCTAACTTGATTGTAGATGCTAAAACGCCTGTTGCTTATGATCTGGTAAGGATGATGCATAGTCAGATTTGGCCAAAAAGTTTGTAAGCATCCTCATCAACTAGGATTTATTCAGAAACTTGTCTTTAGGGGAAAGCACAAGTTTAGGGGAGGATTGTTGGGAATAAATCTATATATACTTGTTACCCCTGCTAGTTGATTATTCGTACCCCTGCTAGAGTAAGTTCCCCCTGCCAAATAACAAAGGCAGGGGGATTGGTTCCCCTGCTGAAGTCAAAGGCCCTGCCATCAGAGATAAACTTGGAATAGATTTTTACGCGTTTCTGTTACTACTCCTTAATACTTTCCAAGTTTGTTAGTAGTAATCTTGTACGTGAGTCCTTATGCCTATAAAAGGACTCACTAGGTTAGCATGCAAAGTGTGTCTTTCTCTATTATCTTTCATCATTATACTTTAAGGTTTTGTAAACCCTAATACCATTTTAGGGTATTCGTATATCATTGATATATTAAAGTTCAACATTTGCCTCAATCATATTGTTCTTGTGCTAAACATTATATTCCGCATCTTGTTTAGTTACTTTGCTTTGCAAAGTTTCTCTAGTGTTAGATTGAATACTTTCTTTCTGTCACAACCCTTAAACAAGCTATTAAGGTTTAAGATCTGATTTTGGGATCAACACAGGGTACCTCATGTGAAGGAGTTTCTGGAACAATGGGACAAGGAGTTAGTGAATGCTCCTTTGGAAGAAAGGTATGAACTGACTCTTCTGATCTTCAACTATCAAACGAAATATTTGGAAAGAAGAGTAAGACAGATTCAGAAGGAAAAATACTTGAAGTCTGGAAAGGGGAGGCTGGCACATTACAAGGTTATACTCAAAAGATTCAAGAGGTGGACTGATGCTCACTTCAAGGATATGACTTTTGAGGAGATAGAAAGGGCAGCCAGGCCAGTACTAAGGGAGACAAATGTTGAAGGTCTCATTGGTGTAGGCACTCCTGAAGATGCTGAGTATATGAAGAAGAAAGAGGAGATGGTATAGAAAGCTAGAGAGGCTAGAAAGAGGAAAGCAGAAGAAGAAGCAGGTGCATCATCCCAAGCACGTGCAACTTTTCCAACAGGTGAAAGATCTGTTCTTAATTCACAAAGAGCAGCCAAAAGGTTAAAGAGGATGGAAAAGATTGGTACAGTAACTAAGGCAAGTCAGCATCCTTCCAATGAAGAAATAGATTAGCATTTGATTTTGGAAGTGAATGATGAAATTGCACCAAGTGAGTTTGGGAAGAAATACACCATAGTAGAGTATGCAGTTCATGAGCATAAAGTTATGTCTTGGTGGAGCTTACTAGGGCTGGCAATACATCACAGACCTTTCTAAGCCTAGATCTATTATTTCAAATATTGGATAGAGAAGACTTGGATGATCTATGGAAGATTGAAAGGGGAATTTTCTACAAATCCTCTTACTTTGGATGGTGTAGAGAAAGACTGGATAATTTGGGATAGCATGCACAGGATGTATGAGCATGAGTTGAATGATCCTCTCTTTGATGTACTGAATGGGGCAAAGATACTATATTGGAAGCTGTTTACAAATTCTAGTATCTATGAGGTGGCCATGGAAGGTGTGTGTTTTTATTTGCTGAACAATCCTTATTATCCTTTCACCCAAGAGACCTTGAAGAAGATGGCAAAGACTGACCTGATTGTGGATGCTAAGGAGTCTGTTGCTTATGATCTAGTTAGGTTTGTTCACAACCAACTTTAGCCAGGTAGTTTGTAAGCATCCTCATAACAACCAGCATTTATTCAGAAACTTGTAATTTAGATGAAAGCACAAGGTTAGGGGAGGATTGTTGGGAATAAATGTATGAGTATTAGTTCCCCCTGCTGGTTGGTCAAAGTTCCCCCTGCTAAAAAATAAAGGCAGGGGGATTGGTCCCCCTGCTAGAAGTCAATGGCCCTGCTACAAAGATAACTTGGAAGAGATTATAACACGTTTCTGTTACTATTCCATGATAGTTTCCTAGTTTGTTAGTAGTAATCTTGTACGTGAGTCCTTGTGCTATAAAAGGACTCACTAGGGTTTCATGTAAAACATCTCATTCTGTTCATTTCATTTCATACTTTAAGGTTGTAGAACCCTAATACCGTTATTGGGTATTTGTATATCTATGATATATTGAAGTTCAACGTTTGATATAAACACTTGTTCTTGTGTTAAACATTATTTTCCGCATCTTATTTAGTTACTTTGTGTATTGCAAAGTTTCTCTAAGTGTTAGTGTGAATTCATTCTTTCTATCACAACCCTTAAACAAGCTAAGGTTTAAGATCTAAGTTTGGGATCAACAATAAAGTGGGCAAACGACTGATTTAGGGTCCATAGATGATTGAGTTGACCAATGAGAAGGTCGCTGTTGTTGGGAGTAAAATGTAGCTAGTACACTTGAACGTCGACAAGAAGAAAACAAGCGTTGATAGGAAGAAAACAAACGTTGACAGATCAAGCGTTGACAGGAAGAAGTCAAGCGTTGATAGGTTGAAGACAAGCACTGATAGAAAGATATGGTCTACGCGTATTATGTTTCTAGTTTGTTTCTAGTAAAGATAGGATCAACAATGTATTGTCTATATTTATCTTTACCTAGAATAGCTGATACGTAGACTCTTGTACAAGGCTTCTTATGTCTATAAAAGAAGACCTTTAGGTTATGTTCCATATAAGTTTTTCATACGTTTAACACTTTCATTGTAAGAAAGTTTGTCATTATCAATCAAGTGAAAGTTTGTTTTACAACTGTTTGTGTGTTCTTGTTTAAGTATTAATTCCGCATAATACTTGAATTGTTTTATACACAACAAAGTTTCTCTACGTGTTTAACTTGATCTAATCTCGTTTACACAAGCTAAATCGATCTAAGTTTAGGATCAGAGTTGGTATCAGAGCCTCGTGGCTCGTGATGCTAGGACCAACAAGGTGTTCGTGTATCGTGAAGAAGAAGAAAAATCCGTCTAGGGTTTTTCTGGATGTTTTTGTATGCGCAGCAGTATTCATAAGGTCATAACTTTTGATTGGACCGTTGGATCGTCACGAAATTTCTTGTGTGTGTTCTATACACATATATATAGACATCCACCAGAGGGATTGTCGAGTTTTATCCCCAAGAAAAAGATAATAAGCGTCAAAGTCAGCAGCAGGATGTATGCTGTTTTCTGTGGACAGCCATGTTCAGAACACGATTTCTCCTTTGTTAACCGTTGGATCATCGTGATTTTGAACTGTAGATTCTTGGCACTTGTGTCTAGAATATTGTAACACTCTCATTTTTCGTATCGGTACAGCGGAAGGGTCTTTCAGAGTGTTACGGGATAGCACAATAACTCCAATCATAGACAACACATAAAAATGGTTGTACAAGGTTTAACAAACATTCATTCGATAAAAAGTTTCAAAAGTGTACAACAGGTCCCAAATCATACAGGTCATTAAGTTTATAAAACACAGATCGAATGAACATTTTTAATATTAAGTGTGGGCCATCAGAGACGATCTCCATCCGGATTACCTTCAAGCACCTGAGATAGAAAACATGCAAAAATCATATCAGCGAATGCCGAGTGAATTCATAGAGTTTAATGAAAACCGTTATATAAAACAATCATTTACAATCATTTAAAATCAGAACACAAGTATAATATCGGAAGTAAGTCCACGTATTGCCAGTCAGGCAATATATATCAAGCATACATCTGAAACCGTCCATGAGACCGTAGTCTCTATATTACCATGATAGGTAATATATTCATCGTAATAGCGTCGTTATCGTTTATTATTTATGTCTTATATTGTATTATATGTTGTATAGGATTATTATTAGCCGCATGACATTGTTACCTTACTGTGAAAACAGCGGGCCGCGAACCCGACAAACAATTTGCCCATCTAAGTTAGCGTGTCGTCACAAAAATCACGCTATGGAATCTTCTCATACATAAATTCGCTTACCAATCAATGTGGTACGACGGGGATCAACCGTCAAGGCGCGAACTGGGGTGATCGTCCCCAAATAGTACTATCAAATGCATAAGCGTCTACCAAATCCCGGTAGTTCACAATTCATGCTAATGGGACTTTAAGTGACATAACCTAACTACTAATAATCCTTTTAGTCTCGAATATAGGGTCATAGCATCATTCGGGTCCATCTCATTAAGCATACAATCGGGACTACTTGTGTTCTATTTTTATAAAAATCTAGCATGTTATCTCCCTCGCGGGTTTACAAATCATTTTATAAAACATTTAAAAGAGTGCGAGGCTATGAACTCACGTTGTTAATGAAAGGCGGATTATCGGCTACGGGCGTGCTTCGGTCACGGAAACCTATATAAATAATAATCGGTCTTAGACTCGGTCCAATGACTTTTATCAAAATAACAATATACATATATATGATTATTGTACATATGATGATGATCAAGTGGGTTTATAAATCCTCATTTACTCATTTTAGCGTTTACGTTTTAGTATCGTCTTACTAGTTCACTAGTTTTACCGATTTTACCTATTTTAAGTTCATTAAGTCTTTAATAAGTTCTTTTACTTGTTTTTACCCATTATATACTTATATGATCAGTATATATACTTTTCATGTTGGGCCCTATTGGGTTAAGCCCAAATAATTCTTTTTACAAGTATTTATCTTATTAAGTCCAATTATTAGTCTAATAGGTTTAGTTAGTTCGTAATTGTCCGTAATTCTTATAGTTCAGGTTTTATCGGTTTTTACTTGTCTTAGTTACTTATACATCAGTATATATCTTTTATAAACTTTACATTAGACGGGTTTGGTCGTCTAAGTTTTATTTGATGAAAAACGTTAATTTCACGGCGATAGCCGAAAAAGTCGTAAAAATCAAGTTTATAGTTTTTATTACTTATAAATATTACTTTTACCACCATTTATATATTTTACCCATTTAATTAACCTTTTATACATTTATATAAATAAGTTTTATAAGTTAGTGGGTTTATACTTTACATTTTATAAATTATAAAGTGAGTGCTTATATAATAATAATAAACATTATTTCCAAAATCTGATTTTTAACTTCACATTCACCATTTTTATCATATCTAGAGTTCTACAATGACTTAGAAGCTCATTTTTAAATGACAACTTCTTCATAATATGTGCTAAATATAACTTAGTTATAGCTACTGCCCATTGTAAGTCTAAGTTGCCTTAACAGTCCCTACAAAACTGCTTATTCAGATTGTACCACCTAACTTGTTTTGATCATATCTCACTCATTATTTTGATTCCATTGCATGGCCAACTCTCACATGTGTATAACATCATCTACTTTACTGTAAATAGATCAAACCATGCATTTTTATCAGTTCTTCATTTAGTTATCTACTGTTTTTATACAGCCAACTATTTAGACATGATTTTAGCTTCATTTCTTATGGTTATCATCATTTTTAAGCATGTTTATCAACACTTGATCCCCACACAACATTTTTATCATCATATATACATCATATACATATACAAAATGAAAGAAAATACATTTGTTCTTTACAAAATAATAAGAGAAAAATGTAGAGGATGATCTTCTTTACCAATCCAAGTGGATTTCTTGTTTTAGGAAGGCAAGAACTTGATGAACACAACAAGTATCTCCAAGACCATCAAATAGCAAGATCATATGTTGGAAAATCAGCCCTAGGACACAAGCAAATCACCTCCAACGTTGGTTATATGGCCACCAAATGATCAAGGTTTCAAGGAAACACCTTAATAGGACTAGTAAACATGTGGTTTGTAGTTGGAAGAGATCAAAAATGGTGTTTGTGGCTTGATATGGGACGGCACAAGGATGGAGTTTGAGAGAGTTTTGAGAGTAAATTGCATGTAAGAAATGGTTAAGTGAAAACCATTTGTTGGTTTTGTAAAGTTTGGTGGAAGTTTAGCTTAAAGTGTAAGCTAAAGCTTACACTTGTTATAAACAAGTTAAGTTTGTGCCACCTAATGGTGGTGAGGTGTTTTTGGCCGTCCCATGTAAGCTAGTGGGATGGGGCAAAGTGTTTTGTCCCATCTCACTAGTTTACGGGTATTTCTCGATTCTAGTTTTCTCGATTTGCGTGCCCTCGGGTCGTTTTACGAAAAACGTTTTTATAAATTATGAATCACCGTCACAAAACGAATCCAATAAAAATTGTCTCATCAAAAACGGAGTTCAAAAACGTAAATACGTAATCCTAAGGTTTCCGGTTTAGTCGTAAAAGACGCCAAATTATGCACGTAAGCCCAAATTTAAATCCGTAAATTGTGAGTTCGTCAACCAACATAAAAATAAGTTTCAAAATATTATACGAGAAAATATTTAACTACCTGAAAATGTTAGATTTGTCACAGCTTTTCCTCCTAAAAGGGATCAACGTCCTCGTGATCCATTTCATTTGGATGTCCGTTTCTTATTGAAATCGAAGAGGTGCGGATATTTCTTCCACATTTCATCCTCTCGTTCCCAAGTATACTCCGGTCCATGCTTTGAATTCCATCGGATCTTGACAATAGGTATCCGACTTTGTTTCAGTTGCTTTACCTCACGGTCCATAACTTCTACGGGCTCTTCGATAAAATGCAACTTCCCATCTATTCGAACCTTACCTAACGGAATTTTCTCATCACTCACTGCTAGACATTTCTTCAGATTAGATACATGGAATGTGTTGTGAACACCATGAAGTTCTGGGGGTAACTCTAGTTTGTAAGCCACCGGACCTACTCTAGATAAAATCTTGAAGGGTCCAATATAACGGGGATTCAATTTTCCTCGCTTTCCAAATCTGATAACGCCTTTCCATGGCGATACTTTCAACATTACTCGGTCACCCACTTCAAACTCCATTGGCTTCCGCCGCACATCCGCGTAACTTTTCTGTCTACTTCGGGCAGTCAACAATCTCTTCTTAATCTGAACTATCATCTCCGTAGTCTCCCGGATCAGTTCCGGTCCCGTGAGCTGGGTATCCCCAACTTCACTCCAACATACAGGAGATCTACACTTCCTACCATACAAAGCTTTAAACGGTGCAGCCTTAATACTAGAATGGTAACTATTGTTATATGAAAACTCTGCTAACGACAAATGTTTATCCCAATTCTTACCAAAGTCTAACACACAAGCTCTCAACATATCTTCCAGTGTTTGTATCATCCTTTCACTCTGCCCATCAGTCTGGGGGTGATAAGCAGTGCTCATGTCGAGATTCGTTCCCAAAGATCTTTGGAGAGATTTCCAAAAATTCGATGCAAATCTAGGATCTCGATCTGAAATGATCGATACAGGCACTTCATGCTTGCATACGACATTATCCAGGTATATTCGAGTCAGCTTCTCTAGTGAGAACTGCTCCTTAACCGGAATGAAGTGTGCTGATTTGGTCAGTCTATCGACAATAACCCAAATCGAATTGTTTCCAGATGATGTTCTAGGAAGCTTGGTGATAAAGTCCATCGTAATTCGCTCCCACTTCCATTCAGGAATCTTTGGTTGTTGAAGTAGTCCTGATGGCTTTTGATGTTCAGCTTTAACTCTAGCACAAGTCAAGCATTGAAGAACATACATAGCTATGTCAGCTTTCATATTCGGCCACCAATACAACTTCTTCAAATCATGGTACATCTTATCAGATCCCGGATGAATGGAATACTTAGATTTATGGGATTCTAACATAATCAAATCTCTTAAGCCTCCAAACTTAGGTATCCACATACGACCTCTTAAACATTTCACTCCATCAGCTCTAACCTCTAAAGGATCTCCTTCTCCTCGGAACCCTTCATTAACAAAATTCTCCTTCTTACAAACTTCTATTTGCGCATTTCTAATTTGCTCAGGCAAATTATTGTGCACGGTCAAGACTAGAGAACGCACCCTGATAGGCTCTCTATCTTTCCTACTCAACGCATCAGCAACAACATTGGCTTTTCCTGGGTGATATTTTATATCACAATCATAATCACTCAACAACTCTATCCATCTTCGTTGCCTCATGTTCAACTCTTTCTAGTCGAGAATATACTGTAGGCTTTTGTGATCGGTGAATACCGTACACTTGGTGCCATACAGATAATGTCTCCACAACCTAAGAGCAAAGACCACAGCTCCTAACTCAAGATCATGAGTAGCATAATTCTCCTCATTCTTCCTTAATTGCCTAGAAGCATAAGCTATCACTTTCTCCCTCTGCATCAAGACAGCTCCATAACCTCTAAGAGATGCATCACAATACACTACAAAATCTTCACTCCCTTCGGGTAATGATAAGATTGGCGCACTACATAATTTTTGCTTCAATGTCTGAAATGCTCCATCTTCATCACTTCCCCAAACGAAAGGTTTATTCTTCTGAGTAAGCTTAGTCAAAGGTTTAGCTATCAAAGAGAATTCTTTAATGAATCGCCTATAATAGCCAGCCAATCCTAAGAACTGTCGCACTTCCGTTGGCGTTGTCGGTGCAGACCAATTCTTGATAGCTTCAACCTTTGCAGGATCAACATGAATTCCATCTCTGTTAATCACATGACCAAGAAATTGCACAGAATCCAACCAGAAATCACACTTCGAAAACTTAGCATACAACCTTTCATCCTTCAGCAACTTCAAAACAATCCTCAAATGTTCTCTGTGCTCATCTTCATTCTTAGAATAGATTAGAATATCGTCAATAAACACAATCACAAATTTATCCAAGTAGGGCTTGCACACTCGATTCATTAAATCCATGAAAACCGCAGGTGCGTTAGTTAACCCAAATGGCATTACTTGAAATTCATAGTGTCCATAACGAGTTCTAAATGCAGTTATAGGAATATCTTCTTCACGGACGCGAAGTTGGTGATATCCTGACCGCAAATCTATCTTAGAATACACACTAGATCCTTGCAGTTGATCAAACAAATCATCAATCCTAGGTAAAGGATATCGATTCTTAATTGTCAACTTATTCAGTTCCCTATAATCAATGCACATACGAAAAGATCCATCCTTCTTCTTAACGAACAAGACTGGAGCTCCCCAAGGCGACGAGCTCGGTCGAATAAAACCTTTATCGGACAACTCCTTAAGTTGCTCAGATAACTCCTTTAATTCAGAAGGGGCTAATCGGTAAGGCGCACGTGCCACCGGTGCAGCACCAGGAATTAAATCGATTCGAATCTCTACTTGCCTTATCGGTGGAAGTCCTGGTAAATCTTTAGGAAATACCTCAGGAAATTCACAAATAATAGGTACATCTTCCAATCGTTTCTCCCTAGACTCATTCCCGGTCACTTGAGCTAAGAATAACTCACAACCGTTCCTGATGTACTTTTGGACTTTAATACATGAAACGATTTTCAAACGGGATTCACCTCGACTACCATCAATTACTAACGTCCTATTCCTAAGAGGAATCTTAACCTTCTTCTCTCCACATAAAATAGTAGCATTATTCAACGACAACCAATCCATACCAATAATAATATCGAAACTACCTAATTCTATCAACATCAAATCAATCGGAAAGGAATGGTTCAAGAGATTTAGAGAGCATCCTTCTAATAGCTTATTAGTTTTCACTAATTTACCATCAGCCAATTCCACCTCGTAACTGGTACTTATCTCAACAGGTTCAATATCAATAAGGGTACTAAATTTAGTGGATACAAAGCTCCTATCGGCACCCGAATCGAATAAAGCAACAGCATAATGATTGTTGAGTAAAAACGTACCGGTAACGACATTCGGATCCTCTTTCTTCACCTCAATTGTTCCAAGTTGGTAGATACCACCCTGGGGGTTTCTTCCAGGTACAATCGCTTTCAACTTGGGGCATTCCGATTTCCTATGACCTTCTTCATTACAGTTGAAGCAAATCGTTCCCTTCTTACACCTTTCAACCTTGTGTCCAAGATTTCCGCAATTTCGGCACTTCCAGCAGTCGCCAGGATGCCTCTTGTTGCCACACTTAGGACATCTATCATCGTTGCGCGGTGCATTGTTGGTAATAGCATTTGCATTCCCCTTTCTCTGGTTCTGACGGCGATTGAAATTCTTCCTATAATCACCTCTATCTACACGCTCACCGTCTCCCTTTCTTTTCTCACCTACACGGGCTTCATCTTCCTTATCCTGAATTATCTGTCCAATGAGTTGGTAAGCCATTCGAACAGCATCATCAATGGTCAGTGGTTTCGATGATGTCACGTCCCCCCGGATATTCCTGGTCAACCCTTTCACATATTGCTCAATTCGGATCTCTTCGGGTTCAACCAATCGAGGACATAGCAAGGCCAACTCATGGAATCGGTTCGTGTAACTATCAATGTCCACACCTTTCATTCTCAGATGAATCAACTCCTGTTCTAACCTAATGATCACACTACGAGGATAAAACTCCAAAGTCATCCACTTCTTGATTTCAGCCCAAGGAGTAGCATTAGCAGCATCAAGACCCATGAAAGCAATTCTCCCGTTCCACCAAGTCAACGCACGACCTTTAAGAGTAGCCATAGCAAAAGTCACCTTATCTTCCTCCTTACACTTACTAATCCTAAACACCGATTCAATCTTCTCAATCCACTGGCTTAGTCCTACAGCACCTTCAGTTCCATTAAAAGGTAGAGGTTCACACTTCATGAACGTCACATAAGTACAGCCACCAATTTCAGGTGCATTCGTTCCAAGTCCTCCTACATTTCCTCCAGCATTAGCATTCACATTATCAGCATTCACATTCACATTAGTACCGCCAATTCCACTACCGCCAGCTCCACTACCGCCAGCTCCACTACCGCCAGCTCCACTACCGCCAGCTCCACTACCGCCAGCTTCATTTCTAGCATTTGCCATAAATTCAGTCATAGATGCGGTAACTTGCTCCGTAATAATCCTACGTACATCATCCTCAGTCACAGCCTTCTTGGGCGGCATAGTTCTATAATTCCACAATTTCAAAGTATTAAGCATTCATCCAACAAAGGATTCATATAATATGGATCGAATTCATAATCAAGATACAAATAAGGCACAATATGGAATTCAAGACAAGATACATATTTCATTCGATCTGAAACAAAAGTATTGTCTTAATACATCCATATCAAAGTTCTAACACTATATACACTCAAAATTCGTGCCAAGTCTATTACTAACAAGTCGGTTCAGTCAAAGCTACAAACACAAAAGATCTAAAGGTCACTACTAAATACAGACTGGTCTACTGAGAACCGCCAGATGGTCCATCATCCATCGTCTTCTGGATCTTCGCCGGACGATCACTAGACACATCTTCAGCTGGGCGCTTACGGATTACTCCTCTTTCAACCATGTCGCCATAAAATCTACTGTTCCAACCCATGGATACATTCAACTCCTTTTCGGCTTTCTCACGCATCGCACGAGCCACACTCAACTGAATTTCCATAGTGTTCACCTTTCTCTTCATAGCAGCATACTCACGGCTTTCCAACACCGATAATATCCTAAAAGCCTCATTCAAACCACGTTCTACATCACTCAAATCCAAACTAAGCAATTCTCGCTCTTTCTCGCCAACCTTAGTCTTCGACTCCAAATAAGCAACCTGAGTCTGAACAACACCTAATCCAACCTCTGTCACACAACTCTTAACACGGGAAGCATCTAGATCACGTCTTAAGGCCCATGGTGCAAGACCATCAATATGAGTAGCCTCTCGAGTACTAGACGACTCTCCTATCTCACGTCTACGAGTATCAATACCATCAGTACCGTCAGGTGCATCGTCATCCTCATCCTCCTCTGATTCAGAATCAGATTCAGACGATTCAGACATCTCATCCCTAGGTAACTCATCCTCAGAATCAGACAAACAAACTGGTGGGGGCAAGGGCTCGCCCTCTGGAACATCATACGGATAAATAAGCTCAGCTTCCTCATCGTCATCAACCTCAACATCTATACCTACATCCTCCTCGACATCCTCGTCGTCAATCTCATCATCTAACTCATCTAACCCAATCTCATTCTCATTCTCAATATCAGCATTCTCAATATCCACGTCCTCATTACCCACATTCTCAATCTCATTCTCTACTAAGTCAACCTGAGGGGCAATCTGATCTCCTAGTCCCAACTCGGGCTCGGGATCCTCAAATGGTTCCTCCTCATCATCAATATCAAAATCTACTAAGTCTAAATAAGGATCATCTTCTATATTAGGTTCGGGAATAGCATGGTTTTCTACAGGAATATTAGGGTCAGCCATGACAATCTGCATTTATATATATTTATCTCGTATTAGGATAACATACTAGTTAAACAATTACATAATGAAATCACGATATATACATATATATAAATTAAATTATATATATCAAAATATATATCTTCTCAATAGGGCTTGTTGGTAACGTCGGAGATCTCTGGCACCGTTATAGTCAAAAGATTTTTCAATTATTTTCTCAAATGTTCATTGTCAAAAGATTTTGAAAAGTTTTGTTCAAAACCTTGGTTTTTAAAATCCTTTGTTCTCTATAACGAGAGCTCTGGTACCAAACTGTAACACTCTCATTTTTCGTATCGGTACAGCGGAAGAGTCTTTCAGAGTGTTACGGGATAGCACAATAACTCCAATCATAGACAACACATAAAAATGGTTGTACAAGGTTTAACAAACATTCATTCGATAAAAAGTTTCAAAAGTGTACAACAGGTCCCAAATCATACAGGTCATTAAGTTTACAAAACACAGATCGAATGAACATTTTTAATATTAAGTGTGGGCCATCAGAGTCGATCTCCATCCGGATTACCTTCAAGCACCTGAGATAGAAAACATGCAAAAATCATATCAGCGAATGCCGAGTGAATTCATAGAGTTTAATGAAAACCGTTATATAAAACAATCATTTACAATCATTTAAAATCAGAACACAAGTATAATATCGGAAGTAAGTCCACATATTGCTAGTCAGGCAATATATATCAAGCATACATCTGAAACCGTCCATGAGACCGTAGTCTCTATATTACCATGATAGGTAATATATTCATCGTAATAGCGTCGTTATCGTTTATTATTTATGTCTTATATTGTATTATATGTTGTATAGGATTATTATTAGCCGCATGACATTGTTACCTTACTGTGAAAACAGCGGGCCGCGAACCCGACAAACAATTTGCCCATCTAAGTTAGCGTGTCGTCACAAAAATCACGCTATGGAATCTTCTCATACATAAATTCGCTTACCAATCAATGTGGTACGACGGGGATCAACCGTCAAGGCGCGAACTGGGGTGATCGTCCCCAAATAGTACTATCAAATGCATAAGCGTCTACCAAATCCCGGTAGTTCACAATTCATGCTAATGGGACTTTAAGTGACATAACCTAACTACTAATAATCCTTTTAGTCTCGAATATAGGGTCATAGCATCATTCGGGTCCATCTCATTAAGCATACAATCGGGACTACTTGTGTTCTATTTTTATAAAAATCTAGCATGTTATCTCCCTCGCGGGTTTACAAATCATTTTATAAAACATTTAAAAGAGTGTGAGGCTATGAACTCACGTTGTTAATGAAAGGCGGATTATCGGCTACGGGCGTGCTTCGGTCACGGAAACCTATATAAATAATAATCGGTCTTAGACTCGGTCCAATGACTTTTATCAAAATAACAATATACATATATATGATTATTGTACATATGATGATGATCAAGTGGGTTTATAAATCCTCATTTACTCATTTTAGCGTTTACGTTTTAGTATCGTCTTACTAGTTCACTAGTTTTACCGATTTTACCTATTTTAAGTTCATTAAGTCTTTAATAAGTTCTTTTACTTGTTTTTACCCATTATATACTTATATGATCAGTATATATACTTTTCATGTTGGGCCCTATTGGGTTAAGCCCAAATAATTCTTTTTACAAGTATTTATCTTATTAAGTCCAATTATTAGTCTAATAGGTTTAGTTAGTTCGTAATTGTCCGTAATTCTTATAGTTCGGGTTTTATCGGTTTTTACTTGTCTTAGTTACTTATACATCAGTATATATCTTTTATAAACTTTACATTAGACGGGTTTGTTCGTCTAAGTTTTATTTGATGAAAAACGTTAATTTCACGGCGATAGCCGAAAAAGTCGTAAAAATCAAGTTTATAGTTTTTATTACTTATAAATATTACTTTTACCACCATTTATATATTTTACCCATTTAATTAACCTTTCATACATTTATATAAATAAGTTTTATAAGTTAGTGGGTTTATACTTTACATTTTATAAATTATAAAGTGAGTGCTTATATAATAATAATAAACATTATTTCCAAAATCTGATTTTTAACTTCACATTCACCATTTTTATCATATCTAGAGTTCTACAATGACTTAGAAGCTCATTTTTAAATGACAACTTCTTCATAATATGTGCTAAATATAACTTAGTTATAGCTACTGCCCATTCTAAGTCTAAGTTGCCTTAACAGTCCCTACAAAACTGCTTATTCAGATTGTACCACCTAACTTGTTTTGATCATATCTCACTCATTATTTTGATTCCATTGCATGGCCAACTTTCACATGTGTATAACATCATCTACTTTACTGTAAATAGATCAAACCATGCATTTTTATCAGTTCTTCATTTAGTTATCTACTGTTTTTATACAGCCAACTATTTAGACATGATTTTAGCTTCATTTCTTATGGTTATCATCATTTTTAAGCATGTTTATCAACACTTGATCCCCACACAACATTTTTATCATCATATATACATCATATACATATACAAAATGAAAAAAAAATACATTTGTTCTTTACAAAATAATAAGAGAAAAATGTAGAGGATGATCTTCTTTACCAATCCAAGTGGATTTCTTGTTTTAGGAAGGCAAGAACTTGATGAACACAACAAGTATCTCCAAGACCATCAAATAGCAAGATCATATGTTGGAAAATCAGCCCTAGAACACAAGCAAATCACCTCCAAAGTTGGTTATATGGCCACCAAATGATCAAGGTTTCAAGGAAACACCTTAATAGGACTAGTAAACATGTGGTTTGTAGTTGGAAGAGATCAAAAATGGTGTTTGTGGCTTGATATGGGACGACACAAGGATGGAGTTTGAGAGAGTTTTGAGAGTAAATTGCATGTAAGAAATGGTTAAGTGAAAACCATTTGTTGGTTTTGTAAAGTTTGGTGGAAGTTTAGCTTAAAGTGTAAGCTAAAGCTTACACTTGTTATAAACAAGTTAAGTTTGTGCCACCTAATGGTGGTGAGGTGTTTTTGGCCGTCCCATGTAAGCTAGTGGGATGGGGAAAAGTGTTTTGTCCCATCTCACTAGTTTACGGGTATTTCTCGATTCTAGTTTTCTCGATTTGCGTGCCCTCGGGTCGTTTTACGAAAAACGTTTTTATAAATTATGAATCACCGTCACAAAACGAATCCAATAAAAATTGTCTCATCAAAAACGGAGTTCAAAAACGTAAATACGTAATCCTAAGGTTTCCGGTTTAGTCGTAAGAGACGCCAAATTATGCACGTAAGCCCAAATTTAAATCCGTAAATTGTGAGTTCGTCAACCAACATAAAAATAAGTTTCAAAATATTATACGAGAAAATATTTAACTACCTGAAAATGTTAGATTTGTCACAAATATCACCGAAGGGATCTTCGATCTGAGATCTCATGAAAAAGTTATTCGAGATCGAAGTTGGCTGTATAATGAGGTACTCACTTTTATGCTTTTACATAAAATCATGATTAGGGTTTCTATAAACACTAAATCGACTTAAGGCAGAAAAGTTGGAGGTTTGAAGGCTTAATGCATAATGATTCGAATCTATTTATTCTCAAAACCCTAGTTAGGGTTTCGGTATTATGACAGATTGAGGGATTCAAATCTGTTAAGATATTAGGGTTTCAGCATATAAACCCTAGATTCATTCCAGCAGCAGGTTATGTAATTCAAAGCTGGGTTTGATGAATAAACCCTAGGTATGTTTGATAACAACAGAAGATCGGTGTAGATGTGGTATCACTTTTGGAAACGAAAGGTAATTGCTTTGTTTCTCAAGCTACTTATTTACGTGGTGTTGAAAGTGGTTTACACAGAGACTGGTTGTTTCTTGTATTGGCCAATATGGGCCCCAGACTTGCTGTAAGGAAACGATTCAACAAATGGTGAAAACAACGTGAAGTCACCTATTTGTTCGTGGGCTACAAACAGTACAAGGTTTTTTTTCTCATTGGCTGCTAAAAAGGTAGTATATTCTCTGAATATTTTCAAAAACGTGATAATTTTTTTTGTGGGATGTACTTGTGACTGAAGAAAACATATCGTGGAATATACAGTAGCAGCAGATCGAAGAGAAAGTTATTGGCTGCTATTTTGTAGGAATTACATTTTTTTTATTTGTTGATTGAACGAGATTTGTGGCTAACATGCGTAATATATGGAATAAAAATATAAAACCTATTTTATAGGGATTATGTTTATATTACATATTGAACGTGGGATATTTTGGGCTTTCTAAGTGATTTATTACTTGTACACACATAAGGATAAAGCCATTGATAAAGATCGTAGCCACAAATGGTGTCAGAACAAGAGTAAAATTTGACGCTGACAAAGTATAATTTGACGCTGACATGAAGAAGGTTAACGCTGACAGAAAGCGTTGACAAGTGTTGTCCGATATATGGGGTTCTAAGCACTGATAGGTATTGTCCGATATTGGACAATGCATCTGGTAAAGAAGTTGGACAAAGGGAGATCTTGGAGAACAAAGGAATAGCTGCTGTTTGGAAAATTGATACGTTTTTAGCACACAAAAAGGAGGTATTTACACGCAAAGGTACATGGAATCTCCGTTTTTATATAGAATATCAAGTTTATATTAATGGCTCGGATATTTTTACAAGGAGTAAATGATTTTTAAGTAAGTTAGCAACAATTCATGAAGACTTTGATTGATATTAGAGTATGTAATCGGGATAGCCTTGTGAAAGAGTTATTCGCTAACAGCTTTTACATATGAAGATATTGGTTTAATAAGACTTCTCATGAAGAGGTGTTGGCTTAAGGGGAAGAATTCTTATGGTAAGTTTGATGTTCGAAGAAGATTTTCGCGAGTTTGTGTTCTATCATATCGTAAAGTCGTGCACTTCCAGTCATGGACTTTAAAGGTAACTTGTTCGTGCTTTAAATGTTTGGTGACGAAGACTTGTCATAACACTTGAAGGAGTTACATTATCGTGCTCAGTGTCTCACATAGGATGAGAATATTGACAAGGGATCTAGGTCTACTTATATTTTCTCATGGTATAAGTTCTTCATCACATGGATAGTACAAGACATGGAACATAGGTTTGGGTTACTCTACTTCTACATCAAGAATATTATATTTATTTTTCTTCAAAATCATTACACAGAGCTTACATCTGGAGAATCTTCAAGATTACATACATTGTTTACTTCCCTGTTGATGTGACAAAAAGGGGAAGACATACATGCTACAATTGAGGGGAAGCAATTTGAAGATGATGTAAAACTTACAAGAGATACACAAAGAGTTTGGCCGACATCAACTAGGGAAAGATTGTTGGGTCAAAAAGTTAATGTGGCAGAAACTCAAAAACGAAGAAAATATGAAGGCATTTGTCTAAGCATTGTCAAGAGCAAATCAGGCGTTGTCAAGAGAAAATCGGGCGTTGACAGAAGTCAACATTGACAAGCATTGTCATGTGCAATCCAAGCATTGTCACATGCAATCCAAGCATTGACAGAAACATTGACAAGTGTTGTTGGAAGATTCTATTTAGATAAGTATGCAGAATATATTCTGTATTAGTTTATTTAAATAGAAGATATGCATGTTTATTTGATATGCATGTTTATTTGATATTATCTTTTGTAAAACCCTAATCCTTACACTATAAAAGGAACCAAGGGTTATTAGTTTTTTCATAACTTTCATATACAATGTAAACCTAAAGCGTGTGACTAGGTGTGGGATTCAATGATACACACCTAGTGATTGTTGATTATCAATATAATTAGCAATCCTTTTGTTTTAATTCATGTTCTTTGTGCCTAAACACCTTGTTAATGTGTTGTGTTCTAATTCCGTTGTGATTGTCTAATCATATGAACATGATGCATTCCTAATAGCTAAAAGATCGAGGAAATCAAGGTTTAGAAAAAGGGGGGGGGGGCACTTTATGAGAGAATGCAGATCTCCAAGAAGATCTGATGCTGGAAAACCCTCAAGCCAAATTGTTAAGGCTCAGGATCCTAAGGCCATGGTGGCAATGCAAGAAATTGATGGTGTTGGATGGGACTAGAGCTATTTGGCTAAGGATGAGGAAGAGGATAAAGCCTTGGTTGCTGAGATAGAAGAAGAAGAGCATGTTCAATATGCTCTCATGGCACACTCCTCATCTTCATCAGAAAATGAGGTATATGATGATGCTTTTTGTAGTAAGGGTTGTCGTTTAAATACTGAAAGACTTAACAAAGAGGTTTTAAGATTGTCAACAGATGTGAGTAATGAGAGGTGCAAGTTGTCAACTATCAACTTGCACTTACTCAAACTTAAAAGACTGTAGCTGAGTATAAGAAAATGGAGCTTGACCTAAAGGATAAAATAAATATCTTAAAACATGATTTAAATACTAGTACTGATATTAGAAACATCATGGAGAGGGTCAATGCGGAATTACAGGCTAAGTTAGATGAGGCTATCAAGAATAAGGATAATGTAGACCTTAAAATTCAGAGATTTGATAAGGCCTCACAAACCCTAGGAGAATGTGTTAGTAAACAAAGGGATTCTAGGGACATGACTGGGATTGGGATGAAAGAGTATGCTGGTGTTCCACCACCAACTGGGGACTTCTATGGTGTCCAAAGAAAGGACTTATCTTGGACTGGTTTACCAAAACTCCAAGAAGAGGAATTTATTCCTCCACCAAGAGTCCTTACCCCAGTAGAAGAATATAGGCAAAAGTTGACTGATTTGGATGAATGGAAGAAAGCCAACCCTACCTTGTTTGTCAAGGGTGGCATGCTTAGTGATAGCCCAAATGATTCTACCCCTATCAAAGTAACAAACCCAATCATTGGCAAGATGTTGACCTTGGCTCAAACGTTGTTAGAAAACCTAGCATTAAATATGTAGAAATGTATAGAAATACTAGGTCACCAAAATGCCAAGTTAGTGATAATGGAACAGGTTTCTTTTCTTCTAGACCTAGAGTCATGTCTAGAAAAGCCTGTTATACTTGTGGTAGCTTTTCACTTTAGCTTATAAGTGTGTCAACGCTTCCAAGGTCAACACTGACAAAAGGACAAACACTGTCAGACCCAAAACTTTTGTGGAGCAAAGTCCACAAGTTGTTAGACCAGCCCTATTCTTTACTAAAGGGTCTAACACTTATGGACAAAGACCTTTTCAGAAGACCAATACATGGTCTAATAGGCAATGGGTTCCTGTAGCAAACCCTAGGTTCAACGCTGATAGGGTAATTTCAGCGTTGACAAGACCAAATCAAACACTGACAGAAACGTTGCCAGACTAAATAATGGTAAATATTTACAACCACATGGAAAGGGGTCTAAAGCTTCTTCTAGCTTGACATGGAGACCTAAGCAAGATCAAAACCCTAATTCTAATGGGATTTCTATGACCTGTAACAGATTTAATTATATTTCAAAGGTCATCACAAAACCAATTGAGGTTAACTGGGTGTTCAATCAAGAAAGGGATGAACAAGGGGTTGTTATGAGGACTAAGTATGTTCTTGTTGAACAACCAAAAGAATCCAAGTCTGCTCAGGCTTGGGTTCCCAAAGAAAACTAATTTGTTTTCTTTATGTGCAGGGCATTCGAAAGCAGGTAAATGTTTATGGCTATTGGGATAGTGGATGCTCTAGGCACATGACTGGGAAGGAAGATTATCTTACAAACTTCACTCACATTAAGGATGGTGATAAAGTTTACTTTGGAGGCAGATATGGAACTATCACAGGTAAAGGAACTCTTCTCACCAACAACTTGCGTTTTGAAAACGTGTTTCTGGTAAAAGAACTTGATTATAATCTTTTTAGTGTATCACAAGTTTGTGATAACAAAAATAAGGTTCTTTTTACTGATACTGAATGCTTGGTGTTGAGCAAGGATTTTAAGATTCCAGATGAGAAATTCATTGATTACAGGACACCTAGGCATAAGGACATTTATAATGTGAATCTTAATGGAATTAGGATGAATAATTACTTGTCATGTCTTTATGCTAAAGCTTCAGTTGATGAGAGTAATCTATGGCACAGGTGACTAGGGCACATTAACTTTAAAAATATAAGAAGACTTGTGAGACATGGCTTGGTTGATGGTTTGCCTGAAAAGGCTTTCCACAATGACCACTCTTGTGTTGCATGCCTTAAAGGCAAACAGCACAATGTCTCATTTAAGTCTAAACAGGTGCACTCTAGTTCTAAACCACTTCACTTGCTGCATATGGACCTATTTGGTCCAACTAATATAGAGAGCTTGAATGGTAAATCATAATGTTTTGTTGTCACTGATGACTTTTCTAGGTTTACTTGGACTTTCTTTTTAGCTTTGAAAAGTGACACTGCTGATACTTTAATTAACTTCATTAACCAAATAGAGAAGAAGACTGGTAATGAAGTTAAAATGCTTAGAAATGATAATGGTGGTGAGTTTAGAAATAAGCTGTTGGATGATTTTTGTTCCAAGAAAGGGATTACTAAACAGTTTAGTATTGTCAGAACCCCACAGCAAAATGGGGTTGCTGAGAGAAAGAATAGAACCCTAATTGAAGCAGCCAGGACTATGTTGGTTGATGCTCACTTTCCCATTGCTTTTTGGGCTGAGGCTGTGAATACAGCTTGTTATGTTCAGAATAGAGCATTAGTCAACAAGATACATAACAAAACACGTTATGATTTACTTTGGGGAAGGAAACCTAATATTGGTTTTCTTAAACCTTTTGGGTGTCATTTAGTTGTGTTGGACACTAGTGATGCCTTAGGTAAATTTACTGCTAAAGGTGATGAAGGCTACTTCATGGGTTATTCAGTGCAAAGTAAAGGATATAGGGTTTACATTCAGAAAGAAAAACGTATACTTGAAAAGGTACATGTTAGGTTTTTAGAAAGTAAACCCAGTGATCCTAAAAGTGGTCCAAATTGGTTATTTGACTTAGAACCTCTATCTAGGACTTTGAATCATATGCCTGTTACTAATCCAAACATTGTGAAGGTAACTTCAAGTGTTGTGGAAGAACCAGTTGTTGATGTTTCAGGTACATAGGTTAATGAAGAGGTTGGATCACAAGCAGACAAGTCATCTCCCATACTTGAGTATGTCACTATTCCCATATAGACAGATGATTTTGCTGCTGCTGCTGCTGCTGGAAAAGAAAATGGTGGTCCCCAAGTATCAGCAGTTAACAACATGCATGGTCTTTCAGGCGCTGACAAAGGAAAATCTAGTGATGACAAGACAAATTCAGGCGTTGATGTCTCAAACGTTGACAACTCTAGTTCAGGCGTTGATAGCCCAAACGCTGACAACCTTGGTTCAGGCGTTGACAACTCCTTTGACCATCTTTTCTCTTCTAATTATGAACAAGGTGACCTTCAAGCAGAAATGGAGAGGTTCATACAGATATTGATGAAAGAGAGTCTGAAGAAGATATTGTTAACTTGGAAGATGAGATTAAAGACAACAGACTTTTTGAGGGAGGAGTTCTTACTTCTACAATGAAGGATCACCCCTCTTCTCTAAATATTGGTGATGTAATGTCTCCTATTCAAACTAGAAGATCTCATCAGAATCTTGGAGGATTTATTGCCAATATACACAAGAAGGTTGATACCCCTCTTGTTCAAGCATGTTTGTTTGCCTGTTTTCTGTCACAACAGGAACCCAAGAAGATTTTTGATGCTCTCAAAGAACCAAGTTGGGTGGAAGCAATATAGGATGAGCTTCACCAATTTGCTATTCAGGATGTTTGTGAGCTGATTGATTGTCCCAGATATGTAAGACCTATTGGGACAAGATGGGTTCTTAGAAACAACAAAGATGAAAGAGGTATTGTGGTCAGAAACAAGGCACGTTTAGTGGCTCAAGGACATACACAAGAGGAAGGGATAGACTATGAGGAGGTCTTTGCACCAGTTGCAAGGATTGATGCTATAAGGATATTTCTGGCCTATGCTTCCTGCATGGGCTATAATGTCTATAAAATGGATGTGAAGAGTGCTTTTCTTTATGGCATAATTGTTGAGGAGGTTTATGTAATGCAGCCTCCTGGTTTTGAAGATCTAGAGCATCCAGACAAGGTATATAGAGTCAAGAAAGCTATGTATGGACTTCATCAAGCCCCAAGAGCATGGTATGGCACATTGTCCACCTATCTGGTGGAAAATGGATTCAAAAGGGGCACTATAGACCAGACCTTATTTACAAAGAATACTGGTAAGGATGTCTCACTTGTTCAGGTTTATGTGGATGATATCATCTTTGGCTCCACAAACCCAAAGATGAGTAAAGACTTTTCCAAGCTTATGACAGACAAATTCAAGATGAGTGCAATGGGGGAGATGAACTTCTTTCTAGGGTTACAAGTTCAGCAGAAAGAAGATGGTATCTTCATCTCTCAAGATAAATATGTAGCTGAAATCTTGAAGAAATTTGGGTTTTCTCCACATGAGAAAAGGGAAAGTACTCCTATGGATAGAGAGCACCCTTGGGGAAAAGTTGGAGATGGAAAAGATGTGGATGTCAGACACTATAGATCAATGATTGATTCATTGATGTATCTCACAACCTCAAGACCTGACATTATGTTTGCTGTGTGTGCATGTGCACGCCATCAAGTGACTCCCAAAGAGTGTCACCTTCATGCTGTCAAGAGAATCTTTAGGTAACTTAGATGTTATCCAGATCTGGGATTATGGTATCCAAAAGATTCACCATTGGAGCTTATTGCATATTCAGACAGTGACTATGGTGGTGACAAATTTGATAGAAAATCCACAACTGGTGGATGTCAGTTTCTTGGGAGTAGGTTAATATCTTGGCAATGCAAGTAACAAACAGTGGTGGCCAATTCTACAACTGAAGCATAGTATGTAGCTGCAGCTGCTTGTTGTGGACAAGTCTTATGAATTCAGAACCAGCTGTTGGATTATGGGTATAATTTCATGCATACCAAGATTTTTGTAGACAATAATAGTACTTTATGCATTATTAGAAATCCTGTACATCATTCTAAAACAAAACACATATAAATTAGACATCATTTTATAAGAGATTGTTTTGAAAAGGGTTTAATACAACCAGATAGGGTTGACACAGAAGAAAATGTGTCTGATTTATTTACTAAACCTTTTGATACTGGAAGGTTTCAATACTTGGTAACAAGTATTGGAATGATCAATCTCACTTAATATGTGTTTTTGGGTCTTATTGTAATAGTATGTACATGATATGCATTGTTATTGGTCTTTTTGAAAAGTTAGATTTTCCACTATATTTGTCTAACGCTGACAAAGGTCATTTTAACGCTGATAAGTGTTATCGTGACGTTGTCAGCAACATGTTAGTTTTGTGGTTTTTAATATAAGTGTACAGGTGTTGTTAGCATTGTACCATTGGATACAGAGTTGCTTATGGATCCTTGGAGAATCATTTGAGCATGTTTCAATTTATGGATGATGGTTGGAATATTTATATTCCTATCTTGACATAAATTTTTATTTACATGCATATTATTTGGCACCTTGTGTATCACAGTTTAAGGGGAGGTTTTAGGAACCTTTAGGACTTTTGGGTATTCTTATAATACTCTTATCACAATTCTATATTGTGTCCAGTGGTGAGTATGAGTTAGTTTACTAAATAATGAGGCACTGTAGCATGCAAAGTTGACATACTATGCATGCTGCCAAGACCTTTTTTGTCCTAGAATTGGATGTGGTCTGTTGGGAGACTTGGGAATGATTTATAATGGGTTTACCTGGGAGTTACAAGGAATTTTATGAGATAACTTAATTGTTAAGAATTTTGGTTAGCAAGGGACACTAGAGGACTGTTACGTCTATCTTGCATAAGCAAGTGTGCATAACTGGACAGTGCTTGCCGCCCTATTATAATTATCAATTTATAGGTTATCTTTACTAGGATAAATTGCTTTGTTAAGGTCCTTTTTCATTTTTATTACTTTTATTTTTGGACGCTGACAAATATTTTTCCAAGCGTTGTTGTGACCAATTTAGACGCTGACATGGCTTTGGCAAACGTTGAAAAGAATATAGCCGTTGGGCGTTGATGGGTTATTTTTTACCGTTGACACTCATTGGGACCTACCCAGTTGTTATTTTTGACGAATTTTGGGGCCGTAATTTTGGGAGTAGATAACTTTTAATTATTGCACAAGATAACTTATTTTCTTTTCAATATTTTCATCATTATATTTTGAAAATACTTGCCTTATTTTTGACCAATCACATGTGCCTATCTCTCCTATATATTCGGCTCCTATTTTTGAACAGGGTACTTCATATTCTTGTCTAACACTTTTTCTCCTATAATTCATCTTTCATAAATCTTTCATTAATAATTCACAAACAGCTTTCTTCAACAATGGCACCAAAGTTTAAAGCAAGTGACTTGGTATTGGGATTCAGAAGTCAGCACAACATGATTGCTTATTTGGAGGCTGATGATACTTTGTTTCCACAATACACCCAGATGGTGGCGTATTTGAATGCATCTCCAATTAGGTATGCACTTTCTCATGCTCCTCTCATCCATGTCACTCATATTAAACAGTTTTGGAACACTGTAAGTTCCTCAACGCTTAATAATGTGACTACATTGACAACTATTGTTCATGGACGTACATGGGTGGTTACTGAAGCCTTGGTTCGCCATGCTTTGCATCTAAATGATGCAGATGGTATAACCACCCTCCCCATTCGTGAAATAGAACAAGGGCTTCGGGCTTTGGGGTATCCTTTCCCTGATGAGGGTACTTTAAACAAATATCATAAACAAGAGTTTTCCCCAGCCTGGAAGTACCTCATACATGTCATCCTTCAATGTTTGAGTCCCAAATGTACTGCACATAATGAAATTAACATATCAGTTGCTAGTGCAATTGTGTGCATTACAAATTGGCAAAAGTTTAATTTTTCAAAACTGATTTTTGATGGCATGTGTAAAACAAAGGGAATAAGATGACCTTGGCTTATCCCAGATTTTTGAAAATTGTTTTTGATGTGCAAAATTACTGCACATGGGATCATGCTGATTTTTATGAGACCCCTGTGCAAAAGAAAGCTATTTTTAGTAAGATGAACTCACCCCCTCACCGTGAGTTACCCCTCACCTAAGCTATGCTTGCTGTTATTGCAGCAGCACAAACCCAACCAGACCCACAACCACAACTTGACCCAATACCAGAACCTTTGCCTTCACCTCAACACATGGAAATTGACCAAGAATCCTTCAACGCTGACACATTAAATGTTGGCGTTGACACAAGTAATCCAAACGTTGACACCTTTCCTTTACAGAACCAAACACCCCTTAACCTTCAAACTACCACCCAATCCACATCATCTTCTACCCCACCTGAATATAGGTTGCAAAAACGCCCAAGGACTACTGGAGTGTTCTCCTCTAGTGGTCTTAGCCATGTTGCAGAGAGAACCACCACCACAAGTGTGGTTGGTGCTATGGATGAGGCTGGGACTATTGGTACTCGCTTAGATGTAGGCCAAGACAGTCCTAACATCTTTAAGACCTCATCCATGCCCCATGACTCTACTTTGGGAGGTGAAATATCCATTCTAGAGGAGGCAGATTGGAACCATACACAATGATGGAATTGACGGCTGTCTGCATTAGCTTGTAAAAGCAAAATACAGACGTGGTACAAACAGTCAGTACACAAGGCCTTGAACCCAGGCAATTGAAGGAGAGGATTGTTGTTTTGGAAACTGCTGAGTCTTGGAGAAGGCAGACAAGAGTCCTTTCATCAGGGGAGGATTCTTACAAAGGGGAGGAAGCTGCTACAGAGCCTGTTAATTTGAGTGATAAAGGCTCACATGAAGCTGCTACAGAGCCATTTGATTTGAGTGGCAAAGGCTCATATGATGGAGAATCTTTGGGTGTTGCTGAAGCCCTTACTGGATTGAAGAAGCAATCAGGTTTCGATACATCTTTGGTTACTCCTACAAATTTGAACTTGTCTTTTACAGCTATGATGGAGCAGTTTACAACAAGCGCTGAGACAAGTAAGGTGAGCGTTGACAAGCAAAATTTGAACGCTGATACACCAAGCGCTGACAAGAGTAATTTGGGCGCTGACACAAGGAATTTGAGCGTTGAAAGACCTGCAGATATGGTTGATGTATTCCAGTCATCAGCTATCATCAAATAAGTGTCTTCACAGGTACCATCATCTTCTTTACCCATCATTGATCCATTAGATAAGGGTAAAGGAATCATGGTCGAAGTAGAAGTTCTAAAGGATGCAGCACAAGTAGAGTTTGATTCAAGGTTGGTTGCATAACTTGTGGAACAAGAAATGAAGAAGGTTGGTGAATCACCATTTGTTGTCACTTCTGGGAAACAAGAAGGAAGTGATGAAGGAAGCTCAGATTCAAGTGTGATGATAATTGAACAACCAAAAAGACTTGAATATGGTGATGACTTGGCAAGGGAGAAGCTTAGAGAGTTAAAATTGCAAGTAGACTTTGATATGCCAGAAGTTGTTCAGATGTACCATGCTTGGGAAAATAGGATTATGGAGAATGCAGATTTGACAATTTCAGACCAAATTTGGGGATTGGAGATTCTTCTAAGAGTTCAAAGAGACTGCAAGGTAATTCTGAAACATAAGGCTAGCAATGTTTTCTCACTGCTGAAGAGGGATAGAAGAGAGCTTTATTACATGCTACTCAGATGTCATGGAACTCGATGGACCTTCAAGAAATTGCAGGGACTATCTTTTGAAGAATTGGAGTACAAGGCTTATCCCATTTGGGCAAGAGTGTAGGAAATGAACACTCTTAGGCTTCTTTCAAATGAGAGGAAAGAAGAACTTATAGAAGAGATGGATATTCAGAAGGCAATGATTGTTCCAAGGCCTTTGAAAAGGGGAGTTCCACTTGAGTTCCCTAAAGGTTTAAATAAAGTGAATCCCATTAAAGCTGTTCTTAGAAGGAGAATTAAGCTCTCACCCATGGAAGCTTCAGATATGGTACAAGTGTTACCTCTTGATGCCAGAAACCCTATTATTAGCTATGAGGAAGATGCAAGTGGGTTTTGGAAGATTGGCAGATATGGGAAAGAGGTACACACATTTACTACTTTTATGTCTCTCTTTGCAAGTATGGATAGGGAAGACTTGGCAGACCTTTGGAGGTTGTTGATGGCCAAGTATGAGACTGAAGCTCCTACTTCAGTCAATGGAATAAAGCTCTGGTCAAAATTCAAGAGAATGTGTGTACCAAAAGAAGAAGATCTTGTTTGGAAGGATCTTGAGGATGATATCAATGGTCTTCAATGGCGTTTGTATTCAGCTGCTGGTGTGTATTATTTGAGCTCTACAAAGTTTGCTGAGTATCTTCTTGTAGATGCTGAGTATCCCATGTCCAAAGAAGTTTTGGACAAGATGAAGACAACACAGTTGGAGATTGATTATTCAAGTGACGTGGCCAAAGATTTGATTAGGCATGTTTATTACCAATATGATAAGATTTGTAAGATTCCTCCTATTTGTTAATTTTTATTCAGAAACTTGATTACTAGAGTAGATATCAAGTTTAGGGGAGGATTGTTGGGAATAAAATGTAGCCAGTACACTTGAACGCTGATAAGAAGAAAACAAGCGTTGATAGGAAGAAAACAAACGTTGACAGATCAAGCGTTGACAGGAAGAAGTCAAGCGTTGATAGGTTGAAGACAAGCACTGATAGAAAGATATGGTCTACGCGTATTATGTTTCTAGTTTGTTTCTAGTAAAGATAGGATCAACAATGTATTTTCTATATTTATCTTTACCTAGAATAGCTGATACGTAGACTCTTGTACAAGGCTTCTTATGTCTATAAAAGAATACCTTTAGGTTATGTTTCATATAAGTTTTTCATACGTTTAACACTTTCATTGTAAGTAAGTTTGTCATTATCAATCAAGTGAAAGTTTGTTTTACAACTGTTTGTGTGTTCTTGTTTATTAATTCCGCATAATACTTGAATTATTTTATACATAACAAAGTTTCTCTACGTGTTTAACTTGATCTAATCTCGTTTACACAAGCTAAATCGATCTAAGTTTGGGATCAACAGCTGTCGCTAAGGCGAAGCTTCAGGAAGCTCGTGCTCGCCAGAAGAGCTATGCTGATAAGCGTTGCGGAGATGTATCTTTCAACGTAGGTGATCACGTTTTCCTCAAAGTATGGCCGCAGCTAAGAGCAAAGAAAAGAAAGGAATGGGCCTTTTGGCCCATGACCCATTATAAACAAATAATAAGAAAAACACATGGAAGTTTTTATCATAATTTTAGGTTACAGAAAAATCAAGAACCATTGCCTCTTTTTTTCTTGTCGTCGGCTGTTGATCACACCAAGGGTTGTTCGGGACGATTTTTCTCTTTGATTTTTGTGTGTACGTGTTCGTGATCATAAACCTTTTTCTACTACACACTCGGTAAAATCATAACCCTTTTCTTTTTAATTCTTTTATAAATTCATGTAATTAATCTTAAAAACAATAAAGTAAAACATGTAAGATTAATTAAAACATGATTAAAGGGGGTTTTGGTGTTGTTTGGTTTGGCCGAGACCCACAACCGAGAGCCACAAGGCTCTCGGCGTGGCTGTTACAGCACCACCGAGACCACAAGGGTCTCGGTTTGGCTTGGTTGCTCGGTCGCACGACAAGGGGACCCCGACGTGGAGTCGGGGTATGGTTGGTTTGGTTTTGGTTTGGTTTCGGGCTAACCGAGATGATACAAGAGATTTTGTATGTAAAACGTTCGTTATAGTGGTCTAATCGAATTGATCCTGGTTAACTATGCGACTCAGTCGTTCTTTGGTGAAAACAAATAGTTGTGTCATTTAGTATATTAAAAGTGCAAGACTTTAATGTAAAAGCAGGTAATTTAAATCTAACTCTAATTTAAAATAAATGGCGAGAAATTAAAACGTGACGGAAATTAAAAGGCACTAAAAGTAAATAACGCAAACTTAAAACTATCTAAGGCAAACTTAAAATGCAACTAAAACTTAAACTAAGGCAAGGCTAAAAATAAATCTAAGGCAAGTAAACTTAAATTGCGACTAAGGAAAAAGGCGGGAAAAGTAAAGCTTATAAATTAAAAACAGAAAGTTAAAAGAACCCGAAAACAGCTCATTCGGAATAATCCTTCCTTCAGAATAAATCACTCGTCCGGAATGTCACCTTCGTTCGGAATAATTTCTTCTTCACTCGGAATAATTTCTTCTTCACTCGGAATAATCAAAACAAATCACTCATTCGGAACAATTGGTTCATCCGGAATATGTCACTTTATCCGGAATAAACCCTTCACTCGGAATGTGTCACTGATTCGGAATAATCACTCCTTGATTCGGAATGTTCCGAATGAACTCCCTTGATTCGGAACTCTCTTGATTCGGAATACTAAATGTTCCGAATGAACAATCCCCAAATCCTTCGTTCGGAATATATTCCGAATGAACCACCTCTTGATTCGGAACTTTGAATCTTCCGAATGAAGACCTTGATCCGGAATACAAGTTATTCCGGATGAACACCTCCTTGATTCGGAACAATAAATGTTTCGAATGAACTCCACTTGATTCGGAAGAAGTTGTCTGATCCGTAATATGTTGCTGGTTTGGAATGTTGCACTGATCCGGAATGTTCCGAATGAACACTCTTCGTTCGGAATGTTCCGAATGAGACCTTGATCCGGAATATTATTCCGAATAAATGACTTGATCCGGAACAAATTCTTCACTTGGAATGTCAGCTTGGTTCGGAACAATCACAACAAAACCTTTGATTCGGAATATTACCTGGGAAACAGAAACGAAGAACACGGGGCAAAAAGAAACACAAATCTAGACAAAACTAATCAAAATCAACCACAAGATTAAATCAAACTAATCAATTAACATCAACTAATGATAATCAAACAAACCAAATCAATAAAACTAACAATAATAACCACAATAATCAAAACCCACTTAATCAATTTAATAAAAACTTAAAAACATAAACATGAACAATAAGCATAAAGATTAAGATCAAATAAGAAAGGAAGATAGGAGATCAAACAATAAAAGTAAAGATTGACAATAATTAAAAGGAAACTTACTTGAAATTAAATGAATTTAAGGTGCAAGACAATGTATTTAAATGACATGTAATTAAAGAACAAGTAATTAAAGGGTGGAAGACTAATTGCCACACTTAGCCAACAAAAACTACTGAAATGAAAATGGGTGCTATTTATAGGAGATTAGGGAGGTGCTTAGGAAGCTTCCTCCCCTCTTTCAGAATTAGACTTGTAATTATTCAATAAGTTAGACTTAAGTTCTTCGGCTTTAAGTAAACTTCCGTCTTTTGACTTTTTCTTCGATAAATCTTCAGAATTGGTCTTGGACTTCCGTTCTTTTTGCACTCTTGATTTCTTGACTTCGTCTTTTGTCTTTTTCTTCGATAAAAGCCCGTGAATGCCCGTGTTTTCTCCCTTTTTCACATTTTCGTCCTAAATCACAACAAAAACACAAACCACGCATAACTCCGACATTTACGACATAAAATACACGTTTTGGCTCGGTTATTATTGTAGTTAAGTGGTAAAAAGGATGGGTGTTTACACACCTATCAAATCCCCTACACTTGACCATTGCAATGTCCTCATGCAATGCATTAGTTACAAAGCACGATTACACTTTCCATCATAATCAATCCATGTTGGCCTTTATTAAAGAGATAGAAAATTATAAACATTCAAAGTAAAGAAATAAAAAACATACCTTCGGGTTTTGGAAAGGTCGTGAATGATCATCATCCTCAAGTTTTCACTTTCTCCAAACCAAGCTTAGAAACGAGATCATTGTTATTATAAGTTAGCAAACTAACACGAACTCATGTGGGCCTATTATTTACCTAGACTCCCTTATTCCTAGGTGTATCTCTTATATTTTATTATTTTCTTGAATGATCATGAGGATGCATTGTTGACTTATTTCGATAGTTATTAAGGCTGAAAATAAAGTGGGAGGATTTAATCAATAGTTAGCTAAAGGACAAAATCATTTAAAACTGCTTCTCGGGACCTCATAAAGTTCATACTTCAAATCTTGAGAGACGTTCATGAAATAATGGTCTTCTCTCCATAATAGGATTTTCTTCACTTGAAATTTTGAGAGATTCTTCATACTTGGACCACGACTTCTTCATTTTTCTCCAATCTTTATCTGGGATTTTGATATACAACGATCCGCCTCCTTTTTGGACTTGGATCTATTTATCCTCATACCTTGTTAGGGCCTTTTTTGGATAGACTTCTCCATGGTCTTTACGGGAGTATTTGCTTTTCGTCGTGTGTCTCATCCTTCATATTGATCTTTGATAAATGATTCTTCACATCACTTTTTGGATCTTTAGCAACAAAATGTAGCCCTCATGCCTTGTTAGGGCCTTTTCGGACTCGCCAATCTTCGCATCCCGCTTCAATAAGTTATGCCTTGGCTATGAACTCTTATCCATACCGAGCAACTTTTAAACGATCTTGGGCTAGAAGCTAAGTAACTTTTCAAATCGTACAACCTTATTTATTACAGATAAATTTATTAGCAAGCGATGGGAGAATAGGCTTATAATTAACTCACATAAATTCACGAAAGAATACCAAACTTATAATTGACTCTATCATCTCTCGTTCTCCACAATTTAAAATCTCAAGGAATGAGACTCGTGGATGCTTAGCCTATTAAATCAAAGTTTTGGGTTTTCGAGTCGCCTATAGGATCTTGCAAATTCTTAGACTTTTTCAAGTTTAGAAATCGCATTTTAAAGTTCCCTTGATAAACGACTCTCTAGGATCAATTATAGGAACTTGCGAAAAGTTCTTGTTCTTAACCCGTGAGAGTTAAGACTTTCGCGTTTTATAGCTCCCTATATAAAAGCCTAGCAAAACTTGAATTAAACACGTTAAGGATACTAGCTAGAGTAAACTTAGATAAGTAAACTCGGGTTGAGTCAAAAGATTCACAACGTTTGAAAATTAAAACCACTTTATTAAAATTTTATTCTAGCAAAGAAAGAAAATAACTATACAAAGGGAAAAACTAATAGGCCAAAATAGATCAAAAATTTTGAAAAATGTAGAAAAATTGATTTTCCCAGTTAAAATGAGGACAAATACAAGGAAAATGCCACTTAACTTCGATAGAAGTCCCCCCTACACTTAATATAAACATTGTCCTCAATGTTTAAGCATGTGGGAGTAAACTCCCCTACACTTAGGACATTGTGCACTTTGTTTAAATCTTGCTAAGGAAAAGACAACTAACAAGATTCCTATTTTAATATTGAGAAAATAGAAAATAGTGAATCGAAAAGAGTTTAGGATAGAACCGGGAAGACGGAAACACGGAATCACGGGTCGTCAAAAATCATCAAGAGTGGATCATTGAGCGCTCGAATCCCTGATTAGTAGAATAGAGGAAATAGCAAACACCAACGGGTCTCCCCTACACTTAGGATAAAGAAAGCTAAAAGATAGATACATGGGTTGCCTCCCAAGAAGCGCTTGATTTTTGTTCACCGAGTCGTGAGCCTGACTCGACCTTGATTAGCATAGGAAGAAGCATGAAACACATCCACTGGGATCAAATACATAGTTTTCGTCCATCAAATAGCACAAGCTTAAGGCGAACAAGGAGCCAAAGAAGAGTAGGCAAGGTTCCCTTAAGCAAAGATGGAGCACGGTGGATGCAAGTATGGTGAGGTGCAAGCAGATTTCCATAAGTTCCAAAGATTTTTCCTTTTATTTCATCAGATGGATACTGAGATGGCTGAAGAATATCGATACCAGGGTCGAACACCTTTTCCTTTAGGGGAAAATAGCACTCAGGCTCAGCAGAATTTGAAGATGATCCACGAAGAAAATGCACAACCTCGTCCTCAGAAGGTGGACAAAGAGGTGTCAAATCATACGTGCTGCGGATGTTGGTGTCACCCGGTTTCTTCTCCTTCGAAAGAATTTTCTTCAAATCCAAAGTAGGATCAAGACCATAATCATCAAAGTCTAAAGGAGGAGCATCACTCTCATGAGGGAAGTATGTATTGAGAAAAGTAGAGAAGTCTTCCTCAAATGAGTAATCATCCAAAGTAGGATCAAGTGATGGCGGAGGATCTTCATCATGTGAAGAATCACTCGATAGAGTATCGGCCTCATCAAAATCATCGAAAATGGGCATGTCGGGATACTCGGAAGTAAAATCATCATAATCATCCGTATCTGAGCTAGAATCATCATCATAAGCATCAAAGATCGGTGGAGAATCATATATGGGAAGGGGTTCCAAATTAGAGAGAGAATCATCCACATCATCTTGAAATAGTGGATTATCATTACAAGAATCGAATAGAGGATTGTTGTAGATGACAAAATCATCGAGCACATTAATCATATTCGCTGATTCTCTTCCAAAGGATTTGCTTGTAAGTTTCCCCATTTCAAAAACTTGTGCATCATCCCCGACTCTTAAGATGAGCTCACATTTATCCACATCAATTAAAGCTCTACCGGTTCTCAAAAATAGGCGTCCAAGTATTAACGGAATACGAGGGTCCATTTCATAATCAACAACGACAAAGTCGACCGAAAAAGTGAATGTGCCAACTTTAATGAACACATCTTCGGCAATACCAACGGGGTAAGCGAGAGTGCGATTGGCTAGCTCAAGAGTCATTTTGGTGGGTGTGAGGTCGGGCAATGATAACTTTTTCCAAACACTTAAAGGCATCAAATTAATACTGGCCCCGAGATCGGCTAAGGCAGTAAATTTGTCGGTTTGGTTAAAAGTACAAGGAAGCACAAAACGACCGGGATCTCCAAGTTTCTCCGGAAGTTCTTTAAGAAGGACGGCAGAACAATTTTCATTCAATCGAGTATTAACAAACTCGGCCATCTTCTCCTTCTTACTAAGCAATTCCTTAAACATCTTCACAAATTTAGGCATTTGTGCTAGAGCTTCGACAAGGGGAAAAGTGACGGTCATTAAACTTTCTTCAAATAGTTTTACACTTGAATGTCATCCTTGGTGTGCATTTTTGCCTTGCATAAGCGAGATGGATAAGGAATATTGGGTTTGGGGTGGTGGAGGTGTAGAAGGTGAAGGTTGAGATGTTGAAGGTGGGGTTGATGGAGGATTCTTGGTGGGTACATCGTCATGACGAGGCGGAGACGGTAATGGTGTACTAATACTAGGTGTGGGAGGAGTAGGGATAAATGGTGGTGGAGGAGGTGTAGATGATGGTGGCGGAATAGGTGGTCCTACTAAAGTAACTCCACTACGGGTAGTAATAGCACTCACATTCGCTCACGGATTGGTGACGGTGTTTGAAGGTAGAGAACTCGAAGTAGAAGGTTGAGTGGTGGGCAAGAAACTAGTCAGCATATTCTTCAAATCATTTGTTTGATTGCTGAAGGAGGATTGGATATTATCTCGAAGCTCGGATCTAATGTCATTCCCTTGCTTGGTGATATCCCCTTTCAAATTGATAATTTGGCTCTGTAGATTCTTGATTTGCTCTCCTTGGGTTCTCATTAAGGCTTCAACATCTTGATTGATGGATGGGGCTTGTTGAGCGGGTGGGTGATAAGGATTAGAAGCTCTAGGTAGGATTTGGTTGCTTCTATTGTAGTTGTTGTTGAGGTTTTGGTTTTGAGGAGAAAAACCGGGTGAAAGGTAGTTGTTTGATCGGTAACTCAGCAAGTTTCTATCCCCTTGAGGTCGGGCTTGGTAATTTTCCGGTGAATAATCACCGTAAGCTGCATACACATTTTCCGGATTTCCTTGAGTAGAAGGACAATAAGTGTATGAGTGAGGACCGCCGCATGTTTCACAAGGATTGGCTACCGCTTTAACTTGTTGTTGGTTTGTAGCGAGGAGCAAGATATTTTTGTTCATTTCGGCCATCATGCGGGTGAATTCGGTCATGTCGGGGTTTACTGAAGTAGAAGAAACATTGACTCTCGGGTTGTTCCTTGAAGAAGCGGAGGAATCCCAGTTTTTGTGATGAGTAGTCATGTTCTCAATAAGCTCTCTACACTCCTCGGGTCTTCTTTTCATAAATGTGCCACCGGCAGCTGCATTAATCGTATCACGATCACGAAAAGTCAAACCGTTGTAGAAAGTATCAATTAAGGTCACATGGAGCATGTTGTGGTTTGGACATCGATCGATCAGAACATTATATCTTTCCCAAGCATCAAAGAGAGATTCATCGGGTTCTTGCATGAAACCGCTGATTTGATTGCGAAGGCTCGTGACCATGGATGGTGGAAAGTAGCGCGACAAAAAGCGTTGAGTCATGTCATCCCAAGTATGAGTTGAATTCTTTGGAAGACGATCAAACCATTTCTCGGCGTAGTGTGATAAAGTATGTGGAAAGAGTTGTAGGCGTAGAACATCCATTGTGGCACCGGGCAACTTCATGCTTTGAGTGATAGTAATGAACTTGTCGAGGTGTTTGTTGGCATCATCATCAGGCATTCCTCGAAAAGGATTTGTTTGCACTTGCTGGATCATGTGATGATTCAACGAAAATTCCGGAGCCGTGATTTGCATCGGCGCAATCGGTCCTCCTCGTCCAAACATGGTAGGTTGACAAAGCTCCTCCATTATCCGAAGATCGGGCTGTGGAAGAACATTGTTGTTGTTATTATTGAGGTGCGGTGGATTATTGTTGTTGTTTACACCTGGCATAGCTAAATCTTCAGGAGTCTCGGGCTCTTGATAAGTAGAAGATCTAGTACGCATACACCTACAAAGGCAAAAGAAAACAATACCAAACACAAAGAGAATATATATACACAATAAAGATAAAAATAAAATCTTTTTGGATTTTTGAAATTTTTTTAACTTTTATGGATTTTTGAAAAATTTTAATTTTTATGATTTTTAAAATTTTTTAAGCAAGAAAAATAACGCTCACGAATGAACGGATCCCAAAAAGCAACGCGTCTTTCACAGAAAACCGTTAATCTTTACGAAAAGAGCCGGCAGCGGCGCCATTTGATAACTATGTTTTAGTTTGAAAATTGTTCGTTGATGTCTGTCTAATCGAATTAATCCTGGTTAACTATGCGACTCAGTCGTTCTTTGGTGTAAACAAATAGTTGTGTCGTTGTAGTTTATTAAAAAGTGCAAGAATTTAATGTAAAAGCGGGTAATTTAAATCTAACTCTAATTTAAAATAAATGGCGAGAAATTAAAACGTGATCGAAATTAAAAGGCACTAAAAGTAAATAACGCACACTTAAAACTATCTAAGGCAAACTTAAAACGCTTAAACTAAGGCAAGGCTAAAAATAAATCTAAGGCAAGTAAACTTAAAGTGCGACTAAGGAAAAAGGCGGAAAAAGTAAAGCTTGAAAATTAAAAACAGAAAGTTAAAAGAACCTGAAAACAGCTCATTCGGAATAATCCTTCGTTCGGAATAAATCACTCGTCCGGAATGTCACCTTCGTTCGGAATAATTTCTTCTTCACTCGGAATAATCAAAACAAATCACTCATTCGGAACAATTGGTTCATCCGGAATATGTCACTTTATCCGGAATAAACCCTTCACTCGGAATGTGTCACTGATTCGGAATAATCACTCCTTGATTCGGAATGTTCCGAATGAACTCCCTTGATTCGGAACTCTCTAAATGTTCCAATGAACAATCCCCAAATCCTTCGTTCGGAATATATTCCGAATGAACCACCTCTTGATTCGGAACTTTGAATCTTCTGAATGAAGACCTTGATCCGGAATACAAGTTACTCCGGATGAACACCTCCTTGATTCGGAACAATAAATGTTCCGAATGAACTCCACTTGATTCGGAAGAAGTTGTCTGATCCAGAATATGTTGCTGGTTCGGAATGTTGCACTGATCCAGAATGTTCCGAATGAACACTCTTCGTTCGGAATGTTCCGAATGAAACCTTGATTCGGAATACTATTCCGAATAAATAACTTGATCCGGAACAAATTCTTCACTTGGAATGTCAGCTTGGTTCGGAACAATCACAATAAAACCTTTGATTCGGAATATTACCTGGGAAACAGAAACGAAGAACACGGGGCAAAAAGAAACACAAATCTAGACAAAACTAATCAAAATCAACCACAAGATTAAATCAAACTAATCAATTAACATCAACTAATGTAAATCAAACAAACCAAATCAATAAAACTAACAATAATAACCACAATAATCAAAACCCACTTAATCAATTTAATAAAAACTTAAAAACATAAACATGAACAATAAGCATAAAGATTAAGATCAAATAAGAAAGGAAGATAGGAGATTAAACAATAAAAGTAAAGATTGACAATAATTAAAAGGAAACTTACTTGAAATTAAATAAATTTAAGGTGCAAGACAATGTATTTAAATGACATGTAATTAAAGAAAAAGTAATTAAAGGGTGGAAGACTAATTGCCACACTTAGCCAACAAAAACTAATGAAATGAAAATGGGTGCTATTTATAGGAGATTAGGGAGGTGCTTAGGAAGCTTCCTCCACTCTTTCTTCTTTCTTTAATTGCATCATTAAGTCCTTAATCTTCTTAATTCTTTGACTTTAATGACTTTGTCTCGGGATTTCTTTAAACTCGTCTTGTAATTCTTCAATAAATTAGGCTTGAGTTCTTCGGCTTTAAGTAAACTTCCGTCTTTTGACTTTTTTTTCGATAAATCTTCAGAATTGGTCTTGGACTTACGTTCTTTTTGCACTCTTGATTTCTTGACTTCGTCTTTTGTCTTTTTCTTCGATAAAAGCCCGTGAATGCCCGTGTTTTCTCCCTTTTTCACATTTTCGTCCTAAATCACAACAAAAACACAAACCACGCATAATTCCGACATTTACGACATAAAATACACGTTCTGGCTCGGTTATTATTGTAGTTAAGTGGTAAAAATGATGGGTGTTTACACACCTATCACGAGACCACAAGGATCTCGTTGTGGATCGAGTTAACAGGGACAATGGGAACCGGCCTAAGCCGGGGTGAACTAGGCTCGACAGTGGCAAGTTGGGCTCGATAGTGGGAACCAAAGGCCACAAGTGGCAACCGGCTAACCGGTCTAGCCACTAGTGGGGCAGCGGTTGTTGTTCAGCCGCCGACTGACACCACTAGCCACCGTCTATGTGGTGTCGGCTAGGCATTTTCGGGCTTGGGGTAATTTTTAAACACGGGTTCGGGCTCGGGAATTTTTAAAAGCAATTTAATAGTTTAATTAAATTATTTTCCAAGACTATTTAATTTAAATAAATACATGACTTAGGTTAAAATATTAAGATTAATATTTCATGACTAACCTAAGTATTTACTTAGCTTAATTTAATTAAACATGTATTTTAATTAAATTCTTATAATCTATGGTTTATTAAATTAACCAAGTTAATTATTTAATAAGCTATAATACTTGAACCATGACTTGTATTTTACTAAATAAACTTTACTTGAAATTAATAATCAGCTTATTTCTAATTATGGAAACTTACTATTTTTGAAAACTTTCTATTTTTAAAAACTTACTATTTTAGGAAACCTGTTATTTTTAGAAAGTTAATTAGTATTAAATACAAGTATTATAATACCTTAATACATGAATAATAAACAACATAATACAAGGATAACTGCAGTTAACACTTAAAACAGATAAAACATGACAGAACACGAATAATAAGCTAAGAACACACAAAACCAGTAAAACACATGTATCTCAGACAACTCATACACGTCCCTATTCTTATGTAGAATTATCCGTCAAGGCGGAGTAGGCTCTTCAGCGTTTCCGTTAGCTTCTACTGGACACAAGGTATGGATTTCCCATCCTTCAGTAAGGACAATCTTTTCCTTTATTAGGATTTCCCGTATGCAGCCAACTGTTTTCCCAGTAGTTACAGATTTAAATGCTTATGTTTTATTAGCTACCTTAGCCATATACATGCATGCCAGTTTCACCTAGTTACGGAGGTAGCATAACCATAACACTGGAGGCACCAGTGTTATGACTTTACCACGGCGAAGTGATAGCTCGTGGCGTCCCTTTTAGTTTATTTGGCCTTTATTATTCTTATACTACCATGTGGGGCGTATGGGTGCATCCTAGTTACAGTGTCAGTCAAGATTTCACGGTGAATGTGGTGTGTGCCTTGCATCCTTCACCAAGGAGCTGATCCCTCCTACCCATTACCATATTAATTAGAGGCATCCCCTCTAACTGCATGACGAGGTCACCCCTCCAAGTATTCATGCACGTTGTTGACCTCATGACATATATTGGCTTTTGGTATATTAAGCTAATACATATTTTCATATGTAAACATAAGCTATGATTTTAGAACTAAAACCCGTAAACATGTTATACGTCTAGGTTTCCCACGACTTGTTCATTTCCGATGTTTTCATGCTTTATATGCTCTTATTGTGCTTTCATTATTCTATGCTTTCCGTGCTTCATTTTATATCCGTGCACTGGGCGTTATGCTCAGCCGTTATCCATTTCCATGTTCCCAAACGGCAGGTACCCAAGGTCGCAAGTAGGATCTAAAGAGTATGTGCATTCGGATGGAAGTTATCCAGCCTTCTATATCTTATGTATATATCATACTTTATCTTACTTTATTTCAAGTCGGACATTGTTTGTTCCTTTTTCCTTTATAGTACTTATAATTGCTTGTGTTGAGTTACTTGGACTACCGATGTTTGTTTCCGGTATTTCCATTTATGGTCATGAATGTTAGACACTTACCTTGCATGCTTATATTTATGTGATATTCCATTTTACCAAATGGGGTGTTATACGAAGAGCCCAACGAAAGTGGTACACTTACTCTTCTGCAGTCCTGGCTGCTCGCCAAGGAATCCAGCCAGTCAAAGGAACCTCTGCATAAACTTAGTGCCATTTTCTCCCGCTCTCTGTCTAATGCCATGATACTCCCTCTTGAGCCAATCTTGCTCAGCTTTCGGGAAAAACTGACCCATAATCAACTCCTTAAACTGTGCCCAAGTCAAGCGAGTAACCCAGTTGTCGCCTCCATTCGAATGCTTAAGTGCCTTCCACCATGCAAGCACGTCTCCCTCGAACTTGTAGAAAGCTAAACTCGCCTTAAAGACAGGTTAGCATCATAGCGTCGAAAATCTTCTCAATGTGAGTGATCCAGCTCTCAGCCTCAGCTTGGATGTCAGTCTGTTCGAATGATCTCGGACACTGCTTATTTAACCTTTCCAGTCATGTGATCAGGGTAGCTGGAGGTGGAGGAGGAGGATTCTGATTCTGGTGAGGGTGAGGGTGCTGATTGTGGTTGACTTGCACCTCGAACCGAAACTCATTCCTCATTTGAGGAAGCAGAGCTTGAATAACAGCTTGGACTACTGCATTCATTTGTTCTTGTTCACGTGTGAGAACCATCTAACAGTTTAAAACAAAATGCAATGATTAATCTGATTAGACATAATATAAACATGAAAAAAAATATGCATGAAATAGTGTATGAAGGCATAGACAACGAAAATGACATGAGTTTGGGTGACCGCCTATGGCTTGGTTCACCAAAACAAATTTGACATGACGAAGATGAACGCCTATGGGTCGGTTCATCAAAACAAAATGACATGAGCTAATGTGAACGCCTATGGGTCGGTTCACCAAGAAACTAATTCGAATAAAAGTACATGCGACTAAATATGGCCAGTCTAGTACCAACCATTACTTAGTCAAAATTCCTGCAACAATGATACATGAAACAAATGCATGAAAACAAACTGTCAGTTTTAGGAAGACACTGATGACTACCCACTAGTCACAGGTCAAGTTTTTAGAGCCTACAGGTCGAAACCTTGGCTTTGATACCATAATTATAACACCCCATTTGGATAATGGAACATCATAGGATAATTATGGCGTAAAATCAAAGCATGCAATGTAAATATCTAAAACATTAAATGACCAAAAAGGAAATATCGGAATCAAACATCAGTAGTCCAACATAAGCTCACACACATGAATATAAGTACTGAAATGAAAGAACTAAACAATGTCCAAAAGAAATGAAGTAAAGTAATTTATGGATATTCATAAAGTAATGAAGGCTAGATAGCTTCCATGCGTATGCACGTACTCTCAAAGTCCTACGTACCTCCTTGAGTACCTGCCGTTTGGGAACATGAAAAGGAAAACGACTGAGCAAAACGACCAGTGAACAGATATACAAACATAGTATGAAATGACATAAGCATAATAAGACTAATAGAGGCGGAAATGTATAAGTCCTAGATAACCTGGAACATGTTTATAAACTGGTTTTATAGGTTGAAAAGACTTATGTTTTTGTATGAAAACTGTATTTTATTTAGCCAATAGCCCATATAGGTCATGAGGTTCACCGTGCATGAATACATAAATGGATGACCTGATCATGCAATTAGAGGGGATACCTCTAATTAAATTAGTTTAGGTAGGAGGGATCAACTCCTTGTGAAGGATGCAAGGCACACACCACATTCACCATAAAAATCTTATAAAACATGTAACTAGGATGCACCCATACGCCCGACATGATAATATGAATAAATGGCCAAATCTGAAAAGGGACGCCTCGAGCAATCATTCTGCCGTAGGGAAGTCATAACACTGGTGTCTCCAGTGTTATGGTTATGGTACCTCCATAACTAGATGACATGGCATGCATGTATATGGCTTAGGCATTTAAACTAAACATAAGCAATCAAAACATATAAAACAAATACTTGGGAAAAACAGTTGGCTGCAAACAAGGAATCCTAATAAGAAAAGAATGTCCATATTAAAGTCCGGAATATCTATACCTTATGTCCAGTGAACGATGAAAGGATGAAAAGTCCTACGCCGACTTCACTAGTGCTACATAAATAAGGGACATGTATGAGTTGTCTGTTTACTGAGTGTGTTGTTGGTCCTTGTATGTTCTTAACTCATTTTATATGTTCTTGTCTTATTTTACGGTTTTAAATGGTATACTGTATTATTCATGTTTTACATGTCTTCTGATTATGTATTTTCATGTATTCTTGTATTATTATACTTGTAGTGTAATAATAAGTAACTTTCTAAAAATAGCAGGTTTCCAAAGATAAAAAGTTTCCAAAATAGAAAGTTTCTAAAAATAGAAAGTTTCCAAAAATAGAATGTTTCCAAAAATAGTAAGTTTATAAAAATAGAAAGTTTCTAAAAATAGTAAGTTTCCTGAAATAGTAAATTTCCTAAAATAGAAAGTTTCCATAAATAGAAATAAGCTGGATTAATAAGCTAAAAATATAAGATGGTGATTATTAGCCATATATTATAAGTCATGATGATTATTAATAAAGTTTATTAAATTAAATACTATAATTAAGGTGATTATTAATTATTAATGAAATACATGGTTTAATAATTAATAATGTGTCATGATATATATTAATAAACTTTATCTTATAATATTCGATTAAATCATGTCATGTTTAATTTAATTTAGTCTAATGAAATACTTAGGTTATACATGTTTTATTAATTTAATAAAAATAACCTAAGTCATAGATTATTAATTAATTATTAGCTCATGTAGTTTAATTAAAATAATTAATTAATAAACTATAGTCTAAAATAAATTAAATTATACTTAGGTTAAAACATGTATTATTTATCTAAATAATATAATCTAAGTTCATGGTTTTTAATTAAATTAAATAGTTAATCATGCTATTTAATTTAATTATCATATAAAATATTTTAACATAATTATTCCAAGCCCGAAACCTAAAACAGAAATCCCGAACACCAACCACCGCCAACAGCCGCGGCTGTAGGGTGGCCGGTGGCTGCCACCGCTGGGGTCAAGGTTCCCACCGGCTTCAGCCAGTGGTTCCTCCCACTTGCTTGGCGTTCCCACTGTTCGAACAAAGTGGCCACCGGCTTAAGACGATGGTTCCCACTGCTCGAAACAAAACCCCACCGAACCCCACCCCTGGGGTCTCGGCTGTGAACCAACAGCGCCGAGAGCCTTGTGGCTCTCGGTTGTGTACGCTGAACAAAAACCAAACCCAAACAACCCCTTTTTCTTGTTTTAACATTTACATAAACATGTTTTAATTATGTTTTTAAGATTAAACACATATGAACATAATTAAATTAAAATAATTAAAAAGATGAAGGTTATAATTATACCGTTTACGTGGATGAAAAGAGGTTTAGAACACGAACACGAACATGTATGAATCAAAGATCAAAACACAACAAATCTACCTTGTGGTGGTGATGTATGACGCGGCTACCAAGAGGATGGGGGCTAGGGTTTCTTAATTTTTTTTGTAAAAACAATGTTATGAAAATCCCTAGGGATTATTTGTTTACATTAGTTAAATTTTAAATGGGTTGGGCCCTTCCTTCTTCCATTGGTCGCGGACACCAAGACCCACAAGGACAAATCAAGATGTTTTCATGTTTAATAATTATTCTTGTACATTCGTGTTTTAATATTCGTGTTATAATTATTATACTTGATAATTATCGTGTATTAATCTATACGTAGTTCTTGGTGTTTAATGTTCGTGACACATGTTTAATATATAATTGGAAAGTTATAATTAACTCGTATGTTTACATGGTGTACTGATCATGGTATTTACATGCGGGTTTTACCCTATGAGTCTCGGTAAAATAGACCTCTCTCAGCGTAGGATCCTCTAGAACACATAATTTAGTGTAGGATTCTCTCCTTTACGCGTAAGCTTATTCATGATAAAACTAACCGTGAGAAACAATGCAATACAGAGTGTCACTATAATCAACAAAAAAATTCGTACTGGAAAACTTTCAATGTGAAATTTCTTCTGTCGTAGAATTTGAAACATAATGCGAAGATGGTCTTCATGCTCTTCTCTAGACTTAGAGAAGATCAGTATGTTAGCAATGAACAAAATGACGAACTTGTCCAGAGTTCATGAAAGCTCGATTTCTCAAGTCTATAATTACTGCTGGGCATTCGTGAGATCAAAAAGGCACAACCATGAATTCATAATGACCATAACTTGTACGAAGAGCAGTCACGGATATGTCCTGCTCTTTCACTCGCAACTGAT
This sequence comes from Glebionis coronaria, assembly GCA_025667525.1. Lineage (NCBI taxonomy): Eukaryota > Viridiplantae > Streptophyta > Magnoliopsida > Asterales > Asteraceae > Glebionis > Glebionis coronaria. The sequence goes on from CM046878.1 coordinate 310,455,145, forward strand.
GGTAGTCTGATCGTAAATCGATCTTGAAAAGTGTTTAGAGTCTGCTAGTTGGTCGAATAGAATACTTGGAAGAGGGTAAAAATTATGAATGGTGATCCTGTTCAATTTACGGTAATCAATGCATAACCTCATGTTACCGTCCTTCTTCTTTGATAAACAAAACTGGCGCAAACCTAGGGTGATACACCCAGCTAATAAAATCTTGTTCCAACAACTCTTGCGGTTGTTCCTCCAACTCCATGAGCTCAATGTCAAACTTCACTTCACAAATGGGTGGTACACCTGGTAGTTCTTCTGAAAGTGCATCTAGAAATCCTGACACGATCGGCCGATTATGGGTTTAGTGTCTTCAGAAAATCGCGTCATAATTGATGGCTAGAAAAATCTTCGTAGCCATGGGATAATAAAGCACGTGCTCGTAAATCAAAAAAAATTTGTTCAGATTTTCCTGGTATCAAAACATGATGACTGTATTCAGGGACTTGAATATCACCCAACATGACTTGATGTGAAATGGAAATCAATCGTAGCATGGTGAGCTACTAACCATTTCATGCTTGGATTCATATCGAACTCGCACATGCCCAAAGGAAAGTGCATTAGCAGAATGGATATTGTCGCCGAACAGGAAGGAAAAATCCTTCGTATACATGAGTGATACGACGACGTCTTTGATAGACATGAATATATGAAATATGGGATCGAGAAATGAAAGTATCATATCAATACACGAAGTAAACGTGGCACATCTCACTGAATGTATTTCGCCCGTCTCACACAGAACGAACACTGTGTGTCCAAACATGAACAATATGCCTGAGATGGTACAAATTCTAGTTGTCTGATTCACACATGGCATAACAGAATGGGTATACCCCCTGGAGGGCACCCTGAATTACTGAGGCCTAGTTCAAAAGTTATGCGTGAGTCGTGTGTCTTGACTCATTTTTCGAGAAGTACACGTGTGACATGCGTCTTGACTGGTGTCTTGACATGTGACTTCAAAATATATGTGAGGCATTGATGTAGTGTTTTTACTACTCTTTAGGAAAAGAGAGCAAAATAGGGAAAGTATTAAGTGTCGGTTTAGGAAAACCAAGCACTAATGACCAATGAAGTTCAAGTTCGTTTCCCAAGGAGGCAAGTGCGTTGTGTTAAGAGATGATTAACTTTTGTGATTATATAGATGAGAAAAGAAAAGAAGAAAAGAGATTAGAAGAGAATGACGGTTACGATTATGGATTAAAACTAAGACGAAAAGTCGTACACGTAAAACCGTAAAAAGTGACAAAATTAAAAATTTACCCAAAAAATTCCTAGAAAATTGCAATAAATCCTAAAAAATGTAATTAAAGTTTACAAAAAATCAAAATTCACTCAAACCTTTTATTTAATTAAATAATAATTTTTTAATACTAATTAAAGCCCAAAAAATCCATTTAATTAACAAAAAGTCCAATATGAGATTTTTTCAATTGTAAACCTCTAAAATGACTTAACTAAATTTAAAACTATTTTTGAAAATTTTAAAATTAATAAAAACTATTTAAAAACAATTAAAAACTATTTAAACTTAATATAATTCTAAAAATTAATCTAATGACAATAAAAATATTCTAAAAATTGTAAAATTCCTAATCTAATGTATTTAACCTAAGAAAAATATAAAAGTGCAAAAATATGAAAATTGAAATTTAATAATAAAATAATATTAAAATAATATTGAAAATCCAAAAATTATAAAAAATTTTAAAAACTTGCAAACTAGTTTATTTTATCCTAATTAAACAGAAAATGAACTTGAAATACCAGAAATACCCCTATTCGGCCTCCAAATAGGCCAAATACCCATACAGATCCTTAATGGGCTTAATATTGGGAGCAATAAGAAAAAGTTCTCAGAAATGGCCCAAAAGCTACATTCAAGCTTAAAATTTAATTTTAAACACAATTTTCCAAAGGCCCAAAAGCTGAAAATGAGCTTAAGCTAGCTTATTTCAAAACAGCTTATTCTTAATGGGCTTTTTGGCCCATTAAGCTATAAGCTGATGCCATAAGCTAAGATTTTACCCATGTCCTTCTCTTGACCTAATTAAGCTATTTTCGAAACGAAACTTGAAATAAGCTCAAGGAATAAGCCTGAAATAAGCCAAAGCCCTCTTCACAAAACGACAAAATAGTCGTTTTTGAGTTCTAGACTATTTCAAGAGCTGATTCAAGTTGTAATAAGTTACAAATGGCTTAACTAAGCTTAATCAACAAAAAATTTTCCAATAAGCACACTCAATAAGCTGAAATAAGCAATAAGCTGATTTTGAAAAAGACAAAATAGTCGTTTTCTAGTAAAAACTTAAAACCAAAAGCTGTAAACTTCCAGAATCACTTATAACCTCAAAAGATTAAGACCTATTACAAAAAATAAGTTGTTGCACGTTGGAATAAGCTAAAATGACTTATTAATAAGCTGAACACCAAATATAACTAGCATTGGCTAGAAGCAGGGGAAAGGAGTTCCCACTGCCTTGACATTTTGACTTTGATTTTGAGAGAGTTTCACTTGTTCTTTTTGGACAATCAAGGCACCCTTGAGATCAGTGAATCAAAAGGAGTCAATAACAAGCAAATAATCACAAAAACACCAATCCAATTAGTGTAGTTAATTCATCTTTGCCCAGATGTGTTCCAGACAAGTAATAAGCAGATCTGGTAGTTATAAGCTACTTTTAAGCTAGTAAAAGCTAACCACAAACCACCAAATGCATACACAAGCTCAATACAACTTAAAGAAACACATATTAACACATTTCATTCACTGATTTCAACATAAGAACAAGATTCAAGGACATTCAGTTCCTGATGAACAATGATGAACACAAGAATAAAGTTTGCTGATCTACTTGACACACAATCCAAATTTAAGGCCTCAGATCTATCACATAGGTTGCAATAACAATGATTAAACACTTGTTAGCCCTAGGTTAACATGAAAACTAGGTGTACACAAGATTTCAGAGCAAAACAACAAATTTTCAAGATTTTATGGCCACTTGTTTGATTTAGTGATTCAAGGCACAAAATTTGCTTATATCAGACCACAATCACCTCAATAACAGATAACAACTCAAATAACACCACAATACCAACTCTAAATCACACAAACTTGAGCAACAGTCAATCCCCAAACACCCTTTTAACTTTTTAAACTCAATTTTAACAAAGTAAAAATCTTTTCAAGATTGATTTAAGCCTAAATAAGCATCATAACATACAACAAGTGAATAAATAACCAATTTGCAGGCATAAAAACACACTTATACCAGCAGAATCACAAAATCACTTAGAACACAAAGATATAATCATAAAGATGAAGTTTTGAGAATACAAACCTCCAAGATGTACATCCACACCTTGGAATCAATGAATTGAGGTGCTAGCAAGAACAAGCACCAGCTTCCCCTTGCTAAGAACAACAAACAAGCCTAGTCAAAGGCTTATGCCTAGGTTAGCACAAATCAGATAAATATGGTTACAAATGGTCAAGTCTATGCAAGACTTAGGTTCCCACAAGGCCTGAATCTTCCCTTAAGGCCTCACCACCCCTTAATCAACCAAGATTAGGAGGCTATGATCACCCTTAAGCTCAAATAAGCAAGCTGTTGAACCACAAGCACTTAGCAAACCACTTGACTGATTTTTGGAACAAAAACGTATACCAACTTCCAATATTGTTCAAGCTAGTGAATTGTGACTTATGTCACTTAAAGAAACACCTCAATGAACAATCCTCACCAAAGCACAAGCCAAATTCTTGACCCAAGCAAGAACAAAGGGACTCACAGGCTTATAGGCTATCTTGGACTTGTTTAAGGTTTTGTTTAAGTACAAAAACGTGACAATACAACTACTTAACACAATAATAATCAATGGAACTCAGTTTTCAATCACAACACAATACCACAATCTTATAAATTTCAGAAAATAGCTTTACAAGGCTTGACAAAGTAAAACTGAGAACAAGGCTAAACATTGTAGACTAATGCCTTTAAATAGGCTACATGAAACCTAGAAATGTTGAAAAAGAAAAGAAAACCCTAGTGGTAAACTTCCAAAAATGCCCTTGGAAAATTTTAAAAACTTGAGCTCATGTCAGCTTTCTTGGCGTTTTGTTGGAGTGCCAGTGGGATATAAATGATCTTGGACGTCCAATTCATGCTTAGAAAATAAGCAAGGCCTTGGGGCGTTGATTTGCTGCATGGTTTTGTTTGGAGGTGAAAAAGTGGGGCAGGGGAAGGGTGGTGATACATGTGAGTTGATGGTGATGTGGGTTTAAGAGTTGGGTTAGGATTAGTATAACCCTAATCATGTTTCTAGAAAGTTTTGGAGCTTAATTCAACATGATTAGAGTAAACCCAATTCTTGTGATGAACATGAAAAACAAGGTTTTTGATCTGTTTTGTTTTTTAAATAGGTGTTAAGGCGCCAATATTAAACTAATCAGTTAAGATTAGTTAAATTAAGTGAGTGGGAAGTGAGTTGGAAAAATGGTGGGTTCTGATTGGTTGAGGGGATTTGGTGGGTGAGGTGGCAGCACATGGTTGGTCTAGGTAAGAATGGCTTTCTGCCATGTTTAGCCCTTCTTCTCCCTTTCTCTTGTCATTTCAGTTTAAACATGCTATCAACGCCTATCCCTTTGTTATCAACTTTTGTTTTTCATACTTTTGCCCCAAAATATTTTGCAAAGTATTTTCAGGGGTATTTCTTGCCAATTCTTGATTCTTGAAGGGTTGTTTTGGCATTTTCTTCATAGTTAATGGTCTTGACTTGTACTGTTGACTTCTTGGAGGACTGAAATTGACAAGTCATGATTTATGAGGGACCATTTTTGCCATTTCTTCAAAGTGGAGGGTCCTTTTTGCAATTTGACATACTTTAAGGACCAATCTTGTAATTATGAATATACAAGGGTTTAAAGTGTCAATTCTTCAATAGTGGAGGACCCTTCTTGTTCAATCTTCATATCTCCAAGGTTTATTCTTAGAAAATCATCACTTGGGTCCGGTTCATTGTGCGATTTCTTTTCCCATGTTCGTTTTTGCATGTTCTTTGTGATCTTTTGTCATTTCCTCAATATCCGTACCTAAAATACACAAGTATCGAACACAAGCATATATTTGGCCATTTTTATGATATTTAATGCATTTAAAGCCCTTTTTGGTTGATGAGACTATGTATAAAAGCAGTCTCATCACTCCCCCATACTAAACCATTGTCGTGCCCTCACGCAATTTTAGAATAAAGTATTGTAGCACCTCCAAAATTCATTTTTATTCACTTTTATTGAACGATAAACTAGCTACATTACTACTACTACTTCTATTTGCGTTTTAGACATAATGAATGATTTTCATCGCAAAATGGGACGTTTATGTTCATAGAACAAGAACACGTGAATGCTTCGTTAGAAATAATTTCATCGTCCTCGATTTTCACCCCAATTCCATGCTAAGCGTGCAACGAGATCATTGTCATTATAAGTTAGTAATGCTAACACTACTCATATGCCCTAATCACGTACTTATCCTCCCATTTCCCTAAGTTATATCTCTTATATTTTATTTTGTCTTGAATGTTTCACGAGGATACATTGTTTGACTTATGCGATAATAGAGATTTAGGTCTAAAAATAGAGTCCTAACGGTGTAACCAAGACCATCGAATTAATAACCCCTCTAAATAGACAACGATGTCAAAAAAATTAAGTCAACAAGAAGGATCCATAAACACGGTTTTATAACGGTTTTGAACATGAGACTTGTTACCAAGACTTTTATACGCCCCCTAACGGAAGGGCCTTATTATCATAGGTTTACCTCCATCTTTTATTCAACTTCGCCATGAAGCTTTTATTATGACTTTGGTCTTGCCTTGCCTTTTATTATCCGCCTCATCGGTGTTTTTATTATGGCCAAAGACGTATATCCTCACGCTAAAAGTGAATTTTGGATATTTAAAGCTTCAATGATTAAGGCTTGATTCACTTTCAATTTTGCATAGATTTTTCGGCCTTGTGAGCTTCAAATTGTTTGCTTGATTTAGGTGAGCACTTGAAATCTTATTATTGGGTGAAGCTTTCGATTATTCGGTTGCCAATACTTCAAAACCATGACGCTGACGATACCTTAATGTCTTACCAATTTAATTACATGGAAGCTACTAGAAAAGACTAGAAACCAACAATCAAGACTAAACCGCTAAGTCAATATTTATTAAGCAAAAAAATATTTACAAGCGAAGGGAGAATAAGCAAACAACGAGAACACATGAGTTTTTGAAAGAATACGAGTACTCTACGTTTAGCATAGTAACTTATAATTAACTCTATCATTTCTCATCCTCATTTAAGAGACTTAGCCTAATATAAAGTTAAGGAATCGAAGCTAAGTGCTCAACACGCACGGTCGAGTCAAAAATTACTCTTATTCTCGCCATCGGAAAATCTACATTTGTGTCTTCAAACACTTATAAAATATGAGAAAAAATTTAAGATTTGGCCATTTTTAGCCTTATTTTGCAACAAAACGATAAACAAAAAGATAAATTTTGGAAAAAAGTGAAGGTTTGGCAAGGCAAGTATCTATTCACCCCCCCATACTAAAGTTAAACATTGTCCTCAATGTTTCGAGTCTAAGGGTTGGAAACCCCCATACTAGAGATGTAGTCGAATGCTTAATCTAGCATGGAAAGGGTGTAACCGTTAAATTTAAAGCTGTTTATAAAGTGTGCTAAAAACCTAAGGTTAGAACATCAAAGGATATATCATATGGATATTGAGAAAGTCTTCAAAGCAAACGATCGAGTGCTCCCATAAAACGAACACGAGAGGCTCCAATCGTGAAGATCATGATCATCTAAAATCCACAATTCACAAACAACCACGGAACAAAGGTTAGAAGGACACAAATCCCCTCACATTAAACTAATTAGAAAGCGATAATATGTGCATGGATAAGCATGGGATCTCCCCCACGAGGCACCTTGTTTTTGATAACCGAGTCAAAAGCTCGACTCGAATCCCCATAAATGTGATTATTTAGGGATAATCATGGTATGGTCAATTTTTGGTGGGGCATACATGATAAACAAGGCCCAAAAACAACCGGTATTAAGGACTAAGTCCTTTGATGGTGCAAAATAACGGGGTCGAATATGGCGTTCTCGTTTCTTTTAGATAAACAAATCAACGCCACTTCAACATGTGCCAACACAAACCCAAAGGGTTTAAAGAAAATAGATGAGAAGAAATAGAAGGGTGGGAGAATGGGTAAGTCACAAAAACCATGAGCTGCTCGAGGTAGACTCGCACCAATCAAATACAAAGATTTTCCATTTATTGCATCGGTGGAAGACCGAGATTTCTCTTTATAAGCAATTCTGGGATCAAATATCTCGTCCTCGGTAAGCATCATCAAAAGGAGAAGACGAGCTTGTAGCACTCAAAACACGAGGTGGTGACGGAGTTAGCATTGTAGAAAAATCATTTAAATCCAATTCAAAATTTTTTCCTTTTTCATCTTTTAAACTCTCCTTATGAAAACCCGACTTGATTATGTCAAAAATATTTGGTGTTTCTAAAACGATGTTAGTCACACTAAAAATTCTCACATTTGAAAACCGTTTTAGTTTTGGTGGAGGTAAGTTCTCAAAACGTTTGTCGACAAAGAAAACTTCCACATCGGGGTCAACATATTCACCATCCGAAGAATCATTCGTGATTGGAGACGTAGGCTTAACACTCTTAACCTCCACCGGCGGAGGGGATGGAAAATCGTTTCTATCATCAACTCCTAAAACTCTTTTTGAAACTCTCTTACAAATGTTTTTGATGGGATTAACATTGTTCAAAGACGTGATAGAATAGACATGAGAAAGTGTGGAGTTTTGAGTTGCATTTATGACGAGTTCTTCCTCATTGAAACGTAGAGTGATTTTCCTAGCATGCACATCGATAAGTGCTCTCGAGGTATCCAAAAATGATCGACATAAAATTAGAGGAACTTTAGGATAGATGGGAATGTCTACAATGATAAAGTCCACGGGATAGTAAGACTTTCCAACTTTCACGAAGACGTCCTCGGCTACTCCACAAGTTAGAATCGTAGAATGATCGGCCATCTCGATTGACATTCTTGAAGGAGTGAGATTAGGAAGATTGAGCGTCTTAAAAATCTCAAGAGGCATCAAATTTATACTAGCACCAAGATCGGCCAAGGTGTAGCATTCCTCCATATCTTGTATTGCACATGGGATTAAAAATTTACCGGGATCACCGACTTTTTTAGGTATGCGGCTAAGAAAAACCGAAGAACAACTAGACGACTTTTGCAATTTCTCTTTGTTATTCAACATACTTTTGAAGTTTGCGGCAAATCGAGGCATCATGACCAAGGCGTCGGCAAAACTTATATTAAAATGCAAGTCAAGAAACATTTTCATAAAAAGCTCAAATTGATAATTATTTCGTTCTTGTGCCTTTTCCTTGTTTCGTCTTGAAAGGTAAGGTAAGGGTGGTGTGGGTTGGGGCATAGGCATCGGCCTTGGAATCTCGGGTTCCACTATTGGCATTGGTTCAACTGTAGGTGTGGTTTGAGAGGTACTTCGTGGGCTTGGAATTTGCTCCTTTTCTACCACCACCTCGGGTTCTTTCTCTATTTCCTTTTCCGTAGAAGTACTTGGACGAGAAATGGGTTCTTTGAAAGTTTTACCACTACGAGTAGTAATAACCTTCAATTCTCCTTTTAGGTTTACGATGGTATCACTAGGAAGACCACCCGCAGAAGAAGGTTTACACATGATGGCTTCAAACATTTTTCCCATTCGATCTTCAAACTTAGATTGCCTAGCATCCGCTTTTAACAACTCTTGCTTAATTTCATGATGACCTTGCTCCATTTTTTTGTTGATTTTGTTGGAGACGTTGAACATTTCCTTCCATTTTATTAGCATGATTTTTCAATTCATTAGCAAGTTCGTTTTTAAGCTCATTTTTCAACTCGGATCTTAAGCTAATTATCTCACGTTGCATGTTATCAAACTTAGCATCGTTTGCCTTAGCATATTCTAAAAATTCTCCATTAAGATTTTTAGTGTGAGCATTTTGAAAACCTTGTGTGGTAGTTTGAAAATCACGGTTTTGGTTTTTGTTTGAAATTTTCCCATTTCCACTTTGATAATTACCCTTGTTAAAGTTACGTTGATTTCCTTGGTAAGCACCATTTTGATTGTTGTTTCGATAGTTGTTAGCATTTTGATTTTGTGGAGCTTGATTTTGGCGGGAACCTTGACTGTTTTGGTTATAAGTTCCCGTGGCTACATAGGCATTCGAAGTGTTACCATCCGCGGTAATGCACTCGGAAAAATCATGAGCTCCACCACACGAAATACAACTATAGGCAACAGCTTTAACCGATGCGGAATTCAAAGCATCTTGTGCTTTCCAATGAGTCTTAAGAGTCGAAAACCTATCGAAAAGCCGACTCTCCTCATTTGCTTCATCTTGCAAGGCACTCATGTTACGAGACGACAATGAGAAACCCATAGTGGCAACACTCGGTGTGTTACGAGGGCTATAAACTTTAGACCTATTCTCAATGATTTTCAAAGCCCCATCGGTCGTTTTGCACAAAATATTACCACCCGCGGCGGCATTTAAGTAATCTCGTTCATGATCATTACGCCCATTATAAAAAGTGTCAATTTGATGCAATTTAGAAAAATCATGGTGAGGACATTCATGTAACATTACTTTAAACCTTTCCCAAGACACTGAAAAACTCTCATTAGACCTTTAAGTAAATCGTGAAATCTCGTTTTTCAAATGTGTTGTTTTAGATGGTGGAAAAAATTGATTCACAAACTTAGAAACGAGATCACCCCACGTCAAAATCGAATTTGGGGGTTCTTTCTCGAGCCATGTCTTGGCGGGTCCATCTAACGAGTATGGAAACAAAATCATCTTAATGGCATCGTGGGGTACATCCTTAAACTTGCTTGTCGTGGTGAGACGATTAAATTGCCTAATGTGATAATGTGGGTTGTCTTTTTCGTGTCCGCGAAACTTGTTGGCTTTAAGCATAGACATTAAACCCGTCTTGATCTCGAAGTTCTCCACAAGGATGGCGGGAATTAGAATTGCCTCTCGAAAACCCTCGGTGGGTGCTTGAAGCAACTCCATCATAGTACGATTAGCCATGATAGCTTCTTGTTCTACAATAGGTTCCTCACTTGGAGTCTCTTCACTAGAAGGTGTTGGTGTGTTTTCCTTTCGATTACGACGTTTACGTGCACGTCTTGCTTGATTACAAGTTTGCATAAACGTCACGTACAATGTGGGGATGAGCAAAGAAGATTATTTTTGGTGTTTTTGACTTTTTCAATTTTTTTGGATTTTTGATTGTTTTTACTTTTTTTTTGGATTTTGGCATTGTATTAAGTAGACAAAAATCTACAAATCTCCTCCTTAATCAAATCTCTTGATTAAAGAAGAGTCAAGGAATGAAAACGATCACGTGAAGTGAACGCCTTCGATGACTTTAGAATGTTTGTGGAACACCAAAACGTTCAAGCAAGCGGGGAAACGAGGCAAAACCCTCGATTAGCTTTCAATCTCAAAATACTCACAAGCAAGCGGGGAAACAAGGCGATGCGAAGCACTTAAGAGCCTTTTTCCTTAGGGTATATTTTATAATACCCGCCTTATACCCACCTTATAGTTTGTATTTTTCAAAATCGAGCTTCATGAAAGTATTTATCTATTTTTGCATTTTCTTTCTTGTTTGAGATTCGAATAAAATGATTGAGTAATGACCTCCTAATCAAGGTTGTGTTTTCACACTTTTGGAGTACTTGTGAATTTATTGTTCTACGTATATAATATAGTAATAATATTCACACAAAAAACGAAAACCGATAATACGTATTAGTAGAGTGCTACTAATACAAATACTATTTATGGTTAGTATATAAAAACAAGAATTTCCAAATCAAAACACAACACGCCTCTCCGACAGCGGCACAAAAAAAATGATGTAGTGTTTTTACTACTCTTTAGGAAAAGAGAGCAAAATAGGGAAAGTATTAAGTGTCGGTTTAGGAAAACCAAGCACTAATGACCAATGAAGTTCAAGTTCGTTTCCCAAGGAGGCAAGTACGTTGTGTTAAGAGATGATTAACTTTTGTTATTATATAGATGAGAAAAGAAAAGAAGAAAAGAGATTAGAAGAGAATGACGGTTACGATTATGGATTAAAACTAAGACGAAAAGTCGTACATGTAAAACCGTAAAAAGTGACAAAATTAAAAGTTTACCCTAAAAATTCCTAGAAAATTGCAATAAATCCTAAAAAATGTAATTAGGGTTTATAAAAAATCAAAAATCACTCAAACCTTTTATTTAATTAAATAATAATTTTTTAATGCTAATTAAAGCCCAAAAAATCAATTTAATTAACAAAAAGCACAAAATGAGATTTTTTCAATTGTAAATCTCTAAAATGACTTAACTAAATTTAAAACTATTTTTGAAAATTTTAAAATCAATAAAAACTATTTAAAAACAATTAAAAACTATTTAAACTTAAAATAATTCTAAAAATTCAGCTAATGACAATAAAAATATTCTAAAAATTGTAAAAATCCTAACTTAATGTATTTAACCTAAGAAAAATATAAAAGTGCAAAAATATGAAAATTGAAATTTAATAATAAAATAATATTAAAATAATATTGAAAATCCAAAAATTATAGAAAAATCTAAAAACTTGCAAACCAGTTTATTTTATCCTAATTAAATAGAAAATGAACTTGAAATATCAGAAATACCCCTATTGGGCCCCCAAATGGGCCAAATACCTAAACAGATCCTTAATGGGCTTAATATTGGGCCCAATAAGAAAAAGTTCTCAGAAATGGCCCAAAAGCTCCAGTCAAGCTTAAAATTTGATTTTAAACACAATTTTCCAAAGGCCCAAAAGCTGAAAATGAGCTTAAGCTAGCTTATTTAAAACAGCTTATTCTTAATGGGCTTTTTAGCCCATTAAGCTATAAGCTGATGCCATAAGCTAAGATTTTACCCACGTCTTTCTCTTGACCTAATTAAGCTATTTGCAAAAAGAAACTTGAAATAAGCTCAAGGAATAAGCCTGAAATAAGCCAAAGCCCTCTTCACAAAACGACAAAATAGTCGTTTTTGAGTTCTAGACTATTTCAAGAGCTGATTCAAGTTGCAATAAGTTACAAATGGCTTAACTAATCTTAATCAACAAAAAGTTTTCCAATAAGCACACTCAATAAGCTGAAATAAGCAATAAGCTAATTTTGAAAAAGACAAAATAGTCGTTTTCTAGTAAAAACTTAAAACCAAAAGTTGTAAACTTCCAGAATCACTTATAAGCTCAAAAGATTTAGACCTATTACAAAAATAAGTTGTTGCACATTGGAATAAGCTAAAATGACTTATTAATAAGCTGAACACCAAATATAACAAGCAGTGGCTAGAAGCAGGGGAAAGGAGTTCCCATTGCCTTGACTTTTTGACTTTGATTTTGAGAGAGTTTCAATTGTTCTTTTTGGACAATCAAGGCACCCTTGTGATCAGTGAATCACAAGGAGTCAATAACAAGCAAATAATCACAAAAACACCCAGCCAATCAGTGCAGTTAATTCAATCTTTGCCCAGATTTGTTCCAGACAAGTAATAAGCAGATCTGGTAGTTATAAGCTACTTTTAAGCTAGTAAAAGCTAACCACAAAACACCAAATGCATACACAAGCTCAATACAACTTAAAGAAACACAGATTAACACATTTATTCACTGATTTCAACATAAGAACAAGATTCAAGCACATTCAGTTACTGATGAGCAATGATGAACACAAGAACAAAGTTTGCTGATCTACTTTACACAAAATCCAAATTCAAGGCCTCATATCTATCACATAGGTTGCAATAACAATGATTAAACACTTGTTTGCCCTAGGTTAACATGAAAACTAGGTGTGCACAAGATTTCAGAGCAAAACAACAAATTTTCAAGATTTTATGGCCACTTGTTTGATTTAGTGATTCAAGGCACAAAATTTGCTTATATCATACCAAAATCACCTCAATAACAGATAACAACTCAAATAACACCACAATACCAACTCCAAATCACAAATACTTGAGCAACAGTCAATCCCCAAACACCCTTTTAACGTTTTAAACTCAATTTTAACAAAGTAAAAGTCTTTTCAAGATTGATTTAAGCCCAAAGAAGCATCATAACATACAACAAGTGAATGAATAACCAATTTGCAGGCATAAAAACACACTTATACCAGCAGAATCACAAAATCACTTAGAACACAAAGATATAATCAGAAAGATGAAGTTTTTAGAATAGCAACCTCCAAGATGTACATCCACACCTTGGAATCAATGAGCTGAGGTGCTAGCAAGAACAAGCACCAGCTTCCCCCTGCTAAGAACAACAAACAGGCCTAGCCAAAGGCTTATGCCTAGGCTAGCACAAATCAGATAAATAAGGTGACAAATGGTCAAGTCTATGCAAGACTTAGGTTCCCACAAGGCCTGAATCTTCCCTTATGGCCTCACCACCCCTTAATTAACCAAGATTAGGAGGCTATGATCACCCTTAAGCTCAAATAAGCAAGCTGTTGAACCACAAGCACTTAGCAAACCACTTGACTGATTTTTGGAACAAAAACGTATACTAATGATACACGGCTTTTGGCCAGGTAAAAAGATTCTTTGTCGTGTGTCTCTTCGAATTGAAAAACTTGTGTTTAATGTGTGACTCAGTCTTATTTTGGTGGAACAAAAATGTGTCGTTGTAGTTTTTTTTTTAAATAAATGTGCAAAACAATTAAAGTAAAAGTGCGTTAAAGTAAATCTAATTCTAACTTAAAGTAAAGTGCAAGTATTTAAAAGCGTGAGTCACACTTAAAACGCAACTAAAACGCAACTAAAACTTAAAACGTAAACTTAAATCTATCTAAGGCAAACTTAAAACGCAACTAAAACTTAAACTAAGGCAATTCTAAAATAAAACTAAGGCAAATAAACTTAAAGTGCAATTAAAATAAAGGCGGGAAAAATAAAGCTTGAAAATAAAAATCAAAAACAAAAACTAAAAAGAACCTGAATACAGCTCATTCGGAATAATCCTTCGTTTTGAACAATCACTCGTCCGGAATGTCACCTTCGGTTGGAATGATTCTTCTTCGCTCGGAATATTACCAAAATCCTTGATCCGGAACAAATTGATCTGAATATGTCACTTATCCAAAACAATCCTTCGTTCGGAACTTTACTGATTCAGAACTTCTCAATCTTGCCTTGATTCGGAACTTTTGATCAACCCTTGATTCGGAAGATTCCGAATGAAGCCTCCTTGATTCGGAAGTTTCAGACTTCCGAATGAAGCCTTCTGATTCGGAACTTGCCCTTGATCCGGAAGTTAGTTCGGAACTTTTGAGTTCCGAATGAAGCTCTTGGTTTGGAACTTTTGAGTTCTGAATGAATCTCCTTGATCCGGAACTTTTTGAGTTTCGAATGAAGTATATTGGTCCGGAACTTTTAAGTTCCGAATGAACAATTGCTGATCCGGAACTTTCCCTTCGTTCGGAAGTTTGAGACTTCCGAATGAGCAGTCTTGAGTCGGAAGTTTTTCTTCGTTCGGAACTTTGAATGTTCCGAATGAAGCCCTTGGTTTGGAACTTTGGAAGTTCCGAATGAACAGACTCCCTCTCTTGATTCGGAAGATTTCCTGGAAAGATCAGAAACAAAAACAAACTTCCCGAAGAACAAGGGAATCACAGATAACAACTAATCTACCAAAGATTGAACTAAAATCAACAAACGATTAAGCTAAACAAGTAACGAATCAACAGTTAAACATAAACAAACAATTTAAATCAATAAAACAAACAACTTTAACCACAATAATTAAAAACCATTTGGATCAAAATAAAAGCATGAACATGAACACAAACGTAAACATGAAAATCAAAGATTAAGAAAGGTAGATAAGAGATTGACAAGATAAAATAAAGCTTGACAAGAATTAAAATGAAAACTTACTTGGAATTAAATGGTAATTAAGGTGCAAAACATGTATTTAAAGTTGACAAGAAAAGTAAATGAAAAGGTAATTAAAGGTGGAAGGACTAATTGTCACTATTAGTCAACAAGAAAAAATGATTACAACTAATGACTATATATAGGGGAGGATTAAGGAAGCTTCCTCCCCTCTTTCCTTTTCTCTTAATTACAAGATTAGGTCCTTTCTTCTTTAATCTTCATTAATTGCACCATTAGTCCTTTTCTTCTAATCTTCTTTAAACTTGGACTTTAAGGACTTTTGGCTTCGGGATTTCTTTGAACTCGTCTTTAAATTCTTCAATAAAATAGACTTGAATTCTTTGGCTTTTGATAAACTTCCGTCTTTTGACTTTTTCTTCGATAAATCTTCAGAATTGGTCTTGGACTTCCGTTCTTTTTGCACTCTCGACTTCTTTACTTCGTCTTTCATCTTTTTCTTCAATAAAAGTCCGTAAATGCCCGTGAATTCCCGTGTTTTCTCCACTTTTCACCTTTTCGTCCTAAATCACAACAGAAACACGAACCACGCATAATTCCGACATTAAAGACATAAAATACACGTTTTGGTCCGGTTATTATTGTAATTAAGTGGTAGAAAAGATGGGTGTTTACACACCTATCAAATCCCCTACACTTGACCATTGCAATGTCCTCATGCAATGCATTAGTTACAAAGCGAGATTACACTTTTCATCATAATTAATCCACGTTGGCCTTTATTAAAGAAATAGAAAATTAAAAACATACAAAATAAAGAAATCAAAAGCATACCTTGGGTTTTGAAAATGTTATGAATAATCATCATCCTCAAGTTTTCACTTTCTCCAAACCAAGCTTAAAAACGAGATCATTGTTATTATAAGTTAGTAAACTATCACGAACTCATGTGGGCCAATTACTCACTTAGACTCCCTTATTCCTAGGGGTATCTCTTATATTTTATTGTTGTCTTGAATGATCACAAAGATGCATTTTTGACTTATTTCGATAGTTTATTAGGTCTGAAAATAAAGTGAACGATTTAATCAATAGTTAGCTAAAGGACAAAATCTTTTAAAACTGCTTCTCGGGACCTCATAAAGTTCATATCTTGGCATAACTCGTTTCGCGATTTGAGACCTTTCTCGGACCGATATTTGGCAGGGACTTCATACTTCAAACCTTGAGAGACGTTCATAAAATAATGGTCTTCTCTTCATAATGGAATTTCTTCACTTGAAGTTTTGAGAGATTCATACTTTGACCACGACTTCTTCATTTTTCTCCAATCTTTATTTTGGACTTTGATATACAACGATCCGCCTCCTTTTATGACTTGGATCTATTTATCCTCATACCTTGTTAGGATCTTTTCGGATACACTTCTCCATGACTTTTGGGGAGTTTTTGCTTTTCGTCGTGTGTCTCGATCCTTCATATTGATTTTCGATAAATGATTCTTCACATCACTTTGGATCTTTAGCAACAAAATATAGCCCTCATGCCTTGTTAGGGCCTTTTCGGACTCGCCAATCTTCGCTTCCCACTTCAATAAGTTATGCCTTGGCTATGAACTCTAATCCATACCGAGCAACTTTTAACCGATCTTGGGCTAGAAGCTAAGTAACTTTTCAAATCGTACAACCTTATTTATTAACAGATAAATTATTAGCAAGCGATGGGAGAATAGGCTCATAATTAGCTCACATAAATTCACGAAAGAATACCGAACTTATAATTGGCTCTATCATTTCTGGTTCTCCACAGTTTAAAATCTCAAGTAATGAGACTCGTAGATACTTAGCATATTAAATCAAAGTTTTGGGTTTTCGAGTCGCCTATAGGATTTGCAAATTCTTAGACTTTTTCAAGTTTAGAAATCGCATTTTAAAGTTCCCTTGATAAACGACTCTCTAGGATCAATTATAGGAACTTGCGAAAAGTTCTTGTTCTTAACACGTGAGAGTTAAGACTTTCGCGTTTTATAGCTCCCTATATAAAAGCCTAGCAAAACTTGACTTAAACACGTTAAGGATACTAGTTAGAGTAAACTCGGGTTGAGTCAAAAGATTCACAACGTTTGAAAATTAAAACCACTTATTTAAGCATTTATTCTAATAAGGAAAGGAAATAACTATACAAAGGAAAAACTAATAGGCCAAAATAGATCAAAATTTTTGAAAAATGTCGAAAAAATTGATTTTCCGGTTAAAATGAGGACAAATACAGGGAAAATACCACTTAACTTCGATAGAAGTCCCCCCTACACTTAAGATAAACATTTTCCTCATTGTTTAAGCATGTGGGAGTAAACTCCCTGATACACGGATTTTGCTATGGTGAAAAAGTTCGATTCTCGGAATCCTCTCGAATTGATCTCAGTTAAAAGTGGAATGATTGTTCTTGGTGACAAAAAGTGAATTTGGTTTTCTACTCTAAATAAATGAAGTAAATAAATAAAGATTAAAGCTAGAATCAGTAGATCAAAAACAATCAAATGATAATGAAGAAAATCCTACTAGGAAAAAGTGCTATTCGGAAAATGTTCCGAATAAGGAGACTCAAAATCGGCTGTTCGGAATATTCCGAGTAATGAAACAAAAATATGCTATGCGGAAAATATTCCGAATAAGGGACAATAAAAACTCTATTCGGAATGTTGGAAAAGTTCCGAATAAGAAAACTGAAAAATGGCTATGCGGAATATCCAGAATATTCCGAGTAATGAAACTAAAACAACCCTATTCGGAATATCAAAAGTTCCGAATAAGGGAAACTCAAAAATGGCTATTCGGAAAGATGAACTTCTATGCGGAAAATATGAGCTATTCGGAATATCTGGGATATTCCGAATAAAGAGAAATGAAACCTCTACTCGGAATAATTGAAATATTCCGAGTAAAGCAAACTGGATAAGTCTATTCGGAAAGTCTGGGGCACGAAGAACAGTAGCAGTAAACACGAAACAAGGTATACGGATTTTACTAAAAATCAAACTAAATACTCAAAAAGGTTTAACCAAACTATCCAATAATCATTAACATACCATAAAGAACAAATCCCACCAATAAAAACATTAATTCAACAACTTTTTAAGATCAAACTAGAATCAAAGAAGAAACTTAGAAACTTGCAATAAAAATGATGAAGAACAAGATGAATAGAAAGATGGAATGGATTGATTAATGAAAGAGTAACAAGGTTAATGATCAATGATTACAAGATTGAAAAAGAAAAATGAAAATCACCAAACTCCCTAATGGAGTTGGTGAAGGGACGAACTACAAAGAAACTGGGAAAAAGGAAAATGAAAAACTAACTCCTAATTGTGTGAAGGGAGTTTCTATTTATACTCCTAGTGGTTGGTTGGTGAGTGGGCTTTCTCCTCTTCTTCTTGTCTTCTCGTCTTTTCAGAAAAGTTGACGTTTTCGATTCTGATTCGGGATTTGTCGTCGATTAAATCCAACTCGTCTTTTAATTTCTTCGTTAAATAGACTCGAGTTTCTTCGACTTATGAAAATCTTCCGTCTTTAGTCCTTTTCTTCGATAAATCTTCGAATAGGCCCAGCGACTAAAATCTTTTGCATCTCTTGGACAATAGACTTCGTCTTCAGTCTTTTTCCTTGATAAAACCCGTGCAATCCCATGTTTTCTTTAATATTTATCCGGTTAGCTCTGAAAACACAATAAACACAAAAACCACGCATAATTCCAAACAAATGATATTAAATACGTGTTTTGGTCTCGTTTTAGCCCGAATTAAGTGGTAAAAGGATGGGTGTTTACACACCTATCAAATCCCCTACACTTAACCATTGCCATGCCCTCATGCAATGCTTAGTGATAAAGCAATTTTACATTTTTCTCATAATTAATCAACCTTGGCCTTATTTAAATTCTACTAAACAACAATTAAAATACTAAGAGAACTTAAAACTTTAAAATAAACAAAAGGATAGAAATAACTTGTAAAGAAATCAAGGACTTACATTAGGGCTTTGGTGTTGCGAAGATTTATCACCCTCAAGTTTCACGTTCCCCAAACTAAGCTTAAAAACGAGATCATTGTTATTATAAGTTAGTAAATCAAACACTTACACACATGGCTTAATTAAATGCTTAAACTCCCTTATTCCTAGGTGTATCTCTTATATTTTATTTTTGTCTTAGAATGATCATGAAGATGCATTTTTGGACTTATTTCGATAGTTTATTAGGGCTGAAAGCAAAGTAGGACGATTTGATCAATAGTTAGCTAAAGGACAAAATCTCTTAAAACTGCTTCTCGGGATATCAAAAAGTTCATATCTTGGCATTGGTTCATGATTTGAGACCTTTCTCGGGCCGATATTTGGCATGTACTTCATACTTCATATCTTCGAGAGACATTTTTGAGATAATGGTCTTCTCATCATAATAGAGTTTTCTTCACTTGGAGACTTTTGAGGGGTACTCCAACTTTGTTGACCACGACTTCATGATTATTTCTTCAATCTCTAATTGGGATTTTGAGATACAACGATCCGCCTCCTTTTCGGACTTGGATCTATTTATCCTCATACCTTGTTAGGGTCTTTTCGGATAGACTTCTCCATGATCTTTATGGGAGTTGATTGCTTTTCGTCGTGAGTCTTGATCCTTCATATTGACTTTAGGAATAATGCTTTTCACATCACTTTGGATCTTCAGCAATAAAATTGAATCCTCATGCCTTGTTAGGGCCTTTTCGGACTCGCCAATCTTCGCGCCCCGCTTCATAAGTTATGCCTTGGCTATGAACTCTTATCATTACCGAGCAACTTTTAAACGATTTTGGGCTAGAAGCTAAGTAACTTTTCAAATCGTAAGACCTTACTTATTGCAGATAAATTATTAGCAAGTGATGGGAGAATAGGCAAATAATTACACCAAGTGAGCTTGCGCAAGAATACCGACTTATAATTGACTCTATCATTTCTCGTCCTCCACAATTTAAAATCTCAAATAATGAGACTCGTGGATACTTAGCCTAATAAACCAATTAAGGTCTACATGGTTAAGGATACTAGCTAGAATAAACTAGGATAAGTCTACTCGGGTTGAGTCAAAATAAACGCAACGGGCCTAATATGTCAAAGACTTCTAAACTAGCTACACCACTTTATCAATATTTTTGACTTTATTGCGGGATATATACATATGAAAGCAACGATAAAAATTTAAAAATTACAACTAAATGGCCAAAGTTAATAAAAAATTTGAAAAATGTTGAAAAATAGGATTTTCCGGTTAAATGAAGGCATTTTCATGGAAAAGTCTACTTAAAACTTCGATAGAAGTCCCCCCTACACTTAAGATAAACATTGTCCTCAATGTTTAAGCATGTGGGAAAAGTCTCCCCTACACTTATGACATTGTGCACGTTGGTTAACTCAAGTTAAGGAAGAGACGACTAAAGTGATCAATTTCAAATGTGAGTATGAAGAAAATTGAATCACGATAGTTGAGAGATAGAACCGGATTTCGGATAACACGGGAGCACGGTTCTTCAAAGTTTCCAAGATTGCAGTAATCCCTGTAAGCACATCACCACACAAACACAAATGACCAAAATAGGTCCTCCCCTACACTTAGGGGGTTAAAGGGATAGATACTCGGGCTGCCTCCCGAGGAGCGCTTGTTTTTGATAACCGAGTCACGAGCCTGACTCGACCCAAATTCAGTTCATGGGGAACGTGGTGAGGGATGGAATCACCTCGTGAGAGGTGTCCTCACCAAAGTACAACTTCACTCGTTGGCCATTCACCTTAAAATTTGGTCCATTAGGTTGAGCGAGCTCGAGAGTACCATATGGAAAAATTTGGGCAATGGTGAATGGGCCGGACCAACGAGATTTGAGCTTGCCCGAAAAGATTTTCAACCGAGAGTTAAAAAGTAAGACTTTGTCTCCAACATGGAACTCTCGGTTTTTGATCTTGGAGTCGTGAATGAGCTTAGTTCGTTCCTTATAGATCAAAGAATTTTCATAAGCTTCATTACGGAGTTCATTCAGCTCATTGAGTTGGATCTTGCGTAGGTCACCGGCTTTGTTTATATCAAAATTAGCCCACTTCAAGGCCCAATAAGCCTTGTGCTCCAACTCAATGGGGAGGTGGCACACTTTCCCGTACACAAGACGATAAGGCGTACAGCCGATCGGGGTCTTGTAAGCAGTACGGAAAGCCCACAAAGCATCATCGAGTTTATCAGCCCATGCGGCACGATGCTCTCCCACGGTTCTTTCAAGAATTCGTTTAAGACCTCGGTTGGATATTTCAGCCTGGCCATTAGTTTGTGGGTGGTAGGCTGTGGAAAGACGATGGTTTACACCGTACTTAGCCATGACTCGAGCAAATTGGTCATTGCAGAAATGAGTCCCACGATCACTAATAATGGCACGAGGCACACCGAAGCGAGCGAATAGAGCTTTCAAAAAGTTACAAACCACCCTTGCGTCATTAGTAGGCAAAGCTTTGGCTTCAACCCACTTTGAAACGTAGTCAACGGCTACAAGGATGTATTTGTTTCCTTTAGATGAAGGGAATGGCCCCATAAAGTCGATACCCCAAACATCAAAAATTTCACATTCTTGAATGAAATTCTGAGGCATCTCGTCTTTATGTGTGATTTTGCCTTGCTTTTGGCAAACATCACATCTTTTGACCATATCGTGAGAGTCACGGTATATGGAGGGCCAATAAAATCCCGAATCAAACACTTTCTTAGCAGTGTAGTTGGGACCAAAGTGACCACCGGTGGGTCCTTTGTGGCAAGCATCAAGGATGTCCGACGCTGCCGGTCCATCAACACATCGGCGAATTATCAGATCAGCACATTGTTTGAATAGGTAAGGGTCGTCCCAAAAGTAAGTCTTGATGTCGGTAAAGAACTTCTTCTTTTGCTGGGACGTCAACCCTTCCTTGAGAATTCCACCCGCCAAGTAGTTTGCAAAGTCCGCAAACCACGGGGTTTCATTCGGCGTCGAGTTTATAGACATTAAGGTCTCCAAGGGAAAAGAATCATTGATTTCTTTAGTCGGATGATCCCCTTGGTATGGATCCTCAAGTCTGCTGAGATGATCCGCGGCTAGGTTTTCTGCTCCTTTTTTATCGCGGATGTCGATTTTAAATTCCTGGAGCAGCAAAACCCAGCGAAGAAGTCTTGGTTTGGAATCTTGCTTTGTCAACAAGTACTTCAACGCGGAATGATCGGTGTACACAATGGTGGTAGAAAGGACAAGATAGGGGCGGAATTTTTCGAAAGCATAGACAACCGCTAAAAGCTCTTTCTCAGTTGTCGTATAATGCAATTGTGCCCCCGTCATTGTCTTGCTAGCGTAGTGGATCGGTTGGAAGTGTTTGTTCACTCTTTGTCCAAGAACCGCTCCAATAGCAAAATCGCTAGCATCGCACATCAACTCAAAGGGCAGCTCCCAATTAGGGGTAACCAAGACGGGTGCCTTAGTTAGCTGATCCTTAAGTGAGTTAAAGGCTTCAAGGCACTCTTTGGAAAAGATAAAAGGAGTATCTTTTTCCAAGAGGTGGGTCATCGGGCGAGCGATTTGAGAAAAATCTTTGATGAATCGACGATAGAAGCCCGCATGACCCAAGAAACTTCTCACACCCTTCACGGTTGAAGGTGGAGGCAACTTTGCTATAACATCAACTTTAGCACGGTCTACTTCAAGACCGGCTTTCGAGATCTTATGTCCAAGCACGACGCCTTCTTTGACCATGAAATGGCATTTTTCCCAATTTAGAACTAGGCGAGTGTCTTCGCACCGCTGTAGCATACGTTCTAAATTGGCAAGGCAAGTAGAGAAGGAATCCCCAAAGACCGAGAAATCATCCATGAAGACTTCCATGGTTTGTTCAACCATGTCATGGAAGATAGCTAACATACACCTTTGGAAAGTCCCGGGCGCATTACATAAGCCAAAAGGCATTCTTTTGTAAGCGAAAGTGCCATAGGGACAAGTGAATGTAGTCTTCTCTTGATCTTGGGGATCGATGGGTATTTGAAAATAACCCGAGAAACCATCCAAAAAGCAGTAATATTCATTACCGGCTAATCGTTCAAGCATTTGGTCCATGAAAGGTAGAGGGAAATGATCCTTTCTCGTGGCATCATTGAGTTTGCGGTAGTCTATACAAACTCTCCACCCAGTAACGAGACGAGTGGGAATTAACTCGTTGTGTTCATTGGGAACAACGGTTATTCCGCCCTTCTTGGGCACACAATGGATTGGACTAACCCACGGGGAATCCGAAATAGGGTAAATCATACCCGCATCAAGAAGTTTGATAACCTCTGTTTTGATGACTTCATGTATTTTTGGATTCACCCTTCGTTGGCTTTGAATAGTGGGCTTGAAGTCGTCCTCCATGAGAATTTTATGTGTGAAGAAGTGAGGATCAATTCCACGAATATCCGAGATTTTCCAAGCAATAGCCTTCTTATGATCTTTCAATACAGCAACGAGGCGAGTCTTCTCTTCATCTTTCAAATCCTTTGCAATAATGACGGGCGACTTCTTGTTGTCGTCAAGGAACACGTACTCGAGATGTGGCGGCAACTCCTTAAGTTCCAAATCCGGAGGATTTTCGACGGGAGGCGTTTTCAAAGTCGTGGCATCGATAGCAATAACCGTGGGAGATGGAGGCGAAGGATTGTCTTCGGTGAGAAGATTGTCAAAGAAACTCATGTCTTCATCCCCCTCGGTGGGAGAATCATTAGTGGCTAAATTCACATCTCCCATGGTATCTTCAAGATTGTTCCAGAATAAATCACTATCTCCAAATAGAGACAACGATGAATCAATAGAGGACACGGTCTCAACAGTGGGAAGAGAGGTAGGAATACTTTTGCAAGCATCATTAAAGTGTTCTTCACAAGCCTCATCAAGAACGTCAATACAATTAACGCTCTCATATGAATAAGGTTGTTTGGACAACTTTCCCATGTTGAAGACTACTTTATCGTCACCCACTCTCATGATAAGCTCACCGGCTTCAACATCAATGAGAGTGCGACCGGTCCTTAAGAATGGACGACCAACAATAAGTGGCACACGGGGGTCCATCTCGTAGTCGACGACAACAAAATCAGCAGGGAAGGTGAATTTGTCGACTCCTACGATGACATCTTCGGCTATCCCCACTGGATAAGCAACCGTACGGTTGGCCAATTCCAAAGTCATTTTAGTGGGGACTAGCTCTGGGAGAGATAATTGCTTCCAAACACTTAGAGGCATGAGATTAATACTGGCACCTAGATCGGCTAGGGCCATGCAATTCTCGACTCCCGGGAAATTGCAAGGGATAAGAAAACGACCCGGATCACCAAGCTTGGTTGGCAATTTCCTTAAGAGCACTGCAGAGCAGTTCTCATTAAGTTGGGTGTTGGCAATGTCGAGGAGCTTTTCCTTGTCGCTCAAAAGATCTTTAAACATTTTAGCATATTTGGGCATGTGAGCGAGAGCCTCAGCGAAGGAGATATTGAAATTCAGTTGTTTAAACATTTTAAGAAAGTTAGAAACCTGAATATCATCCTTGCTCTTTTGCTTCTCTTTCCTCAACCTTGAAGGATAAGGTATATTGGAAGAAGAGGAAGGCTTTAGGGGAATAGGGTCACTCACAACCACGGGTGGAGGAGGGATAGAAAGAAGAGGTGGAGAAATTGGGGAAGAAAAAGGAGGAGGAATAGGAGCAGGCGACTCGTTCTCCTTAGTCACAACCACCGGCGGGGGTATAGGAAGCTCGGGTTCCTTTGTACCTTTGCCACTTCGAGTGGTGATTGCTTTCATCTCCCCTCTTGGGTTCGCAACGGTGTTACTCGGAAGAGTACCCGAAGAAGAGGGTTGACTACTTTGGAAGAAACTAGCCATCATGTTCCTCAAGTCATTCGTCTGACTATCCAACGTGTTCCGCATATCGGCTCTCAAATCATTTCCTTGCTTGACCAAGTCGGCTTTCAGGTTGAGCACTTCTCTCTGAAGATTTCCCACTATCGCATCGTTAGTCCTCATATACGTTTCCACTTCTTGGTGAAGAGCGGTGGGTTGGTTGGGAGGAGCATTGAATGCAGGTGGTTGGTAAGCAGGTTGTTGGTAGACTTGATTGTTTCTTTGAGGTGGTTGTTGCTGTTTGTGAGGTGGGATGTATGGTTGTCGAGGCTGTTTTTGTTGTTGAGGAGGGCGGTTAAGGTTTTGTTGTTGGTTTGTGTTGGTAGGAGGAAAGCCAGGTGGTGAAAGATAGTTGTTGTTGCGATAGCTAAGCAAGTTACGGTCACCTTGGGGTTTAGCTTGATAAGCAGGTTGTTGGTAGGTGCCATATGCCGCATTCACATTCTCAGCAGGGTAATCTTGGGTGGCGGTACAAGATGTGTAAGAGTGGGGACCACCGCATATCTCACAAGGTTGGCTGACAGCGTTCACTTGTGCATTTTTGGCGTTGTTGCTGTTGTTGTTGCTGACGGTGTGGGTGACAAGCGATTCAAGAAGCGTGGTGATTTTGTCTAATCGCTTGTCGCTGTCATTAGTGCTAGCACTAGCAACATTGGTCCTAACGCTCTTGGTTTGCACACGAGACTTGTTCTCAATGATATCCCAAGCAGCATTGGAAGTCTTAGCCAATAAATTACCCCCTGAGGCACTATTCAGTGAATCTTGGTCACTCATGCTTAAACCATTTTAAAAAGTATTAATTTGATGTACTTTGGTAAAACCATGTTGTGGGCATTTTCTTAAAAGATCTTTGAAACGATCCCAAGATTCACTGAATGACTCATCGTACTTTTGTTCAAAGTTTATAATCTCATTCCGCAAAGCGGTAGTACGAGAGGGTGGAAAAAAGTAATTAATGAACTTTGTTTCCAAATCCGTCCACGAGA